>CM036603.1:11478380-12206994 GCA_020745705.1 Hemiprocne comata
TGCTCTGTTTTGTTTTGCAACTTTGCTTAACATTGTCAAGTTTTGTTTTGCTTAATTTTAGGTCTTTTAAGTCGTAATTTTTTTTACTCCTAGGCAACCTCCATAGTTACCAAGTCCCTTTGCCCTTATCTTATCCAGCTTTCCTAATTTCCACCCGTAGGTGATGTCTGACACCTTCTTTGCTCCAATCTGGCAGTCTAAACACACAGTGAGTCACTTACTGTCCCCCACATCTTCCTACCTCCCTTTATCCCCACATTGAGGGTGTGACTGTTTGCAGTGTGAGATGCAAAAAGCAGTGAAGAGAATTCCAGGAGATGGGTGACACCAGTTCTTCACTGTGAATGCTACAGGTAGCAAACCCCAGTGAGAGGACAGTCTAATAGGAATGTCCCCAGATTTTGAACTGAACTCTGAAATTCAGTTCCTAAGTTCTCGGAGCCATAATGAGGTACAAGAGGACAGCTTTCACTTCTGACTAAAGTCTGTGTTCTTCCATCCCACCAACAGTGTAAAAATGAAATGCAGGTGTGATTTTTTTCCCCAGATTCCTTGTTGATGTCTCTAAGCAGCCCCAGCAGTTGGATTCTGGCTGGAGGGGAATCATTACAGTGAATTCATAAGGCTATTGAAGACTTTTGTCAGGTCATGTTAGTCCTTTGAAATGAAGGGTATGAGTGCATAGAGATGAGGGGTTAACAGCAAACTCTCATTGATAAAAGCTAGTCTATCAGGAATTATCCAGGAGGGAATGAAATCTGCTCATATAGCTTTGGACATAGGAAGTATGCAGGAGGTGTTTTCAAATTGCAGGAAGAGTGGTTCTGTGTTGGAAGGGTGGGTTTGTAGCAATAACACATGCACTCCAGAATGCATGAACAAGGTTGTAACTCCAAACAATCAATAGACAAAAAACTGTGATGAGCAGAAGCATAGAAATGCTGTGAGTTCATCTTTATTTATCTGCTCAGATATGATTCCTGATGATTGTTTTCTCAGTCCTGAGGCCCTGCACACAGTGCCATACTCGACTTCCTCTGCTTTCTGGTCTCCACCACTGAGCATGGTCCTGGGTGCCAGAGCAAGGCCTTGTATTGCTCAACAGTAGCTTTGATACAGCACGAGCTGATCCCATCCACAGCCTTGGTTTTGTAATTGCATTCCAATGGGTATCTCTAATTCCCCCTGAGTAGAGAGAACAATCCACTGAAGTCAGTTGCTGTTTCCTTTGCATTGTAACTGCTGGCTAACGACCAGTGTTTACTAATTCCACTGAGTCATTTGCAAGTGTGAGATTTGGCTTAAAAAATTGTTTCCAAGAACCCTATCATCATTAATCATTAATTCCTGCATTGGTGTTCTGCTGCTAGATATGATGACCCACGGTTTGAAATGAGATGGTAATAAAGCAGGTGCCTCAGACTGGTCTGGAAGAGCATGTGGTAGATAGATAGAAGATCTAGGTTGCCCCCATTCACATCTCTGCCAAGTGATCCAAGTCATTCAACAAAGGCAGGGTTTGGCATGTTTCCCTTCCCCAAGGAGTTTGCAGTTTGAAGAAGTGCTGCTTTATTCATACTGTTTTTATAGCTGTTCCCATGTCAGTCAGTGGGATGAATTCCCATCTCACTTGTATTGAAATGTAAATGGAGTTTGTCAGGACTTTACCTAACCTGCCTGAGTAAAGTTTCGTTTAATACAACATGCCAGGTCACTGAGATGTGTTCAAGGCTCTGTCTTTCCATCTTTCACCCTGGGAGAATGTTGAAATTAGAGTTTGGGGGTTGAGTGGAAAAGAAAAGAGGATGAGGGAGGCTGAGAAATGCCAACACTAAGGTCAGAAGGCACAGTGCCAGAGTAGAGACCAGTGCTGGGCCACTGGGTAGAAGCAGGCAGTTTGAAGGGGCAGCAGTGGCTGGCAGGCAGTGTTGATCGTGTGGTTGGCCATGGGGTAGGATTAAAATTAGAGCTGCACATATGACTCAGAAAAAGTGTTCCTCACACTCCAGCTGCTGTGAGTACTTGTTGGTGGATTTATGTTGGATTTGAAGAAGCACTTAGTGTGTGAATAGCAACTACCAGATTCCTCAGTGAAACTTGCAAAGTGGACAATTAAAATATGATTGGTTTATTGGGGGGAAGACCATTAGCAGGAATGAATTGATGGATGGCTTGCTGCTTCATTTGAGAGCCCACAGACTCTGTGCTCTGAGTTCCCTCTTAACACTTCCCACTGAGCTGCTAGACCAGAAGTAAAAATTGTTAATGCATTTAAATGCAGTTGGCCTCAGTGTGTTTTCCCATACAATTTCCATTTTATTTTTAAGCAAAAAAAAAAAAAAGAGTAATAAGATCAAGATTCACAATGTCAGCCTCTTAAAACATGTTCATTCTGATATCAGGGGTGATAAAAACATCTTCCAGAGCAAGAGAAAGAGCAAGAGAGTGATGGCAGTCTTTAGTTCCCATAAATTTAGTTCCTATAAAGTCTGGACACCCTGGGCGGATGCCTTGGCTCAAAAATGACCTCCTGGCTCCTCCTTTTCGTCTTGGTTTTTAATTGGAGCCAGGAGAAGGATCCCAGCATTTGCCAGGTGAATGCGAGCTGTACCCTGGCAGGACGCCTGCAGACCCATTACTGTTTTGTAGATTAAAATAAGGACAGCAGAAGGGGTGGAGGGGAGCTGGGGGAAGGAAAGAGAAGAGAGAAAGAGAGTAGCAAAACACTTTGTTCTAGTTCAGGTGAAAAAGTTAATCTCAGTGTCTATACAGACCGTCTGCCACGTACAGGGTGGAGGAGGGAACAAGTGCTTTTTATATACATGTTCTATTCTCTAATTATCCCTGCATGCCAGCCTTTAGGAACAATTGCAACTTGCTGCCAGAGTCTGTGCCTGCTCAGACACCATTCTCAGGGGGAAACTCTGGGAACAGTTTGGCTGCCACGAGATCAGCCAACCAACCACTTCCAGCTCCTACTCCTTGGAGCAGCTTTTCCTACTCGTGAAGTGTGGGCTTGTGGCTAGAGGGGAGGGCAGAGGGAGAGTGGCAGGATTTGTGTGTTCTGAGCATGATGGTGTGACTGAACCACTGCAGCTTTGGCCCCAACACTTGATCTCTGGCTCAGTTTCCTTAGCCTTAAAATGTGGAGGATGCTGATAATACTTACTCAGTTACGAAGAGCTTATGAATTGAGTGATTTCAGGTCCTGGTTACAAAGCAGTAACAAACAGATGCTGTTACCCTATTTTTTACTGTGTGGTCCATCCTAGGTTTTTTTTGCAGAGTTTTAAATCTAGTGGACTTCACAATAAAGACCAAATTTCCTCTTACATTAGGCAATCAATTTCTGTTGCTAAGCCTCTTGATTCTCAGGTTTACTTGGGCATGATGGAGAAGGCTGCTTGTTCACTCTAATGGCAAAAGCAGCCTTGCAACAGGTCTACCTGAAAGACTCCAACTGCTTACTCAGTGTTACTGCACACACTGAGTAGCTCCACCGGGCAATTTGCCATCGGAATAATTTTCTGATCTAAAATGGCTCTTTGCAAAATCAAAATTTGTCCCGGAGAATACGACATTTTTGCCAAAAACGTTCAATTCACCAATGGGGAAATAAACATGACAGCTTCCTGGCTGCCCACCTTGAAGCCTCACAGGTTTTTTGAGTTGTTTTTTTTTTTTTGTGCTCTCTATTGAAGACAAAACCTGAAATCAAATAAATCTTTAACATTTCAAACAAAACAAAACCCAAAACTTAACAGGGCTTGGAAATCCCTCCACGCAAATTATATTTGGTTTCTTGTTGGCATTTTGTTTTTTATATTTTGTGTCTGTCAGAATAATTTCCATCATTCTTTTGTAATGAAGGTGGCTTTTTTCTGGAAAAGAAATTACATTTTCAGTCAGCTTTTGTGCTGAGGAATTGAAACTAACTGAGAAGACAAGATAAGAAGCAGAGAGAGTGGGTTACGAGTTAGGGGTTATGCTTGGCCTGAGAAAAAATACTTTACCTAGATGAAAAAAAAAATCTTTTAGCTAAGATGGAATCATTTTCCCACGAAACTGAGTTGGTTTCTAATTGATTAACATGCAAAGGCAACTCAAATGTCTGAAAATCAATGCTTGTACATTTTTGTACTTTCTGTTATTGAAGAGATCCCAATTTCAAACTAAAAATTGTTAAGCTGCTGTGTCTCCCATGATCATGGTAGTCAGTTATCTTGAATTCTGTTCTGACATGAATATTTAAGTTGAGAACCTCAAAAGAATGTGGGTGACTAATGACCACTAGGAAATACTAAACTAGAGAGCAGTTACATCTCCTGAAGTGGCTTAGACATCTAAAGGCCCCCAGAGGGGAACTGTGCATATGATCCTTCATTGGCTTCCATCATTATTTCAGCTACATGATCTCCTCCTAAAATACAGCAAATTTCACTTAGATGTTGAATGTGTTCTATAAATTTATGAATGGCTTTGTCTGATGTCCTGGGAGAATTAAGCCATCATGAAATCCATCCAAAGTTACCCAACAGATTTATCAATATTCTGATATTTCTGAAGCTTAGTGGAGAAACAGTAACTCTCTCTGGGCTGCCTTGTCGTTATTTGACATTGTTTGTGCTGGGTAAACTCCTTGGAGACAAGGAACAAAATCCTCTGAGACCGTGTGGTCGGATCAATTTGTAGAGCTGTTTCCATGTTTTCTGATGCAATCAAGTGTAACAATGTTGTATCCCAGTAAACATGGAAATGGAGCAAGGAAAACATTTCTCAATCGACTTCCTAAAAATACTGCTCTGGGTGGGGAGGGGCTCCAGTCTTATTCCAGGAGCTCATTCAAGCCCTCATCAGTTTCCACAATGTCTCAGATTTTACTTAGTCTTACATTTCATGCACTCCTAGGTTGGGAAGGAGAGTGCTGCATGGGCCAAATGCCCATGAGCGTGACATGTAATAACCATTATGCAGTCAGATGTACATATTCATGGGTGGAGAGTTGCCAAGCATGGCTGGAAGCAAACTCAGTATTTGGCAAAGTGGGCAGATCATCAAGGGTGATCCTGGGAGGGGCTGTCTTGAATTGCCTTTTCTGACTTGGTATTTGAATATTCTGATGAGTCCTTCTGTAGAAGGGGAGGGGGAAAGATGATGTCTTTATTGTGTTAGTTTGATATTTTGCTATTTTTCTTGTCTGGGTTTTTGCTTCCTTTTAATCATCTCCCTTCCCCTCCTTGCCTGGTGTTGACCTTTCTGATGGAACCCGATGAAAATATAAGTTGGATTGAGTTCCTGGAGAGGAGGAAGAGAATAAGACAGGGTACCAATTTTACCAGAGTCCAGATGAGGAGCAGCAGCTAGATGGGGGTTGTAAAACTTTGTGCTGTTCCTGAGCCTGTGCCCATCATCTCATAAGACATCATGTTTAAAGATGTACCCTGTTTAGGACCCTGTTCTTCAAAAACTTATTCATACAGTAACAAAGAGGGAGACAGGGATGAATATTCCCTGCATGACTTCCACTGTTCCCACAACAGCACAGCACACTTGTGGGTTAGTCATTTGCACAGGGGCCTGGCAACTGTGTGGGCAAAAACTCCTGCTCTGAGTGAGCACCAGTAAGAACTATTTATGCACAGGAGGCACAAAGCAGGAACAGTGTGTATGTGTTTGTGTGTGGTTGTTACACCCACAACTTCCAGAAGTCAGGTTCTGAATATTTGCTTTGCCTTTATCTTTCCCTTATCTGAACATGAAATGAGTATTAAATGCTCTAAAATTAGTATTAAAATGCTCTAAAATGACTGCTTATAATAATTGATGCTGTGTTGCTTTCATATCTGCATTGAATTTTGCCTTTTGTGCATATACCCCATGTGGCTTCAGGACTCTCGTCCCAGAAACTGCTGCAGTGGGATGTGGTGGAGAATTGTCCATGCTGGTGGACATTAGATGTCCATTAATTAGGAAATTAGGGTCAGTTAGATGTAGAGTGGCAAGCAGTATAGCCATGTTAGGTGGAAGGTGCACAGCCAGGTCTCCAGTGGACAGGTCACCATGAAAAAAAAAAGTGGATCCAAGCACCACATGGGACCTCCCACCCTGTTCAGAGCTTAGTCCAGGGTCTCAGCCCACAGCGTGGTGCTCTTGGCCTCATCAGATTTCAAGGCAGCATTTGCATCTGTTTTCTGATTCCAGTGCTTTTGTTCATGTTTTCAGGACACTTGAAAGAGAGCTGTCTCCCAGTGGCCAAGATAAGAGCCCACTCCTGCATCCTGTGGCTCTGCATTCTCAGCCACCAGAGTCACTGCAGCCCCTTTCTGGAGGGAGGCAATTGGGACAATGACACCTCAGACTGCTGCAGCTAATCCAGCTTCAGCCCGGGTAATTACTGAAGTGACTTTCCAATCTGAGGGGTTTTTCTAGGCACAGATTATTAGGTTATGAAGAAAGCACACTAGCTACTTTCTTCCCCACGTGTCCCTCGTGCAGTCTAAAAATAGCCTTAAGCATTTGAAAATGTGCCTTAATCTTTTGACAGGGAAGTGGATGAGGTCACAAGACTGGGAAAGGACTTGTTTGCTGTCAGGAGGATGGGGAACTTGACGTGTCAAATGGAACTGAGTGCTGTTGTGGGTGAAGAAAGGTAGGGTAATGGGGCCCAGCATGCCCTTTTTTTCAATGTTTTTTGTATACATCTTTGGTGCATGTGAAATGCTGTGGGTTAAAAACCCTTTTGATATCTAGCGGGCAGGATGTGACAGGATCAGCTGTTCTATTTTCAGCATAGCAAGCTGGAAGGAGCCTATAAATAAAAAGGCAAAACAGTATATTCAGGCACAAAAGCCAATGTAGGCACGTCCAGGGTACAGCTCTGCTCTGTCCCCTGAGACAGCTCACTGTCTACATTAAGAAAACTGGGATTTCACCTTCCACAAGGTGAGCCAACTCCAGATCAAGTTTTTCCTCTTGGTTTTTGGAAAATGTGTTTTCTTTGTTGGCATTTGACAGAATCTCAGACCTTGCTGCCCCCCTCTCCCCTCCCTCATTACTGGAGAAATACTATGGGTGTATATGATGACAGGGAAGATAAATGTCAAAAGCTACAGGCTACAGCTAGGCTGTAGGTTCTCCTAAGAATTCATGAAAAAAGTATGAAGTATCCTTCTCACACCCCAACAGAGGTTGCCTGGGATAAGTGTTCTCTGATTCTCATTCCTGCTCCTACAAAATGGACCCAGGCTATCACAGGCATTCATGCCTGAAACACTTTTCCACAAATTTGCAGTCCAATAGGAGCAGTTCTGTTATAGACCTATTATTTGCATAATTGGGTGCTAACAAAAATAAAGCGAACAAATTGCTGATAATTGCAAAATGTCAACTATGTTGGGATAGGTCAGAGGTGAAATAAAAGGGTGAAGTCTCCAGGTGTGTTGAGGTCAAAAGCAACTTGTTATTGAGGGGAAACTTGTTAGGGGTAATAGCTATCAGAAGAAACTCAACTAAATAATGTTAAAGCCAACCAAATCTTAAGTAATATGTTGCTGCAATACTCCAGCAGAGAGGGACCATTGCCAACATGAGCAGTGGGTGAGTTCTCCACATGGTACTTGGGGGGGGCTGAAGAGGGGCACTAAAGAGAACTATGAGCACTCTTGTTGTGTAGCAAGTGATACAAGACAACTGCATGGAAGGGTTTTACCCAGGAAATATTATAAAATAGAATGGAGGTCCCAAAATCGTGTTAGTACCTGAGAAAATTAAAAGTTCTTTCCCAGAAAAATCCACATGGCACTCCAGATGACTGGGAGGAGAAATCTCAGTTGGCTGTGGTAAGATTGGAGACCCTGGGGGTCAAAAGAGAATGAACTTGCACTGATGCTTGGGAGTGATCCAAAGCCCATTGCATTTAGCTGACTTCTTCCTACTGAAGTTGCAAACTTACCTGGTGCTTTTAGGAAAATGAAGAATTACAGACAGGCTGAGGAAATGCAGTTCTTTCTAAATGGCCTTGGTTTTAACTGCCATACTGCATTGCTTCAAAATCCTCTCAAGAACTTCCGCAGGTAAGTGAAAAACTGCCTCACAAATTGCCAGGGTGATTTAAATCAAGTTCAGTGCAATGAAGGGTATATGTGCTCCCTAAGTCAGGGGAGTTGGAAAAAGAGCTATCAATAACAGTATGTCAGATAAACACTGAGGGCAAAGAGAGGACTTTGCTGGGACATGACTTTTTTCGTTCTTTCAGGGATTCTCTTTCTCTTCTGTCTTCAGTTGCTTTTATATCTTTAACCATGCAGCAGCCAAGGCAGGAGAGGAACTGTCTGACAAAGGTTTCATTGACAAAAGTGTATGATTTTTGCTAGAAAGCACTTCCTTCTCTGCTGAAGGCTTTGAAGTGTCATCTTTGTTCTTTCAGGCTTGGGTTTTTTTCTCTGTAAAAATGATAGACAAAAATACTTGAAAGTCATCTTTTAGTACAGGCAGAATAACAGGAGCAGCAACAGAAACCCTTCATTTAAAAAGGTATCATCATGCTAACGTGGTGTATTTGAAATATCATTTCTAATCCTTGTTAAGAAAACAGTGCCTAAAATAATTTAAAACTGCTAGTTGAATTTTAAAAACATGTATAACTTACTCTTCAAGTTGTCTTTTTCCTTCATTGGCTGTCTCAGTGCACCCTATGTCTGCTGACTCTGATCACTGTACCCCTTTCATGTGGCTTGGTTTTACTATCTGCAAAATGGATTAATGAAAGTGAACTCCTTTGTAAAGCACATTGAATGAGCATCAAAAAGTGCCATTGTAAGGCAGTGCAGTCTGCTTTTTAGTGCTTGTACTGTGTGGTAGATTTTGGTTTTCTAAAACCTGAGATCCTAAATGGTCTCTTTTTTGCTTGTTAGCAGCAGGTGACCTCTTTTACACCCATACCAGCCTCCATCCTGGATCTTACATCCTTACACCTAAACCTGAGATCCTGCCATTGCATACATTTAATAGGTAACTCCAATGAATCCAGTGTCCTTAATCCCCTTGTGTGAAGACCTGATTGTCCATTGAATAGTGAAATTTCACTCTTGACTTCATTGGTAGTAGGGTCAGATCTGTGTCAGACACTGCAGGATCTAGTCCTCAGACTAATCCTTAAGGTTACAGGTGAGGAGAAAGACACATGATAGTAGTGCCAGCCATGAAGTTACTGTTCCTAAAAACTTCAGTTCATTCAGACCACAGAGATCAGCAAACCACCAGAGACAACTTCCTGTGGTTTGACACTATAATCCTGTAGTGAAACATGACTGTGTTCACCTTTTTTCCTCTTGATTAACTGACTTTCTTCACAAAAGGTTTCAAGTCCACGATTCCCAGGTTATTACTGTTTCAGGAATGCTTGGCTGTGTGTTTTGCTCTTTGCTCTAACTTGGCATTCAAGGGAAAACTGGGCAGAAGCTCAGAGCTGAGTGGAGTAGCAGCAGGATAGGCTTCTGTTAAGCACACTCAATCCCATGGGTTTAGAAAAGAAGTGGCACAAAAAACAAAAGCCAGATAATGCTGTGAGTGTTTTAGTCCACAGATGCTGCTTTCTGTACCATAGGTATTTCAGATCATTGGCAAAACCCCACAGTTTGCAGGGCTCATGCTATCTACAAGTCTGCTTATCCAGACCTTTTTCTTTGCTTTTTTCTTTGCCAAACACAGGCCAGAAGCAGGCTGGGTTCTGGGGGCTGCCCCAGTAGTGCCAGGCTGCTCCTCCCCAGCTGTTCCTCCCAGGGTCCCTGCAGTATCATCACATACTGCACATCTGTATGACACATGAAACACCTCGGTGCCAAACTCCTGCCAAGGGAAGAGCATCCTCACTGGTAAAGAGATTAACTTCACTGGCCATTCCCAGTCACCACCTGGAGTGGCCTGAGGGCTCTTTCTCTCCCCCTGCAGAGACAGGTACCAGCACATCACACTCTGCTGTGCTCCACAGCAGCTCAACGTGAGCCAGCATTGCTGCACAAGCACGGGGCTGTCCCTGAGCTGATAAACCCTCTGAAGTGATAAGGTAGCTTAATTCAGGGAAATTGTCTCACGAAGACCATCAACTTCCCCTCTGTAAAGAGGTTACAATCCAGACAGGCTAATTCTGCCTCTTCAGCCATCCATCTGCACAGACTTCTAACTCCCGTCTCCCTGAGCTGGCTGAAATTTCATAAACTGTTGAGTTTTCAACAAAACATTTGCCCAGAATTTCCAAAATATTTTATGAAAATAAATAAGGAGTGTTTTTAGTGGTGGCTGTCACTGTTGGGAAGTCCATCTCATTTCTACTGAGCTGAATTTTCCTTAGCTTTCATAACTGGGATAGTTCAGAGATCAGTTTTTATGATCTGTAAGTAATCACAGTTCCTAGGATTTGCAGGAGAAAAAAAAAAAAAAGATAATTTGGTGCCCCCTGTCCCTCCTGCTGCTCCTCCCTCTCCTCCAGGATTGCAGTAGCAGCTTTTTAAATAAAATAAACCCCAATAAACCAGCCTAAACACTGGTTTTTTTCAAATCCCCATTCTTAGCATGAGCAGTGCTCAGCTGTAAGCCTAATAAAACCTTTGAACCAGTAATTTGCACCCATTCTTTTAAAGCCTTTTCCCATTTCAAATATTAGTATAAAAAGGGGATTTGAGGAATCAGTATCGCCAAAGCAAACATTTGACACACTGTTACTTTAGACTTATAGAATATAAAGCTTAGGCACGTGAACCCAAGCTGCTGCTGCTGTTCTGCAAATCACTGCTTATGTCTGCAAGGACAAAAGTGCTGGAAAAAAAAAAAAATCTGCTTCTCTCCCTGTCTATGTGTGTATGTCACACTGCTCTTAAATAGGAGGATTGCACCACGTTGGTATGGCAACACACTGTAAAAGGAAAATCCTCCTATTTAAGGCTCTAAAGGATATTGACTAATTTCTATCTTTCATCATGAAAGCAGTAACACTGACACACTTTTTCTTTGCTGTGCCACAGACATTTCTATTTGGATGTTGTCGTGGAAACTAACTGGGCTGAAATGTTACTTCTGATTCTGTTTCTGCAAGGATACAGCATGATACCAGATTTCAGACACAGATCTTGTGAGCATGTGTTTAGCTTTATGGACCACAGCACGTAAAAACTAAATCCCTATGTGTTTCTAGGACTGGGTTCCTGGATCTTGGAAGCAGGGAGATGGCTCTAAAAGCTCTCATAGTAACAAACAAGTAGTTTTGTATGCAAAGGCTTTAATGAAAGCTACTTTTCCAAATCTCTTTTTCTCCCTCTAATGTGTTTTCTGATGCCTTGGGTGTGGTGGAGGCTCGTCTCAGCATTTGGGAGCTGCCTCCCCTGTGCAACTCCCTGTTTCATGAAATCTGTTATAACGTTATCTTTAAGGCTTTTACTCCTTTGATAGGCTTGCTTGAAATTAGTCAGTGATTAAAAACTTTTTGGCTGGAAGAGAATGGAGAAAAAATCCATCCAACACTAGCACACAAGCCTGGTTTCTTCAGGCATCCAGCTAAAACATTTAAGGTGTTCAAGGTGAGAAGCAACATGCTGGTCTGATGCTCTGCATTCCTCGTCTATACTTGCAAAGCCAACACTGTAGCTTTATGTTTCTGCAGGAAAGAAAAACAAACTGAAAACAATAGGAGAAACCACAGAGCCTTGCCTGGAGTTCAAGGGTTTGTGCAGAGACAGGGCTGGGTCTGCTGTGGGGAATTAAGTAACTTGCACCAGTTAGAAAAGGGACAGCCCCAGGACTGGGACTGGGGTTATGTGTGAGCTGGGGGCAGTCTGCTTGCTTCGTGTGGGAGTAAAGGGGTGGCCTTGGCTTAGTGACTTCTCCCTGTCACTACTGTCCTCTGTGCAGTGTGTTCAGTCATGCTAGCACCAAATGTGTCTGACAGGAAAGTACAGGTATTTAAACTGTTTGTATATGTGCATGTGAGATGCTGTTGCAAAAAGACCCCAACAAACCTCAGAGCTACAGTTCATCTCCTTCCCCATCCTGCCAGTTCTAGGCCTGTCTGCTGGGCATTTCACACTGCCCACCTCCTTAGCAGGACACTGTTGCTGCAAGCATGGGGGAGGGCAAATGAAACCTAGGTTCACAAGTATGTTGCTGTTTTTCCTTTGCTCGTGGCATAAATCAAAAAGAAAAAAAAAATCTGTTAGCACAGAGCTCAGGTTTGTTTATTTTTTTGCCAGCTGCAACATGCTACCCTCTTAGGGGATCACGTAAAACCAGTCATGGTTTAGGTTGGAGTGACATGTCAGACCCAAACTGTGGGCCTGGCCCCTCTCAATGAATTACAACTTTGTCAGGAACCCATTATAGATATACATATATACATACACACATATATATATATATGTATTTTTTTTAAATTAAGGTAGGTTTTTTATCAAATCAAATACCTGCACACTAAATTATATTTCTGGTGCCAGCCTGACTCTCCCTCTCCCTCCTCTGCTCTTTTCCCCAGCACTATGATACAGGGGGTTTTGTTCCAAGGAGAAGGTGAACGGTGAGGTCCCGTGGTGCTGAGGAAATGCTGTTTGACCCTGCCACATGTTTTGTTTTTGGATATTTACCACAACATGTCCCAGCACTGTTGCCTTAATGATAAAAATATTCAGAGTCAAAGAGTGGAGGCCTGGGGTGGTGGGTGAAAGGAAGGAAGGTGAATCAGTAATAGAGTACAGCCATCAAAGATGTTTACTCATCTGTTTTCTGAAACAAGTTTGTTTTATTTATTAATAGGGCTTGAAATGCTAAGGGGAAAGTTTAAGGTGAACTAAAAATGCCAGATGTTCCTCTGGTATGGAGTCTCCTTTTGTACTTGCTAAAATTAGCTGGGTGCTGCCTTTTCCCTTTTTATCCACCTTCTTCCTCTGGGGAATAGATGCTATTGTTATTTTAGAGGAGGCCAGAAAGCTCAGCATGTGAAAGTAGGAAAAGTTTACTGGAGGTCTGTTTAATCCATGGCCCAGCAGTTTCTGTAGTCAGGTACTTCAATATAGTACACACAATAATTTAAAAAAAAATAAATTAAGAAGCTTTCAACTGGTGGAGGAAAAGGGAAATAACTGTCACAAACAAACATCATCTTTTCTGCCCAACCCTGCACACAGCCAGGAGCTGCTTCTGGTGTAATGATGGCCTTGCAGGGGGAGAAGTTACACTGAGGACACCATGGCAAATGAAAGTGATGTGCAGCATCCCTGTGCCTACTAGTTTGGTCATATAGTGTAGCCTCATGAGGGGAAAAACCTGTACCTGGTTAACAATCTATCCAGCTAAACATTGGCATAAAATCCTTCCTTTGTGTGCTTCCAAGGAGCATTATGGTTTGTTTTCTATAGAATTGAATTCAGAGCACAGTTGGAGGGGTGGGTAGAAAAGTTTTCCTCAAGGGGACCTCCACAAACCGTGACCATTTCTGTTCAGAGAACATAATGAAAAACTCTTACTAATCCTGTATCATGCATGTCTGGGCATTGAGCTCATGTGCTTGCTGAAATGGGCTTGTGCTTGTAGGATCAATTGCAAATTTAATACAGGGTGATAAGAATATGCCAGTGTCTGAACATACCAGCACTGCATTAACTCCACTCCATCCATGATCAGGCTGCCCTACACTCAAGCAGTTACTTGTGAAGCAAGATGAGAGGGTGAAGGAATGCTTTGGAGAAAGACTGCAGTTCATAGACCATTCATGGAAGTGTCTGTGCTGATGTGCACATGGAGGTAAAGAACAAGGAAGGACCTCAAGAGCAGAGCTGAAAGGGAGAGCTGACCTTCTGTCTTTTCCTTCTAGCTCAGGAAGGGGCATTTGGATTTTCATTATTTAAAAGCTGCAATGGAAATACTGGTTTTTGGAATGGCAATGACAAAATCAGCTGAAGATAAAAGGAAAGTAGAACTATGAGATGAGGAGAACCTAACAAAAAAGACTGGATGTGTCAAGATACTCTGTACATAGCTGGAGGAATCCATTTCAAACAGGGAAAGTTACCATGTGATGGAAGTGTCAGGGTTATAGAGGTCCATTTCTGATGGTTTGGACACTTTCATTCAGCACCAAACCCACGTTTCTTGCTCCAGCTGAGCAGTGTGACCAACCCCGCCCCTCTGATCACTGACCTCAGGACACGAAGGCTCAGGCTAAATCACTCTAGTTCAGTTTTTTCTCATCTGAATAGGAGGAGCTGGTGAGCTCAGAGTCAAGCACCAATTCAGACTGAGATTTAATATGTCCAGGATTAGCAAGGCAACTGAACCTAGCAGGATTGTGATGTTTCTGTAGGTTGTGTATGATTACCAGTTCATCAAATTCAAGAAACAGAAACATGTTCCTTGACATTCGAGGGCTTACACGATCTCCCCTGGAGGTACATACCCTTCAGGACAGGGTAACCTCCCAGCCACACTGCCTGCTGAGGGGAGATGAAATGGGTCCTGCCTAACTCTTCTGTTGCCTCATTGTACTCACAGCTCTGAAGGAGACAGAAATCAATCACTCCAGGAAATGGCTCCAAGAAAAAATGTGAAATGTATGTAGTTGTTTAATTGCATTATAGCCCTTATTAAATAAGGTACAGGAGAACATAAAGATGGCCTGCTTCTATTTTTGATGCAGATATTATGTAAATTTATGTACCTGATTATGCCAATCTTGTGAACCCCTTCAGGTTTCTGAACAGTTTCCAAGCTGTTCCCCTTACTCAGTGTGGAATGCTTTGTTGTTTTGTTCTGGTTTTGAAGTGGGGCTGCTGAACCTCCAGTGTGTGTCTGCGTGTGCAACTGTGTGTGTGCTGCCTTGCTCTCCTGCAAGCCACGGGCTGAATCTGGCACCAGGTTTTCTGGCTGGTTGAAGAAAAGTGTGTTTCTGAGGTGAAAAATTTGCCTTTTAAATTTCTATGTAGCTTATACCAAGATTATAATTCATATCCAGGGCTGAATACCAAATGACCCTGTTACTCATTTCCACAAATATTCTGAAAGGCGAAGAGTGAGGCAGGGGAAAACACTGGCCTAAATCCAGTGCTGTTAGAACCCAAAATCAATGGCATCTATATGAAGGCTGGATTTGGCTGCCTCCATGTTTCATTTAAAGCTAGAAGATTAACAGAATATAAATATTCAGGATGCCCCAGAGCAGTACCACCAAATCTGCTCCAAGATGCATCTTTCCTTATTGAACAAGGCAAATATTGTAAAATGAAGTCTCCATAACAAAGATCTCATCTCCTGGCAAAACTGTTAGTAACTGTTCTGGCTATTACGTGTTACAAGGTACTTGTGAAGGCTAAAACTTTGAGCTCTCCAAACATGAAGAAGCAGCTCCTCTTTGGCACTAACAAAACAACCCACAGTGGCTATTTACATGATACATCATTAGTTCAAGGTTTTGTCAAACTTAGTCCTGCTGGTTCCATGCTGACAGAGCCATGTATTAACCCAAGAATGTTCCAGAAGAAAGAGAACAAAATATGAACCTTATTGTAAGAGAGATAAACTCAGTGGAAAGTGTACTGAAGATTTTTCAAGGATCTTGCAGCCAAACAAGACTTACTTTAACATCTCCTGTGAATTAGGGTTTATTTCCATTCTGTGCTACATGGGGGAGAGTATTGTGGAAACAACTCAGATTCTTTAATCTTGAACTAATGATCTTTATATGTGACACCAAGAATGTTACATGTCTGTGCCAGGTCAGATGCTAATGGTGATTCTTGTTGAAATGCTCAGCAATGTGCTATGTCCTCGCAAAACCCCATCCCACCATCAGGGCTCTTCCATGCCTGGAGCACTGACTGATGACATTCTACATCTTTGCATGTCTGATGCCAAGTGTTCAACTCACACATGAATCCCAGGGAAGTGACACAGCAAAGCAGTGACCATGCACATGTTTAACTTCCATTTTGGAATCACTGGATTGAAATTTTGAGATAAAACATATGGGTTTCAGCTACGTCTCTAGGGATGCAAAGTTCTAGTCCTGCAGAATACAGATTGTGTATAATGCAAGGCTGTTATTTCTACATTAGCACTGCCAGTGCTGGAGCTGGCTGTTAGTGTGTCATTCTCCTGACACATCATTAATAAACAGGTAATTTCATACCTGATTTCCACAGAGTGTCATGCTGAAAACCACCTGGGTTTCAGTTTTCATCGACATTTAAAATAAAATAAAAATATTTAAGAAAAAAAAAAGAAGACGCAGACTGAAAAGTGACGGTTGTGTTTGAACTGGGACTGGAGTCATTGAATAATGGATCAGACAGGAACATGTGCCCAAAGGAGAAGCAGCAAAACTGGAACCTGTGAGGCTCCCTGTGCCCAGTTGTTCTGAACAAGATTTCACAGCTTTGGCCTCACACTTAGGATCCTTTTAATAAACAGGAATCTTACCCAAATCTTTGGTGCTTCAATAGTTTATGCATTGATCCTGTTTTATGTCTTATCCCATGGATGTGGACAGCAGTTTATTCCCTTCTGTAGTTGCACTTCATGTATTTGAAGACCTGATGTTCCTTCTGTCTTTTCTTACTTTGGCTGAATAGCTCCAGTTCCTTCCTCTTTCCTGTGTATCATTTCACAGAAAACCTGACCCATAATCACTAATCCAAATTAATTTTGCAATTGATCCTTTTCCAGAAGTCGTTACAGGAGGCTGTGCTTGCCAGCAGGTGTCAGCAGAAGAGAACAATAATACCAAGCTCTGGAACACAAGTGCATCTTGCAGGAAATGCAATTTCTGGCTCTGCAGTTATTTCTATTTTGCATACCATTGGAACTCATTTCTTCCATAATGATTTGTTGCTATTTTAGAAAATAAATATGTTCTGAAATCAAGAGACCCCCAATCAAAGGAAAACACACCAAGTTTGGAAAAGGAGCTTGGTGAAGTTGTCAGGGATTTTACAAAGTGGTTGCTGGTGGCAGGAGGGAGCTCACTGGAACTGGGGATGGCATAGGCCCCTGGGTCTAGGTGTCCCGTGAATGTAGACTTCTTGAGGGTCCAGCACACCAGGAGCACAGGCTACTTTCATCCACAGCCTGTCTCCTGCACTGGAGCACCATTTGTAAGTACCTTCATCTGTGTTGAGCAGAAAGGAGCCTCTCCAGATACAGGCATTTGCACAAAAGCTAAGGGGAACACTCAGATTTTAGGTAGGTCATTCATTCATTGTGTGGATATCCATGACATGAGTATCTCATTGTTTTCTTTCTCATTATCACTTGTTCCTCCTTAGCTTGCTGAGGCATTTCTGAGTCAAACCTCTCCCTGCCCCCCAATTTGCACAAACGATTTGCCATTCAGATGCTCTATCCTGATTGTCAGAAGACAAGAGGCTTCAACAAAAACTGGTTTTCTCCCGAAGGTTCATCATGAATTTCTGCTGAGGGGACATCAGGAGCTCTGCAGGGGATTTTAACCGTGGTTCTGGCTGAGTGGGTCATTTCTGTGCATGGGTGACTGCAGTACAACCTGCATCATATGAATTGGAACATACTGGTGAAAGAGTTTCAGAAATTGTGCGGGGTTTTATTTTTCTTTTCTTGATTAAGCGAGCTGCATAAATATTGGAAATGAAACCTGCTGCAAACTGAAGGATTAGTATTTAGCTCTTCATCTGAATACACTCCATTCCCCCCACGTCCCCTCCCCAAAATAAAATAACTTTGTTTGAAATTTCCAGGGAAGCTTAAGGCCTAAAGCATTGGGTGAGATGTAAATTTCTTAAAATATTTATCCGTCCATAAGTGGCTACATATTTGACATTATTATAGGGTTTCTCAGTGTTCCATTTTATTAAAAAATATTTATTTGGTTTCTAAGATTACTGCTTCTCTGACCACAGAAAATTCAATTACCGAAAACTGCAGCTATCAAATTGGTTGAAAATAAATAGCCTTTTATCCAAACCTGGCATGGGCTGGTTTACTTTTAATACATAGCCATAAAAAAAGAAGCTCTTTCCACAGAGAGCCGCTTGGTTACAGAGCAAGAAGCCAAGGAATACTTTGCATCATCAGTTTTATTTAAAATAAGGTAGGGAGGGGGTAGAAAATAAGTCGTTATGAGACTAATTAGCTGTTCGTTCTTCTCTTTTGTTTTACCAAGAGACAGAAGATCTCTCAAGGTGTTTTTTTTTTGTTATGATAAATAAATCTTGTTTGCTCGTTCACTGGGGTGACTGGCTGTGCAGGGAACAATCCCAAGTGCTTTCCTGAAGTACCCGATGTCTCCTACCTGTAAGGTTTTAAACAGGCATTGTGTTTGCAAGTGGCAGATAATCGAAAAGAGTGCTGGAAGAGTCATCTCGTCGAGCAGGTTTATTAATTCTTGTTCATCTTCAATGGTGTAATTTCATCACATCTCTAGACAATGTATTGCAGAGGTAATTAATGAAGTAGGTACTTGGAAGTAGATAAAGGTTTTAACATGCCTTGTGCTCTACATTGCATGTGGTGCACCTACATGTGTGGGTGTCTGGCTCATGCCTTCAACCACAACCACCTCTCTTCTAACAATGCTTTTGCACAGGGGAAATAAAACAGAAGGGAGCAAATTTAAAGAGAATTACTGTCATTTCCAGCTCTCTCTGGGCTAAGACTTCCTTTAAGTTGTTAAACAACCACGATGCTTTTTCAGTCTTCTTGCTTGCCTGTAAAGTCCCTTCTACGCCATGTCTGAAGACACCACGTCTTTCAGCTAAGGTCCCAAAGGCATCAAAGGCTGGAATGTGAAACATCTCTGTCCTGTCGTACGGCAGGAGTTGGTTGCTAACAGGTTCTGTTAGCAGACCAGGGGCCTGAGCGCCCTGCCCGCGGCGGATCAAGGATGCCTGCTGAGAGATGGCCCTGCAGAGGCTGGGTAGGGAACAATGTGCTCCAGGCAGACGCAGCTCTGGGATGCACCAAAGAGCTGTCTTTCCCAGCACCGGGATGAAAAGCTGTGAGATCAAAGCTCAGACGAAAGCAAAGGGAGACAATGCAATGGGCACGTGGTCTTTCTAAAAAGGCTGCTTTTAAAGGGAAACTGCCTTTTTGCCTGTAGAATGAATGTCCGTTGCTTAAAGGTAACCTTCAAGGGGAGTTAAAGGGCTGAGAAGATTTTCCTGAGAGAAACAGAAACATGTCAGTATTAAAAATCTCAGGTTTTATTGCTTTGGAAAGACATCTAAATTTCCTAGAAGATCTGTGGGAAAATTCTTCCACTGCTGAGATGGGTAAAAATATTCCTGTATCTCCCACTGGGCACACTGAGAGAATCACAATTCCAACCATTTCCTCGAAAACTGGAAGTACTTTGTAGTTCCTATTTACTGAGTTTTCGTACTTTGAAAGTGCCCGGGAGGAGGATTACCTGTAGATCTCAGCAAGAGTCAAGTCAGCAACACAGATCTCTTCTGTACTTTCAGGTGGCACATTTCATTTCCCCATCCCTCAGTCTTTTTAGCTACTAAATAGAGATATTGCAAAGGGTTACGTTGCAAAGTTCCATAAAATTAAATAATGCTTGGGAAAGGGCTTTAAGCAGATTTTGTGGGGAAAGGACTCACCTAGAGTTGAAGAACAGCTGGCTGGTTTTCCATCACTGCAGTTTTGCAGGTCTGTACACACATGTCCCCTTGTACACAAAAGCCACGTATTTTTTGAAGCCAGTTGGTGAGTGTATTATGTGACATCAAGTCATCCAAGGAGGTTGCTTCAGCCAGAATAGCAGGAGAGAAAAGAAGCTGAGAACCTGCACTTTAATTTATTTTCAGATGAGATTTCCCAATTTTATCAGGAGGCAAAGTGTGACTGAGCTGAAAGTCTGACCATGCTGGAAGATAGCACTAGGGCTGTGCCACAGTCAGCTTTCCAGGAGACCTTTCCCCAGCTTCCCTGAAGGTGAACCAACTCCAGTTGATTCCTGCAGAGTCTGCTAGCTGCAATGCTATTGAGATGCAGCTTAGGGATAAAATGTAGTTGAGCTACCTGTAATGGATCCTGCACTTAAAGCCAGTAGACCAGCAGCTGAGCCATCAGTTGTCAGCCCATAAAATCTGTGGTTACCTTTCTTTTTTATTCTTTGGTTTTTTTCTTTTTTTCTCCTTTTCCCTTTTTTCATCTATCTGAATGTGATGGCATGAGGGAAGCTAATGAATTTACAGTTACAGGAGCAGCTCCACAGACTTGTTTAGCAAATGAAAATAAAAGTGTGTTGCCATTTTCTTGGTGAACTGGATGGCTGCAGGTAGTGGTGTCCCCACTGCCTTTCTCTTGGGGCTGACTGAGCCTAAACTGCTTCACTCTCACTGTTGACTTGTGTCTCCTGAAAGCAATAAAATGCAGCAGACCCTGCTGGAGTGAGGTAACTTATCACTTCTAGCAAAAACTCCCTGGAAGTGTGTTTATTTAAAAGGGTTGTATATGTATATATATTTTGAATGTCTGCTTCTAGATAACATTACTTTGCTCGTTTTAAAAACTCTGCCTTGAATAAAGAGCTTCTTTAGAAGCTTTTTAAATATGAGTTAGTACTTAATGTTGCCTTGGTAGCAGATATCCCTCAGGTTACAGTATTCACTGCGATGCATACAAACTACACATTGACTATGGCCCCACTTTATATTCTCAGTAAATCAAGGTAAAGTTTTTTTAAAGCCCAATTCATATTAAAAATTTTCCTGCGGGTGCGAAGTGATTTTGACATAGGCAGAGCTCACACTGAGAACCCTCCAGACTTGTGGCTGCAGAGCAAAGAAAGGAAAAGTATCGTTTGGGGTGAGGACAGGAAGTAGAAATAGTTTAGAGAACCCTTTGGTAATGGCTGCTGGGCTTTAGTTCAGGTCAGAAAAGACCTGGCTATCACACACCACTTGTCACAGATTTATGGATCATCTATTTTGTTAATGCTTATGGATCTCTTGCTGAACGTAACCCTTCTTGATTTTTTTTTTTTTCCTGATCAAAGATTGTTAAAATTATAAATGTCCCTGTGATATCTTGAGGTTTTCCTAAGAAGGTGGACTTACAGAACTGTTGTTAGGGTACTCATGAAGTTATGTATTTCTCATTTATATTTTAACAAGTTTCTGGGCTGCACTTTCATTTTACGTATATTGAACAATCTGTGCTTTAAAATAATCAGATGATGAATTTGTCCACTGAACACGACCACATAGAATGAGGCCATTTGTTTGTCATCAGTGTTACCTGAAATGCATAGAACAGTCACTTTAAAATATTTACAACATTTTTTCTGGAATTCGCTCACCAGTGATGTTTTACAGAGTTGTACCTATATGCCTGCAGGTGTAGAAGATTCAGGCTTGTGTGTAAATGAAGTACAGCCAGTTTTCAATCCCATGGACATCATGATGTGACAACCAGCTCTTCACTGTTCCTTCCTGTTCCTTTTTTTTTTTTTTTCCAGTCTGAAGTGATTATCTTAATCACAGTAAAGGCTGCAAATGTCCATGGATCAGCAGCTGCCAGAACCAGGCAGGTCCTCAGCCACACATCTCAGCTCTGCCCTCACCAGAACTGCCCTGGTGGGTTCAGATGTGTTCCCCCCTCCCCACCATTCAAGCAGCAGCTTCTCACCTGGGTCTCGCAGTGGAGATTATTTGTTTCTATTGAAGAAAACTAATTCCTGAGTGCTGCCATTAACTGTACTTCCTTTTGAAAATACGGCTTGCAAAAGGAAAGGTTTTCATTATTCCTATAAAATTCCATGTGCAATATTGTGTTTCTACATTCTTAGGCTGGACAAAGCCCTGAGGTGTCTGGAGCTGAAGACTTGCCAAAAGCATCTAAATTACGAATTCGGTGTCTCATTTTTGCCTGAGCCATTGCAGTGACATCCACTGAAGGAAACACCAGTAGATCAGTTTTCATTTTAGGACAGATCTGAATTGTTTTAACTTTTCATTGAGCCACTGCTGGTAGAGAGATCTAAAAGCCTTGCTGGTTTGTTCAGCTTTGGGATATGAAGTTTGCGAAGGGCAGAGCAAGGCTGGAAGTTCTGTGTCTCTTTGGTGATTAATTAGGCATCTTCTTACAAGGAGCATCCCTCATGCTGTGGCACAGGGAGACTTGCTACAAGATTCAGAGTTTCTTACTGGAAGAGCTGTGGGGGGAGATAAAACAAACTGAGAAGCTGGCATTTTGAGGAGCTTTCAGAGGGACCATCACGTTGATGGGCTCAGCAGCACGGCGGGGCCCTGGGAGTGTGCACAGCACAGGGAGCAAGGAGCATCTCAAAGCAAGTGCAGCCACAGAGCAGATAGATGTGAAGGGAATACAGATGGTGTCCTAACCACAAAGTGTACATCTTGATCAGGCTCCAGACCTCAAACATCCCTAATTTAAGGGTTATCCAGATACAGATTTTAGGTTTGCTCATTATAGAAATTAGAGACTAACTTCAGCATTCAGATACCTGTTTGAATGCTGGCAAAGAGCACAGCATTTAGAGAGATTTGGACCAAAGGTGTTAATTTTAATCCATTTTTAGAAAGGCATTATTATTGTTGGCATAACTATTTTATTTTAAACATTTTAATTACTCAAGAACCAACTGGTTTATATAATTCCCATACCAGCTGAACTACACTTGGGAAGCCAAATATTCTGGCAAGAGACAAGATTACTTTTTGTGAAAGCAGGAAAAGGTGTATGGAGAGAACACTTCATGGAGTGTTAAAGTCATGGTCCAGTGTCCATTCTGTCAGTCACTAGGAAATCACATGGAATTTCATTTGAAGAACTGTATTTTAGGTACAAAATAGGAAGTTTTATTGCTGCTTTAACGTGCATGCAGATTATTTTACTTTAATTCCAAGTCACATTATACCCAGCCAAGTCTAGTGTGATTTTACAGATATGAAAACATAGAAAATCTAGTCTTTAGTTCTTTGTTATAGACCTGAGTCTGTTGTTCTTTGATGATGATTTCCCTTTATTTTACTGAAAGCAGCAATGGGGATTAATGCATTGCATGAGGTATTTTTACAGTTTATGTTACTCCTTCAGTGTTTGTCTGTTAGTGTGAAGGTAAAGAACTCTGTACCATATAAGTGAATGGATAGGTGAGAAAAGAGAAAATAGCTGTAGCATCTAAGCTAATAATTAATAAGTAAAAGGCTTTTCTTATTCTCAGGGCAGCTGGAAATTTTTATCCTCATTTTCTTTGTTAATAATAATAGGATTTTTTTCAATTTTATATCAAACTTGATTAGACCCTCAGAAGATTTCATGGCTTTCTGTTAAGATGAGCCTACAATTTTAATGTTGCTAAAATGACAAGATGAATCCACTGAAGTGTGTATAAGGATGAATGGGATTTGGATCACACTGCATCTTCTGCATTTTTCATGTTACCTGGGGAGCGTGGAGCACAGCATTTGAACCTTTGGTGGTAAATCAAGAAACACAGGGAACGTGGCTTGCTCAGGGCACAGATGGAGCTTCCAACCAACAGCAAAGTTTTGAGTGCTAAATGACAGCAAACTATCCAGATCCCAGCAACTGTAAAGCTGCTCAGCCCAGTCATACCATTGGAGGTAGCCAACATTTCCAGTATTTATCTGAACACACAACACTTGTGGGGAATAGGGGGGTAAAAAGCCTTTTGTTGGCATTTAGTTTAGCAGGATTTTCATCAGAATTTTGTTGTATTTCTAAAAGGTTTGAATGGGCACCAGCTGCTATCTCAAAGCTACAAACATTCTAGATGGCCAGGTCCAGACAATTCCCTTTTGATCGAGATGATACGAAAAAATAAAGCTCTGTTCAATTCTAGTATTAATGTCACTGTTTCTCCAGGAATCTTACTGGAATGACTTTAAAAGAATGAGCCCCAAGGTGTGAATTTAAGGTGGGCTGCTGCTTTCCTTTTCAAAGGGAAAGATTCAGAAAAGGGAAACTAAAGAGATGTGGGAATTTAACAATAAATATCAGAAACAGAGACAGCAAACTCCTAAGTTTGTTTCTCTTACAGTGGAAGACAGTATGCCTTTATGTCTGTTTCCAGGGTACCCCACAATCAAATTTTCAGGTATTTTCATGGAGATTTTCCAGCTTGGAAGTATGGAGGGAATATATACATACAGAAAAGGATGGAAAAGGGAGTGATAAACTCCCTAATAAATCTGTCAGTAGGAAAGACCCTTGAAAATCACACAGTTCTTAGCATTCTCCAACTACCACATCTCATCTCCTAACAGTACAAATAGCTGTTTTTAAAACTAGATTTCTCAACTGCAGACATTAAATTTGCTGGCATAAGATGCCAGTTTTTGACATTAGAATATAGGACCATTCTTTTAGATTTACAGTCTTGAAGTCCATATTCCCTTGAAGATTAAACCTTCATTAATTTCCCCTTTTTTTTCTCCTTTATTTCCTGCCTTTTGCTCACATCACACTATAACTTTCCTCGGCACTCCTGGGTTTAGTGCTTTAATAAAAACAGCCTTGGTGGAGGTTTAAAGGCACTTCAGATTCTCTAAAAACCTTTTGGAAATTCACCCCTAAATCAGTAATTCAACCTTCCTTCCCTATTCCCTGTCTCCCACTGTACATCTCCATTAACATGCATCTAAAAGAAGGTAGTCTGTAATTTAAACAATTACATTAAGGGCTCAATTTTCTTTTTTTCTCTCTTTTTTTTTTTTCTTTCCACCATTGTTACGACTAGACAGAGAATCATACTGAGTACATTAGCCAGGCAGTGACTCAGGACACCTACTGCTTGGAATGCCATTGCACTCTGAAAGGAAAGGGATAAAACCGTCTATCCTCCAGCCCTGAACCCCACTACATAGTAATATTTCTGCCACAAAAATACTTTGCTGTCAGCTCCAGCAAGGCAGCGTTGGATAGCTGCAGTAGTTTGTTGTCAAAATGAAAAATGGTTCAGTGCAAAAGGTCTCATTGCTGGGATGCTAACAATCAAGGAACACTAAGTCAAGCATTTGACAAGGAACTTTGGTCTTGCTGTTAAATACCACTTAATATTGTCCTGCCCGATAATCCCTGCTGTTTAACAACTGTGCAGCCATGGCTCAGTGATGGCATTATGCCTTTTCTGAAGGGAAAAACTAGGCCATATGTCATGCATTTGCCTGCAAAAGAAAGTACATGTCTTTTAACATCCAAGGAAAATAGAGATGTTTCAAAGATAAGACAATTGCAAACACATTATAGTCTTGATTCTTCTTTGGAGTTTGTGTCCACAATAGAGAGGAGTGTTTCAGGTCCAGCTGAGGTTAGTTGTAGGTGAAAAGCTGAGTAACTTCCAGTCCTGTCCTGTTAGAAGCTTGTATGTACTGTGTGCAACCCAGGAGCAAATCAATGCATCCCAGCCTTATTCAGCCAAGTGGAGCTGGAGACTTTTGCAGTTATCACCTGGCTCTCTACAGGTTCTGCCTTAAAAAGGGCTCCCTCTCAGTATGGGTTGTCTTTCCCAGTTAAGATTTGTTGCCTCCAGGCCATGACCTCTCGTGTGTCCATTCTTTAACTGGTCCTGCTCAGAAAAACCTCGGAGTTCTTTGGGTCATTTTTCTCAATGCCTTTCAATGCCTGATCTCCTGAGTCAGCCAGCCACCTAAGAGTCCTTTCTCTATTTTTGGTGGTTGAGTCCTTTGTACAAGTAATACCCTTTGCTTTTGTGTTTTAGTTCTGTTTAATTCTGAACATATCAATCTGTATTATGAACTGGGGAATGTACGATGTGAAGAGATTCCTCACAAAGGTGGGAGAACGTGTTGCAGCAGAAGATGAATAGACTGTTGACCTGAAAGTCAATAGGACATTTCTTCATTTTAGTTTGGCTGCAAAGCCAAGCTGAAGCCAGGAATAATGATATTCACACTGGGGAAAACAAAACAAAGAAAAACAACACCCCACACCTCAAACAAACAAACAAACAAACAAAACACACACAAAAAATTCCCAAAGCAGACAGCAACAACAACACAAAAACAAACAAAACCAAATCAGAAAACAAACAAACAAAAAGAGCCCCAAACCATTGAAAAGTTGAATGAGCAAAACTGAGCATTGTTACTGGTCCTTTCTTTCCAGCCAGGAACTGCACAGGCTAAGGAACAGTTTAAAGTAAACAACAGTTTAAAGAACAACTAGAAAATAGTGCTAGTGATTTTCAGGGATTGTCTAAGCAGTGAAGGAAGAGCTTGAAGGCAGCCTTTGGGGAAGTGAGCAGAGACCTGAAACAACTCAGCCTCTCCTTAGTGATGCTTCTGAGACAGAGTTTCCTCCTGCCCAAGGGAGAGAACCACAAGCTGAGCCTGGCAGGTTTTCTACTTGCTTGCTCTTTCTCCACCCATGTGCTGTCAGGGTAGGCCTATATTGTGTAGCATTTTGTTTATATATAGACCCAAATGTACTAACTAGCCATGTAAAAAGGCAAAGACATTCTGGAAGAGATGGCTGATGGCAAATATTTTTCTATGCTTGATGTGTCAGCAGGGTTCTGGCAGGTGCCCTTAGAAAAACAGAGCACACATTTCTGTGCATTCAACACCCCCTTTGGGAGACACTGTTTCCTCAGGCTGCCCTTTGGGTTATGTTCAACACCTGAGGTGTTCAAAGGAAAATACAACAACTGTTTGATGGTATAGAAGGTACAAAGGTTTGTGTAGATGACATTTTGATCTGGGAAAGTCAGTAGAGGAACTAGGCAGTGGTTCCTAGCAGCCTTGGAAAAACCAGGAGTTAGGCTAAAAGCTAAACCAACAGTAAAAGTAAATTCTGGGAAATGGAAATAACATACTTGGGAGAGAAATGTGCATAGATGGCGTAAGTGTAGATCACAACAAGCCTGAAGCTTTGTTTGCCCCCATAGGTGAAGGAGTCAAAGTTTTCTGAAGTTTGTAGAAATCTGTGCCTACCCTGACCACCGAGGAGCAGGAGACTTTTGCCTGAGCCTCCATCTCAGTGTGGAGCTGCCCACTGTCCTGGAGGGGGGAAGTGCATGGGTATAGACTCTGATGTGTTATCACCAGATCGATGGGGCAGAGTGCTGCCCATTGATAAACATTTTCAAGAGACAGAGTGAAAATACATCACAGACTGCCACATTCATGTGTGCAGTTCCCACGTTAGGAATTAGCAAATCTCTTCACCAGCTGAGTGTGGATCTCAATATTTGACTGCTGTGACCTGTTGTGGAATATACTTGTTTTCAATATAGAAACTGATACAGAGATTACAGGAAAGGTTGTTTGGTTTTGTTTGTTTCTCAGCATTTTTCTTGGTAAACTAGTTTTTAAGGCTTTATTAGAGGAGAAAAAAAAATGCAAAGAGCTTTTCAAATCTGCTAAGTCTCAGTCTGGAGAAACAGCTATTTTTAAAATTACTACAATACTGAGCAAGATTAAGGTCTCATAATCCTCTCTGGCTTTGCGAGGTCACTCCCATGTATAAAAAAAAAAAAGTTGGGAGACTTTTGCTATTATTATTATTATTATTATTATTACTTGAAATGATTGCAGCTCTCCTTTTAAAGACATTGCCTGTTGTCATGATTTCAGATTCATGCCCCAAACTGGTGCTGAAGAAAAGCATGTGCTTATGTCCCTATAAATAGAAAACTAGGCTTATTGGGCCCAGTTCTGCCACAGTAAAACTCCGTTTGTTCTCTTAATCTGAACTTTTAGCAAAGCAGTCCTTGTGCTTGCAATAGGTGAGAACAGGACTTTTGTTAAAAGAAAGTTAAACTAGTTTTCTCTTTGGATTTTGTCGTTGTAGATCGTTAGATTATCTCTGTTCTGGGAACAGAGTAAGCAGGGAATGAGTGATGATTTTGCCATAAAAATAAGTAAATTATTGAATGAATTTAAAAGACTGAAGGAACTGACGGAATTTATGGTTTCACTGTGATCTCTCTTGAAAATTTTTTTTTTTTCTCTTTTCATTCTCTAAGTAGGTGAAAGAGTATCATGTTTAGAGTGAAGAAAAGGCTAATCTCTATCAAACAGCTATTCCTATGCAATGTGTACGTCATTTTCCATAGAGCAGGGGATTTTGTTTGTTTGTTTTTCTCTTTACAGTGATGCAATTCAAATCCACTGGCTCCACAGGAGCTCAGTTCTGTTTCAAGTAAGCTTTATGAGTAAGGCACTGCTTTCCTTGTTCAATAGCCCCCAAGGGACAGCTTTAAATGGGTCTGTAAATTTATTACTGAAACTCTGCAAGGAAATGATAGTCTGCCAGACTGAACAAAACAGCAGATATTGTGTCAGATATGTCATATCTTGTCAAATGGCAAGTAGAAGGCTACTGGGATTGTGTTTCTATTTGCTATGGATATAAGCTGGTCTCAATTGTTAGGAAGGATTACTCACCCTCTTTACATTCAAGAGATGAAATGGAAAAGAAAATTGTTTCAAGATTTTCAGTGCTGGAAGCTGGTTTTTTGTGTTGGAAGCATCTAGGTCAAGTGACAAAAATGGAGGAATTGCCTCCAAGGTCTCACCTGAAAAAGGGTTTTGTCCAGTGTTGGTATTTTGGCATCTATGTATGTGGGAAGAAGACAATGAAAAAGGTGGAAACCAGTCTTTCACCTCAAACAGGAAGTAGAGCTGGAAATGCTCTGTACCAGCTGGATTCAGAATGGAGCAGTACTTGCTGTGTGACTAGAAGGGTTTTAGACACAGCCTCCCTCTTCAGGTGGAAGTGCTCCATGCCTGGGAACTGGGTGAGTGATGGTTTGGATGAGATGAGGTGTCAGAGCTGCAAGTATTTCTGGTAAATCAGACAGGGCTGCCTGTCCTTTGTAGATCTGGATTCACCAGCTTTCCAATTACAGAGGAGCTGCAAGGCAGCAATACCAGTGACATTTCTAGTACTTTTTAGCTAATGATTCCCTAGTCACTTTCAAAAGACAGGGAAGCAAAAGAAGCTCCATAAACTGCAAAAGTGGAAGCTCAAAAATGACCCATGTGCCTGCAGCTTACCTCACACTGCTGATCACTGAAGGGCCCTACATTTAGAAGGCAGCCTGTTATGCAAAAGGCACAGTGATGTTCTAGGAAGGCATAAATAACCGTTACCATTTTTACCATTTCTTCTCTAGAACAGATGCTACATTAGCAGGTCTGGGTTTATTAATGGAGCATAGTTACAAGCCAGTTGAAATGTCTCACTCTGGATTAAAAAATGAGGTTTCCAGGATCACTCTGGACTTAAGCCAAAAGCTTTGCCTTTTGGGTTTTCAAATCAGAGGCACTTATAAACTGTTCTAGTTGTTTCCCTCTCATTCATTAGCCATGGAAACTGACGTTACTTAAGGATGTCAGACTGGTGGCCAGCCAGGATGCAGTGGAACTTTGTCCTCAATTCTTCTTCATCAGCCTCTAATCTAATCCAGCTTGCTCTTGAGGAATGCTTTGCAAAATTCTTGTGGTGTAAGAATAAGACTACAAAATAGTTAGTAAATCAGAGATCTGGGCTCCTGCACTTAATTCTTTCATCTCCAACTATTCTATCCTCTAATTTTTCACCAAAAAACACAAAAATAACTTATCATATACCTCCTCAAAAAAAAATAAATCAAAATTGGTTTCTAGACCATGCCAAATTATTCTTACTGGTCTGGGAAGTTCACTGTGCTTCTTCACCATCTGGCCAACTCACTTAAGAAAAAAACACTCAGCTCATGTTTAGTAGTCAGTTTTTCAGCTGAAAGTAAAGTGATTGGATCTTTCTCAAAAATGACAGGAAAACCCAAAAGTTAGCTGGAATCAAGTTCACAACAATGTGGTTGGAAAGGAACAACTTTCTCCCATCTTCTTTTTAAAGTTACAGCGCTCTAATGGTTGCTGTAAATTCTATACCCTGTTTGTGAGCAGATATTCAGGAGTACATATGAATTAAAACACCATGGCTTTGGCCTGTTGCAGTTATGGGAGATTGTGAGCAGGTTGAGTCACCCAAAATCACTCTGCACCTTGGGGTTTTCCTTTACTTCACCAACAAATATAAACCTCATTATCCTGAGCTGCTTCCTGAACTGGCTCCTTTCCAGGGTTTTTCCTTGCCAAAATATCTGGCTGACTGTGGAGACGTTCTCCATATTTTAACTTCCTGAATTGAAGTTAATTGGACCCACCTGGTCTGGTCTGGAGGTGAGTCAGCAGAAGAGTCCAGCATGTTTAGAAAGAGTCCTTCAAAGTCATGTCTAATAGAGACTCAAACCCAACAAAGACAGGAACCCAGGACTTATGACACTGAGGCTTTAAACTGCATTTGCTGCATTGCTGGGACAGTAACTGCGTTTCAGTATTGTTTCCTGGGGTTTTATTATTTGTCCAGAAAGATAATATTTCAAATATCAATTGCACTTGAGGTTGCAGCAATCTGAGTGGGAAGTTTTGTGTAATCTTTCATGCTTCACCTCCCATGCAAACCTTACCTCTGTGAGTGAAGACTCTGAGATCAAGGCTTGTCTTTCTTAATCATACCACAGGATGGTCTGAGCTGCAATGGAAATACAGGTTGTAGTTTCTTTCTGTTTTTATCATGCCAAATGAAATCGCTGCTGCTGGCAGCAGTTCTTTGAAACTAGTTTTAACACCTTTTTGGTGGGTTTCAGAGCCTGCTCTAGGCTGAAGATAAGCCAAGCCAGTGGTTCCTAAACCTCAAAGATGCTCCTTTCTTCAGTCTGGGCATTCATCCCTCTCCATCTTTCTGTTCTACTGATAACAAGGTTATTCCCTTGCAGAGCTGCAGGAAAGGCACATAACCAGCTGTGGGTTTTTTTCTTGAGCAGATTGGCTTCACAGAGAGAGGCAAATTTGTGTTGTAGAGTCAAAATATATTTCTAAGTATATATGTGCACCACACTGGTGGAAGAGAATACAGGCAATGTCTTCTCAGGAATCTGCCCATGAATATCAGTCATGTTTCAAGAGAAGGAGTTGTAGCTAAAGAACTGACTGCAAACAGAGCTGAAGGTGGAGAGCAAGTTTGTTAGTCTTACTTAGTCTTAGTAACTCCTGCCTTGCAAAATTGCCTCTGCTCCAGCCTTCAGCAGAATTCAAAACTCTCAGCATTGCAGAGTCACTTTCCCAGGCACAACACTCAGTCACACACTGTGGGAAAGGAGAGGAAGAGACATGATCATTTACGAAACATGAAGCTTGTTGTGCTTGTGGATATTATGGAATAAATGCAAAACTAAACCAACTTGCCTTTCTTAGCTGACGTTATTGCTTGTAATTATAACTTCTTGGTTTCTTCCCAGAGAAACTGATCTAACCCTTTTCAGTGCAGATCAGTCACTTGACTAAGTAGCAAGATCCTCAGTGGCAATCTTTCATTCATGCTCCTTCTTTTCTTGTATCTGGTAATTGAAATGCTAATGCTGAGCCAAGACGAGATGAAACTCTTCAAATGTGTATTTGTGGTTTTGAGAGAATTCTCTACATCAACTTTCAATGTTTTTAAGGGAGAAAAAAAAATAGGTTAGTAGTAAGATGTTCCCTTGGAGGTAGTAATAGTTTCACCCCCAAATGAACCTACCTAAGAGGATGAATTAAAACCTGTATAAAGTGATTGATAACAGGTGTGAAGAAATGGTCTGTTCTACTCTGAAGCCAGTTCCAAAAGCCAGACAGCTCATCAGGCAAACACACACATCCAGCAAGAGGCCAGGGTGGTACAGGGCAGCCCTGTCTGGCCAGCAGGTTACCCTCTGAGGGTGCCTTTAGGGGCTGCCTTTACCATGAAGATCAAGTCCTGAATTCTGTGTTTCTGTCTCAAACATTTAACAGCTCTTTTAGTCAGTGCCTTCAGAATTGGCCCTTCTGGGATGTGTGCATCTCTCTTGTGCCTGACAAGTGAGGTAAAGAAATCCTGAAGTGCAAAAGGGGTCAGAGAGAAGCCACAGGTAAGAAGCAGGACACCTAACTCAGGCATCTGAGGAAGAGGGGGGCTTCTGCAGGTTTTTAAGTCTTCAGAGTAGCTAAGTAACCTGTCTAATTATGGAATAACTACAGTAATTAAGACCAGAGAATAGCAATAGCTTTTGTCTCATGGCTAGTAATGCATTTAGCAAGATCCTAAACATAAGAAGCATGAGCATGTGCAAATGCTTATCAGTAAAGCCAGGGCAGAGTATTGCTTTCAGTTTTTTCTTCATTATAGCTGTCAAATTAGCAGTGAAATCCTGTGAAGTTTATAGTGATTGCACACTTGTGTGCTGGAGGTAACTAGCCATGAATGAATTTGAGTTAATAAATGTATGTGTAATGAGGCTGATCTTCAGTTTTATCTTTTCTGGAGATTTTCTGATTTTTTTTTAAGGTTTGTGCTGAAATGAAAGATACTTTTGTGACCTTAATTTCAAGCTAGCAACATTTTCATTTTCACCTGGGAACATTACAAAAACCCAGCCACAGCATGGTTATTGAACCTAGCATCATGCACACATTTCCAGACAAATCCTTGTCTCTAATTAAAATAAACAATGGATTCCTCAGAGCTACAAGATCTTCAATAAACTGAAGCTATAAAAAAAAAAAAAAAAAAAAAAAAAGAGTGAGAGAAGATAATAGTTTAATTAATAGAATCTGGCGCCCTTCCAAAGTACACTGTGTCAGTTGAAGTATGTGAGGTGGGGAAACTCAGGGTGGCTGGCATGTGAAAAACATCTCTCATGATGAGTCTTGCAGGAAAATGCCAGTCACGCTCCAGCGAGCACCGTCAGGTGTCTGGGCTCTCTGCTGAGCAGGCTCTGCCTTCTGTCTATCTGCAACGTACTGTCTGGCATCCTCTTTCCAAATGCAGCAGCATTTGAAATTAATTCCACTAGATGCTCCGTTAAAGAGTCAAATTAATCTCTTTGTGCTGCCTGTCTGAAAGGGAGAAGTAGAAGACTCCTGAGCCCAGGTCGGGCAGCTGAAGGGTGGTGGTGAACCATCATCACCCTCGCTGGTTCGGGCATGTCGGGCTGAGCACAAAAACAGGAAGGAGATGCAGTTGCCAAGAGGCTCAGAGCAAAAGGTGTCAGATCTACTTCCACCTTGCTTAGGTATCAACTGATGACTTCCAATGAAAATATTTTCCCTTTAGACCACTTTCCAGATTTCCAGGGGCAAGATAGGTGTGCATTGTGCCAACAGCACCAGTATTACAGGTAGCCAACATTTTTCCGTGGGAGAAGCAGACGTGGGTCAAGTGTCAAAACATCCAAAGTGCTCCACTCCCCTCTCCTTGCTCCCCTCTCCTTCCTTTGCTCCACATAGATGTAATTCTGACTGTCGTTTTTCACCACCCACCCTGGTGAAACCATTGTTGCTTCAAGAGCTGTATGGTCTGCAGAATTTGTTTGCTGCAAAAACCTTCTTATCCCTTTCTCCACTGTTTGTATCAGGAAGTCAAGTCAGTCCAGTTCTCTTTCAGCCCAAGTCGTGGCTCAGCTGGAAACAGTAATTGCACTGGTCTGGTTTTCATTTTTGGCCAATAATAGCCAGGTAATTCACATTACAGAACCCTACATTTAGACAGGGAAAGATCACAATGCAAAGTTTCAGCCAGGGAGAGGCTGTCACTCCCATCTCCTGCTTCAGGGCAACACTTGTATTTCCAGCGCTGGTTGCAAACTCTGGATGTCTGACATACTGCTGGGTCCACCCAAGGTGGTGGAAGTTTGAATCATACTGGAAACCAGAAGAGCTGTGTCTGCTTCTCATTACACCAAGCTCTGGTTTAAATAAGCTGTTTGTGAAGAGGCATTTTGCTGGTCGAGCACATGTAAATGAGCTTGTGACTCCCCGTGCAGCTCCCCAAATGTTGGGATTTTTTGGATGACTGTCACCTGTGCAGTGATGGGGAATATGACAGGGAATCATTGGACAGGGTTCATTTTTGCACTGGGGATGGAAGGGGTGTGTGGCTTCTGGAGTTAATCAGTCTTCAGGGGCACAAGGAGGCACAGCAGAGCCAGGTGCAGTCTGATTTCCCCAGGGCCTGATTATCTCATGATAACCACATCCTCTGAAGTTGATTTTCTGCTATGTTTTCCCAGGTTTTTGTACAAAGGAATGATTTAGGTAAAGTGAATTGACCATAAAATTTATCAAGTGAATTCCCTCCCTCCTTTTAAGAACATCAAGTAGCCAGTTGGCTCCGGGAGAGGTCTGCAAAATGAAATAACCCCTTTTATATCTTTAATTTTAATCATGGGTGTCATCTCCACTGATGCTTTTTGAACTTACATCTCTGACATCAGCCTTGGGCTTGTCGAGATCAAGCAGGGGTTAAGGAGCTGGGAAGGGTCAGAAAGCAAATGTCAAAATAAACAAAAAATACAGTTTGTACATACCTTGAGCTGTTGACACCTGTCCCACTCGGTGGTTTAAGGTAGCCCAGCATTCCCACCCCCAGCACACTGCTCTCCCCTCAAGCACCAGTGTCCCTGCTCCTCCTGGGTACAGAGCACTCCAGTGCTGCGTGCCCAGTCACGCTGGCTGCAAGTGCCGACCCGAGCTTCATCCAGCCAGCCATGCCAGGTGTGCTCAGTTACCTGGCAGCTATCCCAGCACACAGGGGACACTCCCAACATCTGTAAGATTAGACTGTTCTCACTTTAAAGGTTAAAAAAGTGTCAAGTTGGAGGAAGTGGTAGTGGAAACTGAGTATCAGATTAAGACAAAGATTGAGTGAATCAGGTACACCACGGGGCTTGGTTGGTTATGTTCCACCTGCATCCCAAACTGGCATCCTAAAAAACAGCTTTTCTTTGCCCATGGATGCTCAGGATGCTTGAACTCCACCTGTACTGGAACTCCCCAGGCACCAAATTTTTGCTGCCCAGACACTGTCTTGTCTGTGCTGAGCATCTTGGCACTGCAGTCGTGCACACACCTTGTTGCTGTTTGGGATGGAAGCATTTCCCTGCCCTTCAGCTTGTTCTGGGAGGGCGCCAAGGGCACAGGGCAGCGATGCTCGGTGGCAGGGCTGCAAGAGCCACAGCTTTCCTTCAGGACCCGAGAACTGGCTGGTTGGGCTGGATCCTATCCTAAGGGGCTTTTCTGCCCTTGAACATTAATTAAGGAGCATAATGCAAGCTTCTAGATTCCATGCCAGCAGCCAGACATTTGGGAGTTATTTAAGCAGCCCAGCCTTCAGCGTTGTAGCTTGGGAAGTCCTTCTGAATCCAGCCTCAAAACTCGTGGGTCACATTTTGAGCTCTGCTACCGGCTCATGCGATGAGACTGGGCAAGTCACTTAACTTCTTTGTGTGTTGTTTTTCAGCAACAAGAAGAGAGATGACTGAATCTCTAATGGATATGAGAAGAACTCAGTCTTCTTTAGATCACTGATTTCATTCCAACAAAAATCTCGGTAGACAATTTAGATATACTATTATTAGTAGTAACACAGTAGTAACACACTAATAGCCTAGATTCCTCAGCTTATGTAGCCAGCCCTCCTTCTTAATTATTAGTTGTACTTCAAAGCAAGTAGAAAAAAGAAAAAAAAAAAACAAACCCCTGTTGACAGTCTCAATGGTAACAGGAGAGCCCAGACTCCTGTGGCTTGTAGTAAATGTGACATTTCAGCTAATGTGTCTAAAAATAAAAGGGAAGTGGTGGAGAAAGTGCCTGTTACCTGCAAGTTCAGCCGCACCCTGGTGCATTCTTTGCCTGATGAGATCTTTTTGTGACAGAGCCAAACTCCAGATTTCCAAAAGCCAAAATGTCAGTCAAAAATGGTAATTTCACCTCCAATTCTTGCTCACCACCATTAATGTTTCAACCACTGACAATGGAGCAGTGATAGGAGTTGGATCATTTCCCTTGGAAGGAGTTTGTCTCAAAGAAGCATGCTAATTTTTTGAGGTTCTAATTCTACCCATAAAGATGAATTTAGGGACAGGTTATCACTCTGTTACCTTGAACCATTTAGGCCTCCCTGAGTGGCCAGTGGCAGGACCTGCCCCCAGCTGAAATATTGAGAAGAACCTGTAATGGAGTGAGCTCTCAGCTCCTGTAAAGTGGTGCCAGTTCCCACCTACATCAGCCATCTCGCCTGCTAAGACTCTTGCTAGGAGACAATGTGTTTTCTCAATACAGCCTCACAGAGGACTGCAGTCAGCTGGTGCTGTCTCTGCCAAGGCTACAGAGGTCCACAAACGGACCAGACCTCTTAATATCCCACTCCATAAATCTCTGCTGATGGTAAACAGCAAAGATCCTAATCAGTTTAGATGGCAGAGTCACACTGGCAGCTCGTGGTCCTTACGATACATGAGGCAATTTAATCAAAGTCACTAGTTCTACAATGAGTGGAGAATTTCTGGAGGAAAATTTTTCATGGGTGATTCATCAAACCACAACTTTTTTGCAGGAATGTATCCATTTTGACCAAAGCTTCCCAGATCCAGGATAGCTCCTGGCTTTTAACAGTAAGAGGCATCTCTAACAGACAGGGAGAATATTTGAATTGGAATATCCGAGATCCCAAGTGAGAGCTTTCACCACTGGGCTATTAAATGTTCTTGGGTGGGTCTTTTCTCTTTCTCTAAATTGTTTATTTCTAATGCAGAGCAAAGATGTTTTTAAAATCTCAAGCTTTTGTGGGATGGGAAAACTGTCAGGCATCTTTGGATTTTATCCAGAACTCTTTTTTTTTTTTTTTTTTGCAGGAATATTTTTCTGAAGCATCACTTCTCTTGTTTTAGGCATATTTTTAGCTAAAACTAAAAGCAGATGGAGGAGATTAGGTTTTGTATTTTTCTGACAGAAATGGTGAAATCATCAAATTTTGCTTAGAATGAAATTTATGGAAGTGGCTGCAAGAATTGATAGGAGTAAACATTTTTTTTTCCAAAACTGTGAAAGGATAACTTTGCATGTTTTCAGTTTCCTAGAGTAAAATCAATGTCTGCACCATCAATATTTTGTTGAAAATTTCACTTAAACAACTCAACTTCTTCTTGAACAAAACATTTTTTCACTGCAAAATAACTGCCAGGCATTTTTCTTGTACCACTGAGTGCAAAATCCTGATTGTCTTGCACGGGGAGCCAGGCAGCCAGTGTGTGTACTGGCACTGGGGGAGTCAGGCAAGTTAAGAACATTTTGGAGCCCCGAGCTAAAGATGTCCAATGGAAGAGGCTGAGGACAGACATGTGGTTGGGATGAACATGGAAGCAGGCTTCAGAACCAGTGACCCATTCAGCTGAAGGTTTCTGCTGTGGCTAAAAGCCCTCAGGTGTTTTTCCTGTGAGGTGATGTGTGGAGCATTCTGTGGCATTTGGCAGGTTGGTTCTCCCATCTTTAACTTGCAGGCTGCACATTCTCAGGAGTAAGTTCAGTATTTTAACAGAATAGAGTCGTTTGGGTTGGTAACCAAGCCCTGAAGTTTGTGCATCTGATACAGGGCTTGCGTGGTTGAGATTTTGAGAATTCTACCATGGGTGTCAAGGCCCTAGGACACCATGTGCCTCATGGTATCCCTCTGCAAGCTCCAGCAAGGGGCCCCTCAGCAACACTGGAAATCCCCACAGTCACATGAAATGCTCTTTCCTGGCACATCAGGCACTGAGGTCATGTGGAACATTTGACTAAAAGGGGTTTCTCTATCTCAAACTGGAAGAAACAGCAGCACTTTTATTGTTTTTCCTCATTGCATGGGTGAGTGCCCTGGCACTCCAAATTTCCCCCCTTTCAATGACACCAGTTACCTTCTGCCTTCAGGAGGGCACACAATAGCAGGGGAGGAAGGTCCTTTGTGCTGCCTTCCATTGCACTTGAGGGGATGATGTTCTACCATCCTGAAACACCCCTCAGTGTTTCAGCTGGTTACAACCACCTGATTTTGTATTTGATAATAATATTAAAGCTCTTGTCTCTGAGGGGCTGTTTTCTGGATAGGCAACTGTCGAAGTGCAGACCCTGAACAATGGAAATCCAGATTCTGGACTTGGCCAGACCTGTGTGGCTACATACCATGGTTGGAAAGGAGTGGAGGGAGATTAAAACCCTGAATCCCCAAAGCAAAAAAAGAAGGTTGCTAAAAAAGGAGACTTGCCTTTTAAATTTATTTTTTTTTCTTTGTGGCACTCTGGGGTTCCCTCTCTCCTCTCACTGAACACAGCACAATAAACAGGGAGTGTACCTGGGTCTCCCTGCACAGGATGCCAACAGATGGCAATATTTTCTCATCATAAAACGATGCAGTCCTTGACTACTGTGCATTGCAGAAAGTTTGCATTTTCTTATTTATTGTGACATAAGCAGTGGATCAAACTTGTGCTTGTCTAGTCCCAGAAATACCTCTCTGCTGTGATTATTTTAAATGGACATTGCAACTGTATATTCTAGCATGTGTCACATCTGAGAATTTTGCAGAAGTCTCTTACAAAAGCACTTGCCTGTGATGTGGTTCTGATGATGATTCCTAAACAACACTAATACCTCCCCTTGGCAGAGTTCAGGCTCTCTGCCTAATGCAGGTGTTCTCCCAGGCAGTGCTGGGCATTCCATCCTCAGGCACTACCTTTTCCCAGTTATCCACTCTCCTTTGAGATGACACATGTACCCACAAACAACATTTCCTGGGGCTTCCCCAGAGTGCCAGACAAGGCAGCAGGCACTGCAGCAGAGCAGACTGCAGTCACTGTGCAAATGAAACCACCGTTTGCTGTTTAGCAAAGATTTTCTTTCTCCTTTTCAGCCTTCTTTTTCTGGGCTTTGTATGGTTTACTGTTGGGATTCTGCTGCTGGGACAGTTTTCTGCCTGCACTGTCTCTAAAGGTTCACTGGTTTGGCTGTTTTCACCTCTGTAGCCTCTGTTAGAGTTTTTTTGACAAAAACATACTACCTTTTCCTGGCACACCTGGATGATCCTTAAATTTGATTGGTAAGGAAGAAAAAGGGGCTGTCTCCTGTCTCCACAGCTTCCTGTCTTGTGTCAGATGAACTGTGGAGAGAGATGTTGGCAGTGAGTGAAGAAACAGTTTGCAAAGTCCCCATGCTCAGGATTTCCTGACCTGTCAGGACACTAGCATGCAGTGAGTCCTTCATGCAGCAAGGAAGTGGCCAGAAAACCCACATAAGAAATCACAAGAGAACTCTTGTAATGAAACAGTTGTCCAGCTCAGGTGCATCAGAGCAGGTTTGACTTCCTTCTTGGCAGCTTTTCTCCATTAAAGAAGATGAGCTAATGGACAGGGCAATATAATTTCTGCACCTTCTTCCATTTGTGTTTATGTATTTTAACAGCAGGTCTTTTGGTGCCATTTTTGTGATGTTTCTGCCAGGTTTCTGTTTGTTTTTGTTTTGTTTTGTTTTGTTTTGTTTTCCCCGGGCAGATTATCCAGGAAGAAGCAAAATGTCTTTCTGCAATATCTAGTGGTGGAGGGTGCACCAGTGCCCCTTAGTGACACAAACAGTCCCGTGAGGCACAGGACAGGAGGGCTGCTGTCTCAGATAGGTTTTCAGTTGAACATGCCAGGTTATTTTCTGAAATGTACCTCCTCAGTCCCTGCTGGTCACTTTTTCCTAGTTGTTGTGAGCAAACATTTGGCAGGGAGAGGAAGACAGATGGTCCTCAGCATATTGTCCTGTTTATTTTTTCTCACTTCACTTTCTGAAGTAAATTGGTCTTTTCTTCTTTCTCCTTGGGCCAGGAATCCATGTGTTTCACAAAACTACAGCAAATCTTCTTAATAATATCCCTTTTCCCCTTTAATTATTATGACAATAGTTGAAGCAGGTATAAGCTGTGTCTTGCATCCCATAACAATCCACATCAGCTTTGACCTCTACAGTGAAGGCAGGACTCCAACAGCAAATCTACGGGCAAAAAAACGAGACCACCAGAAAACCAGCTACCATTTATTTCTTTTTAAAAGTGTTTCTTTCTTTCCCTCAGAAGACTTTCCCTGTGTTGAAAGGGATCCCCTGGTCACAAAGTCAGCAGGGGAGGTTGTGGAAAGCTTTGACAGTCAGTGAAGTGGAACATTACAACACATGGTAGCAGCACGCGCCGATGGAGAGTCCCATCGCTACATGGACCTCCCTCCAAGACCAACCTCAGATCATTCTTCATCCAGCCCCCACTCTAGTCATCCAGATCCCCTATTTCCACTAGTCCTGACATTGCCTGGGTCCCCACGTTACCCTTTTCCACAGGTATTGCTAAACCAAACAACACACAGTATTTACTAGGTGCAACACTTTAAATCATATTAATCTAGCCAATAAAGTATTTATGGCCAATAAAAATTCCACAGTGGAGTAGCTGATTTGTGAGGAAGACCAATAAGGGACTTGTGTCCTGCCCCAGACAGACTGTCAGAAGTCCTGGGAAGAAGAGGAGAGCAGCAAGAGGACATGGCACCACAAGGCTCAAATGGCCTATCTCTGGGGATGGCAGGAGAGGACACATCAGAGTAGTCTGACATTTCTTTTTGTAATTATTTACTTGTAAGCAACGAACAGAAATCATTATGTTGGTGATTTGGCATAAAAAGTGCCATCAAACAAACAAAACCTAGGCCTGTGTTTACTGTTAGTTAAACACTTAGCTACCCTGAGTTAGAGAATGCAGATATCCCTAAATGGACTGGATATTTCTATGGAAAACATTGAGCTATACATTCCTCTAAGTTTCATTGGAGAGGAAATTAAGGTTCTAGCCTTAAAAGAATCACCAAAAAAATTAGATATCAGTGTGAAACCCAATAGCAGATCAGAAGATGTCTCTGCTGTTAGTAGATAAAGTGTGTGGAAGGGTGCACCTTTCTTTTCAAGCCTCTAGTCCTTGCCACCATTGGAGAGTGTGTGCTGGGCAAGCCTTGGGAGTTCTCTTCACCTCTAAAGTCTCAGCCTCTGTTGCCACTGTCCTCCCAGTCTCAGTTGCTGCCAAAAACATTGAAACATTTTATCACTTTGTATTGTTGATTGAAGGAACAAAATCTATTGACCACAAAAAAATTTCACATTTGAAACATTTTTTCAACCAGCAGGTGAGCTTCTAGGTTCTTACTGAACAGTGAGACAGCCAAGTACTGCTCTGGTCTGAGGGAGCTTCATGTGGAAGCAGAGCTGTGTTAGCCATGCATTATACAATTTTAAATCAAAACTCATTCATTTATAAATCTCATCAACATTCTTAAGATCTGTAGAAACTGCTAAATCCTCAGCACGTTGCCAGGAGGCTACTGGATAGCACATTGACTGGCTGTTTCCATGCTGGCTTCTGTTCTCACTGTGTTTTGTGGAGCCTCCATCAGCTGCCCAGTGATCACTCCCTCTGGATGCAGAAGGCAGATGAGTTGTAAGTAACTTTAATGAGGAAAGGAGGTGACTAAGGTGACACTGTAAAACGATGACACATCAAAATGCATCATATAAGTTTTTCAAACTATAAGCTTAGTCACATGGCTGACCAAATCTCAACATCTCCTCTCCAAACTTCTTTTTGACGGCTTGCCTCCTTGGAGTTGAGAGGTGACTCCCAGGAGAATTTCTTTTTTCACTGGTCCTACAGACCTAGTATGGCATCTAGCAGCATCTAGCTTGATTCTTCATCTATTTATCTGCTAATGAATACATCAGCTAAGGCTTGGAAGATAATGGAAAGCCAGATGATAGACTAATTTGGGTGAGATTCTTACCTTCTCAGGCCTAGCATGTTTATGCTTTTGATTTTGTTAAGTTCCATGGCTGTAATATATAAGTGATTGTCTTAAGCCCAAAGAGTATCTGAGTAGTTTATTGGTTTAGGGATCTCACAGATTTTTCAAAAAATTATGGATTGGTCTGGTCTTCCTTTTTTATTGGAGTCAAAGAGAAAGAATGAGACAGTTCCAATGGAAATACCTCCCTTCATACATTAGCTCATTAGAGTAGATAGGAGGAAAATTAGGATTAGGTTGATTGACATCTGGGAGCCCCGTGAGTCAATGGGTGTTTCTTAGACTTTCTGGAGACAGACAGACTTCTGGTGTTACTGACAGGTATCTGTGTTGCCACTTCCCAGGGATGTGGATAAGCACTTGCTATTTTTAGATGGAACATAGAGGAAGAGGAGAAGGTAAGAGACATGAACTCATGGAACAGTTTATGAATTGTCTCTGACATTATGTTGCCTAGTAAAATCTATTTCTTGACCTGTACTGGTTTTGCCAGCATCTTTCCATGTTGCCACCCAAATTAATATTCTCCCTCTTCAGAGGTTAAGGAGTTAGTGTTGTTCAATGCCATTCTACAACAATGACAGCAGAAATGGGAGGAGAGAGGCACTCTCACTGCAAATACAAACATATGAGGTTTTTTGTTTGCTTACCTCTGGTTTTTTCCATGCTAATTCTTAGGTGACTTTCCATTTGACGTCTTGTGCAGCTCTGAGAGGCAATTGCTCCAGCAGAACTAGTGCCTGGAACACCACCACCCTTTAGAACAACAAACCTATTAGTACATGTAATTCTAAAAGCCCTGACATGCCATGACATAAAGATGAACAAGGGCAACACCCAAAGGCAGACTGTGACACTGGGGTTCCTGGTCATCCATAGGTCCCGTCTCTTAGCTGGATGAGATACATCACTCTGTACCAACAGAGAGATTTGGCTCTTGGGAAGCCTCAAATTCTCACACTCTTCTGTCATACAAACCATTTCAAACTGCAGAAAAACCAGCTAGATTGATGGGTCAAATTTCCCTTGAAATGCACTTGTGTCAGAGCACACTGAGCCCTCAGATGGAGAAGTGTGTCCAGCGTGTGCTCCCATGCTCTTTGCAAGAAAGGAAGCCTGTGGCAAAAAGATGGATTTTCCATTCCTTTCTGAAAGAGTTAGGATTTGTTGTGGTCATTCCTAATTACCTTGAGGATTTGTGGTTATCTAACACTTCATCGGACCTGGGCTACAATAAGATAGAGTCTTCTTTTCCATCAGGTTATGCAGCTGGCTCTCAGCCTGATGGTTTTGCACTTCTGGTTTTGTCTTTCCTGTGCTCCTGTGCAGAAGTGCCAGCAGCCTATGGCTGAAAGCAAAGAAACCAAACTTCCCCTGAACACAAAGTACTACAGAAGTTGGTGTGTGTATATCCAAGTGGATGCATGTGTGTGTCAACATCTGCATAGATACATTCTTTTTTTTTAATCATTTCATATGCAGGCAAGGGATCCTGTACTTCAAGTCATATGTTCTTGCATTGTATGATGTGATGGAAATTAACACCTTAATGTATATATGAAAACTAGCTCCAATTAGATTTTTTTTTCTTTTACTGTGTTTCCTGCTCCTTATGACTAAGTGTGGGTAATTATCTTGGCTCACTTTTTCCACTCCACCCATGCTTAGAGAAAACCTGTTGCAAGTTTTCTTGATATTTTGTTATTTTCTCCCTTGCTTGTTTTGTAGTTTTGTTAATTAAAAGGTTTGCAAATTGGTTTATGTGATAATTATTTTTTTCTGGTTTAGCAATAGGAAAGTAGAGATTTGAAATGCTTTAAAGGAGAAATCTGGGTGGCCAGCGTGATTTTTTTTTCTTTTGCTTTATAAATTACAAAAAAACTACTTTTCAAAGAGCTTGTAAAGAACATCCTCATATGAAAAGTATCAGACCAAATAATAGCAGAAAACTGTTGTTCAGTTCTGAAAGAGCTCTTGTCTTGCCACTGGTTTCCTTTCAGTTTGGTCTGAATTCTGTAGCATTCTGGACCTTGTAAGGTTTGTTATGATTGAAACGTAAGGGCACATCTACAAATCTACATCATTTTCCCAGAACAGCTATGCTAGGGGGAAAAATATCTCACACCAGGGATTTTCCAGGTCCCCACTGTATAATGCACCCTACCTACCCTCTCTGGAGCTCCTTCATGCTCGGGCAGGACTATCCTGGGATGAAAACTGGCAGGCTTTACAAAGAAAATTAGCAGTCTTCTTTCTGTGCCATCAGATCAGTGTTTTCCTGAATCTCACCCCCTTTCCTGGAGGATGTGCTAGGAGCAGAAAACATGTTCCTAAGTGCTTCAGAGAGACATTGCTTCCTTGGGCACTCCAAGGCACACTTCACATCCCAAGGGCAGACTTCCCAGAGCACCCAGTCGTGGCCCTTCCTTCTAGCCAAGATGATTAACTTGACTGACACTGCAGTTGAAAGCTGATAAAGTTAGTGTAGAAGAGTGATGGTTGACTGGAGTCGGGGCCCTACATTTTAAGGTCATTTTACCTTGTTGCACAATGAACATTATTACAGAAGGGGTTTTGCCTTAAAAAAAACCAAAACAACAACACCAAAAAAAAACCCAACACAAATCCGAAAACAAGCTTCACTTCAATTTAATTTATTTTGCTGTTCTTCCTTCCAAAAATGTCATCATCTTCCAAGGCATTGTTGCAATCTTTGCCATTTCTGCTTCCCAGGCAGCCCCACCAGCAGGGTAAACACGGAGGGCAGTCAGTAGGGACAGCTTCCTAACACAGAGCTCCTATCAAATACTTGGTCCAACTAGTGGCAGGTTTTGGCCCTCACAGAAAGTGTTTTGAAACAGGGAAAGCGTCGTCCCCAAATGGTTCCTCAGTCAGGAAAACATGTCTCTGGCATGCTTGCTTCCTTTCTGCCTCACTTCTATTTTTTCTTTGTTTTCACCCATGGAAATGAACAGCAACTCCCAGGAGGAAACCTGGACACAGAGCAAAAGCTCTTTCAATGTCTTTCAATGTTCTTGTCTATAGATCCAGGCGTTTGGAATATACATTTTCCCACCTTTTAGAAAAAAATCAGGAAAATGCAGTAGTAAATTATCAGATAATACCCTTCATTCATATAACATTTCACACATAAATAGCAAAAAATATAAACATTGACCTCCATGGATCAAATGAAATGGGTCTCCCAGGCGTTTTCGCCTGACCTCTGAAACATCCATAACTTTCTTTTTTCTCTAATAAATGTATTCTAACTTCTTAAAGGATTTACTGTTTTGGTCTGAAGAGAGGCTTATTCTCTTCTGCTCAATGGCTAAGCAGCTCTAATTTTGGTTTCTAGAAGTTTTAGATATTTTAAATACTTTTCAGAGGCTGACATTGGTGTTAAGTGGAAAACAATTGCCCCATGAATGCCACGTACAGGTGATAGGAGGCCCTTGATATTTATTTTATAATATCATGTATTGTGTGTTGCACAGCTCTGGACACACTCCAATTATTTTGGGTATTCCTTTTTTCTTAATGAAAAAATTATTGCCAGAAGCAGGATAGGGGGGGAAAGGACTGGGAAGCCTCTTGGAATGCTACAGAGGGGTCTTTACTGAGGAGTAGAAAGAGAATAAGTAGCTGGAAAAGCTGATGGACCATCTTTGCTGGGGAACCTGAGAACAACAGGGGTAGGAAAAGCAGAAAAACTCCTTAATGCTGCAAATTTGGAAATGGAAAGCAAAGAGAAGGTGAGCAAAAGCAGCCTGATGCCTAATAAAGGTTTTGAATGGAGAATAAATTCTAATGCAAAGCTGGGGTTTAGGACAGAAGTCAGATGTGCTCTGCTCCCCAGATGGGATGATTGCAGGAGCTCTGGCCACGTGGCAAACACCAGTGCACAGGAGCTCTGTCAGTGCATATATACATGCTTCTAGACTCATTAAGCATGTAAAGGATTCACTCTTCTAGTAAGAACCATGCAGAGCTGGCTGGAGAGATGTTTCCTACCTGGAAGAGAGAACTGGGAGAGTGGAAATGCTGAGCTCAAAATGGAAAGAGTTAATGAGGAATGACAGAAGATTCAACAAGGTTTTGTTTCCTGATTCATTTTGGTTCTGGATACCATGAGTGAAGAAGCATCTTTATGCAGTTATTTTTCACTTTCACTGTTTCCAAATGTTTCTTGGATTTTTGTCACAGGCATCACCAGTGTCCCCATCTGTGTGCTTTCCTTCCCCTGTGCACTTGCCTGTGACACAAGTAGGCAACTCACCCAGGGCCAGAATGAGCCCTCACAAAATGAGCCACACATCATCAAAGCAAATTTATGCAGATCCTCACCACGAGTAATTAACAGATGACATTTTTGACAAGTGTAAATGCGTAATTTCCAGGAGGAATAGTCTTACAGTTTTCTGCAATTAATTATCAAGCACGAGTTACAACAAAACAAAGAGGAAAAATCCCCTGTCCAAAACATAACTTGGATGTTCATAGAAGGATTTTAGAGTTTTTATTATGCAAATAATGGATGACTGAAGAGGAAATCTGGGGGTTACCTTCCTTCTTGTCAGAAATGCGTGTGCTCCTCCAAAGCATTTCCCTCTCAAAGTCTTTCTTTTGCAACCTTGAAATGCTGAGTCCCTTCTTAATTAAAAATTAGAACATGCAAATCTGTTTCAGGATTAGCCAGCAAGGAGGCAGTGAGTGGAGTATTGAGCTGGGACTCGGGGGGTTTTCTGTTCTTCTCCACAGCTTTGCTACCTGGGTGGAGAGAACCAGTAGGAAGTCCTCAGCACTTCACAGGATCCGACCCTAATATCCGCAGGCTCTGGTGCCTGAGTAAGCTTGTGGGTTTTCCTGAATTACGTTTGGCTCTCAGCTTTTCTGCTGCAGTCAGCAGGGACTTGTTTTGTCTTGCCTTCCGCCAAAATAATTCCCACAGACTGAGCAACCAGAAAGGTTCAGGTACAGGTTACAGACTTCCAGTCATCCAGAAAATTGACAATCGCAACAGGAGATGGATTTGACTGTGTCTCTTGTAGAGTATTTTTCCTCATGCAGGAGACGTTAGGCAGACATCTTTGAGAAAAATATCAGACCCTTTTGTTCTGCCGCTTCCCTTGCGTCGGCAGAGGAATCTGACAGTTCCAAGGGGGTTTCATCACCAGTGCTGGGTGCTGTACAGGCCACATACACAGCAGAGTGTCTGCTCTGACCAAGGTGGCTTGATGAATCATGTGTGAAAGAAGAGGAAATCGATAGGAAAAATAGAGGCTGTTCTATTTTAGGTTCCATTTCATCCAAAGCCTAAAGGAAGAAATCACCATCACCCTCCATTATCATCCATGTCAATGGAAAGTAGCTCTTCTGCAAAAGAAATGTCACCTTTGGAGTCCAACCCTTGTGTACAGTGCCCCCAGTCCTGTAAAGAACATAGAATCATAGAATCATAGAACATACTCTAGGCTCTGCCCCTCCATGGCTTGGCATGGCTTCTGTGTTTTCCTTCCCCTTTCTCTGCCCCAAGTTTCTCTGCAATGCAAGGAAAAACACTGGTCATCATGAGATACAAAAGTGAATCCCAGGCCTAGATCTCATTGGACTGTTACTGACAATTTTCCTGGCACCATAAGGCTACATCTTTCCCTGCATAAATTCTGGGAACAAGGTTCAGCAAAGAACAGCTTAAAGCATGAGTTATGCCATAAATAATTGTTCAAGCTTTAGTGCTTTGTTGAATCAGGATGTGAAAAGTCAGCTGGTAGAGAATAAAAACCGGCTTTGAAACAAAGGTTTGTTGAGTGAGGTTCATTCATGAAGAGCAAACACAATTCTTCTTGAGAATGGACTACGGTTATTCTAATTCCATTTTTTTTTCTGAAATGTCAAAATGATGAGGAACAACATAACAAATAATGCCTAATCCATGATGGGGGCTTTTTCTAGGCTTCAGATGTGGAATTGACAGTACAGATTCCAGTTTACTGAGTGTCTTATTTATAAGTTAATGTGTCATGTGCCAACTGTAAAATATCTCCTCCTTTGAACAGCTGTGTTTCCTGAAGAATCTTCACATTTGCCTTTCGGCAGCAAGAAGGTCAAATGATCCACGAAAACTGTAAATACGACCTGTAATTCACATGCATAGTATGGGAGTACAGTCAAAAAATGTCATAAAGGAAAATAATTCAATTCAGAGCCTGTTGTATCTCCATCAAGTTATCATCAGATTATGTAAACAGACTCCGTGAAGGAAATGCTAATGTAGACATTTCTTGTTCTTCAGTTGCTCTCAGTAATACTTCAAATCAAATATGGAACAGTTAATATTTTAGTTTCTTAAATGTCTAATAATTTTCTAGCACCACACATCTGATAAAAATTAAACTGCTCAGTCAGAGAGGAACAGCATGCTCTTCTGGCAGGAATGTCACTGTCACAGCTGAGCTGGCCAGTGGCCACTGCCCTTACAGTCATTATGAGCTGTTTCTTTCTAATATTTTCTTATCTAATTTATTCTGAAGTATCTCAGTCCTAGAACATATACTTGTCATTTCTGAGTCCTTACTGGTAATCTCCTCTCATTCCCTGTAAAAATCTTCTTAGTTTGAGTTGTGGTACATTTTATAACGTTGGATATTGTTTGCTCTATTTCCACCTTCTGGGGTAGCCTTGAGCAAAATGCTCCTCTTCCCGTGCTCCAGAGGAAGCTTTATCTCCAAAGTGTGAGTATCTTTACTGATCACCTTAGTAAAGTGCTTTGAAAGCTGCTTATGGTGCCCTATCTGCAAAGTAATGACTGCCAGTAGGATTGCCATGGAAGGAGATTTAAAAATAACGAGATTAAAAATAAAGGAGATTTAAACCCATACTGCAGCAGTGTTATCTGGTGCCATTGCCCAACATTTCCAGTGCAACTTCTACTGTGCTGCTGGGAAGCCTTCCTCTCTATGCAGCACTGAGGTGAAAGGGAGTTTTAACCCTTTTTCTCCTACTTGGAAAGAGTAAGCTGTTCCTGCCTCTATTCCCAGCCAACTACCACCAGCTAAAGTCCAAGATGAAAAATCATCCCCCTGCTCTTTCACTTAGGAGCCAAAGAATGTGCTTGCCAAGAGCAGAAAATGCCAATTAGCACTTTTTATAACCTAAGTGTTTTATAAGCAGCGCTATGAAGTCCTGATCTGCACATAAAATCCCCCTGGCGTGGGTTACAGTTTTCCCCAGCCCTCCCACAGCTGACCAGATTTCCTGTACGAGTGACACTGCAGCTGCATCAGTGCAGACAGATTAGTTAAAACATCTTCTGGTCTGGACAGCTTCTTGCACGCAGGGAATTGGTGACGTTACATGAGACCAACACTTGCAATGCTTGTAAGGGAATTTTCCTGTGGGGAGGGAGCTGGCTGGGGACTGCACTGGGGTGTCTTTTTTCCCCAGGCCGAAGAGAGGGGCTTAGACCAAGAAATCAGCTTGGCTTAGAGGTTGGGGAATAGAGGAAGAGTGGCTGCAGAGCACGCCAGCAGCACTGCATGCTTGATGTAGCCCTTCCATCTTCGTTCCAGGGCTTTCTCCTGTCTTTCCAGCATCTTACTTGGGCCTGATATGATTTGCCAGCTCTTGCTCAGCATCTGATGCCCTTTGAGCCCAAGGCCATCAGAGGAAAGCTGTGTCACACCTTCAACAAGGCTGCAGAATTTCCAAACCTAAATTTCACCCAATTAACCACTCTGCTATTAAATGGCTATTACAATGTTCCTTTTTTTCTGTGTCTTTTCTGTCTTTCCTTTTCAGAATTTGCATGGCCACACTTCCAGGCAGCAACTCTTACTATGCTAATGTTTGGAGATTTATTTTTACAGTTCTTCTCAACTCAAGACATAGTCTTTTCTTATTACCTCTTACTCCATTTGTTTCTATTTATTCTGTCTTTACACTCCAGCTAACAAGAGGCAAAATTAGCATCTCTAGTGATAAGTCATGCACAAGGAGCAACACTGAACATGTGATCTTCACTTCCACTTCCAATCTGATTGTATAACTGGGAGGAGAGGCTTTATCTACCTGTCTGATCTGTGTATCATGCTGCAAGGTAGCAACTGGGGCTCTTTTTCCACTCACTCTCCTGTTCAGACCTGCTGCTTTTTGCTCTGTGACATATAATGAATGTCAAGAGAAAACATTTTTCAGAGAGTACTTAACCCCAACAATTGATGTTGATGCTGTGAAAGGCTCAGAGAGGGATTTGCCTTCAAACATGTTGCTGCTCAGTAGGTGGCCAAGTAAAAGTGCAGCTTGCTGTCAGGCAAGGACCAGGGCTGAGCTCTTCATAACAAGAAGACCCAAATGGTGTTCCTTCTTCAGAAGCCCTGACATGTCATTTTTCCATTATGCATAATAAGGACAACTTGTGCAAGGACTAGAGGACTTGTTCTACAAGGTCAGGACACTGCCAGGTGGCATGCACCAAAGACCGTGTCACCCGAGAAGGCCTTCCTGTAACATAGGATACTCTATCTCATAGAATGTTTTCACCTTTATTTAGCCCCAGATGAGTGCCAATCTCCAGAAGAGTCCCTGTGGTTTCCCCTTAGTATTTTCAACAGGCTGGAGCATTTGGCAGTTGCCCAGGTCCCTGTTGAGTGACTGGGATCACATCAGTCAGAATACGTTGGGATTACAGTGCCAGGTGGCATGATGAAAAAACAGAATTGTTATTAGGACAAATCACTAAAAATCAGATTTGCCTCAGTCTCACCAAGATGCCTGGCAGTCTGAAGGAGAGCATGGAAATGTTATCCCTGAACCAACTAAAGTACTAAAATTAGACTAGGAGGAATCTAGTAATCCATGACAGTGTAATATTGAAAGTCATTCATGACTGAGAAGTCCTTTCTCTGGCAGTGGTTGTGCCCCTTACCAAGGACTGCATGAGGTGTTGCCCTCTGGCCTATGAGCTCCAAAGTTAGTCACCAGGAGAGTTACCTGATTTTGTGAGGGCACTGGAAGCCAGTAAACAATAAGGGATAAATAAATAATGCTTCCCTCATCTGGACCCATAACTGACAGCACAGGCTATTTTTAATGTGGAAATCCCAGAGCAGCTGGGTTTGTTTATCCTTGAAAGGATTCAGCAACATTGCTTTCATTTTGCAGACTTCCATTTTTCTGTACTATATATATATACAGTGGTCAAAATTCAAAGGAGCAACAAGGGAAAATCCACTGTCCAAATAAAACCAAAGATGAGCAAAGAGAAATATGTACAAAGGTTGTTGCTGGTTTGTTTGTTTAGAGTCCTCACCTTGGGTTTTGCTTCTGCTGAAAAAGCAGAGGGGAAAAGGAAAACTATTAGAGTCATGTTGGGAACCTCAGGAATGATTTTGAAAGCATCACGAGAGTGATTTTTGATTTGTAGGATGGCGATTTGAAGTATCACAAATTTGTGGGACGAGTCTGGGTGCTAGCATGCAAAACATGGTGGCTGTCTGCACGACTTGTTTGTTCCAACATGCTGCCTTTGTCACAGCAAATCCTTCATGCCGATTTGCAGTCATTAAGCTAATCTGTGGCAGGAGAGAGAAGGGAATGGAGAGAGAACACAACTGCAGAGAGCTAAGGAAATTACGCAGACACTGTCCACCCCCAGATCTAACGTTTCCCTTCCATGTGGTTTTGGGATCCATGTGGGATTTGAGTTGTACTTGGAAAGCAGAATGCATGTACCAACATCTGGAAGTATCATAATGGTTGCTGTAAGAATTATTACAGTAGTTGCGGAGGAAATTTAGCCCTTTGCAGCACATGCAGCCTAACGGCAGCTTGCTTTAGTTATTGAAAATATTTTAATGTCCTGAACCATATCTAAAGGAAAGGGAAAAAGAAAATATAATCTGGAGAATAGACAGGCAGGATGGACACTGAGCTCTTCTGTCCAGACAGGAGGGGTTTTAAGGACTGGAGCTGGGTCACGACAGAAACTGAGAGCCAGAAATTTTACCTCACAAATCAGTTTTATAATTGGTTATTAGAAGGTTCCCTCTTAAGGTTGAGACAAGCCACAGAGGCTGAGCTTTTCAGTTACCACTAAGTGGGAATGCTTTATATTTCAGGTGCCACGACGGGAACCCACCGATTCTCCTATTCCAATGGGAATTAGCAGGGAAAAGCAGGAAAACTTCAGCACTCAAACCCGATGGGTGGTTTGAAACACTTCTCTTTCCCGTGTTTGTGTTTTAATTGGCTCATCTGCAGAATGGATACATGACAGTACAACTCTCACAGGGATGTCAGGCTTGTTTGCTCTTTGTATGTTGATTATAAAGGCTTGGAAAGGAACTACCGAAATTGTGAAGTGAAGCTGTTACTTAGTACTTGGTTTGTTTCTTGAACTCAGGGAGGGCTGAAGAGTTTCTCACTGACCATATTCTGACCTGTGTGTTCTCTGAGTGGCCCCGCCACTGATTGAGGCTATTTTGAGCTTGAGTGCTCATGCATTGAGCCTCATGGGGTGCTTGGCATGGCTGTGGAACTGGTCCTTGGATCAAAGACACACCTGGATGACAATGATCCATTAACATTTCTTTACAGAAAGTTGTAGGAAGTGGTGTGTATTGGGCATGGTTTGCTTGATCTGCCCTGAAAGCACCAACATCTGGACTTGAACTTTCAGAGGATGGATATGGTTTGTAAGGACCTGATTTGTAAATAAGGAATAACAGCATATTTAGTGTGACACTGAAGGATCCAGTTGGATGTCAGCCCACCTTCGGTTTTCTTTTCACATCTATGCACTGTCCTGTGGTGCTCTGAACCTTGTGGACATCTTATCTGCACGGAATAATTGAGAAAGTTCCTAGTGGGGAACTGCAGCCTCTCTCTGAAGCAAACCAAGCCCTGGATTAAAAGAACCCGAATTAAACCTGTTGACAAAGCTCATTTCTGGCCACATGCCACTTCAAACAGGCTGCAGGCTGGGGAAGGTGGGTGTTGTTTATCAGAGACACATCTCTCTAAGTTTCATAATAACTGCCTTTCAGGAAGAGGTCTAGTTAAAATAATTCCTTGCTGTATCCCATAGTGCCTTCTTGCACCCTGGGCTCTTAAAACCTGATTCTGGGAATAAAAAAATAACAAAAAAACCTCCAAAAAAGCCTATTCACTTAGGTCAGACTGAGCCAAGAATGGAAAATTGTCCTAGAGGTACTTTTGGTTCCAGCAATAATAAGACCTGTCATTTGTTACATGTTAATTGCACGTTATTATCTTTTGCAGGTTAAGTCAACCAAAGGTTTCTTGTATAGTTGGAGACAAAATTGTAATCTTTACTATGGTTTGCAGTGTCAGGTTAGTTTGTTGGGGTTTTTTCCTGGTTTTATGTTGGAATCTTGCACTTAGACTGCTTCTTTGCAGATATATTAGATAACCTGTTTCCCCACAGAAATGTCCTGCCATCTAAGCTATCTTCCATACGATAATCTAAGCAGAGCATTGCAAACTTGGAGTAAATGAGCCTTAGAGTTTCCCATGGGAAAGGTACATCATAATCCTCATTTTTGAACGACTACCAGAGTAAGCCAGTGATGAATCTCAGAAAGGAAACAAGATTTCCAAGTATTGAAGTTTTTCTACCACCGCAGATAAAACCATATGCTTTTACCAAGGCCTCTGTAATAGAATTATGATAGTTTTATAAAACTACGCTTTATTAAAGAAACATTAGCTTTCCTGTTCTCTCCCCCATCCCTGTCTCCCTGTCTTGTTCCTTACACATCTCAAGTGATTCTCTTCCCCCAGCTGGAGAATGGTGAATAACTGGTGCTGCCTGCACGGGTGATTTACCAGGGCTGGGAATCCCCAGAGCTGATTGACACTCTTGATCGATCAAATTCTGAGACAAGACAAGGCAGATACCCAGAGACAGAGGGTTTGGCTGGACTGTAACCTAATTCATTCTTGATGGGCTTCTCAATGTTTATTCCTGAATATTATTTGGCTAAAGATCTGTGTTGATAGATGAAAGAGGATGCCCGGGATTTCTTGCATTCAAAGCTAAGGAAAATTGAGCCCAGGGAAATACGTAAAACACATTGTCCATTTTTGGTTCCACTTAGGAATATATCCTGGCAAGCTACCTTAGACTGTCTAAATGCACCAGCCTTCCTGCAGGTTACTATATCATGTTCTACAAAAGCAACACCACAGCAATCATCCTCCAGCCACTGCACTCTCATCCCATATTTTGTCTGTTTCTATCCTTTACTGACTTTTACTGCACAAAGAACGGAGAGTGTGAGATTGCTGCCTGCAGACAGAAGGGACAGTTTTAAAAGCTGAGCAGTATTTTTTCCCCCATTGCCTCGTGAAAGTAATAGAAACCTGAAATTGCAGGATTTGCCCTGTTATCACCATATTTTTTTTCTCTATAGACCAGTCTGGACATGCTTTTCCAGTCAGAAGTTCCACATTTATCTGTTGATTTACTTGCTCCCAGGAAAAAAAAAAAAAAAAAAAAAAAAAAAAAAGAAGAAATCCCAAATCCCAATCATCTTAAAGTCTTCCCCAAGCAGTATCCTGCTGCCAAGCAGAAAAAAACAGACTGAACTTGAGTGTTCCAGGGAGAGATTTTCTCTAGAGAAGAAAATGTTTCTTCAGAATTCTTTCTGATTTATTTGCATTTTTTAGAAGAATGCAGGGCAGGACTTGCTGCTGACTTTAACCATGATGGTGTCTGACCTGAGCTGAGCTCCTGCAGCCAAAGGGATGAGAGGCAGCCAGCCAGCAAGAGGGGTGATTCCTCTTGACTTCCCTAGTTATCAGTTTTAGGTGAACTCTTTGCAGATGTTTCTTTTTCCACATTGACTTGAGAGGGAGTTGGATGCAAATTTTAGGTTGGATGCTGGAGTTTTGGAGAGCTGATGCTGGGAGAGGTGAATTCTGGGTCTGGTGTCTGCTCTGGACGAGTCAGTCCTAGGTACTCACTGCCCTTCTCTTTGAGCATCTTTTCAAAGGTCACACAGCTGACAGTGACAGTGTGCACCACGGTTTTGTGATCATGTGGAGTTAAAATAAAAACCAGTCACTGTGTTCCCATTCTTTCTTGCCTCACACAAATATTTTGTATTTTAAAAAGCAATTTAATTAACCTGCCTATCCCCTTATCTCCTATCCTGTTTGTACTCACCTGTTCCCCTATCTGTAGCCAATCTGTTTTCATGTGTGTCTACTCATATAATCATTAATCCAATTCCTTTAATTTCAGCTCAAAAAGGAACACAGTTTAACATGTTTCTCATCGTGTGTTATGTTCTGCACCTGGAGCAGTTTGGAGATATTTGGGGGTTTAGTTTTGGGGGGTTTTTGCTTTGTCTGCATTGCAGTTTGCCTTCAGGCATTTCCAGTGTCTGATTAAAGCCTTCCCTCTCCTGAAGGACAGCAAAAAGCTTTGCAAGAAGGAACAAGTGAGATGCTTTTTCTGGTCGTGGCAGGCTGAGAACAGACCACCACACTAGAACAAAAGCAAGCAAACCAGAACCAGCAGCTCTAATTACACACTACACAGCTGGGGGTAGGACCCAGCACATCCATGTTTCTACAGTATATGTACAATTTTATTTTTCTTTTTTTAACTCTTCCAGACTCTTTTGAATAATGAAGCAATGGGTTAAATTTAGCAGAGTCCTTGGGAAGGTCACTTCACATCCTCCCAGCTGGGTGCAGGGCCCCACCACCAGTGAGGATGTGCAGCTACAGCTGCCTGGGCTGTCTGCTTTACCACACAGCAGGTGAAATTCATGCTCCCTGTCATTTGGACAGTGTCCAAAAGTGCAGGAGGTAATCAGAGGGCTGGAATTCAGGAGACACATTTAGGGCAGTGACTGTGTCAGAAACCTCCTTGATTTAGACAATGAGCAGCAGTGGATGGGAATAATACAATTCTGTCTCTCTTATTTTCCTTTCACATAAAGCAAAATCCATCCCTTGTACACAGTTTACCACTGGCAGAATCATTTCCAACCCTATCATTAATGGTTCTTGTGCTTCTCATCTGGAAGAATCAACCAGTCCTGACGTGAGCTGCTGTTGCTCCTGCTGGAATGTTCCATTGTAGTAAGATCTCCCATAAAAGGAGGAGCTATAATTAATTGTGATAAACACTTGTGGTTATCTCGTTGTTTTTCAGTTCCATTGATCAACAGGAACTGCACACAGCATCCTCATACTGTCTGTACTTCTGTAATAGAGTGTCTTCCATGGGTTTTATCAGCCAGATCCATTCTCCCTCTTCTTTTCAAAGCTTGTGGCTTAAGAAAACACTACCCCCAGGGGTCCAATGTGCATGAGCCCATAAAGGTGGTCAAACAGGACACACATCTTATGTCATGTCATGGTAAATGTGGAGTCACACCTGCCTCAGCTGCAGTCTGCTTGGGAAACTTCTTTGCTTTCCAAAGGCCCTCACATTTCTGTGTTTTTTGCTTTGTGCCCAGTGACAAATAAGGAACAGTTGCAAAGCTCCCCTTTTATTTCCCTGCTGGGTGGAAGTGTTGAAATGCCCCCTGTGCTGCCCACTGTTTTCAAGGTGCTCTGCAATTCATCTGTATTTTGATGGACCATCGTGTCTTCCAAGAGTCTTGGGTGCCTCTGGGAGAACCTGGAAGAGTTGCTTGAGCAAAAGCTGGCAGGTCTGGCCACTGCCTGGTGGGGGAGGTCAGCATGGCAGCAGGGAGCACTGCCTTCTCCTTGGGGTGCTAGAAGCAAGTGGGCATTGGGAAAGTCACCCAACATTATCTTATCCACGGCATTCCTCTCATCGGGGGCAAAAATCCTGCATTCCTGGGAAGTCCTTCAACCCTAATCAATATAAATACTATTTTACTTGGGGACATCTAGTGGAAGAATCACATACTGCATATGCTCCAGAGCCCTCAGCTGGGCTGGGGCTGCCTGGGAGCCTGGAAGTTCTCCTGCAAGTACACACAGTTTGTAATGGAAAAATCCCCTCTTGCAAAATAATCCCATGAGAAGAAACAGAAAGAAATGCAGTGTTAATCTCCTTAATTTAATTTTAAAAGTAATTCTACAAAACCTTTTTTTTTTTTTTTTTCTGTTTTCAAACTGATAAAAGATTGAAAAAGCAAAGTAAAAGCTTTGAGAAACCTGTCATTTGGGGGAAAATAATTCTTTTTACAAAATTGGCAGAAACCAGTTTAAAAACATAAGATAGAGAATGTGCTTGCTTTTTTTTTTTTTTTTCAGCCTCAAAGTGATAATAAAGTAAATAAGGGAAATTATGAAAATGTTTTGGAAACAAGAGTCAACTTTTTGGCTTACATTTGTGCAGCATTACTACCAGGGGATGCCTGGCATGACTCGGTCTCCTTGGAATCACCAGTCATGATGGGAAAGTACAATATTTTAACACGTGTCTTGTGTTGCTGTGCCCAAGTGCTCACAATGGCTGAAAGTCCCAAAGTAACTTGAGAAACCTCAAGTTCATGCTGTTCTTTAGCAGAAAATTGGTTTGATTTCTAAATGAGCAAATACATTTCTTGCTCTTTGCCTTAAAAGAAGAGGAAGGAACGATGTTTGCATCTGAGTAGAGACACTTAAAAGGCAAGAGAAATGGTGGTGAAGGCAAAAGCCTGGTAGGAGCAGGGGGTCTGTCACACACTGCCTGACCTTGCTTGCCCAACCCACTCAGCCCTGACACACAAAAGGCCATATAGCAAAACTCTTTGCTTGTTCTTAAAATATTCTGCAAATTTCAAATGTTCCATTTTACTGTTACCATCTCTGGGGTGGCCATTCTTGGATAACTCTCTAGGGCAGCTTGGCCATCTCTGTTAAGGTGAGAGAAGCCTTCAAGGAAAATAAATACAATAATAGCTGAGCAGCTTCTGTTCTTTTTGTGCTCTGCTGCTCTGATGTAAGCATTTGCTGGGTGCATGTGCCAGGTTATCCAACACCTCCTCAGTCAGTGGTTTTGTATCTGAGGTTATCTGAAACCTGCTGGGGAAGTTGTTTCCTTTAATAGATATAGCTCTTGTCAACTACAAAACAGGTGAAATGGAAGCAATTCCCATCCACTTTCCTTAATGGAACATCAGCAAGTGCGATTAACTTGGACAAATGAATGACAAAAGCTCTCCTAGCCCCTTGTAGGTGCTTTCAGGGACAACATGAAGCTAGAGCAGAAGCTGCTGAGAAAGCTGCAGAGCTATTCTGTAACCACGGGTTGCTCTGAGGGCTGGTTAACCAAAGCAGAGTTTAGCAAAGGTCAGAGATCTCAGCTTGTGGATTGTGGATCCAGCAGTTCTTATATTGGCTCTGAGGTAGGAGTACTTGATCTAATAATTGTTATTTTCCATCTTGAGCTTGTAGGAGGCAGACTCCTTCCAACTTTGATTTTTCTCCTTTCAAGATAACAAGGTGGATAAAACCCATGAATGTTCTGTATCAGAATCCTTCCCTGACACTCACATGCTGCTAAGCATGTCATCAGCTGCACTCAGAGAATTAAGTCCCTGCTGCCAATACACGAGCAAAGGTTTTGGAAAGAGTTGAATTGGAAAAGAGGTGGGATCAGGCTCGCCCACATAATTTTCTTTTGTGCCAGTGCTAACAGACGTTTTGAGTTAGAGTAAGAAACAGCCAGGAAAAATGTGCAGATGCTTAATTCTCTGCAGGATTTATAATATTATACGGTAGGCGTTTGCACCCTATACAATAAAACCAAGTTGGCTTTACTACATATAAAAGAAAACAAAACAAAAAATCACAAGTTTGACAGCAATTAGGGTGAATAGACATTTATTTTATCCTTTTACTAGCAAGACCAATTGTGATTTTATGCTCTGAAAAAGCTCATTTTAAAGTTTTATGTCTGAAGTGGCCTTGCCAAATCTAGCTTAATATTGTTACATTAAATGGATGGTAAAATGTGTTCTTAAAACCCTCCATCCTGTAAAGGACCTGGAACCAGGGAGCTGCTGCTAATGAGAGTCAGGTCCTGAAACACAGCCCTTATGCCTGTTTGCTAGCAGCCCAACTGGAGGTGTTTGCCAGTCCCTCCCAGTACGCATCGTCCTCGCCTTTCAGACTCCATAGACCATCCAAGCTCCTGTTGATTTCCAGCCACCCAGCCCACTGGCCAATCCACAGCCACAGCAGGAAACCCAAACTGCCTGGAACTGTGCTGGCACCACGAACAATTTTGAAGAGATCTTTCACATCTTCAGAAGTGGATCTCTCCCTTCCTACATCCTCCACTCTTCTTTTTCTCAACTCCTCTGGCTTTCAGAAGAAACCCTGAAACCATTGGTTAGAATCAGCTTCAGATTGGTTAGAGAAATCCTGGTAACATTTTCTTATTTTCTTTTCTTAACACACCCAAAACCTTTACCATTTCATAAGATGTCTCCAAGTATGGAAGAGCTTCAAATATATGGTACTTGGATTACTCCCACCGTCACTGGTCACATTACCCCTACAGAAGCCAACATAATCAGCTGATTCAGCCCTCACTGCACCCCTGATTTTCTCAACCCTCCAAGTATTTTCTTTCTGCTGTTTTTGAATGGTGAGTTGGACAAAAAACAAATATTGTGCACCAGCACATGCTGCTTACTGAGCCACCAGTACAAAGCCAGTCCAAGAAGCTGTAGAAAGAGCTGAACTGGAAAGAAGTGTCATAATTAGTGCTGTTCTAAGCATGAGGAGCTGAGAGACAGGCCTGATTAATGTGGCTTACTCCAGGTAGAATGCCCCTCCTTGTGCCCAGGGGCCCTCAGACTGGTTGAGCAGTTCTCCAGGTCTGTGTGGAGGATGCCAGTTCCCTGTGCTGCCCTCATACCCTGCACAGTTCAGCAGAGTCATGGGGGTGTGGAGAGCTTCCCATGCACACCCAGCACCTTCACTTCCCTCCCCAGATGAGAGCAGGAAATAACAATGCATGAAGCTAAGAGGAGATAATTACAGGGTAAAAACTGTCCAAACTGAAGGTTACCTTTTGCCTGAAGGTAACACGTGGATGCTGCAGATGCTGAAAGCTGCCACAGAAAAACTCCCAACTGCCACCATGCTATTTCCAGCAGAGGTCTCCAGGCAGAGTTCACCACTTTGTTGTCACACGAAGCTGGCTTCCTGGAGAACTGGGCTTCATTCTGGGTATTATTTGTACAAGGTCACTTAACTCCTCCAAGTCTCTACTCTTACTCAATAAAAGGCTGCAATGTCAGGGTTGTGCAAGGAGGACAAAGCCAAATCAGGGCTGGAGATGTACTGCTTGCTGTTAGAAGTTGTCCAAGAGCCTGATGCTGAGTGATACTTTATCCGGAGTGAGCACGGATTTGGAAAGACATCTCATAAATTGATGGTGTGCAGTCGACTAGGCCAGGAACTGATATCAAATGATATCATAGCCATGCCTCTTCCTTCTGTAATCTGGTTTTGTTTATAATAAAGATAGGGTTCCGTGCAAAAAAACCCAACCCATGTGATTTAAATTCTTTGGACTTACCCATCAAACCCAGAGATTTTTACCACTATCCCAGCCTACCTCCTCCCTTTTCATGAAGAAGTTAATTATCAAGTTGAAAAGAAGGAAGGGGAGATGAGTCTCCTTGCAATGGTTGGACTGGTGTGGTGTTTTCCTGTAGCCATCCCTCTTCCTTCTGCCTCTTGTTGCTAGAGCTGGGTGAGGCCACAGTGTGATGAACCTGCCTCAGAGAGATGCTGATCCTGAAAACTGAACAGATCTTCCAGGAGCTGCCTGTGTGACTGACAGTGTCACACACCCATGCATCACTCCTTTCTAAACCACTCTGTCGTTTTGCTCATTATTCAGCAGCACGGAAGGTTTAGTATCTTAAAATCCCTTTAATTGGGATACAAACAGTTCTTTCTGACCAGTATTGGCTAGCCTTTTCTTCAGCTTCTTGCTGAAAGCTTTTCTAGCTTTCCTAGGGTGCTCATTTCCATTCTCTTCATTCAGTGGCACTTATTAAACTTTTTTTTTTTTGACAGACTTAAATACAAGCAGCAAGACTGCAGTAACTGGGAAATTAAACATATATTGCTAATACAATGCCAAAGGTATTTTTTTCCCGTGAATGGTTTGACAGCATTTGCTTTTTAAAATGTAACTGTGCTTTAAACAAATCATGTTTAATACTGACTTGTATCATAAACCTCTGGTAAATGATTTAGTGAAAGGTCTTAACTATTTAAATTCAATATTTATAACATTTTATGTTAACAAATACTTCTAATATTCCTATTTTGTTTGTTGGAAGTTAAAAGCAGTCATTTGTGGGGGTAGTACCTGTGTTTCTTAGATGGAAATAAGGCATCCCATTAGAAAATGGGACTCGTTTGCTGGATGTTGGTCACCCCAGGAGACAGGCAGCTGATGCAGAGCACTGGGACCCACTCACCAGCTGAATCATTTCTTCCCTGACTGTTTTCTAGAGTTCACCGTAAGTTACTTTTCCCCTCACTGCTGAATTTAAGTAGAGCTTGAGCCCACAAGCAAATGGGATAGCTAGTGACAAAGTGTCCCTCAAGGCTGCTTCTGATAGCTGTCTGGGCACAGACCTTGGCTTCAGGTGCCATTCACTGGGTGATGCTGCAAGTCATGCCACAGGAGACAAAGCCACACGCTGACCTGGAACTTCAAAACCTGAAATGAACTCCACACAAACTAAGTGGGAATGAAGTGCAGTGCTTGGGCTGTTTTCACCTCTCCACCGTGGTCAAATGGTAGATTTCCTTACAATTAATCATCTTTTTTAGTCCATAAGCATGTCTAGCTGTCCCTTTTACCACTGACACGTCTTTGCATTTAACCATACTTTTCCATTTAAAAAGCTGACAACTTTCCCAGGGGATGGCAGGCTGGTTGAGCAAGAGGCAATGGCCTGGGATGGGATGGCAATGCTTTTCTGCCCGTGTAGGTGGCAGGGAGGGAAGTGGTGCCTTGGGAGGGTTGTGCAAGGGTTGTGTTCCAGGCAGCTCGGCTGGTGCATCATGGGCACTGGAGCAGGGCCAGCTCTCCAGCCTGCCAACTGCAGGAATGAAATGTCTGATGTGCTGGAAGGAGAAATGGAAGGAGAAATGGAAGGAGAAAGCAGCCTGGAAGGTTCAGTGGTGTTTCTAAGGCTAATGAGGGAATCTGCTTTCTGCAGGAACAATTAGCAGGCGAGAAAATAAGTATTAGCCAGTCTGCACTGGAGTGGCTTGCTCTTCCTCACACCCGTGTGAAAATCCTTGAACTAAACACCTGTGTGGTGCTTAGGGGCCAGTTTTTAAAGGTCTTCTCCCAGAACACTTTTTCTGGAGGGCCTGAAGGGCACATTTGGGGATTACAGTTATAAGTGGGCATGGAGTTAAGTTCTGGTGGCTATTTGCAGGTGTCATCAGATTGTCATTTATAAATGGACCTTCTCTCTTAGTATATATATAAAATAGAAGTTGCATCTAGAAGAAATCAACAGTAAGAATGCACCTATGATTTTGAGCCCATCTTTTAAAATCAAATGTGCAATCTGCAATATGACTGAGGAGGACATGAGGATTTCCACAGAGTGATCTCTGCTGTCCAATCCTTTTAAAAAGTTTCAGAAAGTTAAAAGAAGTAATTTTAGCAATATGAGGGGATACCTTCTCAGCTCATGAAAGCACAAACACATGAAGGTAAACATAATGGAGTGTTTCTAAGTGCAGAGATACCACTATGTGCCAACATAGAAAGATCTAGCCCTAGGTAAATGTGACAGCCTAGAATTTGGATGTTCATCCCCTCAGCACTGAATGCAGAGCTGAGGGTGAATGTGCTTCTAATTTAGACTCTCTCCAGGAGGTGCCTGGAGTTGAGTGGAATGGACGTGTGCCAGGTATTATTCTGTGCAGACTTGGTGTCACTGGGAGGAGAAGGTACTTCAAGGAGAGCATTAATTTGGGAGGGGCCTAAAATAATTAAATAACTCACTTAATGTCACAGCATTTTAGTTTATACAAGAGGAGAAACTGGCAACATGAGTCAGGCCCTCTTCTAAGAATGACTAATATTATAAACAAATGTTAAGATAGTGGCATTAAACTCACTTTTTTAACTGCACTTCTTAAAGGTCATAAAACTGATTCAGTTTTCCAGTTTCAGCTTTTCCCATCTCCTTTGCTGAACAGTAATCAGGTCATTGGGCCATTTCCCTTGGAGACTGACCAATACATCCTCAGCTTTATTCTAAATATAGCAGTCCTTTTTTTAGCATTGTTAGTTTTCCCACTTTTTTTTTTTTTTTTTCACTTTACTCCTTTAAAGTGAATTTAGTGCAGCAGAAAGGTGCCAGATCGACATCACTGGAAAATGACGTTGCAGGGCTGCTGTTTATCCACAGAGAGCAGGCTGTGTTTATCCCCAGCACATTGGCAGTGCAAGCTCACTTCTGCACCACTCCACCAATGTGCCTTAACCTTGACCTGTGGAAACTAGGCTAGTCTCAGTCTCTATGCCTCGCTGGCCAAAACCACCCTGTGCAGGCAGCCAACAGGATTACCAAATCCTCTTGTCCTGGTTGCTTTGGAACTCAGACAGCTGTCGACAAAGGCTGGACTTGCAGTCTTAATGGCCTCAGTAACATCCTTCTGCACAGCATTCTTGCAGAGCAAAACTGGGATTCAGCTTGTCCATCTAAGCTGTCTGAAGATGAGGCATCTGATCCAAGCTGTTGTCTCTGGACACCCTCTATAATTACCCGAAGAGGGGAAAGGACCCATGCTAATAACCCCTGTGTGAGGGAGGTGGCACAACTCCATTTCTAGCATGGCTTTTCCCTCTTCTTTTGGCTTTGAAGCAGGCCAGAGAAATAGCTTCAACTAGACAGGTGACTTATAGTTGGGTAGAGTTTAGTGAGTTGAATCCCACCCAAAGTGATTGGAGGAAAAACGACAGATTGAATAGCCTCGTTCTTCTGCTATGTCAATTGCTATGTATTTTCTTAGGCCCCAGTCCTACAACTGGATTCCTGGAGACTCCAGCTTCTCCTGCAGGTGATCCCATCCACAGAGCAGAGCTTTATATTGCAGACCCTCCAGGGTGCTGTCTGCAGTCAGCTTCAGAGGAGTGAAGGTCTTTTGATACCTTGACATATACAGGTTTGCACAACACCCAACACAATGGGGGAAATGTGGCCCTGTTGGGAGCCTCTGGTTATGATTGAAACATCAGTTTCTAAGTAAATAGTACTTGAATTAAATTTTAATAACTTTGCACTGCTGTTTATTGTCTCACTGAGAAGTATTAGGTATGGTATAATGGCTACAATTTGCTCCTGTAATTGCAACTTCATGTTTTGCGAAATGCACGATGCTTTTCACTTTCAATCCCTGAAAAAAATTGCAGATTGACCCTGACAGCTCCCAACTTTCCTTTTTCCCCTGTGTGCTTTCATTTCTCTTGATGATTCTTGGCTTTCTGCTTTGGAAGCTGCAGGACTGTTTGCAGGCCACAGGGTGTACGTATTATAAGCCAGCGTAGCAAGATGTCCCCAAATGTATTTCTACTCATGATGTTCCATGAATGATATTGCAACTTAGCAGCCACCCAATCCAGGGAAATAAAACTGTCTTCATGCTTTAATGCTCTTTATGTTCCAAATTCCAAAAACGATACAGCTTGGTTTAAATGATAGAGATGCTCCACAGTACAGTGGACTTTAGGTGCAACATTATATGTTACTCTTTCTCCTACAGTTCAGTCTTTGTTGTTCAATCTAATGTATGTTCTGGCAGAGGGGAGACAAAGAACTGCAGTGAGTTACCTGTTTGGCACGGTTTGGTCTGCTGGCTCACTGGGAAATTCAGTGCTTCAGGAAATACTTTCTTCTTATTTTTGAAGTCAATAGAAGATGAAGGTGCTCAGCAATAAGGAAACCTGCAAGCCTACCAACATCAGTGGTACAGCTGCAAGAAGAGTCCCAGTGCAAATACACTCACAAAAATGTCACAGTTATGACTGGAGACACTTGATACAAATTTGGCTTGAAAACAGAGGCAGCAGACTAGCAGAATTCTGGTTGGTGGAGGACATTTATGGGCAATGATTCGTTCAGCCTGACCAATAGACGTGATGGTGAAAAAAAATTGCAGCCGAATTATGATTTGCCAGCACCTCTTTTTCTTTTACCCACTGCCTGCTGTACTCACCTGAGCAGGACTGATTAAGCTCCCTACAAAGCCCACCTGGAAGGGACCTACAGTGTCATCCATCACATGCTGTCTCCATGCAGGATGCTCCTGTTGCATAGATTAATACTGCCATGGTCCCCTCTCCAGGTCACTGTTTAGCTTCTTGACACCCGAAGAAACTGTGCTTAGCAGTGACTTTCCCATTCCCTTCTTGAGAGAGCAGTTTTGGGCTTTGCCAGCAAAGAGCAGACTTTGTTTGATTTTGTTTTGGGGTTCTTTGTGCTTTTTTTTTCCTTTTAATTAGAGGCTGTTTTAGAAGATGCCTGACCCTGGATTAGGGAACTAATTTTAGGAAGCCATTGGACCTCTAAACGCCCTGGTGGATCACCATCTCCATTCAGTTCTTGCCTCTGCTAAATGTTTCCTGTAAAACATGGATGAATCAAATAGACAAGTCTCATCATAGCTAACTTCTATCATCCCAGGGGACACCCAGCTGAGTCACCATGGGCTCCTGACATGCCACTGGGGAGAACTACATATCTACAGGGAGGCATTTAGTCCACCTTACTCTACATCACCAGTGAGGCATGGGGTGTTGTCCTTTAGTTCCCATGGAGAAGTAACAGTGATTTCTTCCTTCAACCCTTGGGCCCTTGTCCCCTCAGAAACCACAAAAGGCTTGACAGCTCTGCAGGGTGCTCAGCATGAAGAACATGCTAATTCACAGCCACCCTGAGATCCCACCAAACAGAGAAACAACACACACAGAATGTTTTGACCCAGTTCTCTATCCTATGAGAAGAACAAGAACCTACTTTCATGAAGTGTATTTTGCAGTTTATTGTCTCAAAACAAACTCAGCTAGTGGGTCTGCCTTCTGACAGACAGATATTTGTCACTCTATTATTGTTTTACAGTGTCAGTTCCAGACACTTAAGCATTGTTGGAATGCAGTAGGGGGAAGAAAAAAATCATGTTTTAAATCTCCGATGGGGTAATAAACTGCAGCCAGGAGCTAATTGTCCTGAAACTTGATCCTTTACAATAGGTTATTGCTGTAATGGGACTACCCCACTCTACTGCACTGGGGTTTGTTTCACCATTAGTTTGGTAGTTCATACACATTCAAAAAACCCCTGGATCACAGGTTTGCCCCCAGCTGTAGCTTAAGCACAATTCTCCAAGCGATCGATGCATTTTGTACATTAGCTAGTAAGGGAGGGTATTAATCCTCATCAAGTTTAATGGCTCACTGTGGATTTGCTTCCCACCAACTTTCTTCCACCCAAGAAGTCCTGAGAATGTTGTACCCCTCCTGTCAGGAGAACATGAATCATTACCCAGAGCCTGGAAGGCCAGAGGTGAATTGGAAGCCGCACTATGGAACACTCACTCTACAGTATTATTATTTTCTTTTTACATGAGCATTAAATAATATTTGAGCCCAGGGTGGTCAGCCCAATGGGTGGTTTAGCATGCTGAATGCAACCAAAGAAAGAGTACATCCATCATGTACTCATTTTAGGTTCTGTTCAACAAATTTTTTTTGCTTTGTTTTGTCGCACACTAGATATTAGCCAACCAGATCTTAAAATGCCAAGTCCAATTTCTAAATGCTAACCCCCAGTTTGGATGGAATTTTGACTGGAAAATCTTTTGAAGGTCCAAAAAAATGTGATGTTCTTTCTCAGTGTTTTTCTCATCTGTGTTCCGGGTAAGGCCAATTAATAGATGTGCCTAGTTACCATTGGAAAAACTATTCTGAGCATTTTTTCAGCCAAGTAGAATGAGATTTATTGAAGCTGGTGCAATTTTGGGTCACATTTCAATGGAAATTCACTGAATTTTTATTTTCTGAATTTTCCAGCTGTAAAATTTAGTGTGAGAATCTGTTCTTGTAAGGTTTCCATCCAGTCCTGGACTTGCAGAATCATAGAACATCCTGAGTTGGAAGGGACCCGTGAGGATCCCTGAGGGTCACTGAGGATCATCATACTTCCCTAGCTGGAAGCAGTTAAGCAACACCCCAGCTGTGTGTGGAGTTCACTGGAGACACATGAGTCAAAGGGCTATAGATAAATTTAGATATATCAGAAAGAAAAATGGCTTGAAGTCCAAACAAAGGAGAAACTCTGTTGCCTTCCATTTTTCCTTTCTGGTGGTGTCTTAATGTACGCGAGAGTTTTAAAATCACTCTTCCAGTTTGAAGAGTGCTGCAGTGATTTTTTTATATACTTTTGCACCTCTTGAATCCGAATCATCATGCACTGTCCCTCATGACCAGGCAGCAGTTGTGTGTGTCTATAATTGTCCAGCAAATCTGCTCTGATTTATAACAATTTCTATGCTTTTGCTATTTTATCATACCTGTGCAATAACCTTCTGGAAGTGGATCCTGGGTTTGGCAGAGTGTCCCTCTGTGTCTGTAGGAGATGCTGCCTCTGCAGTGGGGCTAAGGGGACTGTTTGTTGATGTTGGTACTGACAGGGGGGAAAAATGTTTTTCTCCCTAAAGCTGAGAAATTTATTATTGTTCTACATGACTCAGATAACTGAGTGGCCTGTTAACCCCGTGTTGCCATACAGGTAGATAGCAGAGACAGTTGCTTCTTTACACAAATGAGGATCTGGCAAAGTAATTGAAGAGGGTGTGATACTTGATAGGAGAGTTAAGAGCTTGGCACTCTCAGGAGCCAGGCAGGCAGGGAGCTGATGAGAAGTGAGGAAGTGTTTTACACAATCATTTGTCAGGCCATGACTGCTCATTAAACAATGGTCAGTCTCTCAAAGTAAATTCTCTCCCTCCTGCCTAAGGAGAGCTGAGATGTACATGTATATACACCAATAAACTCCCATGGTTTAGACACAGCAATTAGAAACTAATTACACTGAAAACCTTAATCCCAATACAGAGGGGGGGAACCTGTTGAAATTTGGAGTTGTTAATCCATCATTCTAAGCTAACAAGTGCCAAAGCGAAGGAACAGAGCTGAAGCCAAACCAACTCAGGGAGGTTTTTCTGTTTTCTCTTTTTCTGACCATGAAAGTGCATTTCTTGGTCACAGGGGGTCTTACTGTGATTTTGTTTATATTGAGCTTTCCAGGGACATTTCAGAATGCAATAGTTAAATTTTATCCTCAACCCTCTCTGTGCGTCTTAATTTAGTTCAGCCAAGGCAAGAATTAAACTCAGCTTTGGTGTAACTAATAAGAAAAACTCGTACTAATAAAAAAGGGAGCCTTTCACTTGTGGATACTTCCAAAAAGAGGTGCTGTAGTTTGTTACAGTTGATTTAATTACAGTGCATTTCATTTTAAGGGGCTCTGTGACAAAGAGCACATCTCTGCTTCGTTATGCACCGCCTCATGTGGAGCAATGCTGATAACCATGAACTCATACAAAGCATGAGGCATGCCTGACAATTCCTCTTTGGCTGACAGCTCAACAGCAACACTCTATGGCTATTACTAAGGCCAGAAAGCAAATGTGATTGTTCCTTAGCAGTCCTGCAGTGTGGGCAGCAGCAGAACCCTCCATAAAATGGGCATTTGTCGTGCTATTACACACAGAGCTGACATCTGAGTTCTCATGCATCTATCACAGCTCTCTGCCATGTATAGAACAACTTCTGGACCAAGTGCTCCCTGTGATTTACCATTCAGTTTTACATGGGTATGGTCAAGGGGGATGTAAAATTGCTTCTTCATGTCATGATACAACAGGAACTTTCTAACTGAATCAGGATTTCTTTTCAGTCTGTGTAGAGCTGACCAAAATCAGGAATTTCCATTCTATGATAAATCCCCCTTGATAAAATCTAACTTTTTCTTTCTGAGTCATGTCACTGTATCATAGAGTAAAAGGCAGTGAGGAGAAAGCAAAATATTCTTGCTTCCAGAAACCAGAAATTGTGATAATTTTTTACAAAAGTCAGAAAAATTGATACATATCTTCAAAACATTTGGATTTCACAGCAGAAAGCTGTTGCACTGGAAAAATATCGATCAGCTCTGCATGAAAGATCATGTTGCATTTGTGGAGGAAAAGTTCAGGAGAGGCCTTGGGGTGATTCACGTTTCTCCTGTTTCTCCCCTGACTTTGCGATGGGCCAAAATAAGCTCCAAGGTCACCATCACATTTTGGGCTGAGTAGTTTGGCAGGTAAAGCATATTCCACAGACATCAGGGGTACACACAGCTGAGTCAAAGTGGAGCCCATGTTCAGCTCTGCACAAGAGAGGTTGATTGTTTTGGCCTCTTTCCTTTGCTCTAGGGTAAAATAGAGGCACCCTTCTTGGGATATTATTGGTGCGAAATCGTAAGTTACAGTTTTATTACCAGTTGCTGTGTGTGTGTGTGAGGGAAGGAGAGAGGGAGGTGGTGGGTACAGGGGAACATAACCACTCTTTTGTAACTATGAATCCATCCCTTTTTTTATTCTTTTTTTTTTTTGTTGTTGTTGTTGTTTTCTTTGCGAAACATAAGTTTAATTTTAGGGAGAGAAAAATAGAATTTGCTTTTCCAAATAGAGTCAAACAGACATATTGTGATAAACTTTTTTTTTTTTTTAAGTCTCCTTCAAACTTGTTGAATTCTTCAGTTTGCATTGCTGAAAAATTAAAAAAACAAAACAAAACAAAACAAAACAAAACAAAACAAAAAAGTGGGCTATATGGATTTATTCTCTCTTGTAATGTCCACATTGCATCCTACAAAAAAATGTCAACTGTCCATTGCAGTTTTAACATGCAGGGTTTTCAAACACTGTGTACAACACTGTCAGTGGATCCGCTGAGCAGCTCCAAGTCCTTGGTATCACAGAGGAGATCTGACTTAGCAGCACTCATCATGGAGCCCAAAGCTGTATGAGACTGCTCTCCAGCAAAGTGAAGAAGGCCACAAACGAAGGGCTACCCAAAATGAGAGGGGAGCAGGAGACAGGATTAGAGGTGATTTCCCCAAGCACAAAAAATACTATTATGAGTCCCATAAACAAGCCATGAGTAACTGACTTGACGGTAAAATTTTTGGAGAGGAGAATGACAGAAATTGTAATATCCTTCCTCCACATTTGATATCATGTTCAGTGGAGTTTAATGGTGCAATGTTCAGTCACAATGTTTTTGTGACTGAAGGACCTGGTGACCTATCTGGACAGTTTTGTAGACTACAGAGATATTCAGAAATTTAATATGAACACTTCTACTTTTGGGGCAGTGTTAGACCCATAGAAGGACAGAACGAGAAGCTTTCTCATATGGTTCCTGAAAACAATGGCAAACTCTCCCAGCCCACCTCACCTGTTCATCTAGAGCAACCATGTTTTCCATGTGAAATATCTCACTGCATTTCATTACTTTACTGACTTCAAGGACCCACAGTCTGTGTTGAGTTGTAAAGTTCTGTTCAATTACTTGGTTTGCCTACAAAACACAGGCTGAGAAATTTTAACTGGAATTAGGGATGTTGGGGAAAACAGTTTTTCCCCATTAGCTCCAGGATGTTTTTACTGATTTTATTTTTTTTGCATAAGACACAGATCTATTGACTTTTCCCAATCTCAGAAGCCTCAGCTGAGATAGCAGAATCCAAAACCAACAGGTTTCAGCAACTGGAAGATTTCTGTGTTCGGCTCAGCAGAATTGGGACAATGTATTCTTTGGGGTGGGTGATATCATGAATAGTTCATTGTCATGTTCTGCTCCTTAGCTGTGACTGTGGGAACTTCAGCCATATCCTGATACGTGCTTTTTCTGCAGTTCATACCTTGGCTACCTCCATTCTCCTAACAAACTATGGCTGATCCTCTGCAGTTACGGTCAGTGGGAGTCAAGTCTGTCAAGACATGTCCTCTCCCACTGTGTTTCAAGAAGTGATTATCTATTCATATTTGAGCTCATTTACAAAAGGGATTTAACCACCATGTATGTATTGTTCAAGCACGTTTGGCAAGATATGAGCTCACCTAAAGCACCATGGGGGGCAGGGATGGGCTTTTTTTACTCTTGCATGTTCACAATCCTCCCTATGTCTGAATTCTACCAGGGATGGAGTTTGGAAGCAAGAGGCAGGGGTGGCAAATGACGTCCAGCAGAGCAGACCTTGTGATGATTTCTATCCCAGGTAGAGCGTGGGTGACTTCTTTGCTCTTTGAAGAGATGCTCTATAAAAGTTCTAAATTTAGCAAACTTTAGTTTGGTCATTGTTTTTTTTTTTTTGAAACGATTGTTACAGTATTTTGTAACTTCTGTTCCCCTCTGGCTGGGATTCGAGAAGCCTCTCCCTCCCACCCCCTCCCCAGCTCCTTGACAGCAATCGCTAGTTGTAAAATAATAGACCATCAGCCAGCAATAATTTGCAATCCAAACAGACTTGACGCTCTCTGACATTTATTGAAACCTCAGACCCTGTTCGCTGGTTTCAGTTTTCCTCCCTTTGCTCTGTTTTTACAGACAGACAAGTGCTTAGATTTGGGTTTAATAATGAGGAGAAATTTCGTCTTGGCCCAGCTTTGCTTGTGTTGGCTGCAGCGGGGCTTGCAGCAGACGGGCGGTTGGAGTTAATTACGCTAAATGGTGAGAACATTATTTGACCCCACTGGTTCGGCACCAGATGTTGGACGTTGCCTCTGAGAAACCAGCACAGACGTAACGCTTTCAGGGCTGGATGGGGAAGGATAACATACTTGGAGCTTAGTCACTCTTTTTGTGGCGTTGACTATCCCAGGATAAGCCCGTGACAAACAAAGCGCTGCTCCTTAGGAGGCACAGATGACAACCTTCAGCTTTAGCCACTTGGGGCAAATTAGGGTATCACTGTATCTTTGGAAGTGAATGCATCAAAAGCTCCCAAAAAATCATTTTGCTAAATGTACAGTTAACATTCTGCCAGCACAAGGTATCAACTTTGGTAAATCCTTCCTGGAAAGTGAACTTTACATTTATGGGCCAGACATGATGGAATTTAATGTTTGAAAATGATTAAAGGATTTTGTTCTTTCCTAGTAACAACTGCATTTATCAAGGTAGCAGACATGGTGGCCTTAGAAAAGCTGAAATGAAACTGAACTGCTGAGCTTACACTGGCTTGGGTCTGGGAATCCCTCTGGTCTTTAAGCATTAGGGCTGGGGAATTACATTCACAGATATGGGAGGCAGGGAGTATAAAGTGTTTATTGACCCCAGTCTGTGTTAATAAAGCATTAGAAGTATTACCTGCTTGGGGATTGTCAGGGCAAAGCAAAGCTGTACTGACCTCCGTGGAAAACTGAAACTCCTTAGTCTTTGAATAAACTGTTTGGGCTGTGGAAACAACACTTCTGCAGACATATATTACAGGAAAGCAAGCAAAAAAACGTTCTTACCACAAAAAATGTATTCCCATTGCCTCGATTTGCTTGCACAGTAGTGATAAGGTTTTGAACATTACACAATCTGTAGACAAATTGGAGTTGTGTCTCCTTTCCCAAAGGATAGCACTCACAGTTTACTGGACTGTATCCCTCCTCCACCCCCTTCCCATCCATGCAGACTGTCAATTCACACACCTCCCAGGATCTGCTCTGAACAGTATTTAGTTCCCTATTTTGGAGGTGGTGTTGTCTACTGGAGCAAAGCCATTGACTGAAGTCAGCAGAATTCAGAGTCAGTTGATAATTTTAGTACCTCAGGATCCCTGGTATTCTTTTAAAACATCACCACTTGCCTGCAGCATTATTTCAGGAGCTTAATCATAAAAAGTTCTTGCTTTAGCCTTGCTCTTCCTTCCTCATTCTCCCATAGAGGCTCTGCAAGGGCTGCACTCCTGAAGACCAGACAACATGATAAAGTGAGTCAAGTACTACATTACTGCATCCAGATGAAACACTGTAAATTGCATCACTCCAAAGATTCTACTAAAACTCTTGCATTTTCCTGTTTCACTTCGAGATTGGCTGCTTTTCAGTGCTTTTCTCCCAACTCACATGTAACCCAAAACCCAACACAGAACACTGCAATTTGACTATTTCCACTGTTTCCTGCTCAAGTGAGAGATTCTCAGCCATCTTGATCTATCCAAGTCCTACAGATATGCCCTTTCATTAAAAAATGAAGAACAAATCCTCTGGGATAAGTGGAGCTATTTTGTAATTACAGCAGCACAAGTCTGAACAGAACCTCCCATCTGGTTTTCCCTGTGTAAAAGCACTGTCACCTCCACACAACAGGAAGCTGCCTCCTGTCCTGGTGACCTTCATCCAGTGCATCACTTTGGGATGCTCCTGCGTGTGCTGTGCTTCAGGGCTCATCCCCTGTGGCTGAAGGCTAGAAATGATGCTCACATACCAAGGTTGAGGACACAGCAAATAACAAGGAAGTAGCAGTGATACAAGACTTGGTTCTGCAGCTCTGAGTTGCAGTGAGCACCCTCCCTCCTTGTTCCACTTCACCCTCTAAAGTAGGTGCAGATCCACACAAGCATGATACCATGGCCAGACCTTCTGAGACCAACATTAACTATCAGAAATAGCATTTTGTACCCATCTGCCTGCACCAGCATTGGTAGGACAGGAGAGATGTGACTTGGAGCTGTCTCAGATGTATCTGGAGAGCAGAGGAGGGGACACATTGGGTTATGCCAGGGTCTAAGTGCTGCCAGGTAGGCACAGCTTACTCCAGCTTTTTTTTTTTTCCTTCTTTTCCTTTCTTCTTACCACTAAATAGGTAACTTCAGATGAATTGTACAATTTCCTGTATATATTTTATCCAAAATTGTATGCCAAACATGTCCACCTTAAGAGTTCTTTATTAAGCTGAACAGTCACAACAATCTTTTCTTGGATGGGGAAAGACTGTTTAGGTGAACTGGATTTTTCTGAGATTTAGATTCACTCGCAGACTGCAACATTGTCTATAATTTACTGTGAACCATGAGAGACATTAGCTGAAATTTTCAGGAGCAGATTAGGTTGAAAAAAATTTATGACAGCATTTAGAAACATTAGACTTAAGACTGCATGCCAGAGCATGACAAAATAGCAGGTAATAACAGATCTCATTAGAACTGTTTATTTAAATTGAACATTATCCTGTCAGGGATGTTTTCACTGCTGTATAGGTCTTATTTTCATCCAGATTAACTTCTACGAAATACAAGCACCCAGAGATGTCTTCCTAGGAACTGCTCAGGGTGTGCATTCACTCCAATTGCTCACAAAGTTTCATGGGCTTTTATGTTATCTTTGAATTCTACGGACAGTGCTACTTTCTGTTCTTCTTTATTCATCATCTCCATATTTAAATATCTTTCTGTATCAAAATGCAATTAGATTTTCAACAGAATCTAAGTGATTCAGACTCCAATGTCCTATTTCAAAAACATAGATGATTCCAGAAACACTTTTAAGTACCTCGATGCCATATAAAGGTTCTGAAATGACTTTGTGGCTCTTGGCCATTACTACCTTGAAGCCTTAGTCTTCTGTACCAGTGGTTGTTAAGCATTTGGCCTCTGGCAAAGCAGGACTCGAGAAGCAGAGCTCCTCAGGGATTCAGAACACATTGTGCCATAGAAGTCTTTGCTTATAGGGTTCAGCTGTACATTCAGAAGGGCTCTGCAAAATATAGGTAGAACCCTAAACCCAGATCAGGTTAGCTCACCCTCTCTGAACAAAAAATACTGTCTTTTAAGCATTTATTTTCTTTTTCTTGGACCATAGTCCTTCTGTCTCTTAGTCTTTAGCTTCTTTCTAGTACCTACTCTTTGCATGTTAAATACAAAATATACGTACAGAAGTTATCCAGACCGAATGTCCTTTCAAGCTCATCTCCTCTGTGCTTCCCGACCTTAAATAATCTTCCAGTATATGGATGTATTCTTTTAGCTTGTCAGACCTTCAGTAGTACAGGTGTATCAGCTGTCATCCCTTCTGCTGAATCTGAAGAGCTTTTGTGAGTCAAACATTCAGAGAACCGGGGGATTGCTGGGCTGCGTTTACCACACAGAGGCACCCTGGCTGGGGCTGGACCTGGTGCATGGTTTATCCACAACAACCAGGCCACCCTTCTCTAAACAACAACTGCCTGTATTTCCTCAAACAACAAACAGAGGTGGCAGCAGCATACTTACGTGTACAGAAATTAGACAAGACTATGACAAATGGAAAAAAAAAAAAAAAAAAAAAACAACAAACTAAAACAACACAAACAAATATACCTTAGAAAGATACAGTTTCACTGAGGCAATGGAGCTGTGCATGACAGAAACTGTGAGCTGGCCACATCTCCAGCAGACACCAACTGTATAGCTCTTCACATACAAATCAGAGGAACGACATCACCATTGCTCAGCTGAAGTCTGGGCAATTGTTTGGATTTTGCAACTGTGGGTATGAAAAGTAGTTCTCACGAGTCCGGTCAAAATAATGTTAAAATCACTTTCTATCTTTCATTTCAACAAATCAAACTGTTTCCTTCTATTTTAGTTGTAAGAATTTGGAAGGATTCAGTCCCAGCATAGCTTCTTAAGGCTTTTAAAACAGGATATTCAGGGGCACAGAAAAAGGCTGTTTGGGAAGGCAACACTGGAATAACCAACATCTTTTCCTGGAGGCAGTTCAACCCTAAGCATCTCCAGGTAAAAAAACCACAAGACGTTATCCAAAGCACGTTGATAGAGAAGGGTGTTCCACCTATTTAAGAGAGGCTCCCTGATGTCCCACTGCCTTTGATTTCCATTTGCACACCTCATGACTTAGATGAAAAGCAGTAAAATACTATTAACTTCAGAGGAGCCATTTTAATAGGGGCTTTGATATTCACTTCACATGCGTCACATCCAACTTTTCCTTACCCCCAAAGCTCCAGTAAAATATATTTTAGCCTATCAGGGTTAAAAAGTGTTCTTCTGCCAGAAACCCATCAAATCCATTTACTAATGACGTATATTCAAGACAATATAATGTTTTTGACTCATGTTTTTTGGAAAGCGTTTTGAGCTGACTTCCCTGTAAATCTTGCCACTTTATTAATCCCTGTTGAGTAGCTGGCAGACAGCTCTCTGCTTTAGTTGGCTGATGGCACTGGTTTTGAGATAATGCCCAGCCCTGCCATTCTCATTAGGGCAAGAAGTAATTTGAAAAATGCCTTTCAACAGCAGGTGAACTGTCTGAATAGACTCACCTGTTGGGGTCCCCAGGATCAATCAACAGCTCTGGTCATGGTGGCGTTAATTACTGAAGCTGTGGGGATGAAGAATACCTTTTGCTTCTCACTGAAGGTACCAGACCTTTTCCAGGAAAGGTCTCGTAGAACAGAATTTCAAGTCTGCCAGACCTTTGTTTTCCCTGAGGCCAACTTCATGGTCATCAACATAGAAAGCAAAGTTTGTGTATGGGGAAGAACTTCTGAATTAGGACACCTGTGCACTGTTACACAGAAAACCCTCTCCTGAAAAATATTATTCAACCCCATTCTTCTAACTTCTAGACTCTCCTCCTGTTACCAACCATGTTCTATTATTTTTTTGATTGTGCTGGGTGAATAATTTATGTGCTGATCATTTTTAATTACTTTTCCAGTTTAGGGCCTTTTCATGTTTGTTAGTATTTGGTTCACAGTGTTTTAATGGCCTCAAGATTCCCATACACAGAAAAGAGCCTGGATTACTAGATCCAAGTGACTGTATCTTAGTGAGCATGAAGATAAATAGATGGAGTTGAAATTAAGGAATTCAGAGGAATTTTTAAACTTTTTACCAGTAGGCAAGGAGCTACCAACACAGTTTATTAACAGAAGCAGTGCACTTCACTGCTAAAATCCTTAAATCATTCCTGCTTATGTTTCTAAATGATATTAACTTCAAGCCGCTGGGCTAAGTTGTGTCATTTTTAGGTAACAGAGAAGAAAATTTTCCTTGCTTCAGGAAACGCAGGGTATAATTCTGTGGCTGACGTTGTGGTAGTGTTCAGACTGGTTTTTCCTTTCTGCCTAAGCTCTGTGAAATTATAGTGTATTTTAAACTTGAATTCTCAAGCACCTGAAAGAATCAAAGCCATTAGGTACACGTGTAGATACAGTCAGAGTAGGTCTTCAGCTTCCTGGCCAGCACCAGGAGAGACTTCTTCATGCTTTTCTTACAGATGTCCTTCACCCTGCTCCATGGGCTTAAGTTCCCTGGATCCCTTTGCTCTTGAGGTCTTTGCTGAGCCAGCTAACCAGCTGCTGTCAGTGCTAGTTGTTGTGGTGGGTGATCTGCACTTTAAACTAAACAGAATTAACTCCGTGGTCTTGGTGGAAAGCTCACCCCCAGCATTTTTGCAAAGTTCTCATATTGCAAACAACAAAAAAATGCAGTGGATTTCATCCCAGAATGGGAACGGGCACCAGGCCTCTCTGCCTGCCCTGCCCCTGTTGGAGGCAGGGATATTGTGTTTGCTGAGGACAGCGTGGTACCTCCTGACATAAGGCAAATATCAGAGATACTGTCACCTCATAAAGTATCAGTCCTCGCAGTATATGTGCTGATTTATAATAAATGGCTTTTCCTCCCTTTCCCCCACTTGAATCCAAATAATTGCTAACTCCCCAAATGATGCTGAGTTGTCTTCTCTGATGTGGCAGGCTCCAAGTGCTGGTGGAACAGCCCATGGCAGCCCAGGGCTCTGGTTAGATCAACACCGTGCCACTGCACAGCCTTGCCAAGGGCTGGAACAGGGTATGAGAAGTGCACATTAAAAGGAAACATTGGCTTTATGGTGCTGCTTGAATCCAGAGCTGTGCAGTGGAAAATACCACACCAGCAAAGTCAGATTGTGGTTTTTCTTTCTGCCTAAAACAAATCTTTCTTTTTGGTTTCTGCCATATCTTGCCTAGGGAGAGAGGAAAGCATCTGTGTTATTGCTTGCTAAACAACTCAAGTGTGCCTGGCCAAGCCACAGGAGCAAATTTGAAACAGGGGAGAAAATTCACAAAGGTATTCAGGCTCCAAGCCTGGGCTCCACTCCATGCAGCAGTGTGTCTAATCACCTTAGTCATATTTATTCACAAAATCTCTTCCTCCCATTATTATTATTGTACACTGTTTGGGAATGACAAGGAATGTGTGGAGACTGATGGGATCTGTGGAAAGAAACAGGATTGTTTAAATCAGAAATTAATCATAGAATCATAGAATGGTGAAGGTTGAAAGGGACCTCAAAGATCATGAGGTTCCAACCCCCCTGTCACAAGCAGGGACACCTCCCACCAGACCAGGTTGCACAAAGCCTCATCCAGCCTGGCCTTGAACACCTTCAGGGAGGGGGCAGCCACAACCTCCCTGGGAAACCTGTTCCAGTGCCTTACTGCCCTCATGGTAAAGAATTTCTTCCTGATGTCTGACCTAAATCTCCCCTCTTTCAGTTTAGAACCATCCCCCCTTGTCCTGTCACTGCTCTCTCTGGTGAAAAGCCCCTCCCCAGCTTTCCTGGAGCCCCTTCAGGCACTGGAAGGTGCTCTAATTTTTTATTCTTCAGTAATAAAAACAATAATGATTTCTTGTTCAGAAAATAAGAAGTTAAGATGACATCCCATGCAACCTTCTACTACCTGTGTTCATTCAAGTCATCTTAGTCATGTAGTAGTGTGGACCTTTGCTTTGCTGTAAGATACCAGCCAAGATTCTTAGATGGCTCTTAGATCCCTCAGGTGTGCCCTAGAGTCTCTCATTTCTCCCCTCCTCTTGCTCTACACCTCCAATCCTGGCACAGGTTGTTACTCCTGCACTAACAGTCCTTAGTAGCTGTGTTAGGCCAAGATCTAGAAGTTATCTAGTGAAGGGAAGTTGCTGGGTGTTTCATTTCACTGTCACATGTTGAACAAGCCTTTCAGGAAAACACTTGCCATGCAGCAAATATGAAGGAAGCATTTAAAAGCCAGTGCAGGCAGTATTCACCCCCAGCTTTTCCAAAGGCAGAAGGGCTCCCTTCAGTCCCCAGAACACATCCACACACTAATGCACTGCCCACCCTACCTATAGATGTAAACATCATGTACTTATTTAGAGGGACCAGTATTCAGGCTCCCACCATCAGCTCAGTTTTCTTTTTCTGCACACTGGAGGAAACAAAAGGTGTGTTTTCCTGTTTGTAAGGATTTCCCTGGAATATGCCTGTACCAAGTGTGTCTTCCACAGGAATGTCATGGCTAGGAGCATTCCCTATTTTCTGCATACAACAGTTCTCAAGATTCAGTTGGCTGGACACTTCCAAATCTGTGCTTTGAGAATTTCTACTCAATTAAAAACCATCTTGCTGTGTAGGTACATATGATCTTTTCTAAAAACTAACTCCCTTGGTAATATATATTGGAATAATAGGCAATGAGGCTTGTCACAATTCAGGATATGTCCTGTGTGTTATTAAATTGCTCTGCTGCTCATTGCAATTACAACTGGACTTGACCATGTAACCTTGCTCAGCACTTGGGCATAGTTCCCAGCCCTGTGGACTTAGAGATGATTTTTCTGTTGAATGAGTTCAATTAGGTTTGCCTTCAGCTCTGGTAATGCTTTGCCATTGTTACAACCAGTAAGGATTAAAAGAAAAGAAAAAAAATCCCGTGTAGACAAGGCCAAAGTGAATAACATCAGAAGCCTGATCATTTGTCACCTATGGTCACTCGAAACCATTATTTCTTTTACACACTGTAATTTAAGATAGACTTGTGTAAACAGTGTGAAGATTTATTTTCTCAAAATATCAGAACCACTTAGCATGAGTCACAAGCTAGATTTCAGGCAGATAATTTTCTTCTAATAGATTTTTGGGTTAACAAGATAAAAATTAACATGAAAATGATTATGTGCTGACTGAAGGAAACCTGGTTTTATTTTGTTCCCTATTTGTTTTACAAGGGAAGTCTTCAAATATCTTGCAGGGGCAAAAATATTTAAAGTGTTTGCACATGTTTCCCATTTCCATTTTATAAGATTCATTCACAGTCAGCCAAATGTATCTCTCTCTCTTTCTCTCTCTCTTTTTTTTTTCTTTTGATACACTTCTTAATTAGTCTTAAAGGCTCCAGAGGTGCTTTTTTCTGTCTGTCTTTTTATTTCAGATGTAGAGAGTGGCAAGCAATGCTAGCAGTTAAGTCATAGGGCTGTAAAACCAATGCTGGATGCGCCTCAAAGGATTCAGGGGTGTCCTATGATTTGCTCTTTCTACTTGGTATAAAGGAGCAAAGTGGAGATCTAAGGCCCGTGCGTCATTGTGAACTGAAGTGACTGCACTTGGATAATGTAGGTTTGCCTTTTGCTGCCAAATTCCAGCCCCTGTGAAGGTTTTGCCACTGGGATCAGCTCCCTCTTCAAAGGGCTGCAGCCTGAGCTGGATGCTCTCATCCCGACAGACTCCAAGTGTGCAGGGAAGCTGAGGTGGTTTCAGTGCCTCTCCTGCCCCATGGTCAGACCCTGCGAGGTCTCTGTTACATGATGGGCAGGACGGGCTCTTTCACAGACCTTCTCTGTCCCCAGAGAAGCTGTGTCCAGTTCCCTGTGCCACCAGAGACAGGGGCACCACAACATGAGAGAAGCTGAGCCCGAGGCATGTCTCAGCAGGGCTGCATGCCCTTCAGGGCCAATCTTTCACAATATTTATGTGCTTTTTTAGGAGTTAAGAGGTTGGTGTTTTTTTTTCTCTTTTTAAAATCTGATTCAAAATGGGTGAAGACAAGGGTAACAGAGCAGAGCTGAGTGATTGGAAAGTTGTGCACAGAGGAAGGACTGACCATCCTCTGATCCCCCCTGAGTCTCTGGGTCCTGTTGCTGTGCCTTCAAGCACCAGCTCATCCTTGGGCTGTCCACACTGCCTGTCCCCTGTGAACAAGGGCTCACAGTAGCAAATACAATTTAACATGGCTCAAGGTCTCTTTGCTGATGAATGTGTCTGCAGCAGGACTATCAGGGCAGAACTGAACATTTTTAAGGATAATCTTATCACAGTGGTTAAATTGTTTTGTATTTTGCAAAGTGATCTTTTTTTCCCATCACTCAAGTTTCAGCACCACAGTGAATTCTCTCCTCCCGTTTTAGCAGTAGAGAGAAAAGAAGGATTTAAAGAAGTTAGGGACTGATTAGACTATTCCACTTTCTTCCCTTTGCTCAGCGTTGTGTTGGCCTCAGAAATCCTAGAGACCATGATGAGTCATTTTTTAATCTATTTAATCCTAAATTAAGTCAACACCATTGAAGGCTGGTTAATAAGTCTTGGCTGATGTTGACACAAATGAAATAGGAATCACTAGTGCTTCGCCAGGACAGAAAAAACAGATCTTCTCACAGGAATAAAAAAGGGGGCCTGAGGGACAACTGAGTGAGTCCCAACTACAGATGGGGGGGGGGGGGGTGGAAAAAAAAGAACCAAAACAAACAAAACAAAACAAAAAAAAAAAAAAAAAAAGAAAGAAAAGAAATAAAATACAGCTGTTTGCAGGAGATCTCTGATGTATTAAAACTGGGACTGGAAAGTTGCCCTTCTGCTGGAGTTAATCAGCAGATCTCTTTTCAAAGTGGGCAGGGTTTAAGCAATCTCTGTCCAGAACAAGGACAGCAGCCCAGCTCTGCCTGAAATCATCTGCCTTGAGCCCATCTCATGACTCACAAAAGGTGGTTTTACTGAAGTCCTATTTGGGTCAATTTGAAGGGAAATCAGACTCTGACTCTCAAGAGTGGAAAGGCTTCAAGCTTAGACCTATGGTTGTTTGCATTGGAGAATATGAAAGAGCACATGGGCATCCTTGTGGTACCAGGTAGTGAAATGGTTGGTTGAACCAGTTTCTCCTTCTCGAGTTTGGAGTCTCCCCTACCAACTCCACACCAGCCTTCAGAGGCAACACCTGAATCTTGCTTCTCCTCCTTTCTTCTCTTGGAACACTCTCAGCAGTCACTGCAGAGGCTTTACTAAACATGTCAGATTAAAGGTATAACCAGACGAATAAATGCAGTCCATCTGAGGGCATGTTTCCTCTCACACGTTCAGTGGCTGTCAGCATTTTGAATAGGATTCAGAAACATGTCCTTGAAGCTGGCTGGAATGTGGCTTAATGTATCGGGGACAGCATTAGAGAAAGGAGAAAAAAGGATGGGGGAAGCTTTCATGGAAATGTGCCCCCTCCTTTCCTCTCTAACATTGCATTTACTGCAAACCAGAAACAAACAAGCTGTATTAGCAGGGAAATGAAACCTCCAGCCATCTCACTCTGCTTGTGAGCTCAGTGCAGCAGCTTGAGATGTAGTCTCTGTATCCTGAGGTTTTTTTTTCACGCTCTCTTCAAAGCTTATTTGCTTTTTTATCAACAGTTTATTTATAGTGAGAGGTGGTTCCTTTCAAGCACTTCTAACTGCCAGGCTCCAGCACTGTACAAAGTTTGTCTTTTCTCAATATTCCTGCTTAAAGGGAAACTGAGGCATGAAGTTACAAACTTACTTCTCTATCTCATGCTCAGTTCTTCTCACTGCATGTTTTTCTTTGCACAGCTCATCTCTCTAGGAATAACTCATCTTTCCTGGTCAAGCTCTTACCTGGATGTCAGTGCAGGAGCAGTACCAGACCAGCCAGTCTGAACTGACTCTCCATGGTATATTTGCATTAAGCCTGCAGGAAGCATTCCTGCAAATGAGAATTAGTCCCTTCTTGGGATTCTCCTGGCACACAGGGAAGTCCCAGAAGGAAGGTAAACTGAGCACAACACAGCAGCAGAAAAGCAGCAGAAGATCCAGGTGTCTGGATGCTCTACCAGAAAATATGGCACAGAATGGGCAGCATTTAACCAACTCCCAAACTGCACATTATCATCCCTAAGGAAAAGCAGCACTTTAGCAAGAGGAGGAGCCTTCAAACACTGGTTTGAACATGCAACTATTTAACTGTGCTTTTGATTGCTGCTTTTTTTTTTTTCTTACTTAAAATGTCTATTTGTTTCTTTGTTTACCCTCAAGTCTTTAAGGAAAATAGTTACTCTCAAAATCTTTTTAAGGCCTTTTTGCATTCCAGAGCTGAACACTTTATGGTTACATTGCACCATCCTTCTCTGAAACCCACCTGGGGATCAGGTGGGTAATACTAGAAGTCCACTCAGAGACACTTAAGTAAACGAGCTATATGGGATACCTAATGACTTCTGCATTTATCTCTTTTCATCCCCGTGTGTTTGTAGGAAGACAAAGTGCTGTGTTACTGTGAAAGAAAAACCATACAGACTCCTGTGCATTGTAGGGTACTTAAAATATCTCCTTAAAATGTAGATTTTGACTTTCTGCCCAGCGCTGCCTTGAAAGTTTTGCCATTAAAAACTAATTGCTGAGTAAATGTGCGCTCAGGGTTTCTCAGTGGAGGACAGAGAGAAAGTGGTTCAGTGCTTAGTTTTAGTATCATTTTTGCTCCTGGTAATCCATTCCTTTTTTTTTTTTTTTTGGGTTGCAACCTACTAATCTTCCATCTTGGAAGGGATTGTACCTCTTTGAAACCAAGGGGGAAGGGTAAATTGTGTTAGGTTTGCAAGAGTTATTTACCGCTTCCCAACCAAAAGATGGATTTCCCTTCTCTAGGGTCGGTGGCACCATCATTTTTCCCTAAACATATTCCTGACGTGTCACAAATCACTGCTTAGTTACTGGCTTGGAAAGGGTCTCCTTTGTGTCTCTCCTGAGCAGACTGGGAAGCTGGTGGCTCAGATCCAGAAATGAATCCAACACTGAGGGATAAGAAACACTCGGGGATCATGGGTTTTTGTTTATTTAGTAAGATGCATGGAATTAATTAAATTAAGCTTTAATATGATAGTCCTGCTCTATGGCCTTGTGGGTTCCATACCTGGGGAGAGGGGGGAGGAGGGTAGTGCTGCCAGGCAGAGTGCCCCGAAAAATGACACTGAGCACTAGCTCAAGGCAAGCACAGACAGGTACTGCTGAGAGCAGCAGCTCCCTCCTCACTTTGGGCTGCAGAGCTTCCCTCTGTTGCTGAGGCACAAAACCAACAGTTTTTACTTTTCTCTGAGCTACCTGTTGAGGGGAGTCTCAGGAAAATCCCCGGTTCTGGAGGGGAAGATGTGCACTGGCAGCACATGCCAGCCCGAGTGCTTCCTTTCCACCCAGTGCCCTGGGAACAGGTACTTGCACATTTACCAGTATGCAGAGCTTTGAAATGGGGTCCTGATTGTGCAGAGCTTGCTGAGATGAACAGCTTGCACTTCTTTAAACCTTCTTGCAGTTCACAGTCAGACTGGAAGGGCTGACAGGTACAGCCTCATCTGCCCTTTTCTGCCATGCAGCACTTGCTCAGCATGGGGCTCTGGGCTGCAGTGGGTGTGTAGTTGTACCCACCCACAAATATGACTAGAGCATTTCAGGGCACTTTTTTTTTTTTTTTTTGTTAAAAACGAAGGCAAGGTTTTCTTTGTAAAAACAAGAAATAAAAAACAAGAAATAAAAGGAGCCTGCATCTCCTGTGTCTGGCACAGTTCAGGTCTCCATGATTTGTAAGCACCAAGTCATCAGTTAAAACTAATAATAACAATGAAGCTCTATTATATTTCACAGTAGATGCTTATCTAACTGAAATGCACAGTACTCCAAAGCTCCAAGATTTATTATTTGCTATTTATGTGATCTTATGGATAATTGCTTAATTAAAGCAATTAGTATCTGCTTTCAAAACCCAAAATCATTACTAAGCTAACATCCAGTGAGCAGTTCCTCCAACCAAAATACCTCCCTTTGCTCTGTGACAGTGCCAGCCCAGCTCATACCAGCTAGACCATCAGCTACATCTTCACTGCCAGAGAACCCAGGGCAGTGTAGGACTGGATTCTGGGACACAAAGCTGGTACTGCACCATTTGTGGCATCCCCACAACTTTTGTCATTACAATTACAGTCTGATCTGAGTTTGACAGGAGGTGGGAAATAGATTTTAAAGTGGAAGACTTAAATATGTAGAACTCTTTCTGGTGTTTGCTAATAAATTCTAGCTTTGAGTGGTATTTTGCCTTTTTTTTTTTTTTCTGAGGGAAATTCTTCCTGGCCATAGTAAACTCATCTGAGTTATTTAATGCTTCTCTTGAGAAATTACTAATATATATATACACACACATCCATAGTTAGGCCAGAACCAAGACATAATGCTTTGAAAGGACGTTCTGTGATGGAAACCTATGTCGAGGATCCAGTGGGGATTACAGAAAAATGGCTTAGTCAGTTGAAAAACTTGTCAGCCAGAATGTAAATAAGCAGAGGGTCCATATCCAGAGTCCTGAAGGGAGAAAAGGAAATTGATTTCATTTATGGCTTCACTCTTGAACCCTCCCACAGCACAGGAAGCAGTAGGCCATGTAAAACCTATAAATAGCTACCCAACTTCAGGTTCCCTCTCAGACAGAGAGTAAAAAAAAATAGTAAAAAATGCCCCCCAGGGAAAAACATGATCTTTTCTCCATGTTCAAGTTGTCAGTTTTGACATAAATGATACAAGCTAATTAAATTTTTGTTAATTTATTTTGTCTGATTCAACGACTGCCTGTCACACAAATCGCTCAGTGAGGCAGACCTGCCTTTGCTCCAGACTTCCCAGTTCTCTTCCCCTCTGAAGCACCATTAAGTTGGAGCAGGCAAAGTGGACCTGTGTAAGTCAAATAAACATGAAGAGCATTTAAGTTCACTTCTCCCTCGGTGCTTCAGCTTTGCATGTTTGCTCCAAAGGGAACCCAAACTTATTCCAACTTACAAATCTCTAGTGCAGGAGAAGGACCCTTCTGGTCAGACAGTTATTTAAGGGATAAAATATGAAGATGCAGTGAGTAAAGGACAAAATAAAATTCCATTCTGGAACTGTCCTGGCATTTGTGTTAAGCCTGGAATACCTGAGCACTCATAACTTTGGCTGGATTTTTCCCAACCTGTGGATAATGTTGAGATCCAAGAATAGTCTCATCTCACATCAGGACAAAATGGAGATGTGTGAAGTGAGTTACCACAAAGAAGTGCGGGAAAAGGCTGCAGCACCTGAGCCTGGGAGTGCTCAGACAGCAACCCCTCATTGCACAACGCCTGCCTTTGAGTCTGTCATGCAGAAGAGTGCTGAAGTCACTGAACTGTGATACCGGTTTATTCCTGTCTCAGTTAAATATTTATTATTTGGGTAAAGCAGAGTCCCACTGCACTTCTGTTTAGATGTTAAACTTCTCAGTTGCCCTTCGCAGCTCCGTGCACCGACTGCTCCCTGCCTCTCCAACTGTCAACCTCGGGTGTTGTGCAAACTAACACTTCATAATTACTTCGATAAAATATTAAAGGCTTGTTGCCTTTTGTACTTGTGACATGAAATTCAGGGTCCAGAGTGTGTCTTTGGACCCAACATGTTTAGCACAACTGACCCAGAGTGTTCCCCCCACATCAGTGTTAATTAAGGAGACGAAGGTGACCAGCAAAGGACACTTCCCTGCTTAGGCAGCTCAGATACCAGTTTCCTGTTCTGTCATGAGAAAACACGGATGCTTTCTGCAGGGAGATCTGTTTGCTCAGATGCTTGGCCATGTATTTATTAGCCTGTAGATGCTGCCTTGCCCGGGAAGGGGGGGAAATCATGCGTGCAGCTCCCTGGCCATCCGGAGCAGTCGCTGCCTGCTTCAACACGCTGCCATTTTCATCTTGCATTCTCCTGTAACTCTGTAAGAGCAAAGCCAGCTCCAAAGAAAGCACTGTGAAGTCTGATTGTTCTGAGATAATCAGTTGAGGAAACAGGTAAAAGACAAACCCTGGAGGTATTTATTCTTTTTTTTTTTTTCCCCTTAACCTGTCTTCTCTAAGGGGTATGCACTTTGCAGGCCTTTCACAGTTCAGAACACTTTTAATAAACATATACAAGAGGCAAAGTGTGGATGGGTTTGAAGCCGGAGGGAGGTAATCAGATTAGAAAATGAGATAAGCAATTAGCAGAACCATTCAAAGTACCAGCTGAAAGGGGGGGAAAAATGTGTCTTCATCACACACCCACAGACATCAGCCGTAACCTACAGATGTTCCCTTGCTCACCTTCAGTCTGTTTACATAAATATCCAACACTCATTCCAACAGGGCTTTGTGTTGTGTTATCTTATTTAATGGGTAATTTCTGCATTAAGGGATCTGCAGTTTTAAATTAAAGCTCTAATTCTTTTTGGCATCAAAATCCCAACGTACGTGACTTTACACTCATAAAGCACTGGCAGCTCCAAGCCCATTTTTGTCAAGCAGGAATGTACCCGTAGCACATTCTGCACTTTACAACAACTTGTGGTGCTGCAGCTGAGGGCACAAAAACCAGCCAGAGATGGCAGGAGTGTTGAGTCACATCGGGGAAGAATGGTTTTCATAATATCTTAGCCAGCTGAATCAGGAGCAGGGTTGTTAAAAACTCTCAAGTGTGTACATAGCAATTACCCACTGATGCAGTTTCCTCAAAGCTAGCTTGCACATTTCATAACATTTATATTACAGCAGCAGGAATTACAGGACAGATTCACTGGAGATCCTTAGGCACCTAGAGGTGAAGAGTTGTTCTTAGTGGGATTTGCAAAACTTCCTATGAAGGTTATCACAGAATCATAGATTAGCTCGTGGGAGTTAGGAGCCTGATTCACTTTGTGGCTAAACGCAAATGTGCATTTATCTGCATGTTTCACATCTAGACATCTATCAAAACATAATCTATGTTTTCTGCCAGACCTCTCCATTTTATCTTTTTATTTATTATATTTGCTGAAAGGAGAGCTGGAAACAGAATTTCATTCTGCAGGGTGCTGTGGAAACAGAGAGGAAACTCTGCTCCCATCCTGAAGAGTTTTTAACAGAAGTAGCTGAGTTAAAGTGCCCTCTTTTCGTGGGAAACAGTGCTGTGTTTTCATGGCTTGTTTTTCACCCCCGTGAAGAGACCTCTTTGGGGAGAGGGGCTCTGACTGTGCATTGAAGGAGGAGATACTGGCTACCTGTTTCATCCTATAGTGTTTCTGTTCTGAACAGGATGATGAACAAACATGGGTGGAGCTTTGGAGCAATCAGGTAATGATAGCCTTCTCTTTCCAACACGCTGCAGTGGAAAATTGCACGTTACTAAGAAGTCTTCAATAAACATTTAATCATATAATCTCATATATTAACATTATATATGCCCCAGATAGCCAGGTATGCATTACAAACGTATCTAATAAACACTTATAATCCAACATGCTCCTAGAGTATTAAGAAATTACCAGAAATAGTAAGAGGAGGGTTTTTTTTAATAATTTACTTTCAACTTGGAGCAGATGCTTTCAAATTACTGGGTCCCTGTGTTTGGAGATGACTGTCTCTATGTCAAGAGCAGTAGTTTTTTGATTCTGGCAGTGATGAGGCACAGGCTCAAGTTGGTAGACATGACAGAGAAGACCCTTTGAAGTATCTTTATCTTTTGGACTCAGATTACAGCTTCAACCTTTTGTGTTTTCCAGCATTGCAGCACTGTCTTTTCTCTGGGACTCCCAGTGGTGGTCATGCTCCCAACAGAATTGATTCAGGTAGATGGGCAATAAATGTGCCAAGGAACTCACTGGCCTGGGAAGCTGCTTACCATAAAGGGTTACTCAAACTTTCAGTGTTTGCCCCATGAACATCAGGGGATAGTGGATGTTCCTTCCTCAGAAGAGCCTGTGACAACACTCTTTGCCCATCTTATGTCTCATAATTCCCCAGAGTTCTCTCTGTATTGATAATATATGATCAGTGTGTACAGCACAGAAACGATGTAGTTGAAAATTTAGTTAGAACGTTGGCCTTTAAAATAACCATTGAGCTGAGCTTCTCCTTGGGTTCACTCAGGTATGCTCCTGGTGCAGGACAAATGTGACTTCTGGTGTTTGCAAAGTGAAGCTGTATGAGCAATGAAGCAACAGTGAGCTGAAAATATTGCTGAACCGTTGCTTTGCATCCCTCTGCCAACATCTCAGATGTTGGCAAAAGATATTGTGGAAGTTTCAAAGCCGGGGGAAGAAAAAATCACAGAGCATTTGTGTGATGTCAGAGGAAGAAGGAAGCCAGCTTGAAGGTCTGCTTGAAGGCTCTAATCTTGTAGACACCTACTTAACTTTAAGCCAATTAAATCAATGGACTACTTAACCTTTGCCTACAGGAGAAAGGATTTGCCAGCACAGTTTATATTAGTGCCCCAAACAAAATAAGCAATCCTCAAAAAAGCACTCTTCTTTCAGCAAGACTGTATCTGCCCTTAGTGTCACAAGTATAAAAATATGGCCTTATACTGCTACAGAAAATCCCTTCTTTAAGTGACACCAGGAAAACAATTGTTTCTGTCAGAGTCAGTCCTGTATCCTTAAAAATGAGCAGCAATCAAAGCCTTTGCAGGATGCACCCTTGATTTGACAGAGCATCCAGCTTGCCCAGGACTCCTGTTTGTGCCCAGTTTGCCCCTGGCTCTTACGAATCCATGTTTAATGAGCTGGGTTCCTAGAAGCACAGAGTGGTGGGCAAGGCCAGGGCTCTAGGTCTGACCTCACACATCTCCCCCAGCCCCTGGGGGCTCCCAGCTCAGCCTCAGCCCTGGGGCTGGTGCTGGTTTGTGAAATGTCTCCCGAGGGTGCCTGTTCCCTGCTAACAGAAAGGCTCAAGTCCCCAGAGAGGGCGTAGGAGAAAAGGATGGCAAGAAAGACACTTCTAGCTATTTGCTTTTGTCAGTTTGTTAATACCGAGAAGTGACTTCACATCACCTTGTGTGCAGGGAGGTGTTGTTGTTCTGCAGAGCTAGTTAGAAAGAAATGTTGCGTGCTAACTTTAATGAAACCCAGGGCTCCAGTGAAACAGCACCAATGGTCTAATAACACGTTACATCATTTGTCACTGGACACATTGGGAGTATGTCACTGGAAAACCTTTAAAAGCTGAGATGTAAGTGGTGTGGAGACAACCACGGCCTCAGCAGGGTACAAAAGACAGTATCATTTATAAATGTTTTTATGTATAATATTTACATTTGGAACATTTAAATGTAAAAAGGAAAAAGAAAGCCTACACTTAACATCTTCCCAGACGTTAACAACATCTGTCAGGATGTCAGCCCAAGGATCTGACATTTTCTGTGTAAAGGGGAGAGTTTCAGTATTTCTTTTTTCATTTTTCTTTTTTTCCCCCCAGATTAATTGTCCTGCACTTTGGTCCCATCACTCTTTGCTCTGGGCCATATGGTCACATGTCATTAACCCTGGAGACCAACAGCCCAAGAAAGTGGAACCATATGTTCTTTGCAAAGATAAATAGTAAATAGGGCTCATGCAACAGGATTGTTGCTTTGTGTGGAGGGGGCTTGTGTGTTGGGGCTTTTTAATGTTAAAATGAACACAAATACATTTTGGTGGCAAAGCACATGGACAAACATGCTCTGGTGTGCAAAACCTAGCAGCTGAGCAGCTCCTGCAGCTGAAGGAGGGCTTGTGGGATCGACGTCCCAGCTCTGCCTCCTGCTCTGAGGAAAGGGAGGGGAGACGCTCTTTCATTGCCACGTTGAAATGATGCTGAACACTGCAGGCAAAGTTCCCCATCTCTCATCACAGGGTCACTCTGAGCCACCACCAGCTGCAGTGGCCTCTCTGTCCATCTCTCCCTTATGCAGCTTGATCTCTATAAGCTAATTCTTCTAAATATCTTATTTCCTGACAATTTAATGTGACAAAAAAGGCGTGTTTTTCCTCGGTGCCAGTTCTTTTTTGGCTGTCATCATTTTGAGCCAAATGAGAGATTTCCTTTTAGTTCAAGGATACTATGGCAGCTCTTTCAGAGGAGAGTAATTCCATAGGACACAAAGGGGCAGGGAGTCAGTAGTTTGTTCATCTGTCTCTCACCCAACAAAATCACTCTGACACCTCAGTGTATCTAAGGAAAAATGGAAAAATATGCACAGATTCATGGCAGGCTGACGAGACAGGCTGAATTATTTCTTTCTTGCCAGGTGTCATTCCTATTTCCCGTGTATTTGCTGGTAAAGCCTGAACTCTCATCTCCAGGCAAGGGCAGTGTTACTGCATACCAAAAAGCTGTTGCATTTCAACAATAGCACAGAAAAACAGCGAATAATAAGGGGATATATATGCCAATGAGGTATTTTTATAACAAAAAAGTCAATTTGTTTAGATTATTTATCATGAAACAGTTATAACAACACCACCTGTAGAGCATTATGTGGTGATGCAACACTGGAAAGAATTTGGGCTGAATATCATGCCTTGCAGATTTGTTCTCATCCCTTTGAACTTCACTGCAGACATGTTACTAAATTTATCTACTAAAGGAAGCAACTTTGTAGTCCCAAATATTCACCTCCTTTCCATGCACAAGCCCAAGAAAGGCCCAGAGACCTATATTTAGAGCAGGTGGGAAGGGAAAATGGGGTTGATAAGCTGGTGTTTGAATAAAGGCTGTTTTGTCCTGCCTGAGGTGCATTATATTCCTGGGAGCTCCGCACAGGGATGCCACAGGCAGGCTTCCAAATCCTACTTTCTGTTTGTTTGTTGTCTTTACATAAACCAGATTAGCTGAGCCCAGAACAACACACATTGGTGGTGAACATCTACAACGTGTTTGTTTGGATGAACAGGCTGGTGAGGAAAAAAAATAGCACGTGCAGCCACATATGGAACTATAAAAGGCAGAGCCTGTAGAGGTCCCAACCTGGAAAAGTGCTAAGGCCATCAACTTTTCTAATCCTGTCGGGTCCCTAAAGGTTGGCACTCAGCCCAGGCAGCCAGGGTTGACCAATTCATCCCATCCTGGGTTGCCTTGCAGCCCTTGCTTGGTTTGTTGCCGTGGGATGTGGTCGTTCCACTGCATTTCTCATGGGATACAAGTAAGGAAGATCTGCAGCAGACTTGCTATGGAAAAGATGAGATACAGAAGACTAATTCTGATCCAGATGTAGCCTCAGGCAAGGTCAAGAATGCCTTTGTCCTGCTCTTGAATGCCATGCGAGGTCCCTGTGTTCACTCTTGTCCTGTCACCCTGGGGCAGCCTGGCTGGGCTGTCTGGGAGACAGCCTGAAATGTCAACTCTTCCTCCAGCCACTCTGCTTTCTATGGAAAGCCAGTCCCCATTTGTTTCTTTTCTTTGGGTGCTTTATGTTGCAGGCAGAGAGCTCCACTCTCATTGTGAACATGCATCTCACTAGTCCCAAAAGTTTCCCCACCTTTGCTGTTGTCCCCAGCATGGCCAAGGATGTGTGCTATCATGCTCTGATAGAAATACCACACCTGGGAAGCAGTGGCCATCTGGGCTTATCAGGTTTCTCTGGGCATTCTGGAATATCATCTGTCAACTTTGCTGGGCTTCTCATTGCCTCCCCTAACCCAGCTAATTTGATCATATTTAGCATGCATTCTTCACACATGATCTTATTACAATTCCAGCGTTCTTGATCTTGCTTATTCAGGCTGACCTTAGGCATCTCCTGCCATCCTCTGCCATGGTCAAGACCTCCCAGCTTGTTGCCTGGTGGCCCCCAAAGGAAGGTGTGAAGATTAACAGCCTAGAGGATGTATTTAATGAATGGCAACAAGGGATTAGTGACACAGTGTCACCTTTCATGGCCTCTTTAAGCAGGCGAGCTGACACCCGTTTATTTTTGTTTGCACTGTTGAGTAAACTCTGGAAAGGGACTGGATTTACAGTCTCTGCTCCCCCAGCAAGGAGCCTCCTTCTGTCCACCAGCCTTTGCTTGGAGAGATGATAAAACTGGTAAGCTCTCCCCCAACTTTCTCCCAGGGGAATCTCTGGCCTTAAAGTTTCATGGCCTTCTCCTCACTGCTAAAGATGCAGGGGAAAAGGGTTGTGCTGGGAGAGAGATGTTTCAAGACTTGGAAGGCCTGACTGACAGCTCAGGTTTCCAGCTCTTCATGTCCATCATAAGCCAGCCCCACATTCCCTACTCCTGCCACCCGTGAAGCTGCTTCTCTGCCAGGCCACAGTTTAGCTGCTAGGGAGCACCAGGGCAGCCAACCCACTGCTCTCCTGCCACACCTCACAGCCCCCCGCTTCAAAATTATTTTGGAAAGGAAGATTTTGGCAATTAGCTCTAAGGCTACAGGACATAAATGCAGGAGTTTTTCCTACTGCAGAGCTCACTGCACTGCACTGGACAGGGAGGTTCTCTGCCCACAGCGAGTTGCAGTTGCTTATCCCTGTTCCACTGATTGCCATCTGGAGCCACACTCCCCCAGACAGCAGTGGGCTTTGATGAAGCCTTCAGGGACCAATCTGATGACCTTGCTTCAGCAGTTTCATACACCTGCTTCATTTCAAGCATTTTCACAAGACCTGTCCACTTTGCTGGGATTCTGAACGTGCTTCAAGCTTAGTACACGTTTGTCAGGCTGGACTGGGACGTGATGCTAAGAGCATGATGCTGGATAAGGCTATCCCACAACTGGCCTTGCAGTAAATTCTGGTGGTCTCTTCAGTCTTTGCTTTCAAATTATTCTTTATGCTACAGAAATCCTAGTGCTTCCAAAATTTTTTCTTGGTGGTTGCCTAAAGTTCTACTTTTCTTCATTTCACTTCATTTGTACCAATCTTCTCACCCTTTGCAGTGGAAATCCACAGGGCAAATTTGTCTGTGAGTCCCTTATGTAACATCTCAGTGCAGCTGCTAGGGATCCAGAAGAAAAGAGACAAAGCAAAGGGTCAGTTGAGCAGAAAGTCCAGCTGCAGGGATGGTGGGGTGAAGGGAGAGCCCCACTTGGGGGTGGGAGATTAAAGCTGGAGAGGATGTTTTGCACTCTGTGTACAGGGGTAATCTCTGCTGCTGACAATAAGTAAATACATTTTGTAGTGGTGGGGACACTGTGAAGTTTATCTTTTCCAAGCAGCTTTCCATGGCAAATGTTGCAATTGTATCTGAAATGCAATGCAGAAATTAGTGTCTGCAAACAAGAGGCAAGTCAAATGGCTTGGATTTCTGCTCGGTTCAGGGAGTCTCCTGAGATCCTGTCTCCTCTCACGTCAAGGACAGAGGCTGGTATGTTGCCTTTTCATAGAGAAGAAACAAACAGCCTGAAACCCTGACTGAGCAGCATTTCTGAGCACTGCTGGTCTGGTTTAGCAGTGCCAGCTTGGATGCGTTTTGAAATGTATTTCAAGTGCACTCCTGAGCTCAGCTGATTATTTGTTTACTGGAATTCATTTTAATTAATAGTTTTTGGTACAGTGGAGAACTGAAAGGAAAACAAACAAACAAGAAGAATGCTCGCTCTTAAAGATATTAGTTCTATTTTTATGTATTTTATGCAAAATACATAGTAAATGGAGAGATTAAAATCCTGCCTGACAGCTTCTATTCATGGAAATCACTGCCAGAGGAAGGTGTGCGTGGTTCAGGACTGAACCTTGTTAGCAGTGCCCTGTCAGTCTGAAACAACAGGTCCAGGCTGAAGATGTGTCAGCCTGTCATCAAGTGGTCCCTAGTCAGAGCAGGGGTGGGAGATGCAGGGTAGGACTGAGGTTTGTCAGCAGACGTGTAGGTTCAGTTGGGAGATACACATCAGCCCAAATGCAAAGCAAGGGGGGTGGAGAAAGCTCCTCCAGGACTCACTTTGCCTGGCTCAAGGCAATGCAATCTGCCCCATTGTCTTACAAATTAATTTCCCCTTCACTTCACAACTTTTTATATTTTCTTTTCTTTTCTTTTTTTTTTTTTAATCACCCTTGCCATTATTTTTAAAGCAATTAAAACATAGAAACAAGACCCAAGGAAACACCCACTGCATTCCTGGGATGATCCGTCTGTGCTCCCTGCATTCCACCGGAGGCACAGAGGTGGGAGGGAGCTGTGTGCCAACACCACCGCACTCAATTCCCACAAGGGAAAAAACCATGGATAAAGTAGGATGATACAACCCGATTGCTTCCAATGAATACAAGGTCTGGAAAGAAGTCCCCCAGGGCCTTTTTCCAAGTCCTGCTTCAAGGAGAGTGCACGAAGTGCCTTCCACTAACCAGGACAAACCTATCTTTAAAAAAAACCCCAGCCAATTAACATTGCACCGTCTCCGCACCCAGATTCCTGCCGGCTGGCATTTCTGTACCTTGGATGCTGTGTGTCTTTGCAGCTGGATTCCTGAGGCTTAACACCTTAATTCCTGAAATGAGCCCCAGTCCTAATTCCTGATTTTAGGAAAACAACATTCCTCCCATTGAATGAAAACATTTGTACACAGTTCATAAACCATCTTCCTGAGGGGTGGGAGGGCAGGGGGGCTGGAGGAGGAAAGCCTGCAAAGGCATGGCACTGGAGCATAGAAGTGCATTGTCTGGGAGGCTGGGATGCTGCTGGCTATGGGAGCCAGCTGCTGTTTGGGTGAGTGCTCTGTTCAAATATTCAGATCCTTCTCTGGCCAGGGCTGGGACCAAAACACTACACAAATCCTAACAAACACATTGCTTAGAAGCCTCTGGATCAAATATGTCATTTCTCTCCACCAGTAACAGACCCAGCTTCGAATTTAGGAGCTGAATTGACCTGGGCATCACCATTATTGCTCAGGGGGCTTGGACTAGATGATCTCCAGAGGTCTCTTCCAACCTCTACCATTCTGTGATTCTGTGATCATTTGAGTGGGAGAGTGAGCCCCAGTTGCTGACCGACCCTGTCCCAGCACAGCTGAGACAGCTCCAGATCTCAGGTCAAACAACACTTTTGAGAATAGTAGAACAAACAAAACTCCTTCTCCATCTGCTGGGCCAGTGGATATAGTTGCTCTATAGTTGCCGTGTTGCTTCTATTCTTTCTTCCATCCATGATGGGTTGTGGCTTAGAGGAGCCCATGGTGGATCCAGCACAGTCATTGTCTTACCTTGTACTCTGTCTCCTTTGTAAGCCTTCATTAGCCAAGCGAAAACCAGGGTTTTCCCTCAGTGAGAACAGGGTGTCTCTCAGTTACTGTTTTCACAAGATCCATAGGAGCCACCACTGCTCTGAGATGTCAGGTACAAAGTGGCTGATGAGTCCAAAAAGTAAGATTTTGTAAAGGTTGATGTGACCACACGCACGGGCACATGTACCAGGGTCCCACCAAGGAGCAGCAGGGCTTGACTTGGAACTGCAGTTCATGTGGTTTTAGGGAAAAGGAGGGAAAACAGCCACAAACATTGAAATAAATGGTTGTATCAGCTGCCTTTGGGCACCACAGCAAAGTTATGGGTTCTCTGTTACCTCCTGTCTCAGTCACAGACTGTATTATGATTTTATAAGGTGATCTTTTCATGGAACTTCTGGATATGGTGGTTCTGAAAACCAATTAATTGTATGTCATGGCTCATGAAATGGTCATACTAGATGGAATGCAACTGGAGGAAAGAAGGAAAAGGGAAAAATAACCCAAATAACAGATCTGGATGGCTAATTTGTATCAATTTGCATCTCAAATGTCAGAGAAAATATTTCTTACACCTTAGAAAGCACCGTGACATGATAGCTGAGACAGTTGATAAAATACATTGAATGATGGCTCACCCTTGCCTCAAGGGATCTCAGCAGTGCACTGAGGGCTGTCATAATCATTGCTCTATTTCTTTTTCTGTTTGTTTTATTCACTGGAGAAGAGTAGAAAAGAAGATCATATTCAGAATTTTAATGTGAAATCACATCGTGCCTGAAAAAGAGAGTCACAAAAGATCTAGGAGTCAGCCCCGTTTCTTCCCAGCCTGCAATGAGCACTGGTCAGATGGATGCCAAGCTGGAAGCTGACTGCAGAAGGGAGGGACAAAACCTTTTCTTGCTGATTCTTGCTCAGAGAAACACACAGGCATGGATTTGTCCCATCTGACCTTGGATTCTGGTTGCCCTCAAGAGGTTCTCGGAGAACAGTCTATCATGACACATTCATTTTGAAAGGTGAAGAGGAGTAATATTGGCACAAATTAACTAGGAAGATGGTGGAAGCTCCAACAATTAGTGTCCTTACTGGAAGATCTGGTCTTGTATTAAAAGATTTGCTCAAACAGAAAATCTTGGGTGAAATCCTTTGGCCTGTATTTTGCAGGAGGTTTACCTAGAGGGTTTGGATGGTTCCTCCTGCCTCTTGCATCTCTATTCTGGGAAAATGTAGGTGAGAAGCAAGAGTGATGATGTTCCAACCTGCTTATAGCTCAGTGTTGTGCTCTGCTTCCCTGCTAGAGCTCAGCATGTTAATGCACCTTGTCTCTCATGCCTGGAAGCTCATAATCCACTCACCATCCTGCCCAGAACCTCATCCCAGTCGTTCTGTCATAACAAACAGACCTCTTCCCCCATGGGCTGTGTACGAGCAGCAAGAGTTGATGGAGAGACTGACAAAAAGCAACCAGAGGAGACCAAGTGAGCTCCAGTGGGTTCTAAGATACATATTTATTTCTAGCACACATTGCCTGTCAAATGGGAGGATCCAGTCAATACAGTGAAATTACAGTCCTGGGGTGAAAGAAAAAAAAAAAAAAATGAGAGAGAGGGAAAAATTTGATTCCGAATTGGAGGGATTAATGGTCAAAAGAATGTTCTTCTGGGAGTAATCTAAGTGTTATATTTACATTTGGCTTGGAATTATTTGCAGTGAGGAATTTCAAATGCAAATATTTTAAAAGCGTAACATGTAGAGAGACACTGTGGGCACTTCTGTTTTCTCTGAAAAAAAAAAATAGAAAAAAACGGTTTTCTTGACTATTTTTTATTGGAATCTTAATGAGACCATAATTATAGCAGGAAAAAAAGGGAAAAATGTAGTTCTTAAATGTTTGCTGTTACTGTACATACGGGCCTTGGATTTAAAACAAAACAAAACAAAAATAAACCAACAAAAACAAAACAAAGCAAAAAACCCTGAATTTTTAAAAAGTATTTATTTTCCAAAGTGGTGCATGGGAGGGAAAAAAATGACTTAGCTAAGTAAGTCTTGTCCATTTATGTGCTTAGTCTGTATTTTCTTTTTCTAAAAAAAAAATATATATGAATAAATGTTGAAAGTAGGCATGTTCTGTTTGTCTTGGCTCCCTCCTCTATCTTGTTTTATTGTGTTTTAGGAAGAGCAGGTTTTTAGGGCACTTTAGGAACAGCAGATTTTTCTGGATTTCTCCTGAGCAGACAGAGGAGTGAGCACACGGGGTCCTCAGGATGTTCTCTGTGTTTGTAGCTGCTTGTCTGAGAAGCCTCCAGTGGCTGATGACAAGAGGATTTAAAACTCTTACTCTCCAGTTTGCTCTCCCTCTCTGGGAGCAGCTCCATTGTGCAGACTTTGTCCTTCTGGGACTTGCATGCATGCCCTCTCCTCGCTGAGCAGCACAAGAAGATCAGACCTGAGCCTGGCAGGTGACACCAGGAGCACCACAGGCACAAACGTTTCATGTGGTCTAGATCCTCCTCTATCCGTTCTTCTCTGATCCCTAATCTCATCTGCAGCTAACTCAGCTGAGGGGTTTCCTCTCCTTCGTGGGATGGTCACAATTTGAAATTGCTTCTCACCAGCAGGGTTTGATGTCTGTAGTTCTTCCATGGGATATTTCAAGATCTCCAACTATTTTCCCTCTTTTTCTTCACATTTATTAATTAATTCATTTTCTTTGCTTTTATTTTGCTCAAGTTTCCACATCTTTCTTTTCACCTTTATTTCCCTTGCTCCCCTCTCACAGATGCCACTGTAAGTGAGGAGCAAACATGTTAAAATAAAGTCCCCTTTTTCCCAAGGAAGAAAGTGTCCATTTAATAACCCATCTGCCCTTCAAAGCTGATGGAGAGGCAAAGCATGACAGGCACCTTCTGTGATTCAAACCTTCCGGGTATTGGCAGGAGAATAAATCTTGTGTCTGACATAAGAGGACATTAGGAACCAGGGAAGCTAACCTGAAGCTTTTGCAAAGGGTCCACTTAGCTGTCAGTCAGGAGGAGATAAACTTTACATGAAATAGGACCTTCCAAAGCCATCAGTTACCCACTTCTGGCAGAACTGCTGACACACGGCTCTGGAGGAGAACGACGAGAAGGAGCCAAAGAGAACAGAAAACAAACATGAATGGCAATATGTCTCCTGGGAAAGTGCCTAGTACATATGTGGAAACACTTCCTGGTCTAAGGAAAAAAGATCTCAAAAAACCTCATGTACAAGTAGTATTGATCTACAGGAAAACTTTGCTACCTGGAAGTCCTGCAAGCAAGGAGATTAGATCATCTCCAGGCAGATGGATGTAAGCTCTAAGCACAGGGAAAACACAGCAAGTACCAGTTGGTCAATAATTTGTTTAACCAACTTCAGGAAGATCTGTTGCTTTAGGGAAAAAGGAAAAAGGAGGGGGGGGGAACTGTGGGGAGAGGACACAGAGTGGTGATATTGCTATGTCAGAGGTACATGTGGTATATATTAAATAAGCTAGCACCACCTCCCTCCTCCTGCTACTCTGCTCATACAAAATGTTCTTTAAAACCCTGTCCTTAAACCTTTGCTGCCCTGGAAGATGCTCAGCTGGCTCCATGTGCTGGACACCAGACAGTAGTGTCCACGTGGAATCCGTTATCCACAAAGTTGTCATTCTTTCAACGGGGAAAGACCCTCCCCTGGACCCTGCTCCTGCCCAGGCTTCAGGGAGCTGGTCCCCTGCCCAGCAGAGGGGATGTGAAATGCAAGGCTGGCAAGATGCTGGTGCATAAAATAAGAGCCCGGGCATTTGGAGCTGCTTGTTTAACACTTGTAGATAGCAGGGAAGGCTATGGAAGTTATGCTGATTTACACCAGGTTCTGGCCCCAGATATTTTCCTTTGTTATAAATAACAAGCAGGAGTTAAAAGGTGACACAAAGGGCTCCTGAATCTTCACGGGATTCTTCCCATCCTGCCTGGATTCATTTGCTCCTGCTTTCTCGTGATGACCACTCCAGGCAAAAGGCTTTATAATGCAGTCTATAAACTTCCACCCAGTGGAGCTCTGCCAGTGCCAACCAATGACCCAGCAGGCAGCAAGCACGTGTGTCGGTGCTGACTCAGTGATCCAAGTCTGCTTTTAATTTCCTTTCTCTCGTTTTCCTTCGTCCTGCAAGAAATAACTGTGAAGTAAATCAAATGGCCTATCTCTGCAGGCTGCCCCTTGGCTTGGCACAGGACAAAGAGGGGGAAGAGGCTGCCAGCCCTGTGGCTGCCTGACAAAGTGGGTTCTGTTAGCACAGCATAACTGGCTGCAATAACAATCTGCTCCCGCAGCCAGCGGGTCAGTGCCTGCTATCATTCCCACAGTGGCAGTGATCACAGCCTCACATTCCTGCTCCTCGGTGGAGCCAAAGTCAGGAATCACTGAGACTTGTGGAAATGTCTGCAGGGAAAAAGAGCTCGAGGTGGTAGGGGAAGGCTATGTCTGTGTTCAGAGAAGCTTTGCATTTTATCTCCAGGCTCGGGCTGAGAGCTCAGCCAGGGCAGGGGCAGGGAGCAATGCCATGGGGAAGCACTCTCAGCAGATTGCATGTGGGCACAAGAGGAGGGGGATTTGCCAGGTTGTTCTCCGAGTTACCACCCAGACTGGGAATTAGGGCCTCGTGGGACTGGAGGTGCATGTGAAACAGGAGACCCACGTGTCTGTGCTAATGGGCCTGCCAAAGAGCAGGGTAGTCTGGCTACATTCCAGCTTGGGCTAAAATACCTAGAACTTCCCTCAACATGATGAGCTCAATCTGGTATTACTGACATCTCCTTCCAAAACATTATTTAATGTTCCCGTGCTCTGCTGAGCAGTCATCGTGCTCCATCTCAGGTGGACTTCACCTGCACTAACCACAAGCTCACTAGATATGCCTTATAGGAGACTCAGTGGGCCAAACCCTGTGTCCACATTCAGCCAAAGGCCCAATTACTGTTCATGTCATTAACACAATATTTGACCTCCCGTTTGGAAGGGATTTGAAATTTTTCAGTGAAATGTGCTGCAAAAATGGAAGACATCATATAAGTGAGCAGGCTCAGCAGATGCAATGGCCATGAAATGAAGGACAGCTCACTGCTGATTGGTTCCACCAGAGCAGCCTCAAGTATTTATGATTTCTTTTCTCTTTTTCTCCCAATCCCTTTGGCTGGAATCTGTTTCCCCATCCAATTGCTGCCCTAATTGTTGAAGAGACTTCAGGAAATGCAAAGCCAGATCCTGAACCTGCCCTTGTGTCTAATGTCATCAAGGGGAATTGGATTATTACCCCTAATACATCACGTGTTTAACAGGCTCTTCAGCCATCGTTTGTGCCATGTGTCCTGGCAGAACAATGCCCCACCAGCCACATTGTAATACTGTCCTCAACTGCAGAGCTGGAAAATCCTTTCCAGTACCACAACTGCCATTACCTCACGTTTACCAACTCCCATGAGGATCCTAAGGCCCATTGGGTTGTTCCTTGTTTCAGTTTCTGTGACCAGTATGAATTCTGTAGGGCAAGCTGTCTTCTCAAAATGGCTGTGGAGCCACGGGAAGGATGGGAGTTTGTTCAGGATGGAGCTCACACTGCTGAGCCTTTCTAACCTGCTGACTTTCCATTGGGTTGGCTTCTCCCTGTCCTTATCACAACATTTGCAAGTAAAAAGACATCATCAGAGAGATGTATGTAGGACATCTGTGGGCACACCTGTGGCCTATGAACTTTTATCTCTACTGTTACGTTTCAACAGATGTTTTATGCTTTGTTTTCAACAGCTCTTGCTCTGAATTTGTTATTGCCCCAAGTAAGTTCATTTTTAACAGCTGCCTGACAGGACTGGCTTTTCTTCTTGACAAGCTTTATTGCTTCTAATTGAAATACTCAGGAGCACTCATCCTGAAGGGAGAATAAGGGGGAAAAAGCCACGTATCATAGAATGGTTTGGGTTGGAAGGGACCATAAAGATCATCTAGATCCGACCCTCAGCATTTTTAGGGACACTTCCCACGAGATCAGGTTGCTCAGAGCAAACCAACTTGCCCTTGAACACTTCTGGGGATGGGGCCTCCATAACTTCCCTGGGCAACCTGGGCCAGTGTCTCATCATACTCATAGTGAAGAATTTCCTCCTAATGTGTGAGGGCAAGGAGGGCAAAGGAGGGAAAAATAAGAGCAAGGAAGGGCAAGGAAGGAAGGGCAATAAAGGGCAATGAGGGGCCATGAAGGTCAAAGAAGGTCAAGGAAGTTCAATGAAGGGAAAGGAGGGCAAGGAAGGGAAAAGAGGGGCATGGAAAGGCAAGGAGGGGCAAGGAAAGGCAAAGGAGGGCAAGGGAGGAGAAGGAAGGAGGGGAAGGAGGAGAAGGAGGAGAAGGAGAAGAAGGAGGAGAAGGAGAAGGAAGGGCAATGAATAGGCTTAATGATACCTGTTTCACAGGTGCAGAAGCAAAGATGACTGATGGGACCTGAGCAGTGCCACCAGGCAGCAGGGGTAGGAAAAGGGACACAAGGAGCAACATCTGTCACTTTGGTTTCTCAACAAGCAACACTAATGTTGGACACCGAGACACAATTTCTGCAGAAACATCTTGTGACGGTCGAACCCTCACACATCTTCTCCCACAGCCACCTTCTCCTGCTTTTTGGAGAGGTGTCTTTCATGTGCATTCAAGGAATTCAAGACAAGCTTTGAAGAAACTAGTTCTTTGGATGCAAAAACTACAATAGAAATTGAAAAGCTCAGTATGTATCAAGCATCAAGCTACAGGAAGCTGAATTTACACTAATAGCAGAGGCTTTAATGATGGATCATGTTTTAGCATAAGGAAAAGTTTCCAGGAAAGCCCTGGGTTCAGTGCCACTCCCAGCCCTAAGTCCCACTTAATGAAATCAGTAAAGATACAAAAATATATAGTCCTTTTCCATGTGATTTCATTTGCTGTATCTCTTCACACTGAGAACTAATATCTGTCTTTGGGGTGTTCTCCTGTGGAGAGGATGCACTGATGAGCTCGAGGGAAAGAAGATGATGATGAATTGTTTGAATGATCCCCAGGGTTATGAGAAAGATGAATGGGGAAGGGGGCTGCTTAGCTTCTGCTCTGATTGGGTTTGCTCTGTTTACAATGTGATCCTCAAAACAAGCTCTCATGATGTAATATCTCCCCAAGCCATAATATCATTCTAATAATTTAATTTATAGCCCTGTTTGTTTTCATTTATGGTTTAACAGACCAGCTGGCAATTAGGCCCTAATTATGCTGTTATGCAAAGTAGCTCCATTTATTTTTATAACATCGGCTGCAGCATAAGCTGTATTTGTTTTTAATTGTGAAATCAACCATGGCAACGTACCATAATGATCCATGTGTCACAGCTGGGAATGCTGCTCAGCTTGGCTGAGTAAGGTGCAAAAGAGCTGGAGAGGTTACAGCACTCGGGTTCCCCGTTCCCATCCAGACAGGGGAGTCTAACGTGGACACTTGGTATTTGCCCTGGATTCAGCACCAGTCTCTTGGTATTGCTGCTTCTCCTCCCTCTCCCTGTATAATTTCCCACCAGGAGGATCCAAACCCAGACATTCCCCCATAGCAGAAGGTTCTACCAATTCCCTCTCGTTTCTGGCAAGCCCTGTGGCTTGCTGGGCTCACAGGGGTGTGTCGTTAGCAGCTTGTTGAAGTCAATATCTGGGCATGTGCATCAGGAAACCTTCAAAAGGGCTGGAGGTCAACAGACACATCCTGCAAGTCATCTCTGGCTTTCAGACCACCAGGTATTCAGTCCTAAACCAGTGTACTGCCATAGGAAATTTATGCAGCTGCACAGAGATCTGTAGTAGTTGGGTGCTGGTCCTCCTGCAGAAGGCTTTGCAGAGCACAGGAAGAGCTATTTGTTCCTGCAGTAGGAGAAGGATGCACAAGACAGCTCAGAAGATCTCTCTTCTTCCTCCTACAGCAGTTGCATCTCTTGGGATTTCACTTTACCAGGTACTTCCAGTCCTAATTTCTCACCTCTGTTACCTCTAATTTTGTTGGGTTTAGCCACATTCTTATGATTCAAAGGTTTTTTTTCTCTCTTGTTTCTCGAAACCAAGCTTGAGAATTCCCTCAGGTCTCCAGCTGTAGGTGGTTGTCTTCCCAGCTCTCCACTTGCCAAAAGCACACACACATCACATGAAAGAAGGCAGCTTAGGCTTTGTGATCACAAATGTTTCAGAGATTGGGTGTGACTTGCATATGGTTCCAAATGTTTAAATCTGAATTGGCCAGAGGACATTGGGTCTGCAAAACAAGGATCATCATAAATCACAAGACTGAGGGGGCTGCAATAACAGGAGTAACTAGGAATGCCTGTCTGTACAGAGCTGTCTTCACCCATTGGACTTTTTCACAGAACGACTTGTCTTATCTTACTAGACAGGGACCAAACGGACATGAGTTCAGCTTTTGGCATAGCCACAGTCCTCTTGGATGATCAAGTGACTGAGTGGGCTGCTCATGAAAGCTGTTCCTGAGAAGTAGGGATATGGTCTCTCCTTCCATTTTCCCATCCTTTTTGCTGGAATTATCTTGTCTTTGAGAAAAGGCAGTGTCTGCACATCTAGTGCCTCTGAGCAGTGTCTGGTTTCAGAGGGAAGCTGGTGCTTGCAGTTCCCTGGGATTTTAGGCAATGGGGTGTCTCCCCAGGCTCCAAGGTAGGGAGTGATTAAATCAGGTTGTCTAATGTACTGCCTCAAAATGTAGCTACTGCTGAGGCTTCCATTGTTTCTTCCATATTCCAAACAACAATACCAGGATAAATGACTCCAGCATTGTTAATTTTATCAAATGCACTGGGAAACTGATACACAAAGGTTGACTTGTTCCCTCCAACTGAGCACATGGATTGCACAGAACAGGCTGGAAACTTGGTGTCCTGCCTCCTCCCATCACTCTATCTGCTGAGCAAAAAATGATGGGGGGGGGGGGGGGAAAGGAGTTTCCAATCCAAGAGTGCAGAAGCAAAGGAAAATAACCATTTTATGGAAAAATGAGTAAATATTGTTTCAAATTTTTTTTTTAAAACAAAACCAAAAAAGAAATCAAACCCCAAATCAAACTCAAACCTTTTGAGTTCAGCTTTAATGCTGGTTTCATGTCCTAGTGCTGTATTTTTGTTTGTTTGTTCAGAACCAGCATGTCAATCCCTAATGGAAATAAATGGAGACGTGTGTGAATTAACACACACGCACACAAAAATGCAGACAGCAAGAAGAAGTCATTCCACAGTCTAGCCTTGTTAAAGAATACAGTCAGTTTCCAGCAGCAAACCTTCCCCCCTCGGTCTCTCTAGCCAGAGGAATTTCTTTCACCTCCTCAGAAGCTGCTTATTAAAGCTAGGCTGGTGCTGGTTCCCAGGTAATAGAACAGCAGCAAAGCTTAACTAATCTCTATTTTTACTGCAGTAATTAAACCATGCACTTGCTAATAAAAAGGTAACACTTTAAATTAAGGCCCCATTTCTAAATGCTGTATTAATATTTATGAAATGATTACTGCATACAGCCACATTCTTTAAGGACTTATTAGAACGCATGTTATAAAACCCAATTGTAATAAACCTTTACCAGTTATGCCTGCTGAGCTGCAATTTTTTCAACCCTACAAGTGGTGTCTTCTTAAAGTGGGAGGAAAACACTCTTCCATCTCCTAAAGCCTCCCCAAAGTCTTGTCCCTCTGTGACTGTTGGTCCTGGCCCAAGTACTTTTGCTTAGCCATCTACAAGATGGGGTGGGATCTTGTTGCTGGGGTATCTCTCGTGATCTTCAGCCACTTTGGAAAGGTCTGGAGTCTCCAGTGAAATCATAGGGAACATGTAACCTCCTGAGTCCTGCCTGCCATCCCACACACATCTGGGTTACCATAATGCTCTCGAGGAGCAGATGATATCTGTGTTTCAGCAACTGAAGCTTGCCCTCAGCATCCAGACTGAGTTGGGTGGCTGGGCTCCTTCCATGCTCAATAGAAGGAAACAGGTCTGCTGATGATAAGTTATCCCCCCCCTCTCTGGGGCATTTTGACATCTGTTTGGAAACTCCATGTGATCTGGAACGTCACTGAGCTTGTAGCTTCAAGGAGTGCTTGCAGAGGGAACAGGGTGAGGTCACTCACCAAAAAACTCAGGCTCTCATCACCATGGTCACTTCTTGGGTCAGTAGATACAGAAGACAGACCAGTGTTCTGTGAGCAACAGAGAAAGTGCTTAAATAGATTATTATCTTCATAAAGGAATATATCAGAGTGCCAAGGGACTCTCAATGCTTTTTTTTTTTTTTTACTTCTTTTTGATAAGCTAGAGATCCAGCTCTTCAACTCTTTCACTCTGAGCCATGATTTTCAGCTTGCAACTTCTGCACTGGAATAAGTACTCTTTGAGTGTTCAATCAAAACACATTTTTCAAGAGGCTCTACTTAAGCTGATGATTTGCAGCAGATCCTTTTTCTTTTGCTGCTCTTTTTTTTTTCTTTTCTGCAGCTGTAGGAGTCCGTGCTGCACTTTGCCTGATCATCATATTCCTGCCTCCTGCCTTTCCTTTTACTCCAGCTTCCAGAAAGGCACACGTGAGGTCCTCAGCTTGCAAAGACTCAATGTCTATAAAATATTCTGCATCATGAATAGCTCAGTGTAAGTCAGTGGGACTTCTCATGCATAAAAATATTCCCGTGCAGAAGTGTTTCACATTTTGAAGCATAAGTGATTAACCTCTTTTAATTAAAAAGCTTGCAAAAAAAAAAAAATTCCAGCACAGCTCACAACTAGCATAAAAACTGGGCTGAAGTCAGAGAGAGAAAAGCCATCTATGTGTAGTAGCCCCTTGAAACAAAGGTAACCTCCACCCCAAACATACAACATCTTTCAGGGCCAAAATGCAAGGAGTTTGTGCTCAAACTGACCTAAACTAAAGCTTAGACTTTATGGTCCAGTAACATAGCAACGTTTGTTATGTATAATAACAGCATCCAAAATGACACAATAAAAAAAGAATTATCTGTGATTAGAACTAAACTATTGAAATGTCTCCAGCTGAAGCCAAAATTTGGAAGGGGACAAGGGAAGGGGAAAGAGGAGTTTATTATTTCAGTAGCTGCAGTGAAAATCCCCTCTGGGTGCTCTGCAAACCACCCTCTGCTCTTTGAAACCATCCCCCTCATTGACATGGTAATGGGCTTTGTTGAATTCAAAGACGATTACATCAGAAATGTGTGGCCTCTTGTGGGTTTTCCAAGGCTTATAAAGCACACAAATTATATGAAAATATTGGGTTGAAAAATTAGTAAGCCATAGGAGTTTGTGTTGGTTTAGCCATGCTTTACTGCAAGGAAGGAAAACTGTGGCTCCTCCAGACCTTTGCCCAGTCTTTCAAAGCTACTTTCTGTATTCTTTTTCTTTTCTGGTGGGCTCACTTCGGATATACAGTCTGTGTTTTTCAAGTGCTTTCATACTAGAGTAACCTTCTCAACATGCACTGGATATAGAGCAGGGACTGATTCTCCTCTGTGTTGCTCCCATTCAATGTTACTGTTTCTACACTATAACCACGGAGAAAGTTCTGTCCCACAACATTTTGTCAAATGAGCTTTCCAAAGAGATTACTCTCTTCATGGATTCTTGCATCTGGATGACAACTGTGCATTTGAAATGGGAAATCGTGGTTGGAAATTATTCTTAAAACATCTTTAGGAAATACTAGGTTTGTAGACTTAAAAGTACCATCCTAAGAGCACAACATATCCAGGATGGGAAAAGCACAGGTTCCTCCCAGCCCCTGTCAATCAAAACTAAATCACAACTCAGTTCATATCAGCTTAGCTGTTCAGGACCATCGCCTTAGGAAGGCTGGAGCCATGATTTGGTTCACTCATTTTATGGCTGTAACAGCCAACTCCTCATACAGCTTGTGGTGCCAAAGACACTGATTTCTGGCTCATGTCTGAGGAGTGATCAGAGGACATGAAGGGATGTAAGCTCTATGGAGCCCAACAAATCACCTTAGGTGCTTAGATCAGCTTGGTAATACAAAGCTTAGTTTTGCTAGGACTGATTTCACACAGTTGCACACTGTGGTATCATGAGAGCAGAGGCTTCACAGCAGGACTAAGCAGAGAACAAAATCAGCTGTGAAGACATCTGTGTATCCTCTGGAGAGGGACTTGTCTAATGGCTGATAGTGGGGGTTGGGTTCAGGCTTCTCTTTTCTTGCTGTACTTGGGTACTCAGCAGTGTTGTTAGTGAGTTTGCTCACTGCTCTGAGCTGTTCTTTTTCATCTTCATGTGACTCATCGTGAGAGGAAAAAAGCTTGTTCTGCCATACCCATGTTGTTGTCAGACTTGGATCTGCTCAGGGTGAAGCTGACTCTGCCACGTCCTGAGTTACTTTTTTTTTTAAAATTGTCCTCTGTGGGCCAAATTTAACCCCCCAAAAAAGCTTAAACAGAGATTGAGGAGGCGGTTCCCATCACCAATAATAAAATATTTGAAGATCACACAATGAAAGAGCTATTGTCCCTGCTGGGCTGTGCCCTTTCCACTTTCCAGTGCTCCTTCCCTGGGCTTTCTCCAGTACCAGCCTCCTTTTGGAGAACTCTGCCTGCCTGACCATTCACTGCTAATTATATAATTCCCCAAATTACCAGAATGCAGCTCTGGAGGTCAGCTTCCAGGAGGGGCTGATGGAACAGTGTGTGTCCAGGTTATTGACATAGTTTATCAGGAGTTAATGAATGAGCTACAGCATGAGTCCTGCTCTGAGAGGTTACCATGAAATCAGGCAAATTATCCACATCACAGAAGCTAATAAACAGGGGTTGTGAAAAGGTAGGACTGTGGGTAACATGGATTTTGGATTTGATCTTGTCTGTCTGGAGTTTTGGGAGAGTTTGTGTTTGTGGAAGTGTGGAAGAATGAAATCGTCCACTTGGAGCAGGGAGGCTTGGTGGTATTTCCAGCAAGAGGCTGAGATTTTGGGTCATGCAAGAAAGGGAGAGAAGGAAGGAGAGAAAACACCTTCCCCTTCTAAGAGCATAAAGATCATAGTCACGATGCATAGAAATAATAATGGCATTCAAGAGATGGGAAGAGACCAAGCCAGAATGCTCTTCAAGATGAAAAGAAGGATGGCCTAGAGATCATATTGTTAAGATCTGAAGGATTCCAGATAGGCTGGTTGCTTTCTCTGCTACAGCTTCCCAACACCTGGCCAGGGAAGAGGATTGGCTTTCAGCTGGATCAGCTCACAGACCTGGCCATGAGCTGGTAAGAGGCAGGGGGACTTTGCAGCTGGAGGCAGAAGGCAGGGCAGGATCTTCCCTTTCAGCAGCAGTAGACTTAGATCACTTTAAGCCCAATGATGAAATAGTATCCTATGACTGAACAGCTGTACTCGTGGTGAGGACATTTTCCCAAAAGGCAGAAGTAACAGTTCCAAAGTATGCAAGGTGACTTAGGAGCTCAGGTTTTATCTTCCAGAGTAGCTGGAGTCGCTAAACAGAAAAATCAATTGGACCCTTGCACTTGAGGGCAACAGATGAGCTCCAGTGAGTTCAGCTTGAGCTGCTGACACAGGGGCTGTCCCTCAAGGAACTGCAGCTGAAGGAGTATTAACCTTCCACTTCCCAGTGTGGCATGTTCAGGAGGACACTGATTTTGTCTTGCCAGCTTTTCTACAGAGTAATGACCTGCAGGCAAAACAACATTGTGTTAATTTTCATCTGTTTTTGAGAGAGAGGGAGGGAAGCTGGGCAGCACAAGGCTACTGCAAAGTCCTCTTGGGCTGCACTTTCCCTGCACAACGGGTTCAATGGCCACCTCAGCTTGACCTGTCCCTGCCACCTTTCTGCACTCCATGCTGTCCCATCCCTCCCCCCCTCTTGCATCAGCTCCCTTTACTTGGAGGCTGAACCACGAGTCGGATCAGGAAACAGATCCAGGGTTAGGAAGAAAGACTACCGAAAACAAACAAAAAGTTGTTTGGGGTTTTCAGACAGCTCTGGGTTGCCTGTCCTGGGCCAGGGACAGCCCCATCACAGCAGGAGCAGCACGGGAAGCCAGCCTTGCTGCTGAGCACTTTGCATGGTGAAACCACAGCCTCCATCTCCTCGGTGCTGCTCGGCTGCCAGGCTCTGCGAAGGAAAGCAGCAGTGCCAGGAATGAGCGATTCACACGTGGCTGGTGTGTAAACACGGCCTGTGCACCAGGGCACCCGCTGCCACACACCTAAGGGGACCTTTAGCTCTGCCTGCGTGTAAGAGGCAGATAAATTTAGAAGTGAGATAGTCTGTTTTGACTACCAATTAGGTGGGTCTGAAGACAGGAGGAGACGTAGGGGAGATGATTTTTCCCTCGGTGGCTGCTTGGCGCTGTTACACTAACCTACGCACACATGATTAATTGCCCCATCATTCAAGTAGCTCTTTTTATTCTGGCCACTCACAATATTATTATTATGAGCTACTGTTTTTCCAAAGCCAATTATTGTAGGATTAAAACACAGCATCTGCCCTTGTATGTGTAGATGCATAAATAAGGAACCAGTAATCAAATAAAAGAAATAGATTTAATCTTTTATTTCCTTTTTTTTTTCTCTCTCTCTCTTCTTCCAGCCTTTCACCTTAATATATACAAGCCCTTGAAGGAAAAGCCTGGGATTTGAAAAAGCAATGGGAAAAAAGTTTGTAAGGGGAAAAATCAGTGGGACCTCGTAGAACAAACATGTGTAAAGGCTTTGTTTCAAAGTGGACGAATGCAAAAGCCTGTTGGGGATAATTTTTAGGGTTTGCCTATTTTTAAAGGGTTGAGGAGCAGGGGTAAAGTGAGAAAACAATTCTCCATAGGAAGCTGTAGCAGACTAAATGGAGCTTGTTGTTACTGGCAGAGACATTGATGCTGAGGGCAGCAGCATCGTTACTGAAGCTGGAGGCAGTGGAGGTTTAAATAAATAAGGAGCGATCCATGAACCAAGATAAAATGTGATCTGGCTGTGCAGGGTCCTCCTGTTCTCTAAAGCAAGGAGGTTTGGCAGGGTGTGAGTAAAGGGAGATGAATGAGGGTTATCAGATAGGAGACTCAGGAGAAAGTAGAGAATTATTTATCCTGGTTGGGGCATTCTGAATTAGTCACAGTCTTCATGAGGAGAAAGGATTTTATCTGTCCATCTCTTGCAGGGAGGCACATACACACATTGCCTCCAAAGCCAGAATTGGAGAACAACAGCATCAGGAAGCTATTGGGCTGTGCTCAGTGCCTGAATCTGAAGCTGCCCTTGTTGAGGGAAGCCTTTCTATTTGGTTTCAGTGACTTAGAGTCGGGGAGAAAACCTAAAGCTTCACAGCCACTTTTTCTCTGGCCTTACTTAGTAGGAGGCTCACATAAAATTGATGGGGATTATTGCTGGCTAAGGCCAGCATTAACACAGGATTTGGCCCAACATCTCACATGCAGCTAAGCAATACTAGTGACAATAAAAAACCCCATGAAATACTTGCAAAACCAGTTGCCTGCAAGACTGTGCACAAAGTCAAGTCTTGTCTGGTGATCTGTCCAGGAAGGATTTGAAAGAATGTATTCCCTGCTTCTGTCCCTCACCACAGCAGGGGTTAGCTATGCCAAGGCCAGCTGATAAGAGCTCAAGCTGCCTGCATCATGCAGCCAGATCATAACCCAACCTTGTAAAGAAACATTTTTGCCAAGTGCTGCTTGCTGGACTGTCCTCCCACTCTCAGACAAATCTTGCCATGGGGGCTGCTATGGACAAAGCTCCCAGCATAAAGGGTGAGGAAAGGAAGGGCAGGAACAACCTGTGTGGAAGGACTTGGTGGATCAAATTGACTTTCTCATCGCTTACTGTTCTACCTCACCCATTATCTCACCTTTCTTCTGGGCTTAGCTAGTCCAGCTACGAATCAGGATATCTGGGTGTTTTTATGATTCTGATATTCAAGGACAATCTGACCTTGAGCAAATGCTGTTAGAGGTGCCTCTGTGACAGGAGACCCCAGCAAGGCTCAGCAGTCTGGCCTCACACCCCAGCAGCTTTGCTCCCTATTCCTGTGCTGGCATGAAAACCCTGTAACAGTTCAGTTGAAATATGTCCAAGCAAACATGTAGAAAATTTCCCTGCAATCAGAGTTTTCCCTGTTCTTAAGGAAATTACTGGTGCTTGATTAAGTGTCAGGTTTGTAGAGGTAGAGGTGAAGTAGGAAAAAAATGGTTTTAATGCATCAATTGTAAATTTCATTTTTATGAAATATTTGCATTCATCTTGGGATTTAAAAACTGAAAAAGATGCTTCTGCATTTTCAGATTGGGCAACATTCCCTAAATTCTCTTTTCCTGGATTAAAGTTGGGGGAAAAAAAATAAACAGTTAAGAAAATAAATCTTCTTATCCTGGTTTCCTCCTCCAGTCTTTGACACTGAAAATACATTTTGATACAGTTAAAAGTGTAGATAAAATAGCAAAAAAATGACAGTCCCCTCTCTTTTTTTCTTTTCCATGTCAGTGAGTGTTTTGTTTTAAGTTTTCCAGCAGTTTTTTCAAGTGGAAACCAAAAGGAAATTTGCAAGAGTTCTGTAGAAAAGTGAAAGTATCTGCTCAGCAATTTCTTTAAAGTACTTTTTTTCGTGGATCCCTTTCCCAGGGCTCTCTTTGCTGCTCTCCTAACAGCTTGTGCCCGTCCAGTCATAGCAACACGAGCAGCAAGTGGGTGTCCCAGCAGGGCACGGTGCTCTCCAGAGCCCAGGAACCATCCCACTCCCCCTGGCTGCACCACGCCTTTAATGCCCAGAGAAACCTGCCTTCCTCTCCCTGCTGCATGGGGACAGCGGGGCTTCCGAGCTGCCAGTGAACCACTGAATACGGTTATTCAGTGCTCAGTGGAGGGGTTCTAGCAAAGCCTAAGTTAAATAAACCAGTTACAGGTGAGAGGCATCCCAAAAAACTGCTTTGCCTCCCAGATCAGCCAAGAACCGGGCGCAGTTCTGCGACTGAAGGCCAACAGGAACAGATCAATTTTTGGGTGCCAAAAAACCTGAACAATGTTCAGTGTCCTGAGAGCACTGGAGTGGGAGAGGGACAGAGAGCTTTTCTCCTTCCCAAGGTTTTATGCCCAAATAGCTGCTGTGACTGTTAAAATTGGAGCTCTCTGTGCCATAATAAGGGCAAAACCCACCACCAGGCACCTGATTCCTGTAGCCAGAATCAGCAGAAGCCTGGGGCTGTTTGAATACACAGGATCAAAGAATCAAGAGCCTGTTTGTAATTTCTCTATGTAAATAAGAGCAGCATTTGTGCACTCGGAGGCTGTATAAAGAAGCCTTGGTTTAGCAGTAAAGGAGAACTATTTTTACAGAAGCCAGTGAGAGGGGCTGGAGCCACCGATTTAGGATGATTACAACGAACAAAAAAAGTTGAGCCTGGAACTGTTTATTTTAATTTAGGGCGGGGGGGCATGGCAAGCTGGTGGGGTGGGAAGATATTATTGTTATGGATTTAATCAGATGGACAGGATTTGTGGGCATTGCTAATTGAATGGAGCAGGCTGAGGAAGCTGTATGCTTTACCTTTCAGTTCTCAATTTCTTTTCTCTTTGTGTTCGGGAGTCAGAAGAAAAGCAATTCTATCACCTCACTAGGGATGGTAACAGGCCTTGAGAGATATATACAAAGGAAAAAGGTTCTTCATTTTGGAGGGGAGCCTCAGTCTGCCCTGGATTGATCTGAGCCAGCTCTGCATCTGTTTGCTCTGTGGTAAGCAAGGGTGAGCAATGGCCTGGTGGTAGAAGCTGATCACGAGTTCCAGAAGGAGGCTCAGCATATCTCAGGGCCTGGGATAGTTGGTGCAACATGTGTTCTGAGAGGGGAAGAGAACTGTTTGGTAATTCTCAGGACTTGGCCTTTCCATTGACATGCCTTCTGAATGCCAGATAATGAATCCTGTAATCCTGAACCCTGGCACACAGGGCACCTCATTTATCCCATTGCACTGACAGACAGCTAAGGATTGCTTATATGGTCCAAGACGTAGGAAAATGCAGCAGCCAAGTCCCCACAATCATACACCCAAGCTGCCCACTCAGCAAGATGTAAACTTGAGTTAAATATGGCCACTCCAGGTAGCCAGGCATGCTTTTTCCCTGGCGATTGTCACTGCTGACTACCCCACACACCAGAAACCAGGACAAAACTGCACGTAGAGAAGCTGAGGATTTTTTGGGGTGTTTCTTGGTTTGTTTTAGTTGTGGCAGAGGGAATTCCAAACAAACCAGGTGATGAAGAACAGCCCCAAAACTGCAGCTTCTTGAGTTGCTCAATGATGTCACTGAAAAAGCCACTGGGGTGTAAATATTCCCCTCTGCACACCCCCAGTCCCATTAGGGCAAATGTGTCAGGCTCACGTAGGAGGCAGGACTGAACAGCACATTAGTTACAGTCCAAAAACATGATCTACAAATATTTTCTATATCATAATTATACAAAATGAGTGGAAATTTCTCCCCCCTTCCCCAAGTCCCAAAAACATAGCCCATTATGAACACAGAACCATGCTGCCAACTCTACAGGAACATAAATATAATTTAAGTCTTTTTGTACTGTGTAGTAGCTGGAAAGTGGAAAAATGATTGAGGGACAAGTGGTTTTTAAAATCCCCCTGAGGCTTGTAACTTACCTGTTTATTTCAAGAAGAGCTGCAACTGCCAAAAGGAAAGGAGTTACTTGAGTTGCTATCATGTTCTGTTTCCAGATATTATTTAAAAATAAACATGGATTGAATCTCTGCTTTTCTCTTTCACTCACCGTTAGTTGAGTACACGGGCACTGCATGGCTGAGGACGTGGGGTGCTCCAGAACATCTGACTTCAGACACAGGCACATCCCAACCAGAGCTTGCAGCAAGGCCAGGAACTACCAAAGGCCTTTCCCTTCGGCCTCCAAAGAGGCTCAAAAATTAGAGTATTTGGTGATAAGGAAAAGGCTGTGTTCAGAAACCCAGTGGGTGATGACCACAGCATCACTCAAGTTGTAGAAGGCAGGACCAGGCAGATAACCCCACACATCAGCATGACTTCAGCTTCTAGGTGTAAATTAAAATGATCCTCTTTTTACTACATAGAATATCTGCACTGACAGTGAAAGTCTCAGGTCATACATAATTGACTTTTAAAAATGGAAAGGAAGGCTTGTAAAGTCATCAGGGTAGATAACTTACCTCATGCAGATAAAAGAGGGGTGACATTGGAAAGTGTATTGTAATTTTTTTATAGTATTTGGGCAAGAAATAGAAGAGAAATAGATTGTTTCACATCAGTCTCCACAGGAGTGTGAATACAGTGCTGCACAGTGAGAAGTTTACACCAGGTTTAAAGAGGACAGGGCTAACAGGTACTTAACAGCCAATTCCTTTTCCTGTATTGGTGGGAGTGACCCCATGGAGTTGTGCAACACCCCCCAGTGATTATCAGAAATAATGGTTAACCAGACAGAAGGTTAAAGGCTGGGGATGGCCAGAAGTAAGTCTGAGACACGATCCCACAGCTGGCACCAAACCAGCTGTTAATGTTCAGCTTCAAAGGAAAGACACAGATTTGCCACTGTTCTATACTACCTGTACCAGTTCTGTAGGTCTCAGAGGACTCCCCATTTTCTGCTGACTCTGCATCTTCCTGCTGTCTGTCTGCATTTAGATGCCATTTGCTGCTGTGTTCCCTGAGGTGTTGCCCAACACACGAAGGGCAGACACAGAACAGGGTACTAACCCTCAAGGGGGCATTGCCATGGGCTGTGACAGGCACTGAAAGTCTGAACCCACTGATAAGACCTATAACCCAGCTGTGATAAGGATTTTGTGTGGGAATTGGTGCAGGTAGATGTAAAAGAATGAGGAAAAAGAGAGTTGAGTGATTGCACAGAACATAGTGCGTTATTGTAATGATGCTTAATCTCAAAGCACAGGTGGCCAAGGAGTTGCCAAATCGAATACTACATGCCAAGGGTGAGGAGAAAAGGCTCAGCAATGCTATAAATAGCCTTAGGGAATGGCTCCCTGAAAACTCCCTTTGCCCTGAGAACCCAATGGGTGACTCTGAGATCTCCTTGTTGATTGCAGATGTTCTGCCTCCCATGTGCAGAGACTTGTGCCCAAACTGCTCTCCTGCCCTTGACTCCCCAGTTCTGCCACACATAAAAACAAATAAGTGTTTCAGACCAGACTTGTTTGTAGGCACTGTACGACTGGTACCCATCACAGAATACAATTCTGTGAGTATTTGAGCAAATATAAAATGACATTTTTCAAATATCCTCCAGGTGCCAGGCACAAATTACGAAATCGGTGTAATATGGATGATGATGACTGACACTGTAATTGCAGAAGATCCTTAGTTGTGAAAGAGATATTTGAGTTTTAACAAAGAAAACATGATACCAGGAAAACAAAACAGAAAAACGTTCACATTTAGCCACTTTTTTTCTTCCTGGAATTACAGAATAAGGTGTTCCAGAGAAGCTGCCACAATATTAAGAAGGCAAAGACCTAACTGGATGTCTGAAGTGTAATCATGTTTTCTTCTAGCCACACTTAGCTCAATTGCCATTACAAACCATCACCTGCAAATCTCTAGCACGTCCAAGTAACTTTCATCTGGCATCAACGGAAGCTGTAAAACAAGTTCATGCATAATTTGCACAGCCCAGGTGTCTGCAATTCCCTTTTATTGATCCACTCCAAACCCCCAGCCAGTTTCAATCGACTTGCTTCATACCTGCTGAGATGGCAGTAATGATATTCCCTTTAATAACCTCAGCATCTTTGTGCCAATTGAATTAAAGCCTCACCAGATTCTCATCTAATGAACAAAACTAATGAATGATAGAAGATCATTAAGAAAACAGAGGCACCAAGGAGGGGAATCCGCAGCCAGCTGAGGGCTTCTCAGCAGCTCAAGGAGATTTTAATTCTGCTGCCCCAGAAACAAGCCCAGATTGTCCCAGCCTTCAAAAGGAAGAGAAGAGGTGGGCAAAAAAGGATCAAGACAATCAACTGAGGGAAAGCTCCATAAACTCAAGCTTCTTACTGCCAAAAGAGTGAGAAAGATGGGGACAGTGATAGTCTCTTTTCCCACTGTGGTTTCCTTCAACCCATCCGTTTGGAGCAGCTCTCTGGGCTTTCCAGGACTATCAAAAGGGTAAAGCAGTCATCTGAGCCATGGGGAATTTTACTTTCCAAGTAGTCTGCTGTCCTAGGCATTGGCCTGCCCTGTCTGTGCCCAGAGCTGGTGATGGAGCATGATGGAGCAGGCAGGACTCCTCAGAGCCCTGGCAAAGGGACAGGAAAACTGGCCCAACTTGTGGCAGTCCAGGAGCAACACACTACTGCTGATGCCATCACAGTCCTGACTCCACACCAGCCTCAATATTCCTCAGTTTTGATGGGCTGTCAGAAAAAACAATTTTTTCCATTTGTAGAGAACAGTTCATATTGTGACTCTGAAAACCTCCTGTAAAATCAGGTAGTCTGGGGTAGAATCTGTGGCCAAGTGTAGGAAACTGGGACGAGTAAGTTACACAGATGTTGCTGCTAGTTGTTCCCCTCCAGTTCTGTGTTAATTATCCCCAGCCTCACCAGCAGAAGTCATGACTGAGAGCTGGTGCTTTCACACAAGTCATAGAAGTAGTTTTCTCACACTGCAATTGCTGAAATGAACAACATATGGAAGGGTCCAAGCATTCACTGAAAATAAAACAGGAGGTGTTTCAAAGTATTGTCAAATTAACCTTGAAAGGCTGAAGAGAATGGATTATCCCAGAGACAGATAAGTCAGACACTGTATAAAAAATAACTAAGAGAGTCTCATTATTTAACTCAGATAATCTCATGACTCTTGTAGCTGGTTTGTAACTTCTCAGTGTTACCAAAATTGCTTAAAATTCATCTAAATATTACTCTGTGAGGTTCAGTCTGGTTCCTTTTGGGGATTCACAGAATAATCCCCTTTCTTTACCAGCAATCCCCCTCAGTCTATGCTGCCAGTCTCTGCAAAGGCAAGTTCTAAAGAGGTTGCAGAAACCTGCCTATCCTCCAGCTTCTCAATAAAACCTACTATTGTGGATGCTGTGGGTAGAGCTTGCACTGTCGTTTAACTTTGCTCCTAACACTTGCTACAAAAGGTTGAAAGGTCCACATCTGTCTAACTCATGTATAGCCAAATAGCAGATGTTCATGGCCAGCAACCTGATCCACAGGTTAGATAGGTGCCATAGCCTGCTGAGCTCCATCTGTCTCACCTGCATCTCCAAGACACTGGGAGCCCGAACCTGCTTTTTTTAAAGGATTGAAATAAAATTTTGCCTCCAGACTTTTCTATGAGCACATCACTCTCTTGGGTTGTCCTGGATGTGCCACTGCCTTGGAGCTTGCATTCCTGCTCAGCATGGCTCTGTGTTTTCCAAAGGCAGTGGAAATTTTGTTTTGGAAACACAGCCGAGAGTGCAAACAGGAAGCAGGAAGGACTTTTTCAGAAATGCAAGAATCTGAAGGGAGTGCAGTTTCCATTTTTTTGGACCCAGACCATGAATTAGTTTTGCAACAACAGCAAGATATGAGTGGTGAGGTCAAGAGAAAAGCAAACATGTGGCAGCCACAGAGTGACTTTCAAAATCGCCTGTTGGAACTCTGAGTCATTTAATGTGCTACACACAGCCAGGATGCCTAGAAAAATAAAGAAAGATGCTGAACAGTCCCTGCAGTGCAGCTGTGTTATTGACAGATGGGATTAAGTGGTAGGAGTGCTCGAAGAGGGATTTTTTTTTTTTTTTAAGCATATTGCCTTTGTTTATTGTAATTTTGATTTTTAGTTATTTCTGTTAAGGCATTTGGGGACCTCTTACCCCAGAGCACACAAATGAATGTTTGTTATTGTTTCTGTTATTGCTGTTGTTTGATTTGGGCATGTTTCTGTGATTCAGCAGTACCTTTCTGAGGTTGCAGTGTGACGTGCTGTGGCCCAACGTGGTTGATCAGCAGATCACAGGGGTCAGAAGCAGCAAAAGAGGATGATTTTTGTCCCGTTGCAAGGCAACAGGTTTGCAGAAGGAACAGGAACATCAGGGCCCTCATCCTGGCAGCAACGATGATTAGGTGTGGACTCAAAGGGTCCATAGCCTGCAGGATGAATCCTTCACCTGGTTTCTGAAGGACCTACTCAGGGGTATAGCAGCAGTGACAGTGCACTGGAAGGACTCAAAGGGGTTCTACCCTCTTACCCCATAGCTCCCCAGCCCACCTGTCAGTCTGCTCCCCACCCACACCTCTCTAGGCCTCACTATGGTGTGTATTCCCCGAGAAGAGCCAGAGCTTTTCTCCTGTCCCAGATGTCATCGGCTGTCAGGGACCAGCCAAGGTGGGTGCACAGACAACTAGAGAGTCAACGATACAAAGGTGTCTTCAAACTGCTGGTGTGTTGGTGCATCTACCTTTTGGTGTCTCAGTGGCAGCCCAACTCTGCAGAGCTCTCTGTTGGAAAAAATGACCAGCTCTTGTGTGTGCACATGTGTGTGCTTCTGCATGTACTTTTTCCCTCCACTTATTCCCAGGCTCTCTGGTTTTATATCCAGCAATGCAACTGGAGGGCTGGGAAAGGCTTTCTTCAAACTGGCCTTGAAATTAAAGAAGCCTTGAGGGGAAAAAAGTGATTAGAAGCAAAACAAGAAACTTCCCCATCTCTTCCAGTCTTGTTTATCTTCTTACTCAACAACTGCATCAAAACATTCCCTTGACCAGGTTTTTATAGCTGGTAGATTAGAGTTTTATCACACACAATGTAGTGAGATTGCTTAACTTTCAGAGGTGTAGCTGAGCCCTTGGCCTGCTGATTGGCTCAGGGGCCTCTTGCCACCGCCCGCTGCCCATCAGTCATCGGCAGCCACCGGTATTTGCCTTTCAGGGATGCCGGAAGAATGGCAGGGAGATTAACAGAGGCACTCCTTGGTTTTTCAGAGGCAGTCAAATCCTTTCCCTTTCTGCCAGCCCTTTGTGATTGGCAAATTACAGTATGAGCTTTATCAAACATTGATAAACAATACAGGACTTCCGCACTCGGGAAAAAATAAAATAACAGGATTAGACAGGCCAGTGCATTCCAGGGTGGTTTCATTCTTTATGGAGAAGATAGGTCTATGTACCTTAAGGGATTTCTCCAGCAGAGCTCAGGAGCAGCTGAAGGAGCAGATCTCCAAGGGAACAATAGGAAGTGTCACTCAGATTTGATGTCCAGGGGAGCCCACAGCCATGGTCTCCTCATGCTGTGACATGATGCAGAAGACTGTGTCCTGCATCGCATCCAGCAGCAGTGTAGGCAGGGAGGAAAGGGCTTTTTCATCCTTCTGTTCCATGCACTGACTGAATTCAAGAATTTTTTTCCAGCACTGGCACTTTACCAAGGCTTCTGAAAAGATCATGGAATCATAGAATCATATGATCTTTTCAGGAGCTTTGGTAAAGATGCAGAAATATTTTTTTTTTATTCTGTTCATAACATACCTTGAGATGGGCTCATTTTTTAATCCTGACAAGGTTTCTCTGGAGCATTCCCAAGCTCCATTTACTCTGGGGTCAGTCAGGCCTTTCCTCGAGAGAAGATGAGGATTTGAGGTTGCTCCAGTGATGTTAGACCACGACTGTGTGTCTGTACCTTAGAAGACCTGTCTCTTTGCACAGACAGTGAAGATTTTAATTTTCTTTGCTTTCCAGTGGGATGTTCAGTATAAAGGATTTTATCTACCTGCTTGACATTCCAGGACAAGCAGTAAGACGTGAATCTGTTACTGTCCAGACTAGAAGTGGGTAAGTTCTGCTTGCCTCAATATACCCTGCACACCTTGGTCTGCAGAAGTAGTGGTTCCCCTCTCGGTCCCCAGGCCTTTTGCTCTCCTCCTTGGCCTGAGACTCTGCTCTCAGGCTGTGGCATGCACTGCTCTGGTTGCTGCAGCAGGGAGGGAGTTTCTTGAACATTTCTCAGTGTATTTCAAACTGTGAAGACTGTTCTTGGCTTCTGCCCTCTCTTCTAGGCCCAAACAAAATGTTTCTCAATGGTAAACTGTCATTAGAGTTCAGAGAAGCAGAGAAAGCAGATCTGATTTCATATCTAATTTGCTGTAAAATGAGAGGCAGGGAAGAGAGGAGTCCTTTTTAATTAGAAAAAGGGTTGTTGAGATACTTTAGCCAGCATAATGTTTCTCTCCAGTGCAAGGGCTGTCATGCATATAACCCAGCCCTTGCTGTTCCAAAGAATGAAACATTATAAATATTGCTCTCTGCCTTTATTCCTATTTCTCTTCCGAATACTTTGGATCCCTGCTGTCCTCCTGATTGCCTGACAGTGAACACAGGAGAAAGAGGAAAAGGGGGCCAAAGCCTCTCCTTCTGTCAGGTGCCAGTTCCTGGAGGATGCAGACACAGGCAGAGGGACTGTTAGTTCCCATCATCTTTTGCAGCATGTGTTCCTGCATCCTACAGCAAACCTATTCCAGCATGGGCTCCTTTTTCCCCAAATCAGTTTAGGACCATGCATTCCTCTTGCAAAGTTTTATGAAACGAAACCAGCAGCCCATGGATATTTCTGGGCATGGAAGGGCAAAAATAGAAGAGGCCAAAAAGAGTCCAGCATAACAAAGGATGTTCTTTAGGGATTGATGCAGGCTTGTATGATTCTCTCATTGGGACAGGGAATGTCCAGGGTAGGTATCTGAGGCACATCCCATCCCAGGTATCACTGAAGGGCATTCATAGGCAGGAATAAGCAGCCAGGTTGCCAGAGGCCATTTACTGGGCACTCATTGGACTGTCTTGGGTAGAATAACCACCCTTCTTCAGAGCAAGGCCAGCCTGTGCCAGAGCAGGCAAACTGCAGGCACCTGGATCTTGTGTTGGGATATCAGTCTATCAACTAAGCCTACTCCTAAGGGTCTCTTCATGGAAAAACAAACTAATAAAACATAGATTTGGAAGAAATTATCGCTATTAAACCAGGCTACTTTTTCTTCCCACAAAACTGGGTCTCAATTAATGGAAATATTTATTTGGGTGACTTGCAGATTATGTCTCCGGCCAATTAGCTCCATCTCAATGTTCTATTTCTTGCCTTTGAATCAATAAACAGTTCAAGATTTCCTGGAGTCAGAAAATGAATGTCAGTGCCAAGAACTGTGGGTGTATTAAAACCATACCTACAACAATAGCCTCAACAAGGGAGCTCTGCTAATCACTCCCTTGTTTGGCTGGGTGTCTGACAGAGGAGCTAGAAAGCTGAAAGTATATAACACCCCCAAAAGAGGAAACCACAGCTTACAGAACCCATGAAAAACATTTACTAACCTCCAGGTACCCTTTGTTCTCTATCCCTCCTGACAAGCACTTTTCTTCAGCACTACATACCTTAGATGCCTTTCCAATAAGATTTGATTATGGGGCTTATAAGGTGGATCAAGAGGAGTGAGTCATTATCTGCCATTTATCTTTCATTTAATGAAAGGCAAAAAAAAAATCCCAGGAAAACAGGACATGGCGTTCCTTTCTATAATTTGGCCAAATTATTCCAGGTTGCTTTCAAAACTGAACAGATCAGACCCAAAGCCCTGTGTGTCCATGTGTGCCAGTGCACACAAGCACATGCAGCACTTTGTGTTGTGCGTGGGAGGAAGGACATAAAACCACCCCAGGTCGAACAGTTTGTGCTGGAGAGTCCTGCAAGGGCAGCACCTTTGCCCCATGCTATGGGGCACACCTAAGCTGGGGGGTCTTCTGCCTCAGCTGCAATTGGCTTCAAAACTGAGGAACGGCAACCAGAAAGAGGTCTACCTCACTCCGTGCTGACAGGCCCAGGCTCCTCGGCAGACCTACCCATGAAGCTGTTCCAATCTGGAAGCTTTATGGCCATGTTAACATGGCGCCTCTCCACGGGACTTATTAGTTTGGGCAAGGTGCCATGTTCATGCAGCTAGAAGGCAGCTAGACTGGAGCTGGCTCGTGTCTGGCCAGCTTGGAGAGCATGTAGGCATGCCCTTTCCCTCCGACATCGTTAGATCCAGTACCACCCAGGCTGATAAAGTCTGAGGCTTAGTTACACCATGGAGTGTTAACCACCTAATTTAGACAGCTTCATTAGGAGACTAGTCACTGCAGGGCAGCTGGGAACAAACGCCTCAGGGTGATCCAAAAGCAAGGTGGGTTCTCCTTTATCTTTACTCATGGTCCTCCAAAAAGCCCTATACTGACATGCTTAGTCAAGGCATCTCATTTTTTGCAGGTCAGCTTAAGTGAAAGACAGCAAGAGCCAGTGGTGGGGCAGCTCAGAGGGTTGGTGCTAATGGTGCCTTGGGTTGGGATGTGATGCTTGCCACACATCAGGAGTCCAAGATCTCAGCACAACAGCCTGAGAGTGAACAAAAACACTGTAGCTGAGCTGTACAGATGTTAGCATTGCAAAAGGAGGCAGCTTTTACAACTCAGGGATAGGTGTGTTTGAGAGACCTAGTTGAGACCTAAAATATGAAATAAGGGGTTTTTCTTGCAAGGTTGGACTAAGAGAAATCCAGGTGAACCCAGAAAACACAGCAGCAGGGGAACAAAGGAGTTAAGATGTACCACAACAAGTCTACCCTATCCCTGACTTGAGGCTCTCCTGCTTTATCGTGACTAGGAAAAATTATCCTTTAAAAAAACCCAAAAATTACAGCAGAAGAGTGAGTGTCACATGGTCCTTCCATCCACCAGTGTGTGCTGGTTGGCTTTTGGCCCCATCAGAGGCATTTCCCCACACAGTAGGGTCAGCGTGGGTCATTTTCTACTCACCACTGCCTCTAGCACCTCACCCCCACTCCGTGGCCTGAGCTGAGCTGTGTCCATGCCCAGTTCCACCACTTGCTGTTGCCAAGCATGTCCAGCATCCATCTCTGCCATAACATTGTGTTGCAGCCATGCTGCTGGTTGCCAAGAGGAGAAACCCAAGATGGAGAAAAGGAAGGGGACAGCTGTGCTGGGACCTGGCCCAGCAGTGCTCTGCTTGACCTGGCAGTGCAGTGTGGCAGTGGTCAGGATGGCCATGGCTCCCATTTCAGGCATGCCAGCTGCTTTTTTCAAGGTGTAAATCATTGCCATGTGCCCTACGGGATTTGCTATCAGTCACAGGAGCTTTTGCAATTCTCAAAATCCTAGATTTTAAGTTCTTTGGGGGTTTTGTTTTGGTTTTTTTTCTCTGGGAGTTGAAGCTGACCTCAGTTCTGTAAACGAAGCTGGTTTTTATTTCTTCCCCTATGACAGCTATACAGCCTCAGGTCATGATCACATCAAATCATCTAAGCTAAGCAATATATGGGCTGGTCAGTGCTTGGGTGGGTGGCCTCCAGCTAGAATCCAGATGGTGGTAGGAATTAAATCATCCCTGTGAAACAGCACCGAATTAGTGTCCTCTTTTGGCACACTGGGACTGACAGTTACAGCCCTCAGACATGATGCTCTGCTCGTGCTCTGATTGCTCCCAGCCCTGGGTAATCCCCTTCTCACCAGCCCAGGGGTCCCGGGGGGGGTCCAGTTCTGAGCTGAAGCATTTTGCACCCGTTGAACACCAAGGGAAGGGACGAGCCCAAGTGCAGAACAACCCAGGGCCAGGCCTATGGGTTTAGTTAGGAGCTAGCAGAGCAGCAGAGGTGGCTGAGCCTGGCCAAGGATCTGGATTGCTGCTGAAATTTTGTATTCCTTTTCCTTGTGTAGCCTCTTGTCTCCTGCACAGAGACACACATCCTAGACCTTGTTGTCCATAAACTCCCAGCAGTTTTGTCCAAATCCCAAAAATCAGGAGGGCCCCTACTTGTGGAAGTGAGAGGAGGAGGAGGGTGAGGGGAGCGCCCCCACATGCATCAAAACACAGTCTTGTCCTCTTCCCTGCTGCAGCACATGGAGGAAAACTGGGCAGGCTGGAGCAGCCCAGCCAGGGTTTGGAGCATCAGCGGGGAAAGCTGAGCCAAGAAAGAACACATGGTGGTTGTGTGTTGCAGTGACACTTCAAGAAAAATCGCTTTGAGTCGTGAGCCTGATCACTTAACTGCAGCGGGCACCCTCCCAGATTTCCTGAGTCAAATGTAAATTGCCTGAGGAAACATCCCCCTCCTGCCCCTCACCCTGGCACCGTTCCCCCATCGCACACACACTGCCTCTGACTGCACACCCTATGTCTCAAAGCTGTTTTACTGTGTTTACAAATTATGAAAATTCTGGTCAGTTAATTATGAAAATATTGGTAAGTCTGCAAGGCTGGCTCCTGGATGGAGCCGGAGCAGAAAGCGGGCTGGAAAGCCCTTGAAAAATGAGCCGCTTTCTCCCTGCTCTGATTGCCAATGGATTTTGTTGTTCTAGGGTATGACTCGGCGAGTCTGCAAAAGCCTCTTTACAAGGAGCAGCTCCGGAGGCCGGGCCGGCAGCGGGATTTGCTCTGCCGAGCTGTCCTGCCCGAGCAGGGGGAGGCGGCCGAGCAGGAGGGCGCTGGGCAGGACGGAGCTGCCCTCCCTCGGCCCGGTGTAAATCTCTAGGCACGGGCCGAGAGCCAGATCTCTAGGATGCCATGGAAGAACCTCACTTTGCACCCGGTTAATCACTCGTCCCAAATTAACTTCAGGCTGATCTAAATCTGGAGGGTTTGGGTGAAGTGCAGAGACTGACCTGCTGAGTGGGGCTGAGCTCTGGTCCAGCTCCCTTCACTGCAGCAGGATAAAACCCGTGTGCGTTGATGTGGACAATGAGCCTGGTTTTGGCTGTGTAGTTACTGCAGATTTTGTATTAGTGTGAGAGGAAGAGGGGCAGGTCCTGCAGAGCCAACTTCTGAAGCTAATGAAGTTATTTTAGCAGAAAAAAACGGACCCTTTGCTCTGAACTAGTTTTCTGTATTTACCTGGTATAATTGAGAGAAATAAAGATATTTTTGTTTTCAGCCTGTTTTCAATACAACAGCCTTTCTTTCACCAGCTGAGTAGCCAGCCACTGATTTCAAAAGAATTACATCAGAGGACAAAACTTAAGGAAAGGGTAATGTTTCTGCCTTACCTCTTTTTTTATCTCTTCTAAAGAAAACAGGATTATTTTTTCCACATCTGTCGATAGGAAAGACTCTGTAAATATTTTAATACCATTTCTTCACAGATACAAGTAAATAAAAGCAGATAATATCTGTAAAGTGGAGCATATTCACAGTAGGACAAAACTGATCAATTGTCCTTGCATTTGAATTACATGTTATGATGATACATTCAAATATAATGCACAGTGCCGTGTCTCCTGAACAGTATGAAAATTGATCAATTTTCTAATAAGTAACACATGGTTTAGACACTTCTGAATATATTAGAAATACACAGGCTGTGCTCTTTGCTAGGAAAAGAAAGAATCTGACTATGAATTTAAACTGTATGTTCCATTTTTCGGGAGCTATAGGTACTCTAGTTGATTTAACCACTTCTTGCACTTAGATTAAAGTGTTCAATACATACCAGTTCATTAATGCTGTTTGGATTTAGCATTGATAAACATGTATCTCAGCACAAGTGATATTAAAAATTATTCTTTAGGAAAGGCAGGGGTTGTGCCTGTGCCCACTGAAATCTTATTAAAGGCAACTCTTGTTATTGCTCTGCCAAAATCAGGACAGTTGTTCTGTGAGCAGTGACAGCCCCAAGAGTGGGTTACTGTGAAAAAAAATCCAAACAAACAGAATTTAAGATAAATTGTTGGAAATAGAAGTATATTTAAATTCTGAAATAAAATTATTTTTCATTTAATAATAAAAGGTCCATTCAAGGAGACAACAGACCTATGAAAAGATATTTTAAGGTCTGAAGGCTTTCATAGTGAACTAAATTACTGATTAAAATGAAAAACTATCTGATAGCATTAGAACAGCTGACATTAACCTTTTCTAGGGAGAACAAATTAAAATACTTAAAAAGCGATCTGAGTACAATGGTTTAGTTTACACAGAAGTGCACTTGGAACTAGAGCTGTGGTTTAGGAGACAACTTCCCTATCTAATGGAGCTGGGACTTCTGCTGCTGAAAGATGATGCTTGGGAGCAAATCACTGAAATTCCAAGAGCAGCCAAGGACACACTACCCAGGAATTCATTGTCACCAGACAATATAAGAACTTTTTCAAGCCAGTGCATTCTGCAGTGAACCAAAACATTGAATTCAGATTGACCAGAAACATTTTGGTTTGAGTTACACTTTCTTGTTCTGTTGGGGGGGGAGGTTGAGTTGTCGGGGGGGGGGGGCTTTCTTACTTTTAATGAAATTTCAACTTGAACTTTTCAATAACTTCTCTTTTTTTCGCAATGAGAAATGTATTTAGCTGATGTTTTGCATGAACATTTTCAATCAATGCTAGACTGAAAAAAAATGTTTTAATTTAAATGTAAATAAGCATGAGAGCATGAGTGGCCCATGAACATTTCTGCTGAAGACTCGTGGATCACGTTAGGGTAACTAAAATGTTAACCCACTGGCAACCTTTAAAACTGATAGAGTTGGAAGTAGAGTTCTGGTCTTCTTCTGTTCTTGTCAATAGCTCTGGAAAGCTCTTCCCATCAGTATTTTATAGACAGCATAAGCGTTGTCTTCCTGCAAAAATTCCTTCCTCATAATTTCTGAGGCTTGCTGGGTTGTGCCTATACTATTTGCTGGCAGAATTGGTTATTAGTGGTTGCTTTTTTTTTTTGTAATATATGTTTTTGTAAAAGTGTCCAGATATTTTGTGGGTTATTATTATTATTATAAATTATTACACTTGGGTGCGTAACGCTCATTCCATTCCACGCACAGTTATCAATTTTCAATTTCTGTGGGATTAAGGGGAATTCTGCCTGCAAAATCAGTTTAGCAGCAAATAAATCGACCTGGTGCTGGAATTGATGGCCAAACCCTCCATGCTCCTGAAACCAAACTGCAGTGGAGAACACTTCTCCTCAAAGTACTACTTGGATCCAGTGTCAAAAATACCAGCTTGGCCCCATTATTCTAAAGCTAAATTGATCCATATGATTGGAGTATTGCCCAGATATGTATATATATTTTTTCAAACAATCATTTTTAGATTACCATTATCAATACACTAATGCATGTTGAAGGCTTGTTGGGTCTGACATAGGAAGTGATGTAATAAGGGAACCCTTAATACTCACAGCCCTCAAACAGGAAACATTTTCCTCGAGGAATAGTAGACTTGAAAACTGCAGATTACAATTTAATATTAACCAGATTTCTACATTAAACATGATTTCCGAGAACAATTTGATTTTTTTTTCCCCCCCCTCCTTTTTTTTTTTTCTTCCTTGCTTCTTCTCTAAATGATCAAAACTGCATCCAACCGCAGGCAGCTCCTGGAATGAGCCCATGGCTGCCTGCAATTTAGATGTCAGCCTTGGAATTGTGGAGTTCCCTTGGATCCCTCTTCCAGCCCTTGCCTCTCACTGCTTCCCTGTCAAGCTCCATCTGCCCGGGACACCCACACGTGTCAGTGAGACTCATTTCACCCCCCTTGCCCAGTCAGGTCCATTCTGCTGCAGGGGTGTAGGAAGGTGTTCCCCAGGGTTTGGTGGTATTGTCAGTTCTGTGTAGCCAGTACCAGCTGATGGAGCAATGGTAACAGAAGCAATGGAATCTAGTTGGATTTTTTGAAACAAATGGCAAATTGCATAATCTCCAGTGCAGAGGGACAGAATGAGGAGAATTAATAACTGCACAAATATTTCATTTTCTGGACTGACTTGATTCTTCAACTGACCACTACTATTTGTGTGTGTTTGTTTGTGGTCTAGAGCCCTGTTCATGAGCAGTCCTGAGGCCAGGCTGTTAACAAACCCAGCAAACAAAAAAAGTTGTCCCTGTCTCAAAGAGCTCCCAACGTGAGTGCCATCCTGCACAACCACCAGGCCCAGCAAGTGTGGCTAACATCTCCTGTCCTGTGGTGTTTGGATGTCTGTGTGCTCCCAGGGAGAGGTATCCTCACTGCTCCCTGCAAAGGTCACTGCCAGGAAGCCCTGCAGGCTGAGCCAAACACAACTCATTTCACCATCTCCTCCAAAAGTCAAGGCAGACCGCACCACTGGTAGCAAGACATGTTTGTCTGCAAAAATGATGGGTCTAAAGATAGCACCCATCAAAATGGTCCTTCCAGAGGGGAAGGAAGAGGGATGGCGTGGCTGGGAAGCAAGGTAATGCAGAAGCTCCCCAGCATAAACCTTCTGACCTAAAACAATTTTTCTCTGGAATTGTCTAACTGCTTCCCAGAGGCCTGCTCCTACAAAAGAAAACGCTTGAAAGAGCCAAAGATCTCAAGGCTGGGGGAAATCCCTGCAGCACAGCCAGCTCCTGCCTGCAAAGGTTATTCACAGATGCAAAGGCAAACAAGAACAAGGAGAACGTGGCTGTTGCAGGCTGATGGTTTGATGGGTAGCACACATCCTGCTGGGAAGCTGCTCCTTAAAACTCGCCTGCTGAAAACAATGGGTTTTTTTTCCCCAAAAAGGACTTCAAAGGTCAGAAAGCACAAGGTGGCATTCTGCACTTCACCTCTGCCATCTGCTGCTCTAGGGGCTGAGGAACATGGTGGAGTGGGAAAGGAGAGGCACGCTTTGCTCAGCAAGGACAAGGAAGGTCAGTCTCAAAGGTGAACTCCTCCACTTTGCATTAGGTGTACTTGGAAATGTTCAACAAGAGATAGAGGGCAAAGAGCATTCCCTGAGCTGCAAGCAGGGAGGATCCACTAGAAATAGTCTCCCCCATGCTTTGAAATGCAAGGGCTTTGTTCTTTGCGTGGTTTGAAATGGTCTTCTCTGTTCTCACATGGAAGAATCAAGAATATTGTTTGCCAGCCAGAACTGAAATGTAAACCAGGATCCCCAAAGAGCAGAGTGACAATGTAACACTAATCCATCCCACTTCTGCCCAGATGATGCACATGGAGGAGGTCAACCACGCTGGTGCCTCCTGTGGTGGGCAATCACTGTCATGTAAATTGTGACCTTCACACAATTACTGGTTGGAAACATTTACACGGAGACGAAATCCCTCCCAGGTTGCATGATAGCACAGGCTTTGTTCTCCTGGGCTGTTGTTCCCCATTTGGCACACAGTACAAAGCCAAGCAGGGGCTCTGAAATCCATGAAGCACAAGCTCGGACTCCCCGTGTGCTGCCAGCAGAACTGACAGGCGTGCAAGAAAAAGGCTCCTTGGGCTGCCAAGTCATGTAGCTTTTGAATGAACTAGCCTCCCCATGAAAGATCCTCGCTTTCCTGATCAGCAAAATCCTCATCTGCCATGAAATCCTCTCACCTACATTGGTCTTCAGACAAGGAGCCCACACGGAGGCTCTGGCCCAGCATGACTGACGTTCTGTGCCAAATTAAATCCCTTCTGTAGCTCTTCTGCAGTGTGATATTGTAGGCACAGGAAGCTGGTAGAGGGCAGTGAGAAACCAGAGATGAAGAGATGTGTTGGGAAAGGGAGCCCAGATACAGGTGGTATTTGGTACCACAGAAAGGTGCTGGCCACTCTTTGCTGGCTTCTGTCCACAAAAGATAGTCGAGAACCTTGGAGGCAAGTGACTCCATCCCAGGCCACTGATGCCAATGCAGTTGTCAGTCCTACTAGAGTTGTACAGGAATATGGGAATAAACTAAAAAAAAAGAAAGAAAAGGGCCACTTTCAATGTTTTATTTAAAATCCCAGCCCTAGTGATCAAGAAAACACACTGGGTTTGAGACAGTATAGTCTGAGCATCAGCTGAAGTTCACCTCTGGGTCAGGGTTTACCAAAACCAGGATGAATTTACTTCAGCCACTTACAATTCAAGATTTATGTTAAAATTCTGCTCAAAATCTGTATTCTAATGCCAAGTGATACCTGGGAGCAGTCCCTGCCCTTCCCTCTCCAGTTCAGTCCCCAGATCTGAAGGCTGAGTGCATGTTTTGCTCCATCTAGCCATACGTTTGGTGCTCTCTTGCAGATGCAAGGATGAAAACTGAAATCTGTAGAAGGAAATGAGAGTTTTCATGGCTCCAAGGGACCTACTGAGAACGCCTCCCATATTTTGGGATAGACAACAGACTCCCAAGAGAGCTTGAAAAAGTGGCTGACACCCTTGGTTTTTTCTCTAAACTGATGCAATTTCATAATCCCAGTCTGTTCTGTTCTAGTTTTAGCTTTGTGGCTTTGGATAACCACCTATATGTGCCTATTTTCCTTCATTAGGTGTCAGGTAACAAGCTGTTCTGAAACAGAGTGTACCAGCATGGGCACAGTGGGGTTAGGAACCACTGCCAAAAAGTTAGAACTAATTTCTTTATCCTTATCCTTGCTCTGGCGACAACATATTTGTTAAATTCAGCTAATTAGAGAAGGTTGATAGAACAAGTCCCCAGGTGTTGCAGCCTGGCTCAGCTGGTACTGTGCATGTGTACTTTCTAGATTCAAAAGAGCCCAGGGAGTTGCTGTGTGGATGGTATGAGCCCCTCTTTATAGAAAGTGTTTCTTGAACAAACATCAACCTCACGAGGGAAGTGCTTTTTTTTAAATTTTTCCTCTCCCCAGAACCTCAAGATAAAATTACAAATGCCAGGGCATAAAATATCACATTTGGCTCTGTTTTACCTAGTTACCAACAAAAATACTGGTATCAGCCCCTCAGCTGGCATGAACTGGCACCATTCATCAGCACCCTCTGAACCATGCCCATCCACCAATGACAGTCTGCTTCCATATATATTTTTAGCCCAAAAACTCTGTGGCATGTGTTACTGTCTTTCTGGCAACATTTATAGTTTGTGCAGTACCATTTACTGCCATTTTCTCTAAAACATGTTTCCAAGAGAGCTGTAAATGTTCCCTTTGCTACAGGCACTGAGAATAAAAGAGGAAAGAAAGAAGGAAGGAAAGTCAGATGAATAGGTGAGTCATTATGCCACTCATCCCTGGAAGTGCTGAAGGGCAGGTTGGATGGGGCTTGGAGGAACCTGGCCTAGTGGGAGGTGTCCCTGCCCATGCAGGGGGTTGGATCTAGATGATCTTTAAGGTCCCTTCCAACCCAGACCATTCTATGATTCTATTATTCCATGGAAACAGTCAAATCCAGAGCTTTCAATATTGGCTGTATTTGGCAACGCAGAGCTTAGGTATCCTAACGTATCGTGGAGTAAGAAATGACAGTGCATCCACTCCTGCAGAGTGACAATCTGGAGATGACTTTGCTCATGTTTCTTGTTCCTTTGTGGTGTCTTGTTCTTGTGTTTTACTCCTTGGAGTCATGAAGCTGGGTAGAAAAGACAAATAGGGAACCTGGTATTTCCCACTGCTGTGTTGCAATAACTGCCAAAGTCCATAGAGAAGATTGATTAATATCAATTTAATGTATGGGGAAAAATCAAATAACCTCTTTAATGAGATTTTCTTGTGCTGTATCTTGCCATCTTCGTAATTTCAAGATGGGTCTTAAAATGCTGCTAAATGAGAGCAGTACAGCTTTGTAACCACTCTGAGCAACCTTTCTGTGGCTATAAAGGGCTGTACAGGGGAAGGAGTAATGGAGAACCCACCTCATGAACTTTTTTCAAGGTAACTTATTCTGTGGTTACTTAAATATGGATTTTAGTACACCTTGGTGAGCATATAGTTTTTCACTGGATAACATGATCACTGAAGTTCAAACAATCAGGCTTATGGTTGTAATTATCAGAAACACATTTATGTAATGCAATAGAGAAAAGTTTAATCTTATGGTCTTAAATCTGAGTATGACTCTAAAGTCATCAAGAAAACGTACTACAAGAGGGGGAAAAAGATATTCCCTCCTCCCTCTTTAAAAATTCCTGAAGGAAAAATAAAGCAAATTTGTGAGGGAAACCTCAGCCCTAACACAATCTCCAAGTGATGGGAAATCCACATCTACAAAGTGTGTAGAGTGAGAGGGACTTGTAGTTCTGCGTTGTGTTCTGATTAGCTCCTGTCCTCAGAGGAAAAGCACAGTTTCTCAATACCAAACTTCATTATGATGAACATAATTAGCTTATTGTCAGCAGATTAGTTGGGTATCACCATTGGAAAGGGCTGAAATACTAATATGCCCAACTCTCCTGTCCAGCATGGAGCTGCTAAATCTGATTTCTCACTCTGGGATTGCTCATTTTGCAAGTGATGCCAGAGGGAATTATCCAGATGTATTTTATTGATGTTTTATGTCCTTCCTAGGTATAACATGCTACTTTCTCGTTGTGACTGAACATCCAAGACATTGTCATTGCTTGCAGGGGAAGAAAATAAAAATAAAAATAAGAATAAAAATAAAAATAAAAGAAAGCCTTCCTAGTTGTAACAGCACTCTGGTGTCAGTAACCCAACCCTACCCCAGCTGGTGCTGAATGGGAGAGATTGGGATGGGCAGCAGCTGCACGACCCTGAGCTGCACCCTCCTGCCAGGTGCTTGAAATTAAACATTTGCAGGAAATTAAGTGGCTCAGGCTGGGCAAAGGGTGCTGAGTTGTAAGCCAGGCTCTGAGCAGCACCAGTGTGAGTTTGGCTGGTAAAGGGGTGAATGTCTCTCTGGAGCTCCCCGATTTGTGCTACAGGCAGAAGGTAAGAGGCTCTATGTGTTCTTCTTTCTCCCCAGCATGGCTCTGCTGGAGACTGGTTTCTCCCTGCCCTGCAGGAGAGGCTAGCACAGCAGAGGTATTCTGGTTTGGTGTGTGTTGGCTTGTAGCTGTGGGTGTAACAGGCACTTAGAGATGTATGAGATGATTCTGGCCTTCCCTTCCAGCTTGTTTAGAGTTGTCTACAAACTTGTCTTAATCTGAAAAAGAAAACCTGCTTGGTCATCTTGGAGTAACCTGTTTGGTGTGTGTGTGCGTGTTGCTTTTGAGGTGGCTTTATCTCAGGAGCTGCTTGAAGGCCCCCAGGTGAAGGTGCCACCATTTGGATTGAACAGAGAACATTGTAGAAACGGTGGGGGGGGGGGGGGGGAAGAGACTTTCCACTGAAGTTTCTCTAGCTGATTTTCAGGATCTAGTGGGGCAAAAATGAGTTTAGTGGCACCTGCAGTAATTTATTTCTGAACCTGACTCCTTGGTAAAGTGCTTTAAGGATGTTGAAGGGAAAGTCAGTGCCTCAGTATAAATATTATTCTCATTGCAGCCTGCTGATAATTATTGTTAACTGAGAAGTCAGGGAATGTTACCTGGAATAGCAGTGTAACACTGTGACAAAAAATGATATGCTGTGTGACACCTGCTTTTTCCACTGTGGCCAGATGTAATGTTTATGTCCTCTTGCTGCTTTGCTCTCAGCCTCTCCAAAGGTCACTGTCTGCAGCTATACCTGCTCTGCAGAAACTCTGTTGTTGTTGAAAACAGCCCTGGATGGTGCAGGATAATCCTGTCTTGCTTGTTGCAGAAAAGCAGTATTACTCCTAAGGAGCTCAGGGTTGTTGCCTTTAATTCCTGCTGTGGGGGAACATGAATTTGAAGAGATTTCCCTGGGGGTTCACCCCTGGGAGGTGCTGCCAGCTGTAGGTGAAGGGGACCTCAGTACCACTCTGGAAAGGCTGCTGTGCCACCTTGCCTCACTGGGTAGTTTTTTACAGTTGCTGTGCAGGGTGGAACTGCTGATGCTTGTGAAAGCAGGTGGGTGACAGATTGCTCTGGGTGACCTTACCAAAAGGCATCATTTATTATTCCAAAGTTTCATATAGTTTGCAAAAACATTTCTCTTAACTTCCTATGACAAAGCCAAAACCCTTACACTCCTACAGCTGTTTCTCTCCTGGCTTTTCTTACAGTAAATCCCACCTACCAGGTAGTGCAGCAAATGCTCATTTTTTGAGGCCATTCACAGAGTCAGGACTGTAGTATAGTGAACTTCAGAGGGGCAGATTACAACTTGTTCTTGCTTCTTTTGATTGCTTAGGGTTGTTTTTTTTCCACTATTTTTCTATTGATACATGTATTATCTGGTATTCTACAGCATGTTTTATCATTTGCAACACTTATGAGGGGAGAAATAATTTCTTCTGAAAGCAGAATACCAAAACAATTCTTATTGTTTTATTGGCAAATAAAAATATAATTTATTAGCCAGTCAAGAGCAATAACCCTTGAGTGTACTACTTCAGAATAGCCCATTAAGATTTCTTTTTAAATCCTAATTTTGTCTGGACTTATGTTAGTTAATTTTAAAAAAGCACATTGGACCTGGCTTTTCAAAAGTATTTAGGTGTCTAACCCCAGATTATCTCAATAGAAATGAGGCTGTTCAGTCCCTCTGAGGATCTGGGCCTCAGCCCAGTTGCTCTGTGAGGACCTGCAGCTGCATTGCTCCCAGTGAAGTCTGATCCATTTACTTGAGCATGAACCAGGGCTGTGAATGGAGCTGATTACTCCATTTATAGGTGCTTTTTTGATGGAGAAAGATGGTTTGGAGTTCTAATGTATTCAGATTTGTACAAGGCTGTGGAATTACTTTTGTAAGGAAGTGTGTGTGTGGGTGATGGGGGGGCAAGAGGGGGAAGGCAAAGGGTTTAGTGAATTATTTGTTCACATGGTCTAGATAAAACTCTGGTGGCTGACAGCTGTGCAAGGGCAATTAATAAGGAATCTTCAATGTGTTTGATTCTCTAGTTAAAATCTTCTCTTTAGGTTTATAAATGTGCACCAGTTCTTAGCAGGCCATGCACAGTTCAGTGGAATTATCTCTGCACCTGCTGTAAATAAAACTCTTAATTTCTCAATAAACAGGCTGCTATCTCCCTTTGTCCTCAGTTTTGAGGCCCCAGGCCTGTCATACCAATAACATGGATTGGGAGAGTGTGTTGGGCAGGAACTAATCCTGGTCTAAGAGGAGGAAAACAGGTGTTTGTAAAGGAAGGGTTGAAGAGCAGAGTGTGCTGAGGGCAAGCTGGGGCTGATGTCCAACTGTGATAGATTTGGGGACTTTATACAAAAGAGAGATTCTGGTTTTGGGTCTGGAGGCATAAATCCAGGGTGTCCCGTGGAAGGGCAATGGCTCTCAGTCTGTACAAGTGGAGATCAAGGAAGTCATCCTCTTAAAGGGAGAAATGGGACAGTTGCATGCTTTTCATCCCTGGTAACTTCCAACCCCTGCATCAGCCTGATCAAAGCCAGGGGAACCTGAGCAAATATTTAAGTTTGTGTTTTCTTTGCTGAATAAGGGCAGTCAGCTGCACTGGGACCTGGGAGGATCATGAACTGCAGCACTTGGTCAGGAAGAAGCTTGTGGGGCAGAATAAGAGCAGGAATATGGCCTGTAGGTGCAGAGGGAGCCACAGGAGATGCAAGCTGTGCTGCAGAGATGTAAGGTCTCCCCTCTCCAGCCTCTGAAACTATTCCTACTGCTCTCATTTAACTCTTCCCCTCAGGCTGGTGCTGGCAAGTTCATTTGTTTTAATTCAACCAATTCTGGGAATGTTTGCTTTCTGTTTCAGCTGAGAGCCATACAGCAATTGAACGTGAGGTTTTTTCTTGCTTTCTCTCTTTCTTAGTTGCCCTAAAAGTAAGAAAACAGTGAAAATAGTAAAACAAACAAGAAGAAATGATCTGCTGGGGTGGAGCTCTTCCTTTTTCCATCACAGAAATTTTTTAGACAAACACCCTGAAAATGTTTGGCATCCCTTTGTAGAATCTCTATAATTAGAATTAATAAAAGGACATGACCTACCTTGCAAACCACAGATGCATTTAGGCATTTTTTTCTCCTCCTCTCAATGGATTTAAGTTACTCTTCTGACTGAAATCTGCAGAGAAATTATAATTAGCCTGTGATATGCATTTGCTGTGCATAATGCCTGGGTTTTTCTATAGGTATGCATATATTCCCACACAAGTCCTAGGAGGATTCCCTTAACTAAACAGGTCAAGGTATCTAGGATAGCAAAAACACTAAAACAAAAATATCTTTGCAGAGGGGGCTGGTGGTCTCCAGCAGGTTCCCAGTGGATCCTTGCCCACATCAGCAAAATGCTGCCTGCCACAACTGGGGCTAATTAGCACCCCCCTGGCAGCCTCAAATGAACAACCTTGAGCTGAATGGGCTACAGAGACAGTTGGCATTCAAAGTGCTCCTGGCATGTCTGGGCTGAGGAGTGGGCAGCACGGAGGGAGCTTTACTTGCCCAGTGGAATGTTCCCTCCTCCCAAGTTTGGAGAGAACCTGTCTCTTCTGAGGCTCAAAAAGTCTCATTCATGGTTGCACTAATTTACTTGTTTTCCTTCTCCCCCCATTTTTGCCCCTAAAATTCTCTAATTCTACCCAGAAACAGATCATTGGTCAGAAGTTTTCTTGTGCTTTTTTTTATGGTGAAGAGGTTTCCTGGCTCTGTGCTGGTGGTTGCTCAGTTTCCTGGTTTTTTGCTGCTTTTTTTTATTCCTTTGTTGCTGAGTGTAGAGACTTTAATTTCCTGGAAACTAATGGATGTAATTTGCCATTATTTTGTCTCTTATGACCTCAAGATTGAAAGGACAGCCTGTGTTCCACCAGCTGTGCTTAAGTCTCAGATGTTCAGCCTGTCCTCTCAAAGGAGAGAGAGGGGAAAGCAAGTGCAGGTCTGTGTCCTTGGTGTGTCCCAGCCAAGGGCTGGTGTGGTCTTGTCAGCTCAGCTGTCTGCAGAGAAACTGGGCATGGATTGCTTGTGGAGTTGCCTGGCTGTGATAATCATATATTGCATGGATAATGGGAATGTCATCACTTGATGCTGTATTTCCCACCCCAAGCCATGCTGGCAGCTGCTTGTGGTGCTGGGGGGGGTGGTTTGCAGAGGAGTTGGTGTCTTTCATGAAGCCATTAGAAAAGGGACTGGAAAAATTAGAAAGTGTCAACCCTTCTTCAGGCTGAGTTAGTGGTTGGGTGGGATTATTGTTTATCAGCAGGTACAAAGTTCCTGGGTGGTGGGAATCCATTCAGAGAGCTCACTGTGTTGCTCAAGCAGATCAGGTCTCTTTCATGGGGAATTACTTTTCCTCATCTCTGAGATGAGCCAGCTGTCACACTATGAGATATTTATGGTGTTCAAATTAAACAGGCATTAGGTACTTAATCTCAACCCCATTAAAACTGAAGGGCTTTTCTCAGTGATATCCATGTGTTTTGCAACAGCTCCTCAGATCCAAAGGGTAAGGTGTGTATTGACTTTCCCATCAAAATGTCAGGTCTGGAGTGGTTCATAAAAGCTTTATGTTCAGACAGACTAAAAGAAATATGATAGAGGAAAAGCTACTGTCAAAAGCAACTCAGAGCAGTTCTGTGGTAAATAAAGGAGACAACTACAGGGAGATGAAAGGAAATGCAAATAAATAGATGAAAAAAAAAGCTCCCAATTTAAATAGTTCTGCCTTTAGGAACGTCACAGGATTTCTGAGTTGCCTTCTCCCAGCACCATTTTTTTTGTGTCAACACAGGAGGCTACTGTACCAGATTTCTGTATGAAAAAAACATTTTTATAACCTAAGGTCGGCCTCAAAAATGAGCTATTCTTTATTTAGTGATTGGGGGTGGAGAGGATGGTGAAGCAACAGAGGAACAGCTCCATCCCTTCTGTGGGTGCATGCGCGGGCAGGGCACGTCCCTCTCGCTGCAGCGCTGCCTGCTCGGAGCAGCCAGCTGGAATTCTCACCACTTCCGAACCCAGGGATTCCTCCAGACTTTTTTTGAAACCTGACAAGCAACTGCTTCGGTACCCGGAGCACAGGTTTGCAACCCTAATGTGTGATAAATTAGACCTTTCACTCGAAGTTTTTCCTGGCAGGAGTACCAGAACAACCCTCTGAATAGCTACTACTGCTGAATTTTAAAATCTCTCTGGCTCTTTGCTCAGCCAAAACTCCAAGTTACAGTCAAGTGGAGTTTGGCAAAGTGTAATGTTCTGTAACCTTATCTTTTTATAACAATCATGTTTATTAGTATTATACAGTGCATTATAGGGCCCCTCTGTAGAGCCAAGGTGCTGTCTGTTGCAGCAGGATGTATAGATTCAGAAATGATCCCTGAGTTTTCAAGCAGCTGTGAAGCCACCCCAGGTGGTGTGGTCCAGGGGCTGGAGACCCTGTGGGTTGGGAGAGTGGGGCAGCTCTTCCCAGTCTGCTGCCCAGGGCCTGCCTCTGTCCCCTCTCTTGGTCACAGTCTGCAGAGATAATCACACACTTTAAAGCACCTCAAAGGGGTACCTAGATTGGTGGTTTACTCTTTTTTTATTAAACAAAATTTAACATCTGCTTAATCCCTCAGATCGACCTGGGTCTGTGCTTTTTCCCACCCAAATCCAACTCAGTTTGGTGGCTGAACATGGCCTGATGCATAGAATAAAAACTTAGACACAAATGTGCTTTAAACTGCAAAGAGTTTGCCACTTGCTCAAGCAGCAGATGCTGAGTTCAGGGCTGTGAGTTCCCACTCAAATGGCTGATCAAACTCCAGATATCTAAAGGTGCTTGCAATAATTTAAGAATTCACAGCTCTGTTATCAGCTGTTCCAGGAATAAAGCAGGGCTCAGACTTTGCATCCTGGCAGTAGAAGGTAGCAAAATCCTGTGCTTTGCCCTCCCTCCAGTCTGTGTAAAGGTCTGGTTCCCCAACCGGTTGATAAAAGACCTGCAAAGCCAACCAAACAGGAGGTATTTTTCTGGGATCTGGGCACCTCCACTGTAAGCACCTGCAAACACCTTTAATCTGCTAGTTGAGGATAATTTTGTAGGTGCTCCATAGGAGGAAGGAGGTACTCCTGTTGACCAAGGGTCCCAAGTCTGTTGTGAGGCTGTAGGAAACCATCTGCAGTGGTTCTTGCATTATGAAGAGAAGTTGTTTGTCTGGATTTATAATAGGCTTAGGAAAGCAAGCTGGGGAAGGGCTCCTGTCTGTCTATTAGCATTGTAGTGGAGTCCAGGCTTGGCACCTGTTTTTCTTGAAATGAAAAGTATTACTTTCAGCTCTTGGTCTGGACATGACAAATCTTCCCTTTACTGGCCTTTGTTTCAACTATTTTTACATCAAGCCACCACTTTTGACTGAAGTCTTTCCAAATCTGAGTGACAGCTCAAATAATGGGACTTGAGAATCACTGTCTTCCTTACTACTGATGTCAAATATTCCTCACTCAGAGCCCTAGGGCATGGACCTTCATGGAGGGATGAGGCAGCCCTTAGGTTTTGTGGAGACTCTTGCCTTCAAAGTCCATCAAGTTGTTAGTACCTTCTGAGCCACTGAAGGCAAGAAAAACTCATACTTTGGCTCACCAAGTGAGTTACTTCAGTTTCTTCTTCAAAACTGATATGTCATCACTTCAATGATATTATTTATGAGGGTTTTTTCCTTATTTTTCAAGCATAGAAAGAAGTCTTGCCATGTTTTAGGAACAAAATGACTATTTTACACACATACCAATGGCTCTCTGGAAAGCATTTAAATTTACAAGCTGTTTGTAAATTTACTGACAGTTGGCAACACTGCATCCAACACACAGGAACCCTTTTGGAGAACAGATCTATTGTAAATAATATATATTGCAGCTTAATCTGAGTGTGCTTTAGCTCAAAGTAGTTTTAACAAATGTGTTACCTAATATATTTTTTAAGAAGCTATTTGACCTGGAAAGATGATTTCAGTACCTGAAAAGCTATATTTAAAAAGTTAGCTACCTCTCCTGAATGTTCCTCACCAGAACTGTTTTGAGGATACCTTTTTTGGGGATGAGAGCAGTTGGAATGTTTTATGTATCTTCTGCTGTAGTAACATGTAACTCAAATATATAATCTAGTGATCATATCCCACATAGAATCTTGACCTTTTAATTTCAGTGTTAGTTATTTGCATTTCAATCAGGAGCTGGTTGATATAGACAGAAATCATTTGGGCATATGTGACTAGTTAATCGTGTGCATTACTATGTGCAGGTTGGATTTGAGGTAGTTCAGGTTTATGTACATGCTGAGGTGACACTCTATCAAGATACTGAAAATTAATTTCTATTATAAAGGGCTGTAATACTTGAGTTATACTGAATCTGACACAGAAAATCCATGGCTGTTATCCTATATCCCATGTTGCTGGTATAGCAGTGGTGTTTAGTAGCTGAAAAACTAGCTTAAAACTCACCTAGCTGGTAAGATTTGGTAGCAGGGAGGGCAGCTGTGGGGAAGGGAGACAGGGCTCTGCCCTGCACACTGCCTTTCCAATTCTGTCTTAATTATCAGTTAAGCTAAAAAAGCTTAACTGATACCAAAAAAGCTCCCTCACAGGTGTGTTTTATGAATCATATCAATTAATATAGTCCATGTCCTCTTTACAGTAGAAAAGCCTTTTCTTGATGATGATGTGAGTTCTTCTGAATTTACTGTGGGTCTGCTGCCTCAGCCCTTGGGGCTCTGTGGGAAACCAAACCTGTTTCTGTTCTGTGTTGGCTTGCATTATTTTCCTGTTTTTTTGGAGTGGCAGGGAACACCACCAACTAGTAGCACTGTCCCTATAGGAACTAATTAAAGACAAAAAATATTTGTAATTTACAAATGCCAGTTACAATGTTTGAGGCTCATGACTTCTTCATCGGTTCTTTGGCAGTAAAAATCCAAGTAAATGCTGCCTTTACCCCAGGCACTCACTACAAATGACAGTCTTGCAGGTGTTTTTTCCCTAAGCTGGTAATTGTGGTGCTGGGCTGAGCAGCTCTGTCTGGTGGGGATCCAGGATGCTTTTCCAAAGGTGCAGTGAAGGTGTTTCTGTCATTGCTGCCTCGGTGCTTTCTGCAGTTTACCAATTCCTCCTCAAGCTCTAAATGCAGCATGGTGATGGTTTTTTGTCATCAGGCACATTCATGTGTACGTTGCTCTGGAAAGACTGGATTGTTCATTTTGAAGGGGGGGAAAAAATGGCATTTTGATAACTTCCTTAACAAAACATGAGCAGCGCAGAAAAGCAACAACATGAACCGTTGCTGAATCATAGGGAAAATTATTCCAAACATCTTTAAAAACTACAAATGCATTAATTTCATCATTATCCAAGTACCTCACACTGCCTTAGTACCAGTACTGATTTCAGTTTGACACTCACTGCAGAGAGGTCACAGAATCACAGACTGGTTTGGGTTGGAAGGGACCTTAAAAGATCTAGCTCCAGGCTGTACATGAGGATCCAGCCCAGGGCTGTGTGCCCCACAGCTCTGCTGAGCTCTGCCCCTTACAAATCACTGATATGGTTCAGAAACTTTATGCTGCTTATCCAACATTGGCCAGGGCTTGAAGTCAATGGGAGCCTTTCCATAGACTTCATCAGGAGCTGGATCCATCTAATGGTGAATTAAAACCAGCTCCTAAACCTCCTGGCTCCAGGCATTTGTCCTGCAAACAGAAATCACTGCTGGAGTGGAGGCAAGCTCAGCACCAGCTGTAACACGATCCACAAAGCACCTGAGCAGCTGGTTACAGCAGCACTTTTAATCCTCTTTCACATGTGTGGCCAAAAGCTGCAAGCTTTGAGGCCAGTTCAGCTTCTGTCCCCTGTCCCCATGCTGCTGCCTGAGCTTGTCCTGTTGGCCACTTGCAGAAGCATCTCTGTCCCCAGAGCAGAGTCAGGGCAGGCAGATGCTCTGCAAGGAAAAGGCAGCCCCAAAGCAAAGGCTGTGAGTGGAAAGGGCTAGGAAACATTATATTGCTTTTGTCTAGCTGTAATGAAAATAAATGAGGGCTTCAATTTAAAGTAGTTACTAAAAATTTGTTCTTTCCTCTGCTCTAATTCCAAAACCGACTCGCAGCTAATTAGACTGAGTCAAGCATGCTGGTGCTGTGCTAGTGTAAACAGCAGCCATCTGAGTTTCATTACAATAAGGAAATAAAATAAACACGGGGCCAGAAAACAGTAGTTTGGGCATGGCTCATTACAGCACAATGCAGTTAAATTTTTTTCTGTAGAGGCAGTGGGATGGGACAGGGTATGAAGGGAACTTTCTCCATGTTTCTTCCTGTCACAGGGTAAGCAAAGCCCCTGCTGTGCAGCTCAGGGCTGAAAAACACCCCTGAAGCTTCTTTGCTAGGCTGCCTTTATCCCTCTGTCCCCAGGGTTCCTCCTGTCATCCAGACAAGCTCAGGAGAAATACTGGCATTTACACTATGAGGGTGAGTCCTCATGTCTAGGACTGCACCCTGTGCTCTGGGCTGCTCTGATGTGCCTCTCTGGATCAGCCAAGAGGCCCAAAGACAAATCAAAGCTTCCCCCCGACCCCTTAATAGTTTTGTATTCAATGAAGGAGAACAGCCTTCATGCTTCTCACATTAAATTTTTTTGGTAGAGCAGCTTCTGTTTTCTGCATTTTGTTGCTTGGTGTCCCTAAGCAATAGTCCCCTGAGCTAAGGAGATGTTCCCAAAGGCAGCATCTTCACCCACTTCTGAAGTGCCCAAGGGCCAAAAGTTCTGAGCTCCAGGAGATCCCAGCCTGTGGTCTGAGCTCTCAACTCTCCTTTTCATTCCCATTACCCCTCAGCTGGAGGGGAGGAGGGAGCTCCAAGAGGGGAACTTAAGTTCTTTTTCCTCTACTAGATCCCTCCCACAAGGAAAGGGACTGGAAATCCTCTCTGCTCCTGTGTTTCTCTTGATGGAGAACTCAACTGGAAAGCCACAGGCCAAAGAGCTAACTTTGTCCAAAGCATTATCCTCCCTTGCATACATGAGCTGTAAGATCATCTCACTGGGTTCTGAGTCGTGTTGCCAGAGCCCAGCCTGGTCTCATCCATGCTCCAGCTGTATTGATCTGGCTTTTCCTGGATTAGCCCACCATTAAATACAGATCAGCAAGAGTCTACTAAACCTGATTTTCCAAGGAAAAAGCACTGCTGTGGTGGGTGAATTAAGTCTCTGCTTCCAGGTGCTCTGGTTATCACTAGGTGCTGGTCTGGAACTCATTAGAAACTTTCCTTACTGCTGAGGCTGCAGAGTGAGAAAACATTGAGCTTTTAGATACTTACAGCAGAAAAGGGGGATAACTTAAGTGGGGGAAAGACCTGCCATGACAAAAGCAGCCTATGGCTTTGAAGAGTTTGTTGTTTGGTGTGTTTTTTAAGAATGTCCTGCACATAATGTAGAAAAACCAAAAAAGCAGCAAGAATTGAGAAAGCTGAGTGTTGGTGTCCATGGGAATAGTTCAAACTCTGTGAAATAAGACTAGATGAAAAAGGAAGGAAATGGTGCCTCTGTTTTCTTCCATCTAACTAGATCTAGAAGGTCTCCTCAGTGACAACCTAATGCATTGGGTGCCTTAAGATTGAATTTTGAGTTGCAGCAGCAGCACAAAGGGATAAAAGCCCTTTGGGGCAGACAAGAGAGGAAGTGCACCAGTGTCCCACAGCCCAGAGTGAGTGTGTCCTGCTTGGCTGGTGGGCTGAATCTGCACAGCAACGCAGAGCCCTGGCTCCCCAGCATTCCTATGCTTTTCCTCCTCAACAAACTTGAGGAATTTCCCAGATTTGCTTGTCACAGCAGGATGGGATTCCCAGGTGATGTCTGGGAACCTGGCACTGGGCACTAGCAGGGCTAAGCTCTCCACAGCCACAGCTCCATCCACGCCACTGTGTGTGCACGTGTCCCGTGGGGTTGCTGTGGAAAACTGCAAATCCTAGAGGGGGAAAATCCCCCTTTCCACAGGGATTCGGGAGCAGTGGGCAGTGCCTTTCCTCCCCCGTGCCCCCAAGCTGCAGCCACTCAGCAGCACTCTGCAGCCAGCCCTGGCCCCGGCTCAGGGTGATGTGTGGAGGGGCCAGCTGGCAGCAAACCTGCACCAGGATGGTGAGAGCCAAGCCCCCCTCTGCTCCTCCTCCGCCTTAATCCGGAGTCACGCCGGGGGGGGCGGGCTTCCAGACCCGCACCAGCCGAACACGGGGGCAGGAGGAGGAGATGAGGGTGTGAAGACGCTGCGGGGAGGCAGGGAAGTGTCTCCCAGTAACGCAGCTCTCCAGTTTCAGTCTCATCTTCCCCAAAGTGAGAGGGAGATCACTTGGGAGAGATCCTCCAGCAGGGAACGGGATGGGGAAGTCCTTCCTGGCAGGACAGAGCCATGAAAGAGTTAATGGCTGTTGTTGTGAGCTGCCGTTTTATTTTTCTGAGCGTTGTATTAATACAGAGCACCTTGAAACAACAGCTCCAGCTAATCCTCATCTCTTTCACCCCGTTTTCCAAAAAAGGAGGAAAAAAACCAGCCTTTTTATCACTGTTTGCTTTTCCAGTTTCTTTAATTTGGGTAATTGCTTAGTCAATTCTCAAAAATATATTTTCTGTCTTAAAAAAAACAGCAGAAAATGACAGGTCACCTTCCTTTCCATCCCAGCTTTGGCACGCGGGTCCCAGATCGGGCATTTTCGCTCGGGTTAATTTCCCCTCGATGTGCAGCCTTGCACTTAAAGGGACAGTGTCCCAGCTCGATGGTTTGGCTCTGGCGAGATTTAAAAGTGTCACTTAAATATGTGTGCTGTATGGCAAAGACTTGGCATTTTTAAATTCCCACCACTTCCACTTTTCCACCCCCATTCCCCGTTTCCCTGTTCTCTCTAGCACTCAAGATCCAGAGCAGGCTTTTGGGAAGAGAAGGACATATAGAACCTTCTTTTTTGACTTGTGAAAGAGCATCATAGTTTGGTCTAACCATACTCAAGTCCCTGAATGTCCAAGAGGTATGGAAGCCTTCAGGACCTGGCTCTTCATGGGACACTGCAGCTGGTCAAGGCTGGTTTCCCTTTATGTCAGCACAGTTATACCAGGCTTCTGTATTCCTGACCTCTGCCATCACCAATGAGAGCAAAGGCTTTGATCCAAACACCCCAAAGCAGCAGGTCCAGGCTGAAAACCTATTCTTTTGGTTCCTTATGAAGGTATTCTAGTTCCTATCTTTCATTTCAGCTTCAGGGTTAGGATGTGTCATCCCCTTTGGTCTGTCTCAGTTCATGCAACTGAAAGGGAAGAACATGCCGGAAGGACTTGTTTCTAAAGGAGTTTTTAAAAATCAGATTTGTTAAACTTTTCCATTCGTTGTCCCATTTTTCTTTTTCAAAAGCTCATTGGGTGCCCTGGGTCTTTGTCTATCAAAGGCAGAGCTGCTGCTGCTGAGCAGCATCCCACTGAGGCACATTTCCTAGTTGTCAACAACTTGCAAGCTCAGCCCTGAATCATTCTCATTCTTTTGGTCTTCTGTCCCTTGAGAATCTTGCAGTGCTTCCCAGTTCCTGCCCTGTCCTGATATGGGGGCACATCTCTGCCCACCTTGGCTCTCTTCTTCCCCCACCTCAGCAGTGCTGCCCAAGACTGGGGTTTGCGTTTCAAACCTAAGCAGGGAGCTGAATGTCCTCAGATAGTAAAAACTCCCAGGAATTGAGAAGACTGGCTGCAAGCTCCTGCAAACCTTGGTCAAATGGAGGTGACAGTGGCTGCAAGTTACATTTTGTGCCTCATACGAAGCTCTGAGTAAAGGCTCCCCTCAACTTTGGACTCTGAATTCATCCATTTTCTTCTTTTGTTGCAATTGGAAGCAAAAGTGCCAAAGTAGATCAGATTTTGCTGTTGTGGTTTTTTCTGCCTGGAGGCACTGGGCAGCCTGATCTCACAGGAGGAGTATAGTTGAGTTTTCAGCCTTCTGAGGTTTTCATCATTTGGATAAGCATCAAACTTATCTGAAATGAACCTGAAGTGTGGCTTGGGGAGAGGACTCTCTAAGAACAAGATGATGTTTCTGTTTTCAAGCTCAACAAAGAACCTGCGAGACCAAAGATGTTTTCTATTCTCCATGCATGGACCTTCAGGAATTCAGAGATGTCTTCCAGCACCATGTCCAGTTGTCCTGAGCTTCTAAGAAGCTCAGGCATGAAGGCTGCCCTGGACAAATAGACAGTACAGCTCCACTGCATGGGGTCTTGGAATCCCATGGAGACCAGGAACAAATGCCTGCAAAATCCTATCTCCCATTTTCAGCAGAACAGACCATCCAGTTAAAGCAAAAGTTGGCAGGGGTCAAGCCTGGTGCCCAAGGCTCACAACCTCACTAAATTCAATCAAACAAAATAGTCTCTAGTCAGAACTTATCTCCTCCCAAAATAAAACATACAGTAGAAGAAGAAACAAATTGCTTGACACCTCATTAGCAATTGTAAGCAGACTCCATTTTCACTCCAGGGTCTCACTGGAGTGATTTGTGAGGCAGCTTTTCCCTACCTCTGCCTCTCCCCTTAATGGCCTGAGTTTTGAGGGAGTTGGAGGCAACACAAGAACAACAGTGATTATTTGTGGTGTTCTGGGACACCCGTCCTGCTGTCTGCTGCTGGAATGCCCCTCTACCTGCTGTTGTTTCTGGAACCTGAAGCCTGTTTCACGTTGCTTCTGTGTGTGTGTGGCTGATTGTTAGGAGGACACAGCTGGCCTGGAATAAGATAACCAAAGCTTATGTGTCCTAAAATGTTGATTAAAGGAACCAGCTGACTGGATGCTTGGTGGAGGAGACATACTACTAAGCACAAATGTGTGGGTGTTGGGTCAATGTTGTTGCTCCAGGGCTTAAGAAGTGTTATTGGCTGACTGTTCCTGAGCTGCAGAAGAGCACAGCCTGAAAAGATGAAAGAAAGGAATAAAACCCCCTCCTATAAGGATCAATTTGTTCTTTCTTAATTAAATGTCCAGCCTCATCACAGTTTGATCCTACCGCACTTCCTCCACAGTTTTGCCTTCTCATCTTGGCTTGAAAAGCAATTTAATTTCAATCTCAAGACCTTTTTGTTCTTTTTTTTTCTTCCAAATCCACCACCCACCCCAGCAGGACGTGTCTCTCAGGAAACTGTTTCCATGCTCAGTAATAATTTTTGAAATGTAAGTACATCAGAAAGGACTTTGACAAACACAGCCAGACTTTTGAGGGAACCATGTGTTGTTGTGTTGGGTTTTTTTTTGGTCTGCATGCCCATTTTTCAAGTCCACACACACAAGCTAACTTATCTTGGGCAGCAATGGGCCAAGAGCAGTGATTTGGAAGCCTAGCCCTGAGGGAGCATTCCTACTGTAAGGCAGCAGTCTAGGAGAAAGATTGCAATTTTTTCTGGGATTTAACATTTTTCTCAAGTGCCAGGTCGCTTCCCTGCCAGGGAAAAGAAATGTTGCTGTGTACTTTTGTCTTAATTTGACTTAGAAGTGAAGTGGATTAAACCAAGACTAAAACAAAAAGGGGAGAAAGTAATATAATTTGTCTTCTAGTCTTGTCTTTTTCTTTCATTGAAGTGTTGTTTTGACTTCTCCTTGCCATCTTTAAAAAGAAGAAAAAATCCTTCCTATATTATAATTAAAAGGTGTTTCTTTCTTATCAGAGTGGATACTGTTAGTCTGTCAGTTAAACAGAACTTCAGTCCTTCAACCAAAAATGTAATATTGATGATTACAAGTTATTCTAATGGAGCCATCAACCTGTAATGCTCAAACCATGCTCTTACTGCTCTGCAGCAGCTTCTTTACCTGTTTCTAGGTTCTCTTTTAACAGTGCATCCTGAGATCCTTTAATTTTGTTCCATTTCCTTTTATTGGAGTTCATTCTCTCTTAACAATATTCAAATGTTAGGTGATTTAACCTTGCAAATAGGAATGAATTTTCACTGTTTAAAAAAACCCATACACAAAAAACCCCAACACCCTAGAAAAACCAGACAAATACCGATCTGTTTTAATTCCTTTTCCCTCATTCCTTTCATGTAGCAATATTTTATCTTGGCTGACTTTAGTCATCCAGCACAGATGCTCTCAGGAGATCCCTCACTCTCTCCCTTGGCCCTGGAACAATCACAGATAATTGTTTTAGACCAGACTCCAGACTTTTAGCAAACTAAAAATAAGATGGAGCCTGTCTCACCTGTGCAAGGGAGGCTGAAATTAAAACGATATCTGATGCAATTCTGTTTGAGAGGGGAGGGGGGGAAATGTCTCTATCAATTTTCTCTGCCATTTTTTTAATGGAGCAGGAGAGTGCAATTGCTTCTGATAAAAGGGATATTGTGTGACTAGCAGGCTCAGAGAGGGCAGCGTCGAGCTGAGTGAACAGCTGCTCAAATGCTGGTACAGTAGCAAAGCCAGCAATGCCATGGATATATTATCCAGGGATCTAAGGCAAATGCTCATTGTATTGGATACATGCTGTTGAATGTAAATCCATAGTGCTGAAATCCTGTATATTTATTATGCAAGGCAAAGCTGAAGACAGTTTCTGTTTGATGGACTCCTGGTGATGAATGGATTGTTTCATTCGAGTAAATGAACTGTCAGAAACAATGGCTACACAGTACAATTTCTCTCCCTGTCCCCAAAGGGCAGGAAAGCTCTGCAGCCAAAATAAAGTTGTATTTTTTTGTTAAGTCTAGTGAGATGGCAGGCTCGGGTAGAAAATTCAGATGAATGGATATAGATAGTTTGACCTGAGAAAAGTCAACCTCTCTTAGCTAAAAGCATCTATGTCATGGGCAGATTTATTTAAAATAGATAAAGTATCTGTCTAGGCAAGATACTAGAAGTGCTCACTCTGGGTCAGAATTTGGTGTCTGGGAGAGTCCTGCTACTGTCAGATAAAGCAGTGGGGTGACCCAGGTCCTTGGCATGTCCCTGTCTTCTGCACCCCAGGAGCTGAGGACCCAGGAGCAGGCCAGGTGGAAGAAGTCTGCTTGCCCCTGCCTCTCTCATACTGTGTAACTGAGCATAACATCCCACCAGTTTTTTATTTATCATGATAATTAATAATAAAATGAGGGCTGCATTTCAGTTCATTCCAGTTGTTTGCATATTCATAAGCAGAAACACGTTGGGAAGTTGTTCCTGAGTGTCCTCAAGAAAGGGTGAGGCAGAGGAGCCCTGAGCTGTGGGCACATGTATCCCAGGAGTGTTTGAGTTAAGTCTTTGAAAGGAAATAGCATATTGCAAACTGTAGGTGGGTTGAGATACCTGCAAAAGAGAAATATCCTTGGAAGCAGCTTTTTGCAGGATGTAAGGGGCTGCACTGTGTAATTTCCCAAATATTTTTATTATTAGTCCCTTTATGGAATAATTCCCTGGACATGTCTTTATCTAAGAGGAGAAATAAAATCTAAGAGCAATTTCTGGATTTTCCTTTCAAGGAACCAGTTTCCAAATACAGTGCAGTAAGAAGAGGGCTGTTCCAAACAGATTCCTTCTTGAAGGGCTGGTCTTACCTTTGCTGTAAGATGGACAGCAAACAACCTGCCAGGTAATAAATGTCCACATCTTGTTGGGAGCTTCCACTGGTGCTTATTGTAAAAAGGAAATTTGTTTTAATTATACTAACAAATTGCCAGTGCATTTAGCAAACAGTGTCAGGTCAACTCCTGTTGTAAGTTCTCAGTAAAGTAGCTCGTTTACAGCATTTCTTCAAGAAGCCTGGACATGTAATTTTTATGACCTGGGATCCTCCCTGCATCAAGACAAAACCTGCAGGAATGGCAGCAGAAATAATGACAGGTTTTCCTATTTCTGCCCTCTGTCCTTCAGACAGATTTTTTCTTCTAACACAAGTGAAAAATCGATCTGTGAAAGTATAGAGAAAAAAATCCTGGTTTGGGTACTCCTGGGGTAAACTCAGAGCTTGACACATTTTCAGTCATCACATCCAGAGAGGTTTTAGTGGCTCCAGCCACTTTCCTGCCATCCCTGCTTGGGGATCTCCCACACTGACAGCTCCTGGGGGGTCCTCTCTCCTTCCCTCTCACTCCATGAGCTGGGTACAGCTCTTGACTTCTTGTTCAGCTTTTAGAAAGGAGAATTTCTCACTGTTGACACTTGAGAGCCCTGTTTTCTCCCCCGGTGTGCTGCTGGGTAAGGGGGTTCTGCACATCTGGGCAGCCCAGTTGTGTCCTGTCTCTGTACCCTTGAGGTTGCTGTGATGAAGGGAAACCCATAAAACATGGACTGAATGCAAGCAGCTGATAACTAATTTTAGAGGGAAAAACATGGCCACAAGATATTACACATCTGTTCATGATGCAAGTTTCAGTGAAAAAAGCAGTTTTGGGGGTTAACCCGCACACCTCTTGGTTCTGTATGGTTTAAAAGCAATCTAAAACCTGTGTGAGTCATTGTTATGAGATGCCAATTAGCATTAACTGCATGTTACTCACTAGAGTCCATCTATTGGTGAGTAATTTTGGCACCAACTTATGGAAGCATTCCCAAAACTGATATCAGGCAGTGCTGTCCTGCAGCCTGGAGAACATGCCTAGCAGTGGGACTGTGTCCTCCCAGCTGTGTCATGCAAATGGGCTCACACCAAGTCCCTCCAGCTCCAGGATGAGCCTAAGCATGATCCTCAGCCCTGACATCCCTGCTCCTGGACCTGCACAGGAACTCACAGCGTCCTGGTGTTCATGCAAGAGTCTGCAAAGGGTCTGTTGGCTCCAGGGAAGGGGACCTGGGCCACCACTTGTTTCCCAAGGTAGCTTCATGGTGCAGCCTAGGGCTGTAAATCACAGCTGGCTGAAGTGAGGTGTGGGCAGGTACAAGCAGAGAGTTCTGTAGGTTGGAAAATGTGCTCATCCCTGGGAATGCTTTTTGCTGCCAGCAGCTCCAGTTTCCTGGTTGTGCCAGTCAAGCACCCAGGCTGAGGTGGGACTTTTCGAGCTGCTCCTTTAAATCAAACATTGGGAAAGAGATCAAGAAGACAAATGGAGAAAGCAAACAAAGAAGGGCAGTTTCTAAGAAATCCTGGAGATTTATGGCCTCTCCACCTGATCCCACGCCATGTTTATTTGATCTTCAACCACTGCTGCTGAAGGGGAGTGTCTGGATGGACTGTGCTTCCACCTGATGTCTGCCCTGCCTGTTGTTTCCAAGCATGGCTGAATCAGACCAGCTCTTTGGGTCACATGAGCTGGTGCTGCCTGTAAACAAGCTGCTTCACTGGTGATTTACTGAGCTTGAGGCTTTGCCCTGTCTGCTGTAGGAAAAGGTGACAAAGCTGCAACGTGCAGCAGGAGGTGAAGGCAGCCCTGTGGGTGCCTCTGGAATAGCTGTGGAGAACTGAGGTGCCTTCAGCCCGTGCCTTCAGAAATCAAGCACTCTGGTCAAGTGGTCTAGCTGGACATACACCACTTAGAGGGGACACGGATTGCTGTGTGAGCCACAACAGACCAAGGACCTTCTAGACACAGCTTTTCTTTGGTGGCACGTGATGGGAAGAGCAGGCTGTCATTTCAAACCAAAGTTCAGTTGTACAACTTGATCAGGACAAGCTGTGTATGTTACAAAAAACCCCAAACCCTGATGAAAAACGCTTATGTTTGAGTAAAAGAGAGGGGCAAGTCCTACCTCTATTCCAACTCTTTTTAGTTCTCAGCAGTCTGCAGTTCTTGCCTGCTTGTTTGGCTGAAGTTAGGGCTGACTATATCAGCCAATATTTGTATTGAGTCTAAGAACATCTCTGCTTGGCTTCCAGCAGCAATAATCCCATTTTTTCATTTGTTCTGTGCTCATAACATTTGTAGAACAAGAAGAGCTATTACAGGAGACTTTGTCTCAATTGCAGTTATCATTCAATAAGACAAAACCCTGACAACAGGCACCCTCTTCCATTCAGGACCCTTCAGACTTCACAGAGTTTTAAAAAAAAAAAAAGGTGAAGAGCCTTGCTCTTAAGAGTAGAAGAGACCATGACAGTTGCGTCAGCTGAGTTTTTGCATAACTTAAAGTGGTGACATGAGAAATTTTAGGGGAGACAGAAAATAAGGAAGTCCCGGAAGACCTACACCCAGAAATAGGCTGGAAACATTTGCATGATCCAGCACCCGCTTTCCCTTCCGTAGCCAGAAGCCAGCAGAGGCTTTTATATAATGATCCTTCAATTCAGAGCTGCTGTTTTCTGCCCAGGGCTTGGTTAAATATTGTATCCCTGTGTGAAAGAGCTCAGAGAATGCCCGTTTGTTTGCACTGGTGTCTAAATATTTGCCTGTGATCTGCTCGACCATCCAGGGAACCAAGAGCAGTTGCCAAGTCAGCATACTCCAACCCTTTGCAAAAAAGCCACACAACCTTTTGCTAGCGTGGGACAAAGGCCCAACCTGTGGTGACAAGAGCTGGAGCTAAAGCTGCTCCTCCCTAGTGGAGATGGCAGCCACAGGTAGGGCTTAGCTGTCCTCTTGCTTCCAGAGGTGGTTCCTTCTCATGAGTGAAACCAAATCCCTTGTGCAAGCAGTGTTAAATGGGTGCTCCATGGTTTGCTTCACCTTTAGCTCCCTGGGGACACAACAGTGGCTGCAAATTTCATTATAGCCCTTACAGAGCTCAGCAGGAGCAGTGGGATTTCACCAGTGGGAAGCAGAGCACAGCAAGGCAGACCCTGTCCTGTTCCAGACCTACCATCCCAACTTTGCAGGAGATCATGTCCCAACACTGGAGTTCCTCTCCTATTCGTCTTATCCTCCTGGATAAGGGCTCCTGGAAGGGCTCCTCCTTGCTGCAGGTGTGAGGTTCCTGCAACAGACGTGGCTGTGTGACTCTTGGCTCATGAGAGTGAGGAGACAGATCCAGCCCTTGCCAGCACTCAGCTGTCCACACCTGGTGCACACTTGAGTGCTCTGCAGATTCCTTCTCAGTGTGTTTATTTGTTTGCTCTGTCAGGGGAGGCTGAGCAGGGAGATGTGCTGATGCTTTGCTTCCCAGAAAAGCTCCAGTGAGTGAGGAAGAGGCAGGAGCAGCATCCTGCAATGGCTTGGAAGGCTCTGCCCTCTGGACAGAGCCCCAGACCACTGGGACACAAAGCCTTAAGAGTTCTCTTATTGTTGGAGGAGACATCTGAGCCCACGAGCAGCCCTTCTCCCCCACTGCTGCTGGTTTTCTGGCCCAAACCCGTGGCAGGAGATGCCAGGAGGAGCAGAGCTTTGGTGTTGGGGTTGAATCCCAGCAGATGAGGGCACAGCTAGGGTGCAGCAGGGATCTGGAAAAACCCTCCCCAGGGGCAGGGCTGGCCTGAGCTGACCCAAGGTAGAAATGCCACTGGTTCTTGCACTCTGCTCCCAGCTCTCACCTGCACACAGACCAACACAGTGTCTCTGTCTCTTCCTTTTCTTATTCTCCTGCATTTTTACCCCCTTAACTGGGATAGTTCCCAGCCCATCCATCTCCTCTCTCCCCACTCTCTCCTGGTAGCCTGCTGGCCAATGCCATCCTGGTTATACTCAGCTGGACATGGAGCTGCAGAGCACCCGTGGGCTTTGGACATGTCCCCTTGAGGGCTGTTCCAGGTGGCACCAAGTCCCTTGAGGCTGTGATCTGTCCCCATGGTCACCCAGTGGGTGACAGCCTATGGCAGGACCAGCAGCCTTGGTGCCAGCACCCTGGCTGCCGGTGGGAGGGGGTGGTGGGTGCAAACTGAAGCCCTTTTAAAACCAACTCTCCTGACAGAGCTAGTGGAAATATCCCTTCATCTGACCTTGAAGGACCACCCAGGGGTTACTTAATCCTACAGTCCATCTTCTGAAAACCCACTGTAACAAGGTGTGTTAACCTCTGAGGTAGATGCAATTACAGCCAGGGCTAATGGCTGCAAACTCATCTCCCTTGTGACCTTCCTCCTCACACATGGAGGCTTTCATCAGGCTCCTAATATATATATTGCAGTTAAATGTCACTGGCATGAAGAGGAGGGACACCACCTCTCTAAAACAAAATAAATAGATTGCATTGGCATCGTGTAGGTTTTTCCCTAGCCATTTTAAAATAAAATGTTTTTTTGGAAAGCCTCTACTGGGATAATTCATGTCTTCATCAACAGAGCAAATTTGTCTTTAAGAAAGAGAGCACAGTGAGCAAGAAAAATATTGTGGTCCAGCAAATGGCATATGGGTTTGCAGGGTAATTACAGCACCTTTGGTCTTCTGGCTATTTGAGCGGAAAGGGGGATGCTTGTTGGAGTTCATCAGAACTTAAGGTAGTTCTACTGAAATGCTGTTCCCTTGGTCTCCTTTCCTTTGCTGGGATTGCACTGTAATTTGCCTTTTCCCTTCCCTGTCTTGGAAGAAGTGTCCTGAAGTGCAGAAACATCTTATCTGATCTTCTTAAGTTGTAGCACTTTTGTTAGGAAAGAACCCAAACCAGTTCCTGGTGGTGCATCAAAAGGTGGTCTTGGCTGGGTATTTCAGCCACATTTTTACCTGCATCTGATTCATCTCAGATCTATACAGAAATCATTTGTCTGGTATGAAATCAGCCAGTGCTTGCCTCCAAGGACCAACATTTCAGCCTCTTGAATGAATATTTAAATTAGGGTAAATGAATGTCTGACATGCTCTGGAACACTTCTTTCAAAAGAATCACCTCTTGCTGCTGATTGCAGTGTGGTGTCCCATGTGAAGTAACACTTCCTTCCCATCAACTTTTAAACTTTTTTCCAAAGCCTGTATTATTTTATCTTTACAGTATCTAACATGTGCTTGTCTCTAAGCCTCTGGGCACATCCATAAGTCATACTTCAAGGGCAGCACGTTCAGCTGTGTTCGCTCGTTTATGCTTCCATTGAAGTCTAAGCTCAGGAACATTGACTGTAATTGAGGAGGAACGAGAGCAACAATTGCAACAGATACTGGTGAGGACCATAACATCGTGTCTCTTTCAGCAGGACCCCAGAGCTCTTTTGGTGCCCATCAAGTCAGCAAAATACAGGTTTATGTTTTCGTGTGTGTGTGCATCCCGCAGTTAATGACACGTGTTTTAAAAGTGTAGCTGGAGTGATGTGAATGCAACGTTGTTTGCAGAACATGCCTGAGATTTCAGAAGCCAAACTGTGGGTTTTTATAGCTCCACATAAACACCTGAACACCGGCTGGAAGCCCGTGCAGTGTTGGGATAATAGGAAGAATATGTTCTGTGCTGTGGACAGTTTAAAGGAATAGGTGTCTTCCTCTGATAGCTGGAGGATCTCAGCAGCCTCTGTAGTGAACGTGTTCCAGTAATTAAACCTTAGCAGGACAAATACCTGGAGGGAGGAGGTGTTTTTTCATATTTCTGGCCAAATCCCAGTGGCCAAGGAGGTGTTTCCACCAACCACCTCCAGATACAGCTCCAGGACATATGAGATACAGAAGCAAACTGAGAACACCCTTTTCCTTGGTCCAACATGCAACAAACAAAGTGTCCCATCCCCCTAGGGTGATGCATCTTTTATGGTTGGTGGGAAATGTTTGCCCTAAGCACCATTGTCCTTGTCTTATATATGAGGAAAGTGGTGCAGAAAAGGCATCTGCCTCAGCCAGTGGCTGGAGCTCAATAAGACCCTAAATGTTTATGACCCTAATTAGCTCACATAAACCTCCCAAGGAGAAGACCTTGCTGCTGCAACGCACAGCCCATTATTTTGGAGCTCAAATCCTCACACAACACCTGCATCCCCTTTGCTGTAGCAGAGCTGCCACCCTGCCCTTCCTTTAAGGGACAGGGACCACCCCTGCACACCCACCCTTTCTCACAGCCTTCAGTGCCAGTGAGGGTGCCAGACACCAGACCAGCCTTGCTCATGCTTGATTTCTCTGTATTTTATTTTGTGACATCACTGCTCCCTGTGAGGTGACCTTCAGGCACTCTCCTTGATGCCAAAGCTGTGACCCTAACCCTCCACCACCTGGAATCCCCAGCCATTCCCATCTGGAAGTACTTTGTACAGGTATCTAGGACAGATGGCAAAGGTGGATCAGAGCAGTTCTTTTTACAGCGGGATTAGATTTTTAAGACCCGACCTGGTGCTAGATCTTGTGGAAGGAATGTAGTGGAGGTAGGTTACCACCAACCCTAGAGTCATCTTCCACTTATGCACAGAATGTGTCCAAGTATGAAAGGCGTTTCTGAGCCTGCTGCCAGCGGTGGCCCTTTGCTAAATAACCAACCACATTTATGACACCTCTGGCCTGTGGGAATTGCCTGTCTGAGACCTCAAAGTCAATTTTCATCCAGCTATGATGCAAGTTTAATGCCTGCCAGAAGAAGAAATAATATTTGGAAGTAAGTATCGAGGGAGGGAATCTTCAGCTGATACAAACCTTATTGACTTCAAGAGAACCATGCTGGTCTACAGCAGCTCTGCTGGTGGCCCAGGGTTTAAATAAACTGCAAAGGGTAGCTTAAAATCTTTTTTTAAGGAGGAAAAGGGCTGTTGAGAATGTTGTGCTGTTGTTTACATCAGTTTTACACTGCTTTGGGGGTTTTGTCCCATCTTTTTGTTTTAAAAAGTGAGGACCAGCAAAGTTTTTTGTTGGGGTATAGCAACTTCTCAGTGTTTCTGTGCAGTCCCAAAAAAAGTTATGATCCCTGCTCTCTTTGCACACCCTCACCCACATGGAGTCAGTCTGTTGTGGTTCCCACCACTTTCCCTGAGCTTTGTTCCAATTCTCTTCTGTAATAAGAGGTTGGACCACAAGAAGCCATCATGCTGGGAGACAGAACAGTCAGAGTGTGGGGAACTTCTCTGCATTCTGTAATGTGGCCTCGGGGTTTGCAATAGACCATCATGTGTGGTCACCCAGGCTTGCTTAGTCAACCCTTGCAGAGGTTTGTGAACAACTTACAGAAGTATGTGTTGAGTTGCCAGCAATTGCAGTGGATGGCTGAGGAATCTGTGGCAATGCTTGGTGCTGGTGTGAAGCTGTCTGGTTTGGGGTCTGACTTTCACTGAGGACCAGCAGGTCCAGATTCTGGGAGGGTTGGAACTAGGTGATGTCTAAGGTTCCTTCCAACCCAAACCATTCTGTCATTTTATGATTTGATGATCCTATGGACTTCAAGTCAGCAGATGATCTGGAATGAAGACTGGAAATATTGAGGTTTCACTTGCTTACTTTAATCTGGTTATTCCTGAAACTTGTGTCAAACCTTCCTGGAGCAAAATGGAAGGGCAGATTTACAGAAAACTCCTGCAAAGCAATTGCAAAGAGGCCCCCAGCAGTAGCTGCCTGCTCCCTTCCCCCAAAGAAAAAATGTTTTACTCCAGAATATGTTAAAGGCAAAATGCAGATGTCAAACTTCCTTACTTTCACTGGCTCCAAAGAAGGGTTTAATCAGTGAAATAAAGTGAGGAGTTGAGAGTTCCTTGCAGTAAACAAGTTAAACGTTATTAAACACACACGTGTCTCTTTCAGGAGCTGAATTGATTGTGTGTGTTTATTTTTATAGCATTATTTAACTGAGTAAGAAAAAAAAGACTCAGAATTGATGCCAAGATGATATAGCTGAAACAAAGCCCAAGAAAAGATTTTTCCACTGTGCTCCTTTTTTTTTTCCTAATAAGTGTCTCCCATATCTGCCAATCTTGGGTCAACAAACACAGGTTGATTGACAACTTAAAATGTTTAGCTTAGCCTGCAACTCATATAAACCAATTTAAAATTTTTAGTGCAGGAGGGAGATGTAAAAGAAACAAACAATATCCCTTCCTTCCTACCTTTTCCCCTGAGGGTAACCTCGAACTGGTTTTGTCATGGGCACTGGCTGACAGCAGGGGACATCCCCGTGTTGGAGCTCTTCATCCCTCTGTGCTCCACAAGGCAAAGTGATGCAGGTCCTCGTGGGACTGCAAAGTGCTGACGTGCACGGGAGCCCAGGGTGGAGCAGGATGGGTTGAATGTGATGTTCTTCCATCCTCACTTGGAGCTGTGCCTCTAAGAGATGTGTTGTCTGGTATAATGTGGTCAGTTAACAACAGCTTTGGCAATCACACCCTAAATAATAGAATGGATGTGATTTTGCATCTCCCTGTGAAATTCCAATATTAAAGAGACCCATTTCTGCTTTTTTTTTTTAAACTTCGGTATCCACCTGCAAGTTTCTTCATCTCCAACCAACTCCACCTCCCTCCCCAGAAGCAGTTGCATGTTCTGTGCCTGTTTTCTTATCTTCTGTAAATATTTAGCAGCAAGCTTGTGGGATTCTCAAGATATTTTCAAGATAAATCCGTGTCATAGGAGCTCTGTCCCACAACTACATTTGCTTAAATTATATAGTAAAACAAATAACCCTCCCAACTTAGCTGGGTGGAAAACAATTGCTTGGCTTTGATGGTGTGAGTACAAATGCCTCTGCAGTTGACACCTTTAGTGATTGATGTTTTTTGATGCTATAGGTTTGTTTTGCTCCCTCACTGTTTGTTTTCCCACTGGGCTGACTTGGACAGGGAATGCTGTTCCTCTGCATGGAAGTGCATATTTGGGCAGCCATGGACTTTGGGATCAAAGAAGTGAAACATGCAAACACAGCAGTTTGTCTGCAAGGTTGGATGCCCTAGAACTAGCCAGGGAAGGCAGATGGAGGGCTGTCCTCCTTACAAATCTTGGTGAGGACATCTCGGAGTTGAAAGAGAAATTTGTTTTGGATCAAAGAACTCTGATAAAGAGACTAATTAGTTAGGTTAAGTTGGCCCATTTTAAAAAAAAAAATATTATCTGTTATTAAACCTGGGTGTTGCCTTATGAGTGGCCCAGTCAGAGCTGGGAATGCCAAGTTAAGGCACAGCCACTATTCCTGTTAGATTTCCATTCTCTTCTTGCAGCCATGACAGGTGCAAATTGTGGGACACTGTGTCCTCAATAACTGTCTTCTCTAAGATGTTCTTGTACTAACCTGTTGTTCATCTCATGTCACCTGTGCTTCAGCTGGAGCAAAGTGGCTATATATCTTCATGTGTTTGGGTCTTTCCTTCTTTAGCTCTTCAGAACCTTCTATTATGGGTTTGGGTTAGGTGTGCAAGTGCCTCCAGCCAGATGCTTTGTCTTGCTCCATGCTGCCATCCAACTTCTAAGTTCACCATAGTGGAAGCTGTTCTGACAGCCTGGATTTTGGATGGCTTTGAAACAAGGGAATAGGGAACTGCAGAACTGGAATTAACCAGCTGATACTCAGCCAACCACCCAAGAAACTGGTCATGTCTCTGGTGCTCAAGTCAGTAGTTTCCAGACCTGATGTAGACTTTTCCTAGCGTTGTTTTTTTTTCTAAAAGGATATTCTTCATTTACTCTAGAGGAGTCTGCCCTGATACAAGGGCCCCTAATAAAGGTCCAGATGGGGAAAGATCTGGGGGGGATATCTGGGAAGAAGGATTTACTGAGGTTTTGTACCTTTCCTGAAGGCAGATTGGGTAAGGCAGGCACTGTGGCTTCTCTAGCCAAGCCAAGGCAGGACACCATGGGTCACTTCATGGTGTGCAATGAACTGTGGGCTGAGGCACAGCTTGGGCAGGGCAGAGCCCCTGTCCTGCCTGCTCTGCCCCCCAGCACCTCAGGGAACTGCCCCCCAAACACCCTGTGAGCCACACACACTGACAGCCTGGTTTCCCTTGCCATGGGCTGCTCAGGATATACAAGCAATAGTTAAGATGTGACAGAAAGCTGAGTATAAACTGAGATGTAGCTGCAGCTGGGTTAGAAATGCCACTAAACAAAAGTGGACTGTCTCCTCCTGGGTGGGTTTCCAGAGAAGGGCTTGTTTTTCATTTCCTTGGGATCTAAGTTTTAGAGCTAACTTTTCCTTAACAAAGACCAGCTTTAAAATAGAGATGTAGTACCCTCGTGTGAATGTTAAAATGAGAATAAAAATTACTGAACATATTGACAGCTAGATTTTGAGGTTTTATTAAGATCTGCCTCTGAAGTAAAAATTATTATTGTTGCTTGTGCCGCAGTTGTAAAGTCTTTCAAGAACTGTCCCAGCTAGACTTATATTATTTTTGTGTGTCTATAAATCAAAGATTATTTGAGTAAAAGCTGCATAAAGCAGATCTGGCTGGTAAGGATGAAATATCTTTAACCGGGGGGATTTGGGGTGGTTGAGCATCGAGGATAAGGACACCAGTTTTGAAGTTGTAGGACACCAGAAAATAACTGAATTAGCAGTTGAAAAGCTATTGGTTGGTGTTCAGTGTAGATTTAATATCCTTAAAAGTGCTGTTAATCTGTTTCACTGTGTGAGACCCTGCTGCTGAGCTGGCAGCCAGGGCTTTCCTGGCCTTTCCATGCCTGGTTTCTCCCTGGGAGCAAAGGAACAACCCTAGCAGCATGGCAGGAGCATTGTCATTCCTGTTTAATTCGTTTGGTTTGAGGTTTACATCCTGCCCAACAAACATCTTGTTTGTGGCCTGACAACAAGAGCTGTATAAAGCCATTTTCTTCTGCCAGCTGCTTTGTGGTCAGCTGGAGGGAACCCAGCCAGGCAGCTACCCTGTAATCATATCACTTTCCAGTGAGGGCAACGGAGAAGATAGCAGCAGGCAGGTCCCTTGTCTGGTGTCCTTCAGACAGCTCTTTGTTAAACAGCTGTCCTCTGCCTTCATTCCAAGACTGCTTCATTGCTGTTCATTTCCTCTTGCTATTAAGTGCTTATCTGTGGCTGGACAGGAGCAGCTGGATAGGGACTGAGTGAAAATTGGAAAAGCTGGAGCCTTTGCTCTTGTCTGAGGGAGCAGCAGCCAAGAGCCATTTGCTGGCAGAGCTGGAGAGTGGCCCGAGCTCCTCCGGGCAGGTGCGTGTTCCCCTCCTGGCAGCTGGGTGATGAAGGGGATGCTCAAACACACTGTTTATCCTCTGGCACAGGAGGGCCTGACTAGCATGAAAATTAACACTCAGCCCACAGCTTTCAGTCAAAGCCCCCAAGTGGGGGCTTCCAGCAGGCAACCTCAGGCTTCCAGTGAAAAATGGAAGAGGAAACGGGCTTGTTTTTCTAACATTCAACATCAGCAAAAAATGAGGAGAATCATCAGCTACTGATGACTCTGCTTTGTTTCGTTCCAAGTTCTTTCACTGACCTACATGATGGAAAAACCCACTGTCTGCCCTAAAGAATAAACCTGCTAAATTGGCAAGAGATAAGGAGCACTCCAAGGACCAATGTTTTTATTAGAGCAACACAGATGAGCTTCCTCAATTCACGAGCTGGTTTTATCTTTACCTTGAGTGTCCTGTCTATGAACGAGAGCCTGCAAAAGGTAAACTCTCACACCATCAGGCTCCTCAGGATTCACACTGATTTGCAAGTTTTTAGGCACATGGGAATCCCACGAGGTGCATGGGGAAAATTCAGCTACTTCTTGAGCTCACCCAGGAGTTTCAAATTGGATTAATCCCCTGCTCTGATCCACACGCTTTTTCTTGTGCTGGTAACGGAGCCACAGGGCCTCTCAGCTTCAGAGCTGCCAATCTTTTTTATGAAATAAAAGTGTTATTTTCAATATTTTGTTACTTTCTAAGTGAGTTGAATGAGATTAAGCAAAATTAGCACCTTCCAGTCATGAACTCCAATTTCACTGCAATGATTGCTATTCCCCTTCAGGATTCATTCCTTTCCCAGGTCAAGAGTGCACAGTAGCACTCTGGAAGCAATGGATTAAAGTGCTGATATGAGATATTTCTGCTTTTATCTTCTAGAGAATCTGTCTGATCACTATTTTGGCCTGTTTAAATATTGGCTTCAATTTTCTTAGCACAGAGATTGTCCTGAATTTTACAGATTTATTCTGTTGAGTTTAATGGCTTTAGTTGCTTGAGAAGTGTTAAATGCTTGCAAACATTTTTTAGCCATGTCTTCACTTCGCCTTAACTGCATGGAGGTGAATTTCTGAGAATGACAGCACTGATTAGAAGCTCTGCAATGCAAGCACTTAGGACTCCAGGCTTCCATGAATCTCTAGTTTTGAAGCCACAGGATGAACAACCAGCTCTGATACTTGCTGTGCAATGCTGAAAGCACAAAGGGCTTAAACAGAGCTTGAAAATAACCAAACCCCTGCAAGATAATTACACAGTGGTTGAAACTTCTGTTTTCAAATACCAAATGAGCTCGGGAAAGTATTGGGTGATTTCCTTTCCCTGCCACTGATTGAGACTTAGATGGGACACTTTGTTCCCATTGGGAAAGAGAATAATATTCACCGGTATATTTGTTCAAAGAATGCTACTCTCAGCATTTTCCCAAATCAAATGCAATCCATCAGCTTCAAGGGAGACGGCAGCATTGTTTTGAATGGTTCATTATCAATTTGCACTGAAGGAAGTAGCCCCATGCTGTTATCTGCCCCTGTTTTCTTTTGATTCGGGGAGCCTGTTTGTGGATTATGTTGGGTTGTATTTTTGGCTTGCCAGGATACTACCATGGCTTCAGAAAGGTTTTCTTATAAAAAGTGCCCAGTTTCTATTATTCCTGTTTGGTGCAAGACCAGTGGTTGTTAGACATCTGCCTGCTTGGGCTGCCAGGGGGACAAGGTCAGCGTGGCTCAGGGAAGCTGGAGAGCAGAGCTCCAGATCAGCTGGTGCCATTTGCACGGCTTGAGCAGGGCTCGGGTAGCCTGCCCAGTTAGTTTAATTGCCATTCAAACTGGAACAGCCCTTGTGTATAAATTATGGGAATTATTCTTCTTGCAAAAGCAGAGACAAAACATTGACAACAGTGAGCAAACCCAGAGTTATTCAAATTACAGCCCTGGGAATCTACCCTTCCCCTCCTTCCATAGGATATATGCCTGAAAATCAGAGGTGTCTGCTCTGCAGTTATCCTGAGCAAGGACTTGTATCCCCCTGAACACGGATGCCACCAGCCCCAGGCTCTTTGCTGAAGGAACAGCACATAGCTGGGGAGCTTTAGTTCCACACCATCCATCACCAGTGAAAAATAAGCCACATACACTGAGGCTACTGTGTTGAACATCAGGAAAGTCAAAATTTTTCCAGCCACTGGAAAATATTAAGCATATGGATGGTCCTGCATTTGTCACCCAGGAGTCTAAATTGAGAATATGGTAGAATATTAGCCTTGGTACTAGGGCTGATCTACTGAACACAAGAAATAACATGCAATAGTCCAGACTTACCAGTGAGCTCATTAAAAATTGATCTTTGAAGGCTACAGTTTCTGAGATATGTTATTGGTCAGTAATTGCAGTAGCTCCTAAGCAACTGGTGGCCTTTGCTCTTCAATTCCAGCTTTTGTTTAATCCACCAAGTTTTTATAGCTGAGTGTGTTCAGTCACACCATGCTGAAACCCACTGAAGCTGATGGAGTAGCTCAGGATTAGTTCCCTTCCAGCCTTTGCTCTTTGCAACTCTCCTCCAAGAGGTTTCATCCACACAGTGCAGGTCTTTCCATTTTCTTCCAGTTGGCTTTACAATTTGTCTTTTCACTTAACTACATTTGATTTAGCCAGCAGCTTTCCCCACTATTCTCCCTCTGTCTGCTGCTGTGAAGAGCACCACAGAAAATTATTTTGCGTGAGTCAATGCGTTGGTTTTGGCAACAAGCATCCAATGGGCAAGTTCAACAGCAAGGGAGAGAACTTGGACAAGGAATTTTGATCAACAGGCAATGTAAAAAACCTAATAAGTACAATAATTTGTTGTGTTGCTATCAGCAGTATAATTCATGCTGGCTGCATGATTCTCTTTCAATCCACCTGGCAAGAAGCATTAAAGTTTCCCTCTAGGGTTGGCAAGGGACTCTTTTTCCATAGCATCATTTGACCATGGAACAGTTGGCAGGGGGAATTTGAAGAGTGATGTGGCTGTATCCTCTCTTTCAGACAGTTAAACACGTCTTCTCCAGTGGCAACTTTGGCAGCAAGTCCCTGAAAATGGGAAGCTGCACGAGTGGCCTCCCACAGTGCTCAATCTCAGGCTTCTGCAGGAAAGCTGCAAATCCAGGGAATTCCTATTTAGAAACTAAACTGTGTATAAATTTGTTGGTTTTTGAGATACATTTCAGTTTGCAAACAGCAAGATCTTGAACACAGTGGCTGCAGACTGGCATTGGCAACCTCAGCTAATGGAATTGTAGAGTAGGAGCAGGTCCTGTGGGCCACCTCAGCTGAGCTCCAGGCTTCCCAGAGCCACCCAGCAGTGCTCTGTGTCATCCCTCTGCTGGATCTCTTCAGGGATGAATTCTTGTGCATACCCAAGGGATATTATCCTGTTTCCCCAAACTGCTTTTACTATGAGCATGTTTTGTAGTTCCTTGCCCTGGCCTGACTCTTTTTTGCTCTTTCTGTCTCACCGCCATCTCAGGTGACATGATTTGCTGTAGCTATGACCATCCTGTAATTTATTTGTAGGAGTTAATGCTGTCTTCATCAGCCATGTTTTCTTAAATGATGCAAAATCACTGTCTCCAAAATCTTGGTATCCTGATATACGCTAAATAAGACTTCAGTAAGAGTGAAAGAAAGTATTATACCCTGATGGCAAACCAGGTGTGAATTTGGTTGCTTACAACATAATTTACCCAACCAAACTAATGAAGATAAGGATGAATATGCTGACTAACACCCCATCACCTGTTGCAAGTAGTTGTTTTAATCGTGAAAATATTCTGAAACCCCAAACTCTAGGATAATTGAGACAAAGAGTCAGATTTCTGTGGTGGCCATGACTGAGCTGGGGTGAAGCCCACCTCTGTGACTCAGGGCTGATCCTTGCCCTCTGCACAGCAAGACAGCTGGGTAGCAGCAGAGGGGGGGAAGTCACTGTGCTAGGGGAGAACTGAAAACTGATTTATGGAAAAGGCTGGACCTCAAGGCAAACTAAATCAGACAAAGGGTGAAATGGCAAAGTCAAGGTGAGGTGGCAACACACTGAGTAATCACATTGTCGTCTTTTCCTTCCCTCTCTCCTTGTGGCCATTGTTTCCCTATTGCACTAAGAATTTTTGCTTTGTTTGTTTGGTTTTATAAGGGCCAGAAACACATTTCAAATACATAGGAAAACAATAATAGCAAAATTTTATTCCAAGAAGCATTACCCATCCAAGCCAGAAGCAGAAATAGTGAATCAGGTGATCACCACCCACCATGAATATGAAGCAGCAAATGATCAAATCCTGGAGCTTGCATGCAGTCTGGAGAGGTTTCTTGAGTCTCTCAGTCAGACTTCTATTACAAAAACCCTACTATTGTAATGAAACTAGAGTCAGTTATGAACAATTCACAGACACTTAAAAAAAAAAGAGCCTGAATTGTGAACAAATACTACTGGCAACAAATAAATCAACAAGCACCTAATTATTTGTGTCTTCTCACTATAACAGCACATCAATCTGCAATGAAATAGTCATGGATGAATCACAGAATATTCAGCTTTCCAAGTGCATGTTGGGTTCTTTAAAACTGGACCACAGATATGAAGAAGGAGAAAAAAAAAAGATTACTGGAAATGGTGAAATAAATTGTATTGTGATAGTTTGTTTATGCATAACAATTTCAATAGCTGTAATGGGACAAGGAAAGGGTGGAGAGAGCTGCTCTTGTGCACTAAGGAGCTAAGAGCAGCCTGGGGATGGGCTCACTCAGAAGGCTGTGGAGGCTCCACTCCAGCCTCTCTGGAGGGTCAAATAGCAGGAGTTTGGAGACAGCAACAAAACCTTTAGCTTAAGCAGGATGTGATTGTAATCCCCTTCCTCTCCAAATGCTTTAAACATCTTGCTTCCCTCTGGAATTGGCAGTAGGAGGGTATTTTGGTTCAAATACAGGGTTTGTTCCTAAGACTTCTGGCTCTGCCACTGATTTACTGGGTACTTGGGCAAACCACTGCATCTCTCTGTGCCTCCAGCCCAGTATGTAAAACACAAATAATTACAGCACTTTCATCCTGTCCTGTGTCATCCTTGGGCACAATGGAAAACTGCCAGGAAGGGTTGAATTCATGGGGGTTAGCAGGTAGGATCAGATGGCCCCAGCAGAAACAGTTGGTGCCAGTCTTGTTGGAGTTAAGCAGCAATAACAGCTCTGGTGTTTCTGTCCTAGAAAGCACAAGGTTGGTCCAGAGCTGTGCAAAAGGCAGGAAGTAACTGGAGATGAGGGGGAAATAAAATGGCAAAACTTTTCTAATACGATCCAGTACTTCTCAAAATCCCTAAAGATGTGGTTGAAGCTTTACGCAAATGTTGTGAGATGCTTTTATTTTCTTTGCAAAGGAGTTTGCCAGCCCTCTGCACGAACTGCTGGGCTTGGAGACAACGACACATGAGGCAAAGCAGAAGTGTGAAAACCTCCCTCGCCCTCAGGTTTGCACTTTCTCCCCCCTGTCCTCACCTAGGGGAAGGTGAACATCTGCCTTGGATGGCAGGACACTGCTGCTTTGCTGACTGGCAGGAAGCTCCAACTTGAAGCGGGTGAACCTTCTCCTCCAGCTTGCCCTCAGAAAGCACATGAAACACATCGGCCCTTGTTGCTTCCACAAGCTGAAAGGAGTTTGTGATTTCAAGTCTACTCTGCTCACAGCACGACATGCCCTGGGTCAGCCCCAGTAATAATGTTTTTAAACAATATAGGGTTATTCTTGGCAATCGGTGATGACGTTTTCTACCAATCGGGATATGAGAAAAACTTCTAATAATAAGAAGTGATAGAATAACAGAACTGGAGACCAAAATATTCTGAAATGCAGAGGCTGGTCACACTGTGGGGGCAGAAGGAAGCTGAGACAAGTCCCAGCTATGATTTGTCTTAAGAGTTTAACCCAAACATACTGTTAATTCCACACCTGGGGAGTCCAAGCCTAATTACTCTGTACTCCAGATCCTCACAGCAGTAGGAAAGGCAAATGCTGTGTTCATATTTTACTCTGCTCCTATATGTGATCAAACAATTAGGTACTTAACATAGAAATTGAAATAATTTGCAAATCTGGCACATGAGTAATGTACCAAATTCTGAGTCCAGCTTACTTTTCTGTGTCTATGCCTCCACATGGACTAGACTCACTTTTTCCTGGTGAGTGTAACATAATTTTTGGAGCGTGTGCCCACACAGAAGTTCCCTTTTCCTTTGTTCACTGTTGGAGGTTCTTTGTGCAGTGCCTGCAACAAGCCTGGTGATGATGGTGGTTCTCTTTTCTGCACACAGAGATAATACAAACCCCCAAAATGCACTCAGCAAAATTGAGTTGGAGCACTTCCCCAGGGGGTTTACCTGCTGTCACCTCTGAAAGCTTGAGGCACAGCTACCATTCCCTGTGCAAGCTCAGTGACACCCCCATGGAGGGGCAAACGTGCTATCCTTTATTTTTGTCAGCTTAAAAGAAACACAACAGGATAAAGAAGGTTGAGATGCAGGAAGCAGGGGGGCAGAAGCAATGGAAATCAGAGGGACTGTTCCAAGTTAAGGGCATCATGCAAAAAAATACCCAGTGGAGGTGAATATAGGAATGTACAGGAAGGTAGAACTTACAAGGGAAGAGCTTCAGTAGAAAGGAGAGAGACCACAAGAAAAGCAACAAGGATGGTGTATGTGTAAAGAGCTTCCAAACTAGGTCAGCTCTTAGGTCTACCCAGTTGGGTAACTTGGCTGCAGCTTTGTGATAATGAAAAATTATGGAGTCTGACAGCACCCTGGCTCTCTCCTTCAGCCACAGGTGTCTTTCAACATCAAGTTACTATTGCCATCAAATGGAGGAGTTAAAGGCAAAATGCAACACCTCACTTGAAGCTGAAGGTCTTTCAGAGGCACTCGTGTCTTTGCCCTGGTAGTACAGAGCTCTTCTTTGCACTTTGATTTCAACTTGTCTCATTCAGGTTGAACCATAATAAGCTGCTCCTAAGGCACATCTTCAAAGAATAATTTAAGCAGCTCCTAGACAAATAACAAGACAAACTGGGACTGGGAAAAGGAACTCTCAACATTTCCTGCTGTTACTGTTCTACCAGCTCACACAGTTCACTTCCGCTACAGTCCTTTCAGGATGACTTTTTATATCTGACTCTTCTGATAAAAGCATCGTTTGGTTCTTCAGAACCATTTCCAATGGGCTTGTTTTTCTAGGGTTTCCCTTTCACAAATTCACAGATTTATTCCATATCCCATCCTCCTGAAATTATAACTCAATTCTATTCAACTCTCCTTCATGAGGCCTTACTGGATAGGATCTTACTCAGCATTCAAGCCCTTCTTCATGCACATGGTATGGAAGTCTTCCCACCTCCAATATGTTTTTTCCAGCCTTCTCCCCACCCCAGGATGGGCTGATTGATAGCAGCAGTTGATCTCCATGCTGTCTCTCCCCCTCAGATGTCTGAGCAGCTGTCATTTCCAGAGAGCAGGCAAATGAACTCCTCCTTTCTTTTTTCTCCCCATCCGTCAGCTCAAAAGTAACACTGACAGCAAATGGAGTCTCCCAGCTGGTTTGATTTATTTGGTTTAATGTTCCACCATGACCCCTTGGCTTGGTCTGGCCTTTCATCCAAGTGCTGTAGGGGCCTGAGGCTACTTGACTTCCGTGATTAGATGACTTCAGTGTATTCCAGCCTGTTTGGCCAAAATCCAAGCAATTGACTTTAGTACTGTCTCCATTTTGAAGAGGTTGAACTAAGGCATGAGGAGAGACATCCCAAGAAATTCTGCACAGCCCAAAAGCAGTGGAGCCACTTCATTCCTGACTTCTGCTAAGTTGCCCTTCAGCAGTGCCAGCCATTCCCAGTTTGCCACCCGATGAGGAACAGAATAGGCAGATCTTCCTCTTCCCATCTCTCATGGCCTTTTCCCCATTGTGGTGGCCCTCAAATGTGTATTCAAAGAAAAATTCTCTTTTCCATGAAGAGAATTTTCCTTCCAACCACCAACATGGTGGTTGACATGCAAGATGTCAGGTAGAGAAGAACTAGCCCCAGAAGCAACAAAAAATTATCCAAATTTTCTTGCCCTCTGACACTTCTCCCTTTCTACTCTCAAGCTCTATCTGAGCAGAGTCCTAGATCATAAATTCATCAACCAGCAAAATGAGAGGGAGACACTTTCCTCCAATGAAGGGACTGCCCTGGGCCAACTGCCCTGGCTCTGCCTTTCCATGTCAGAAATATCTGTTGGCCCAAGTAAACTGGCCAGGTTTTTCCCTCCCACTTGGTCCCACTAGGACTTGACTGAAGAAAGTGTTTTGATTTGAGTACAACAGTAGCCAAAAAGTGGCGTATGAAAGTATTAGGAGGTGGCACATGTAGCTCTGCTCTGCACACAGTGTCTTTTGTGCTGCTGTAATTCTCTTGGCTAAGGCTGGGATATTTTACCCATTCAGTTATAGCAGCATATCCTGTAGTGTGGACAGCATAAGGGTGCCTTATACCATCTAAGCTCATTCCCTTTTCTCACAGAGGAATAAGCCCTACAAATAGCAGTGTTTTTATCTTAGGAGAGCTTCACCAGCATCAGGGTAATTATACAGTTTAAGCCATCCAAAGAAAAATAAACTTTTACACAGAAAATCCTTAAAGAGGTAGGTTGTGATAACCAAAATATTTCTTGACTGCCCAGGCTGACACAGCCAGATGGAGCTTAAAGACACTGAAGGAAGGGGTTTCCTCAGCAGTACAGAAATTGCCTGTGTGTTTGGCATCCTGAAATAGTGAAGTCTGTCCTCTTTATGTCCAGGCCAGTGGTAAAGGATAAATCATAGGATCATAGAATGGTTTGAGTTGGAAGGCAGCTTAAAAATAATCTAGATCCAACCCCCCTGCAGGGGCAGGGACACCTCCCACCAGACCAGGTTGCTCAGAGCCCCATCCAACCTGCCCTTGAACACCTCCAGGGATGGGGCAGCCACAGCTGCCCTGGACAACCAAGGAACCTGATCCCATGAGCATGGCATGGGTGGAAATATCTCTCTTGCTTCCACTTCAGTGTATTTGCATGGTCAAAGCTAAGCATGTGTGTGACTGTTTGGATAATGAGAGGCACGCAGGGTGTGATTTAAATACCAGGAAAGAACATCAATGGACTATTCAATATTTAATTACACTTACTCCACTTCACACTCCAGTGCAGATTTTGTTGGTCTCAGAAGTGAGTTATTTTCTGTGCTTTAGACTTTCTGGATCCTCAAAGAACACAGTTTGTCTTTTCAAATACTAAATTTGAAGCCTTCTCTATCAAAAAGCATGAGTTTTGTACGTGTCTTTAGAACACTTCCAGACCCTATGGAAGGGGTATGATCTATCTCCAGTGGCTCCCCAAGATATTTAGCACAATCGTAATTAATAAAGACAGATAAAATAATTTATTCCAGAAAATCTAATTAAACCAATGCAGAACTTTTCAGGGGAAAGATCACTTTCCACAAAGCAAGGCCAGGTTAAAAAAAGCTCAGAAACATTGCTATGGATGTTAGGAGGGAGCTGGGAAGGCTGTTTCTCATGCATATCCCTCTTTCTTGGTTTAGTTTATCATTTTTAAAACACCTTCCCTGTACATAAACCCTCGGCCCATGTGAGTTGGTTGCTTAGTCAGTCAGAAAACTGAGTGTGGTGGTTGGTGGTGGTGATGTGTTTGACTAATGGAGGTTTCATTTCTCTACCTCTCTGCATCTTTGTCTTAGACAAGGAGGGGAAAAAAAAGTTCTGACTTCCAGACAGCCATGAAAACTAAATAAACATGCATGTAAATGAGAGGTTATTTGGAAGAGGGATTGTGGATGTTGGCAGGAAGAACAGCACAACTTATGACTTCTCTTTTTTTCTTCTCCTCTCCCTCTCTCAATTTTTTTTCCTCCTTTTTCCCCTCTCTCAATTTTTTTTCCTCCTTTTTCCCCTCTCTCTCTTTTTTAAGGCCAGTGGAGATATTTTTTAAGGCAAGAGTTTATTTTTAGGCCCCATTGTTATGGCAAAATGGGGAAATGACCTTTTCATTCAGTCAGGAAGGATCATGTGATTGGCAAGTGAAAAGATATAGAAGCGTGGGACTTGAGCCATCTGTGTCTTAGGTCCTACAGAGAGGTTTCTTGTCCCCATTCTCTTTGGTAATCTTCTGGATGGAGAACCTACATCCTCCAAGACTTGAAAGCTTGATATATAGGCAGAATTAATGCTTGTCTTTCACCATCCAACAGCTTTTGTAAAGGGAAACCATGAGCCGAATGTTGTTATCAGGCAAAGGCTCAACCTGTAGTGATTTACAATTGAGAGTGGGATTAGAGCCTTCATTGCCAGGGTCAGGAGCCCTGGAAAGTGCTGGTTCCAGCTGAACTGCTTCATTTCACAGGTGACATGAATGTTGTAGAACTTTCTCCTCAAGATGATAAAGGTGGCAGTTATTTACTTGATAGCTAAATCCAGGTAAGCCAGTGCCCAGCAGGAAATGCTAGTGTGTATAAATAAAGCCGTGCGTAGTAGCTGTGGGTTTACAGAGGCTTTTAGAGAGAAATGTTGACTTGCTGTTCTCCTGAGGGACCAGGGCTACTGGAATGTCCTGCATGCTTCAAGTACCTGCCCTGTATCTACTTGAACTAGAATTCCTTAGCATTAGGCCACAGTTGGTAAGTGGTGAGGAGTCTGTGTGTGTGTGTGCTTCTGTTCTTTTGCCCATAATAATCATTTCCCCTTAATCAGACTCTTTCACACGTGGTCTTTGAAGCAGCATCTGCAAGGATTTGAAAAGGGAGTCACCCTCCTGTGAGGGCTGTAGCTGCTGCTTCTGAATGGTTTATTTTCTTTTAATTTTGTACTTTGACTAAATTTAACTGGCTTTTCTTTCTCTCTTTGACATCTGTGTACTTTCTGAATGTAATCTCCAAAAGGTTTAACTCTAGCTTTTCTTATAAATACACATCTCCATGTACCATCTGGCTCCTGCCCTGTCCAAGCTTTCACACCATTTGAGCCTGGTGGGCAGGACAGCCCACTGCCTCTGGATCTCCTGTGGTCTGGAGGAGACCCCTGGATCCCTCTGGCAGGTGACCCATCTCATTTCACACTGAGAGCCTCTCTTCTTTCTTGTCTAGAACTCTTAACTTGCATTTTTCCCCTGCTGTTGAGTGTGACTAGTATTTCATCCCTGGAAAGCCTCTCAGGACATTGAGCCAAGTTTTTTTAAAGTGTGTGTTTGTATGTGCCCAAGTGTGTGTGTATCTGTGTGTGTGTACATGTGTGTGCACAAGTCCCAGAATAGTACACATCTGTCATTTCTAAAGGCAGCAAAAAGATCCTTATCAGAGGAACTGATTTATTGCCACATTTAATTAGATTCTTGTCAGAACCTGGTTTAGTGGTGTAAATGCAAATGTCAGGTCAGTATAAATCACAGGGGCAGGGGAAAGGGAAAGAAATGCTCCCCTTTCCCAAAGAGATAAACCAGCTCCCTGGGTAAAGTGGTCTCCTCCTTGATCTGCCATTTGAGATAAGCTAATATACAGCACCATTACGTGCCCTCTCTGGCATTAATTGCCAATTAATGGGAGGGGCATGGCCCCAGCTGTGCAGATGTGAGAGGTTCGTCCCCCCAGGATGTGACAACGTCCAATCCCAGGACCCTCACCCTGCTGTGAACTCCCTTTGCTCCCCCACGGGCACTCCGCTTGGTTGCAGCCTGTGCACGGAGGCTCTGGCTGCGCATGGCTCTGCAGGCAGGGTCAGGTGCTGAGCAGCTCTGAAGCAGGAGCTGCTGTGAGCAGGGCCCAGCTCTGCAGCACGGAAATCCTCTTTCCTGGGTGCAGTGGGGATGAAGTCCTCTCTGCCAGCAGCTCGTTTTCTTATGCATTATATCAAATGCAAAATTTCCTTGTGTCCAGCATGGACAGGCTGTGGCTGAGGACTTTCCCTCTGCTCCAGGGGTGGATTCTGCCACGGGGACAAAGTGGGGACACAGCAGACAGGAGTGAAGTCGCTGTTAGTGTCGGAAGCCTGCCCTGCTGTGCTTGCTCAGGCTGTCTGCTGGGGGTCAAGCCGTGTTCCCCGAGGGTCTCAGCCCAGGCTGCCTTACCCCATACCCTGCTGGCTGTCTGGGGAGCGTGTGGCTCCCTCCCTGCCTTCCTAAGCTCCGGGCTGGCCTGGCTGTGCTGGTCTGTGTCCCTGCCAGGCTCCTGCTTGCTTTTCCTCTCCAGAAGGGCTGGAGAGAGGGTCAAGGAAGGCCAGATGGTACTTCTCTGCTTTTATGCCTTAAAGCATGCAGCTTTTTTTCCAAAACGAGTAGCATAGGCAGCTAGTAAAATCCATTAAAGATGCTGTTGGATGTAAAAGCTGGCTCTTTTTTGTCCAGAGTCATAAAAGCTCTTAAAGAGATCCAAACCGGAAAAGACAGGCACCTAATAGTGAAAACAAGGAAGGGGGGGGAATAAAACTGGCACAAGGCTCCTGAATTTTTCCATGACTGATTTGAGCATTGCAAGCCACTGGCACGGAAAAGCAACACCCGCAGCACCACAATAGCAATAAATAAAACAGGGAGAGGGGACCCTGAGCTCTGCTGTGGTCCAGCAGCCTCGGAGCCCCGGCCGCCCTGGCACGGCCTCGTTAGCAACCCGGGCAGCAGCTCAACCATCGGGCCGGGATTGGGAACGGGAGCAGTAGTTAATTAAGCCCGCATCTTTTATTCTTCGGGGGCAATTCAGCCCGGTTTTGAATAAGCTGGAGTGCCAGGACCTGGTGGGAATGTCTCTGCCGGCGCTGGAGAATCCAGTCTCATGGGCTGCTTTATTAGCATAACAATATTGCCCAGGATGCACTTGGCATGATGTAATGCCAAGAGGGAGCGAGGGGAGATGAAAGTTTTCTTCCGTGCAGGAGCTGGGAGTGTTTGCCACGGACTGGGGCTGTGTCGGTGCATGAAATTTCTTTCTCCCCCCTCTCTCTCTTTCCCTCTCTCCTTATGGGATGTTTGCTAATTGAACCAGTTCTGGAAAACAATAGGTTGTCAGAGCCCCCTCCTCCACTCTCTCTTTTAAATTCCCATTATTCTGACTTACTGGCAAAGCCAGAGACTTTTATGCTCCTTAGAAAGTGGCCTCTGATTATTTGCATTTCCATGTAGAAGCACTGGAGAAGGGGAACAAGATTTGTTGGGATGAGCAGGTGGGAGGAGAGGGGACCTGCTGCCCCTGTCTCCTGTAGCAGCCAGGGTATTTGGAAGGGGAACCAAAGTATCTCCCTTCCCAATTTCTCCGTGTTCCCCAGGTGGAAGCATTTGTCCTGGGATGGATCTGCCCCCAGTGCTATTCTCTCCAGCAGTGCACATCCAGTTCTTTTTAGTGTCAAATGCCTCCGTCTGTGGAAATTTAAGTGCCTGGGGTCTCTTACATAACCAAAGTGAGGATTTCTCGTGCCTTGTGTGTTAGTGGATAACACCAAGGATGTGCTCTGATTTAGTGGGGTTTGCATATATTGTCTTAGCATGTGCTATTCTGGTTGCAAGTACTTTTGGTGCAGAGGACCAGCTGCACAGAGCTGCCATGCAGGAACAGAGCACAGCAGGTCAGTGTTGGCATGGATGTGTAACTGTTGAATTATACTGTTCTATGTACTGAATTACTTATTTTGCCTGTACTGAAAATATCACCTATCCATGATTTTTTTTTTTTCTCCTTACTCTGGGTTAAGCCATCTGTGGCAGCAAAGCAATGAGGTTCAGTCAGGCTCCTGCTGGCAGCTCTGCCCCTCTCAGCCCCCCTACCCTATCCTGTGTGTCCTGGTCACCTCAGCATGGCTTGACAACAGGAGTGTCTCTGCCTGGGTGGACGTGCTGGCCTAGTTCATGTAGCTTCTGGACACTAGAGGCCTCTAGATGCTCTGCTATGGTTAGTGCTGGTTCTGGCAGTCTTGTGTAATTAACATTCACGTGGAGCAAAAGAGCAGAACTGATGGCATTCAGCTGACTCCTTTGTCCTCTCCAAGTGTTGTCCACTTGTCTGTACCATTTCTAATCGGGTACCTGGTGAGCAGGCAGGTTCCAGGAGAACAAGGGCTGGAGAATGCTGGTTGAGCAAAGATGGGGATTAATCTCTCTCTCAACAGTCCCTGTGTGTTCAGGCACACACAGGCAGCAGGTTGCATCTGGGGGGTTGCCGTGTCTTTGGACACAAATCAAAAATGTGCTTTAAGAAAAAGTTATGAAAAGTGAAAATGAACATTTAGTATCTGTGTTATAGCAAAAAATTAAAACCTGGACTGGCCCACCCAGCATTGCATTTCTGTCCTTGAACTCTACAAGCCCACATGTCTTGAAAGCAAAGGACTTCAGGGCCTGTCTGGAGCAACCTGGGGTAGAGCCCCCACCACTGGCTTTGCTTTCCATCCCAATGTTTCTTCTGGAGACCTCAGGCTGATTCCCTCGAGGACAGGAAAAGATTTCCCTCCTTTGAACTCCCAGCTGTATTTTCTGAGAAGCCCTTCAAGCCTGGCTGGACTGGGGGATCTGTTCCAAAGGGAAGTTTGCTGCCCCAGCATTGTCCACTCCCTGGTTTTCTCCTAGATTTTCCTTGTCCCTCCCCAGCACCAGAGCAGTCTGACCTGGACACACAGGAAGCTTGCTTATGGAGTGTTTTTCCAAGGGCTGAGGGTGCTGCTGGGAGCAAGGAGGCTGTGAACCTTGATCACTCCAGATTTCCTGGCAGTGACTCCCATATTACCCAACTTGCAAGAGACAACATGTTTTCCAGAAGCACTGTCCTACTGAGATCCCAAATTTGCTGAGGACCTACCTGGGTAGTTCTTGTGCAGCAATTCTAGTCACAGATGGATTTATTTTTTTTTTTTTAAGCTTCCATTGTATGTGCTGTCCCAGAAAAACCTATTCTTGATGTGTTAAGAGTTACACAACTGGTGACAAAGATCAGGGCAATGTGGGAAGCCCCACGGATCTTCAGACTGGCCTGGCTAAATGTGCCATAGTAGTGATACCCCAGGAAATGTGGCCACTGAGTTCTGAGAATCCACTGAGTCTAAGGGGAGCCAACCTGGTACACTGAGGTACTGGTTAAGGACAAGAATTTGATAGTGTTTGGGTGTCTAAAGATGCACTTGAGGAGCATCCCCCAGCCAGCCAGTGTTGGCACTCATTGGAGGGGTGAGCCCAGGTCCCAAGTGGCTCCTCTGCACAGGGTGGGAGGTGAGGGGCAGCACAATCCCCCCCCTCTGACAGCCCTGATCAGAACCACATTGCTGCTGCCTTCAGCCCTGTGTCCAGAGAGGCTGGAACTGCCTGCTGCTAATCACTGCAATTAGTGTGCAGCATGTGCCTACCAAAGGGGTGTTGCCAGTTGCTTTAGCAGAGGCTGGGGTGAGATTTGGCTCCTGGCTCCCCATGGAGAATGAGGCGTAGCACCAAGGCTCTGAGCTGCTCCTAAAGACACTGCTCTGTTCCTTTAAGTAGTAGCCAGAAGTTTTCTAAATATTAGCATCTTACCAAAAGAAGAGGGGGAGGGGAAAAAAAAAAAGTGTTTTGGCATGAGAACAATTTCTCCATTACCTCAATTAGTTCAAATGATCTGGAAAGGTTCTCTCTGGAGAAATCAAGCTAAATCTCAGCCAGCAACGGGGCTGGTGGTTGGTTGGTTGCTGTAGGTGTTGATATGAGCATTAGTCAGCAACGTAGATTGCAGTGAAGTCAGTCAATATTGCTGTCACTGCTGGCTGGCTACAGTCATAAATTAATTAATTATATCTCTGCAGTAATTGAAGGCCTTATTCTCTCTAGGATTCTGACTCCAGCACCTCCCTGCCTGTTTCTCAGGCTGTCCATCAATTCAGTGAGGTCTGAGTTTTACTGAGATCATTATTTTCTGAAATACCATGAAGTCTCTCCATGAAAAGGGAAAGCTTTTTTTTTTTTACTCATCTTCATGTTTTCCCTGTTGCCTGCAGAGGAGGGAGAGCACCAAGTTCAGGGAAGAGGCAGAAGAACAAAGCTGGGATTTCCAGTTCCATCAGTTTGGGGTCATCCCTTTGCATACAGTGATCGAAAGTATCTTTAGAGTTCCTGAAATGCTGATAGGGTCCTATAAAAAGGGAGATTAATCCCTCTCAGTGCTCCAAACCAGCTCCTTTCCTCCAGCAGAGTTGAAACAAACCCAAACACGATGAGGGAGTAAGGTTGAGATAACCAAACAGGCTGAGAAAATTCATGGGCTGGTTCCCGGGCCCGTGTAAATCAGTGTCCCTGGGTTGGCTCTGCTGGAGCAATGCCAGATTCCACCAGCTGAGGATCTGGATTGCATATTCTACCTATAAAAACGGTGTTTAGGATATCTTGGCAAAAGTAGGTATTTTTGCAACCCACTTCTAACTGGGCAGTGCTGTGTAGGGATGAAATCCAGTTACACTGGTGGAAAAAAAAAAAAAAAAAAAAAAAAAAAAGAAACAAAACACTAACCAGGCTAAAAAAATTACACCAGGAGCCTGTGGAGCAGAGTTTTTTTAGCTCTGGTCTTGTAAGACAACTTTGTTACAAGGTGCCTGCTAAAAGCTGTTAGACACCCAGGGATTCACATTGAACCCCAGAGCAGAAGAGGGAGGAGCACCCGTGTTCCCAGCACTTGTTATTGATTGTGAGATTCCCAGCATGAGGTGTTATGATTGGAAGTCCCTGCTCTGAGGGTAAGCAATAGTGGAAAGATTTTTGGCTTTTCCCATAAAAATAAGACTTATTTCTGGTCTTTGTGATTAGTCATAATGGTTCTGAAATGCTGAATTCCAGGTCCAAGGCTCACAAAAGTACAGACTGGTGAAGAGCATCAGGGGACTCCCTGCTCTGCTGTGAGAAATAGCACTTACATGCCATTTGTTTTCTCATGGAAGTTGGCAGTGTCCAACTTGCCTCCCAATGTGTAGTGTTGCTCAAGGTTGACAGTACCCGTGAACACAGATGGTCATTTTTGAGTTAAAAAGGCACAGTTTGAAATCACTAGTCACGTGTGTAGGGGAATATGGTACATGTGGAGATGTTCAAGGAAGCCTCATTTGGAGACACTTGGGACCGAGCATATCTGGGGCTGGAAGTGAAGGCTTTCATTGTGGCTGGTGGACATGTAAAAAAAAAAATGTGCTGGATTGTCTTGAGGTTATAGGTGAGCTAGTCTGGAAGAGGAGACCTGTCCCCTTCCCATGCTTCCACATCCCAATCCCAGAGTGAGTCACAGTGTGATTGTGTTGTCAGAAAAGAGACCTTCAAGGTGTGCAACACTATAGGAAGCCCTAGGAGCTATGGAAGCTTTTTTTGTAGGCCTACAAACCTCTCAACTAATGCTATAAATGAGGAAAATGCTCTTTCTCTGGACATTGCCCAAGACTAAATGCATTTCTGCCACTGCTGCAAGAAGTGGTTTTAGCATTTGATGGATTTAGGAGGCAAAGGAAGGGAAGGCACCTGAAGGGGGGTGGTTTGTACCTGAACTCCAGGTAATTCGTAACCAGCCATTTCTGTAGAAGGTTTCCTACAGAAAGGAGAGGAAGAGATTTTTTCATAGGATTCAGCAAAACCTCACAAAACCCTTCAGGATTGCAACTGAGTGTTGTTGACCTGCAGAGGAAGGAGAGGGAGGAAAGGCACAAGCTTCCAGTGATTTGGAAGCTGGTTTTAGGGGCTGTGTGAATAGGTAGGAGCTGGTCCCACCAGCCCCCAAATGGGGACAGTGGGGCTGCCACCCTCCCAGCACATCCCTGTGTGCCTCTGGGACTGTGTGTCTTTGGGAACCTCTGCACCCCGGCAGGAATCCCAGCTCCAGCATGGATGGACCTATGCTGGGGGTTGCTTTGGGAATTGGTGGCCTCATTTACCACTCTTATTAAACCCTGGGTAATTGAGTGGGGCTTTCTGGCTGTGTCAGGCACAGCGAGCTGAAGGGGTGGGAGCATCCCACTGACACCAGCCTTTTGAAGTCCCTCTTCCCTCCCTGGATCCCTGCTCTTCTGCCTGGCCATGGCCCCAGGCCTTTTCTCCAGCCGGTTTTTCGGCTCGTTTTAACTGCTGGGAGAAGCAGGAGGAGGCAGAGCCAGCAAGGATGACTCCAGGGCACAAGACACATTCCTCCAGGTTAGCCAGGGTTTCCAGGCCTTTCAGTGAAAAGCCTCAATTAACCAGTAATCAGCCAAGCATGGCAAACCCAGAAGCAATAAGTGCTTCTTCTGGCTCCAGGGCCAGAGGCTAAAATCTGCTCAAGGAGCTAAATTAGTCATCTAATTGGGATTTCTGTCCATCCTTATCCTGCTCTGGCTGCTCACAAGAATGAGATCAGTGACAAATTTCCAGTTCTTCCCCCCATCATCGCCTTTCCTTACAACCCTGGCTAATCAGTGCTGTAATGCAGAAGAAGAACCAAAGTCTGACCCTGGGTGCAAGAGTGGAGTCTAGGCTTGAACTCACTTCTCATCCCAAGTGCTGCAGTCCCAGGAATTTAACTGAATTGCACTGATTTACAGCAAGGAAAGGGCAAGCTCTTCCCATCCTACTCCAGGTTGGACTTACTAAAGGCAGCCCTCCACAAAATCTGTATTTTCAGCACATGGAAAGGGAGAAGGCTGTGAACACTTGCTGTGGAAGATGTCTCATGGCAGAGTGTGTGGGACCAAGTGAACGGGGAGAGGAGGTCATGTCCCAGGAGGGAACCCTTGGTGCAGAGCAGGCATCTGCTCAACATGTGCAGAAAGGATCCAGTAACCTCCACAGTTTTAGTTGTCCTCAGCCCACTTCTCTCTGTGGGAGTGCTCACAGGAAAAGAAAAACTGCTTTTCTTGGGTGTATTTTGCTTTAAAGGTAAAAGTGGAAACAAAGAGTGCCAGCAGCTCTCAAAAAAAAAAAAAGCTAATTCTGCAAAGGTCAGGGAGCAGGTCTCTTCATGTTGGAGAGGAGGTCTCATTCCAGGTGCAATGAGACTGTGTTTCTGAGAGGTGGCACAAGCCAAAGGAGATGGTATTGCCCTGCCCTGTGCAGCAGGTAGCCAGGAGGAGAGAATGCAGGGAGGGGCTGCAGGGGACAGAGCTGAAATCCTCCAACCCCTCAGAGGCATGAAACACCCTCAACTGTTGGATGGGGAGTGACCCTCAGAGGTCACCCAGCCCATTTCCCTTGCCCCAAGGTAAAATCAGGGAGAAGGAATTCCTGATGATTTTTGTCCAAAATGTCATGAATGTTGCTTGTGGGGCTGAAGGGACAGACCTGCAGCACATCAGCTGTGCTGAGGTGGGAACATCCTTCTGCTGCCAGCACCACGGGCTGTCCCTGGCTCTGAAAGGGACCTTCACCAGGCCAGCCAGAGCATCCCTTAGGTTTTAATGTTGGAATTGCAGCAGAAGGAACTGAACTCAAGCAGAGTTTTTTAAAACAGCCTTTTGGCATCTTTAGGTTTTAGGAAAAGTGCTGTATCTCTGTGTGAGCTGATCAAAATAACCTCATCCTTGCTGACTGGTTTTACTTTAAAAAAAATAAATTAATTAACATTTCTTTTGGATTTTTAGCAATCAAAATATGTTGTCCAAAATGGAAAGGATTGAAGGAAAAAAACCCCGTATTTCCTAGGAAAGGAAAGATGTAATTAAATCTTTAATGTGATCATTTAAAGATCAACTTAATGGGTCAGATTGGAAATAGCAATTCCCTACTTGCTACACGAAAATATCTAATACATACTTTTGCTCTAAAAGCATTTAGAATTCTGTATTTAAACATATAGAAGTAAAAGTAACTATAAATACAACTAAAAAGCAGAGTTGCAAGGAGCAGTGGAAGTGCAATTACTTTTCTTTAGGGGAATATAGTAATTCTGGGAATAAAATAATAACTAAACACTGGAGACGGGGGATTTGCTCACACTTGATGCTGTGGCTGCTGGAGAAGTGTTGCAATTTCCCTGCTAGATCTGAGTGAGCTCAGCATGGAGGAGCAGCAAGATCAGGGCAGGAAGGGGATTGCATCTCGCCAGGATGGGGCTCTGGGCATCCACCCTGCCCTGGAGCACAGGGACAAATTCCTCCCCACTAATATTTAATTCAGTTACTAAAATTGTTCTCTGTACCAGGCACTGGATTTAGGGACTGTCTCCATCTGTGACACTGTGTGTGTGTGTATGTAAAAACTCTGTCTGCAGGGGCAGATATTGGCTTTTAGCACCCTGCATGTGATGGAGTTTAAATCTACTTTTAAGGATAATAATAATTAATAATAATAATAGAAATGTATTCCTCTGAAGGGCAGAGGAGATGAACTAGGTCCAAGGTGCTTCTCAGAGAGGTGGATGGTATATGATGTTATGCTTTGAAAACCTGAAGGTTGTCCCTGATGTCCCTGCTGTCCCTTGAGCCAGGTGCTGCTTTCCGGAGCATCCAACTAATCTCATCCAGAGCAGCTTCCTCATCCTCTGCAACCAGCTGCTCTGTGTGAAACCCCTCTGGAGGTGAAGTGGGTCCCCCAACCCCTGGGCTGGCTCCCCCCAGCTCCCCCTTCCCCATCCCAGGCCCAGTGAGCCCCAGTGCTGTGGTCTCTGCTGGGAGCTCCTGGCCTTCCCCGGGGCAGCCTCTGTGGCGGCTCCTCCAGCTCGGCTTCTGAAGGGGGCTTTCTTAGTATTATTATTTTGTGGTCAAAAGGTTGCATACACTATTTTTTTCTGATGCAGAGGCTTAGAAAGAGTGGAAAGCAAAATATTTTGATAATTATTCAGGCCAGCGGGTTACATAAAAGGTTCCATAGCCCTCTGCATCAAACCTGAACAGTTCAAACCACAAATTCTGTTTTTGCAGCCATAAAACATCCAGGGCAGAAAAAAAAAAAAAAATTATACAAAAATGAAATAAAATAATAAAATCCATTTTCCATTCGCTTGAAACTTATAAAATTTTATGTGGTGAAAAATGACAGTTTACTCCCAGAAGGAAAGTGCCCAGAGAGGCTTGGTTTCATAGCACAGTGGGATCAAGAAATAGGCCTGGATTTGTGTCCTTAGTCACATAAAGTAGATGTTGAAAGATGTCCCAGAGCAGCTGGCAGAAGCTGCAGCAGAGTGGGTCAGCCCAGCCTTGCTGGAAGGGGTGTTACTGGTGCAGTGATGGAGGAGAAGGCACAGGGGGATGCTGCATGTCCCCAGGTTCACTCAGTGCTCTTGGCTTTGATAAGATGACCCAGCAGATGAAAACAAGGGATGAAATCCCATAGGTGTTCAGGACCTTCAGGTTTGTCAGCCCCGCTCATCTCGCGGGCTGCGATACGACTCGTATCAGGCAGGAGATGCTCAGTGAGATGAGCTGTGGGGCAGGGGCATTGCCATGTGCATCCCAGCCTGGGTGCTGGTCCAAGGGCTAGCAGGGGTGCTTGAGAAGAGCAGCTCTGGCTCCCAGGGCTGCCTCTAGCTCACCTCGCCACGGTTTAATTCTCTTCTCACAGCAGTGCCTGAAGCAGAGACCTCAGTGGTGTTATTGAGGTTTTTTTCCTGGACTTTGCTGGGTTAAGCAGAATCAGCCCTCCCCTGGTCCCAGCTGAGGATGAGACCTGCAGTGTTGATGGGAAGCAGCAGCACGGGAGCTCACAAGCTCTAGGAATTCGGTCTGAATTCCTGGCTGCACAAAGTCAAAACTGTGTGGGCTGGGAGTCAAGTTCTCAAAGCAGAGAGCAGACCTCCCTCTCCACCCCCAGCTCCAAATCTCAGAGTTGGGTGTGATCTAAGGAGCTTTTGCCCTTCAATCCCAACTAAAGGTGGCATTGCAGTAGGGTCCAGCTGGGCACCAAAGGCTTTGAGCCAAGCAGCTGGATCAGCTTTAGGGTGCCCACACAGTGCTCTGTAGCATGAAGCTGTGTCTTGGGGTGTCTGCTCCTTGCTGTAGTTGAAGTGTACCTGCCACACTGTCTTCACCAAAAAAGAGCTGCCTCAAGGATGTGCCCAGAGATATTATTTAGTTCACTGGTTATTTTCCAGCTCCGTATGAAGGTGCAGGAACCAATACATTCTGAGTTTCCTCTGCTGGAAAGGCTCAACTGGGCAGTGTTGAGACATCCCTGACCTCCAGCAAAGCCAACAGTCTTCCTAAATGACCCAAAGCTGCAAACTCTTGGGAAAAGTCTCAGCAAGTAGCAGGTGCAGTGCCTGGGCCGGGCTGCTGCAGCCCCTCACACACCTTGAACCCCCCAGCACTGACAACACACCCCTGAAATCCTGAGCAAAGGATGCAAGGAGTTGAATTCCCTGCAAAAACCTGTCTCGTCAGGTTTCTGGTTGTTAAATGAACATAAACAGACACAGGCAAACAGTCCCAATCACGTAATTACTTTTGCTTTCTAAGTAAAAGATATCCTCAGAATTACTGAGAATAAGATGCACTTTCTTTTGGGTTCTCTACCCTGGACTTTGAGAAGTCCTCTCCTGAAAGTACAGGAGGAAGAAATATGTTAAAAATTTCCCAATAGTCAGCCACAAAAACACAGACTATTACCAGCTAAAAAACAACATTATTCCCCCTGCGTGTTAGAATTTGACACTTCTGGGCATTGGCAGCATTTTTCAAAAGAAAATTAAAAAATAGCTACTTATAAATGAAAAAAAAAAAAAAGGTCTCTTTACTTTTCCATTTGAGAAGGGAAAAAACAAAAAACTCACTTTATGTTCTTTTTTACATGGGAAACATTAAAAAGTCTTCTCATCTCCTGAAACTAGCACTAATTAATGAACAAACATGAGATGTGGGAAGAGAAATAAAACTGTAACCTGGGCTTTCTGTAGGCCAGCTCGAAGCTGTGCCACATGTAAAGCCATCAGTGCATTTGGGTGAGTCTGTAGGGTTTGTAATTAGCAACTTGAGAGGAAATCTGTGCAGCAGTGGAACACGGGCCACCTTCTTTGGTTTGTTTTTTTTTTTTTTTTCAAATACTTCATCATTAGTGGTTTTTCTTGGTGATGGGGATGCCTTAATCTGCATCTGGACATTCAAGCCCACCGTGTAGAGCCACAATCTGCCTCTGTGGGCTCTCATGAAATCTCCAGTCACTCCTGTACCAAAGCTCCTCAACCAGAATATTTTTTTATTTTATTTTTTTGAGATTTTGCAAGTCAATGAGCCTCCAGCATTTTTGAATACCAACTTTGTACCTGGGAGATTAACTCTTGGGGTGACAGCATATTTTCTGAGACAAGCAGGCTTTAATAAAGCCCCATCCAGCAGATAAGTAGCCAGCAAGCCAGGTTAGTCTGGTCTGGTCGTATTGCCACACATCAGAAACCTAAAAGCCAGACACACCAAGAGCTGTTACTCTGCTCAGAGCTATGTCCTTCTTTACATTTAGTCACCTATGGAGCCTGGAGGTCTCCCAGGTGTGTGCTGAGCTTTGGGACAAATATCCATCTTGTTGCTGGTTCTCTGGTCCCAACTGGAGCTCCATACAAGCTAACACCATCATCTCCAGGCATATTTATTGCTGTAGCCTCACACAGCAGGGCTATAATGTGAGAAATTGCATCCAGATCGTTGTCTGCCAGGGTGGGATGGAGTTTCTTAGCCAAGCAAAGACAGGAAAAGTTGTTCTCAGAAACCATCCAGTGAAAGTTGGAAGTCAGAAGGGAGTCCAGGAGAACGTCTATGCTGTGGACTGAATTGACCGATTGTGGTTGTGCAGCCTCAGCTGAAGGAGTTATTATTTTCACATCTGGTAATAAATAGAATAATGGACAAAAAGCCTAACTCCCTGCATGCAGTCTGGGTAAATGAACCTGGTGCAGTGGTTCACTGCAGGATTTGTGGTTTGGGACCTTCTTCCAAGCTGTGAATCAATGCCCAAGCAGATCCAGGGCCACTCGTGTGGCTGCGAGGCCTCATGGGTGTCCCTGGCTTCTCTTACTGCCTCCACAAAACTCCCTCCCCTTCCCCCAAATGCCCATAGGGTGATCATTACCATAGGGTGGTCATCTCCTCGACCACCTCCTCCTCCATGAGAACATGCGTGACATGCAAGTGCTGGACTCTGCTGATTTTATTGTCATCTGATAAAGTCTCCCTGTTCTGTTTGGTTTAAATCCTTGTTGGAAAACCTCTTTCATAGTAACTCACCTTCTGACAACGAGCACTTAGAAGAGCTGCCCTTCCAGTTTAGAGCTGTCAACCATAAGTCAGTGGTGGTACCATTAACATGATCCAGGTGTCTTCACTCTCCTTTCCAGACACAAAGCACTGAGCAGACAAAGGAACTGCTTAAAGCAGCATGATGGTACTTTTAAAAACACAACAATCTTCCTTTGCAACATGTAAAAAGAAAAAATGGTCCTCTGGGTCTGGTGTTCAGAATCTTCTTCAGTCTTATGACTAGGTGGGCATTCATCTAGATATTATATATGCTATGATATGATTGATATGATATGATTATGATATGAAAGAGTGCAATATAATAGGGCCCTGGTGCTAGCCTCTTTTGACCTTTTTTTTTCCCTTTTGGAAAATACATTTTTTTTCCTCAGAAGAGAGCTGAGCTGGGCACTGCCTTCCTCAGCTTCTCCTCTTCCTCCAGTCCCATCTCCAGCTGCCACAAGGCAGGGAAGGGTCCAAGGTTTGATGAGTAAGTTTCAGTGGAAAACTTTGATTTGTTTCATTTGTTTGTGTAATCATTCCCTTGAGAGGTGGTTGGGTTTTGTGGGATTTTTTTGAAAAAAACTCAAAGCTGCTTGCTTTGTGTGATCAGCTCAATTATATTTAGTTATTACATTTTTCTCTAAATTCCCAATAAATGTGCATACTAAATGAGATTGCCAGTCTAATGAGCTTCTGAGATTTAATTGCATGCTATAGGTATTACTAAATCTCTCTGCAGAAATCAGACCAAACTAAGACTGAGAAATAATGAGGTCATTCAGAAACTCTGTCCCTTCTCGTTACCCAGTGTAGGTTTTTTCCATTAGAGCTCACATGGGCTTTAAAATAATCTGCTTCATTATTGATGAGAAAATTGAATTATTTTAATCTGTGTATTATTTTTAAGGCTTTGACAAGCACTCAAACCACCACGCTAATCCCTAATCCCTGGATAATCATCACCCAGCAATTTTAAAATGTGGTCTCAGAGAATTACAGGAGGAGCCAGGAGTAAAGCAATCAGAGCCTGCACATCAGAGCACTTGTGTTATTATTAGCATGACTATTATTATAATTATTTAAAGTCCACCTCTGGCAAGTTTCACAAAAACCTCTTCCGCATCTCCTCTGCACAGAAAGTTTCATGGAAGAGGCAAAACCAATCACCTGGAGCAGAGCAGTGTTGAGGGCAAGTTTCATAAAATAAAAAATAATTCTTCCCTTTAAAAAAAATCCCATCATTTCCCTCCCATTTCCAAGCACAGAAAGTCTTGCGTAGTTCCCAACCACTGAGCGAGCCAGGAATACTGTATCCCTTTATTCCCTGGGTTTAATAGTTATAATTAGAACCTTTCCTATATGGTTTCTGTATCTACATGCAATTCTAAAAAAAAAAATCCCTCTTGTCTTTCCCAATAAACTGACGCATTGTTACACAGACTGAAGTGAAACAATTACAGTGAGAAATGGAGACGTTGGGTTTTGAAGAGGGGTTGTTTTTTTTCTTTTTTTTAAGGCAGAAAAAAAATTCTCCAGCTTGAAATGTTCTCACTTAGCATCAATTCTGTCTTTGCAGCTTTGCTGTCCACACTTTGGTAGCCTCTGGAGGCAGAGGGGAACTACAAAGACAGCGGGATGAAGCCAGTTGTGTGGAGCAGCCAACACATGGAGCACACGCGCACCACGGAGCTCTGGGGAAGTGTCACGTGCAATGAAAAAAGAAGAGAAATGGCAAAGTAAGATATGATTGGGGGAAAAGAAAAAAGAAATGCCCAGCAGACCCAGGGGAAACACAGTCTCATGAGATCCAGGCTTTTGGAAAAGAGCAGGAGGAAAGAGAGACCCATGGCTTCTGGTGGCCATGAGGCACCGCAGCAGCACAGGGTGGGGCATGCAGCTGGATTTTTACACCTCCTTCAGCAGGAGTTAAACTGGTGGGAGATGTCTGCTTAGCTCTGCTTAAAATAGATTTAGTAGTATCAGGTCTCCCTGGGATGAGGCATCTCACCTTTCTCTCCCTAAAAAGGAAACCTCTTTCCTTGCTTAGAATCACAGAAGATGGTAAAGGAAAATTTTCTTTCTTGGGCTTATTCCTAAGCCCGAGAAGCTCTCGTTCCCAGTGCCAGTGTGTTCCTCATTCCATACCCTCAGTGTGGCCCTGTGGTTATACCCACCCTCAGGCACACATTCATACTGCTGAAGTCTTTCTTTAGACTTATTTTTATATTGCAGCTTATTTTTCTTCCCTCCTGCTCAGCATGTCAAAAGATGATTGATACGTGTAAAAGTGGGTCTTAAAGACACAAGTCTTTGCCAGAGGGTCTTATTTTAATTTAAGCACATGCCCCCCATAGCTAATTAGATATTAGCTTAATGTCAACTGATTGATTTAGAACAGTTCTACCACCCACCCAAAAAAGAGCAGGGAGCCTTTGAAGGTGGGCAGGGGAGGGAAAGTGGCACCTGAAAGAGGGGATGTTTGGCCTTTAAAAGTTCATGATGCGCAGCCAATTTATTTATATTTATGTAAAGAACATGCAAAGCAGTTTTTCCTCTTTAATGTTTGTGTTAATCAAAAGGATCTGGTTAGCATGAAAAAATAGTTAAAGTCCATTCTGGACAAATTTAGGAGGTTTAAGCTCTTGAAGTGGTAAGTATAGTAGAGTATGTCACCATGATAAAAGCAAAGGTCTCGCTTCACCCCCAAGGTGAGAGCTGGGTCTTTTGCTGGGTCTAGCCTTGTACTTCCCAGTAAGCTGAGAAAATACATTTGGCTACAATTTAGGGACAATTTTTCAAAATCCTTTGCATTTTTTTAATTTTCCTTTATTCCCCTCCCCACTGTGGATTTATGGGTCAGGAACCCTCAAAGTAGTCCTGATGGATTAAGCAGAGACAAGTTGTACCGAGTAAATTAAAAATGAAATAGTTACAGCTGTTGGAACAGTCTCAGGGCCAGAAGAGGTAAAAGGCTTTCTACCCTCAAGGGGCCTGGAAGTAATCTGTGAAGCACCAACTGCTTAAATGAAGCCAGCTTGAGTGAGGGCTGGTGGCCTGAAGGATGGAGAGAGCATCCAACAGCATTGGGGTTGAGTGTGCTGTAAGGGAAACCAAGGGAGCAGCTTCCCTCCAAGCCCTGCTTGCTCCAAGTGTCCCCAAACCTCCAGGTCCCATAGCTAGGGGACAGCAGGAGGACAGTGGAGAGGGCATTTTGGGACAAGCAATCTTAGGGATATCATTGCTGTTGTAAATCTCAGCCATATGTCATAGAACCATGGGGGTAAAACTAGAAGTTGTCTTGTGGTTTCCCAGAGCTGAAGGCACATGGACTAAGCAGCAGGAAACCTACCTTTCATCCTACCTAACATGGCCCAGACAAAATCATGGGACATTTCTCTGCAGGTGGTGATGCTGAGCCTGACCATCTTCACCCAAGTTCTCCACTCTGCTCACCACATCATCTTCCTCTCTTTTGGCAAACTGCTTTGCTCTTCAGACAACTTTTCCCTCCACAGCTCTCTGCTTTTTATATTCTGTTTATATGCTGTCTGGGCTACTGTCTTGCTCTGGTTTTTGTGGTTTGTTTTTTTATTATTATTTTAGAGTAGCATCAAGCAGAACAAGGCAACTCAATGAACCCAGGGCTGTAGCAGTTGCAGCAATACAAGTGTCCAGTGCTAAAACTCATGGCACAGGGAAGGTAGTGTCTCATCCCAGGGCCTGGACCTGTTTGATTCAGCTACCCACAAAAGCACAGTCTCTCCCTAGTGTTAATAAATCAAATACATTCAGAATTCACCTTTTGTGAATTTGAAAGTTGTACAGAATGACCCTTTTTAGTCAAATAAAAGCCTTCAGGGTGCCTCTGCTCCCACCCCCCTGCCCCCAGACAGACAGCGTCGTAGCAAAGATGGTTGGGCCAGTCCCAGAGTTCATGGAGCAGAGACAGCAGGGACAGCTGGAGGAATTTTTCATCCCAACTCATCTTCAAACAGTGCCCATGAGGTGCCTCTGCTGTGCACACAGCCATGAGCCACTCTCAGCTCCCAGCAACAAGTTCTGCCTCCAACTTGCTGCCTTTGAGCAACGTTTAAGGTGGGAATTGTCTCTGCAGATGAGAGGAGCAGCTGGTGGTCGTCCATGATGCAACATTCCTCTTAACCCAGCAGCATCTGGGGAAGGAAGAGGAGGAGGACACAGCTTTTAGTGGGGCTTAAGGACTAGCCAGCACATGGCACTGACACCACCTCAGAAGTCTTAGTAATTGTGAAATTTACAGAGCAAAGGCTTAAAAGTGTAATGACCCCACCACAGAGCAGCTGGGCATGTTGCTGCCCACTTTGCCCAAGTCACACACGGGCCATTAAACACCCACTCCAGAGGGGGAGGGGGTCCCTTGGCTGTCCCTCTCCCAGCAAAGCCCCAGGCTGCCCCTGCAGCACAGGATGGTGGTGTTGCCCTGGTGATGCCACAGCTGCTCCTCAGGGCTGCATCCTGAAGCCCAGATGAGAACATTCATTTCACACCACAGACTGGTTTCCCTTCCCCCCCACACACTTTCTTTTATGGAGTTTCAATGTAATAAACAAAGAGGATGATGATATTTCACTGGCAAAGACTCCAACTAGTGCACAGTTTTCAATACTGGCACATGCAGGGACTTTTTCACCATGCAGTGGCCAGACAGAGCTGTGGCAGTGCTAAAGGCTCAGGGAAATGCAAAATCAGATCTTTCACCTTGAAGACTAGCTGCAAGTCATACACAGCTCATACTACACCCCCTTCCCCCCCTTTTTTTTTTCCTTTTATTGGTAGTACAGCAAAACCAATCATCACAATGGTATCAAAGGAAACTTTTCCAAGCTGGTGACATACAGCAAAGGGGAAAGTCTCATATAATTCAGCATTTAATCATCTCAGACCATGGCAAGAGCAGGGCCTGGCTGGCTTTGTGTCCACGCTTTGGGTCTCAGAATGACTTTGAGCACGTTTCTTCTCCTCCAGGCTTCTGCTGCCCTTTCAGATGGTCCAGTTGGACATAAATTCTTCTGGCTGAAAGTCATGAATTTCTGTCTTATTCTTGGCTTGTGCCAAAGCCATTCCCAACAGACTACAGCTAAATTGGTACCTAATTAAGTGGGACAAAGGGTCAGAGGCAGCTGAGTCCAGCCCCATCACTCTTTCTGTCCTATTGGCTTTTGCTACAGGTGCCCTTAACCATGGCCCCTGGGCTCCAACAGACCTTTGACTGGTTATAAATACAAGCCATATTTCATATCTTTGCTAAGTTGAGTCTATAAATTTAGCTATTTCTAATTCAACAACAGAGCATCAGCAGAGGCTAAAGCAGCCAAGCACTTTCTTTTTTTTCAGAATCAGCTGGTACTGCCACCAATAACCAAAAAAACCCAAACCCTGCACAATGCCTCTGGGTAAGTCTACCAAGCAACTCTTTATCCAGAAGAAGCCAAGATTAATTTCTGGCCAAAATTCCAGCTCTAACACCAACTGCTGCCTGATTAAGTGATTTTTTTTCCTGCAATCATGCTGCAGGTCATTGTCAGAGAAAGGGCTGCTGGAGCTCTGAGACCCTGCTGACCACCTGAGCCACTCAATGATCCAGCCCTCCCCACAACCCCTCAGGCCTGTCACCTGCAGGCAGCTCCCCCATTGGAAAAACATGCACTTTTCCAAAGGTAAGGGAGTCTTGGGTTACTAGGAACACAAATCATTACGAGCAAAAGTGCATTCCCAATTTATTGTATTTGTTTTATTTATAATTTTATTACTTATTCCATATTTTCCATGTGTTTCACATCATTCTTGTCCATTCAGGCCTTTACATGGAAACTTGGGCTCTTCCCCACAGCCTCATGTGCTGAAGGCTTCATAAACAGCCTCACTTCATTGTTTGCTCCAAATGTTTCCACCTCAAGAGCATGGGACTAACATAGTGCCTGGTCCGATCTGAACGTTCCCTCACTGGGGACCCAGTGCAGTCCCAGTGGGGACCAGGACAGGGCAAGAAGAGAAGTGACTATTAACATGATAAGCTGGGGAAAATAAAAACCACCAAATTGTTCAGCTGTAGTGCTAACAAAGGACAGTTTGAGACTCCACTGACGGGTTGTGTTTGGTGGGTTTTTTTTCATTGCAGGGTTTGAAGTTGTCCAAGACATTGTCCATGCACCCCAGGCAAGGCTTAGGACTGGTCAACGTGTGGTGTCTGTGCACCAGATCTCCCACCAAACCAAAAACACACAGTTTCCTGAATGAGGAGGAAACTCCTCCCAATGCTGCAAGGTTCCTTCCCCACTCTACACTTCTGGAAAGTAACATCATGCCTCAGTTGCACAGTTAATTCAGTATTTTCCCCTCTCCTGGATGCACAGGCAAGTATTTTCTTTCATGCTCACACCTGAATACAATCCACGAGCAGCTCAGCAGTGTTCAGCAATGCTGCTCTTAGCTGTGCTTTCAAGGGTTTGTGTCAACAGGACCACGAGGTCAGTTTGCAAACAGCCTTGGAAAATCTGGTGCAGCATCTCTAACGTTATCACCAGGGCCTGCTGAAATTCACCATCCCTGGGCTAACACTTGTCAGGCAGCTCTCAGGCACATTTACACCAGCTCATCTATTTTTTATCAGTCTTGCACCCTTTGTGACACCCTTACCAATTCATGAGGGCAATCCCACGAGTACTGAGTCACACAGGAATAATCCCTTGGATAGCAAGAGGATCCTCAGTTCCTGCAAAAAGAAAAAATAATAAAATTTTTAAAAAAACAAACAAATAATAAAAAAAACACCCCACCAAACCAAAACCACGTTGATTCTAGAGTGAAGGTGACTTTTCATATCAGGAGCTCAAAAAACAATGCAGTAATTGATGGGAGAGGAGGGGCAAGGAGATTGGATTAAAACATCTGGTGAGGTAATTAGCAGGACTAAAAAGTTTACACTCCCAAACTACCCTTCCATAATTGCTGGGCTGCTGGTGCTGGGTCCCAGCCCCTGCCCAGCTCTCAGCTGCTGCCCTGCCCCACACTGCCCTGGCTACAGCTGCAATTAGGGGGTGACTCTTAATAGCAAGGTCTTGCTTCAGAGTGGGGAGAAATGTTTCTCTAGCTCACATGCGACAATTAAAGATAATTTAAAATGTAAGTAATTGCACTGGGTTTCTGGAAACTACTGTAGAGGTCTTGTCCCAGCCATCTGACAGGCATGGTGGTGTATTTTGACAAGTTTTGCACAGATTTCCATTAAATACCAACTAGCAGCTCTATTTTCCTTAGAGTCATTGGCCAGGAAATGGAGATTGTGAAAGGTCAGACCTGGAAGATTGGAAGGGGATGGAGGTGTTATTCGTGTTCTGATCCATGGGGATCTAGTTCCAACATAAATCCTTCAGTCGCTTGATTCTTGCTTTCTAGGTAGTCTTTGAGCAGGAGAAAAGTTTCTGTCCAGCTACTTTCACCCCTGCAGAGGTGCCAGGGACCTACAAAGTGTCCATCTGCCCTCTGGAAATCTGCAGAAACCTGGTGAGTCTGGCTTGGGAGACCTGGCAAACACCAAAACGTGCGGTTAGGTCTCCATCCCACCGCAAGCAGTGCACTAAACGCCTTAGTTTGTCAAACTACATTTGAAACTGCAACTGCTCCAAGGCCTCAGCAAGGTCAGCAAGGTGTGAACAGCATGCAGAAGGCACCCAGATAATTTCAGAGGTTCAGCAGTCCCTGGGAAAGTTTTGTATCATGCAAACAGACTGTCAGATGAGTTTGGATTCTGCCACATGGTCCTAGTGATAATAAGCCATCTGTGTGCATCGTGCTGCACGTGACCTTGCTCCTCTCCATTTTGTCTCCATCACTTTTCTTCCAAGTCCTCTCTGATTTGACCTACATTTAAGGAACCCAACACATGCCAGCAGTGCACACAGCAGAGTTAACTATGCCCCCAGTTACTAACATGCTAAGGAAGAGTGAAGCCATCTACACCAGAGTGCAAAATAAGCATGTGAAAATAGGACGATCCATAAAATGGCAAAGATCCCATCAGGAATATAATCCCCCTTCTGCCACATCTGACTTATTTAGGCTCCTGTCTCAGTTAGTGGGACTTTTGCTCCTAAACCATTTGGGGTAGGGTTTTGAAAGCTGTTTGGTATCACAAGAAAACTTGTGCAACATTTGAAAATTGCATTTTGATTTCCTTTTCTTTATCTGGACTTCTAAATTATAATCAAAAGTAAGAGCTTATACCTCTGTATTATAGATGCATTCAGCCTGTGCTGTTGCACAATAAAATTAAATATGTTAATAAGCATGATCAACGTGTCTGAAACCTTTACCCTTTGTATAACTTTATGTAGGACAAAGTACAGATAAGAAATAAAATCTGGGACCCTCATTATGGCTTTCAAGTGGCTGTCTTGCTGCCTGTAATTTTTCAGATGCATTGGGAACACCATGGCAGCTCACCACAAAAAAAACCCCACACTATTGCAGGACTTCATAAAAACCAGAAAATGAAATTAAATATTAAAAAAAGAAATAAAAAATTTATCTGAGGCAAATCAGTGAAATTCAAACTTAAACTGCACAACCACAAAAAAACCCTGCATGAAACGTCTTTAAAATAATTTTTCTTCCTTTCTAAAATGAAATGATCTCAAATAAGAAGATGCCTGAGCCCTTCATCTTTGTATTTATTCCAGTGAGGTGTTTTTAATGAGGGACTGGAAGAGCAATTACCTTTGAAATGTGGAGAGAGCTGCAGGTCTTCTTTATCCTGACTCCAGTGTCACTGACGCGACGGCCGGATCCTTATGGATGAGCCGGGATGGCAGGAACTGGTCTGGGGCTTGGTTTTGTAACACAGAATCTCTTCCTTTTTTAAAAAAAAATATTTTAAAAGCCATCAATGTGCTCAGACACAACACACCACACGTTGCAGTGACCCAGACAGAGGGAGAAGGTCCCGAGACCACGGCTGAGTGGGCCTGACAAATGCCACCGCGTGGCCCACGCTGCCAAGAGCCTTCCCTGCCTGGGGCCTGGCCAAGCTGACAGGGGAGGTTTATATTAACATCACATGCCTGTCTTCAGCTGCACTCGTTAGCACAGCCCATTTGGAGATCTTGCCATGTTGGGCTGCACGAGGAAGAGGAGGGGAGGGGGGAAAAAAAAAAAAGGAAAATTAAAAAAAAAACACAAGCAAAACTACCCAGTTTTTTTAACACCAGCATCTTCCCTGGTAACATTATCAAACCCCAGCTCCTCTGCCCTTGTCCTTGGTGGGCAGCTTTTAAAAATGTTTTTGAACACATAGAAAAATAACACTATAGAAACTTGGCAATGAGTTTGCCTCAAGTAGCCAAGTTGGGCATGGAAAAAAAAATTAGACAATAAAAGGTCATTTCTAGCCAAGTTTTAAGTGAGTATACAATACATACCTTCTTCCCCCCCCCCCCCTGCTCTTTGCCTTAGTTATTAGCCAACTTGGCTAGGAGCTTATGGAAAACACTGAAATGGAATGATTATAATTGGAGGCTTTTTTCCTCTTTTCAACCAAGCAAAAGTTCTTATAAGCAATAATTTAATTACAGCACAAGAGTAACACTGACATGGTTTTAAGGATGCATTATCAAAACCAACCAACCCTCTTTTCTATACCATACTTTAAATGAAGGCCAGCTCATGAGCACCAGTGATCTGATACTGCTGCTATTTATGATTTTGAAAATGATTTATTATTAAGTATTTCAGGTGGATGGTTGAGTAAGAGCAAGCTCCTCACTGATGTAGGGTGCATATTCAACACTCTGCTTCCTACCTCCATGTGCCTTGGGTGTTTTGTTTCTGTGGGGTTTTTTTTGTTTGTTTTTTTGAAGAACAGATTTTTTTTTTAAATCAATTAAAAGGAAATACAGGCATTTCCCCCTCCCCTTGAGTGTTCAACTGGAGCCATCCTCCTCTCCTTTTGAAGGCTGTCCTCAGGAAGGACTTACATGACCTAACATATCTAGCACACAAGAAGTCCATCCCACACCATTTAGATGGCATTTGTTACCTGGCACGACTGGTTCTGTGCTGCAGAAGCAGTGAACTGGATGGACAGTCAACATGGTGAGTAACCCCAGTCACACTGGATGCAGCATGTACTGACTTGATTGGTGACAGAGGCAGTGGAGAGACTGGCTGATGCCACCAGCTGCCTCAAGGAATTGTCTTGGGTGATGATGCTTCACATTCATAAGTTCATATGGAGAAACATCTACAGGTGAGACTATAATCCATAGCAGTTCAAGGGCACTGGATGGACCTCTTGAAGAAAGCCAGTGGGAAGGGTGTGGGAGTGTCCTATGCTGCTCCTCACTGCCTGCCCAGTCCATCTCCTCAGGCTGTACATTTTTTGGCAAGGAGACTCTCCTTCATTCAGCATTTGTGCAGTGCCTCTCTTGCACCTTTCTCTTCAGCTCACCTGTTAGTTGTGCTCCAGCAGAGCTGCTGAGAACTTCAACCCCCCAACAGATGTGTGTGTGCATCAATGGACAAACAGCAGAGCTGTAACCACAGGAATACATGCTCAGCAAGGCTGGCTGAGCTCCTGGTGCAGCTGAAAGCAAGTTGAGGCCTGGCCAGCCCAAGAAGAGCATTTTGTTGTTGTTGTTTTTTAAGACCAGGAGTCAGGCAAAGCTTCCCTCTCTTCATCAGGCCAATGTGCTCTTCTGCAACATCCAATATTGAAAGAAAGGGACGGGGGAAAAAGAAACCTCAGAAAATAAAACTTATTTGGCTCTGCTGATTAAAGCCAGTTTGTGTTTCATTGTAAAAGGCTGCGTTTGCTCAAGGTTTATTCAGTTCTGGTCTCTTCCATCCACATAAGGTTTGTTTTAATGACTGTGGAGTTATATGAATCTATTAATTTTTTTCCCCTGAAGGTTTCATAGGAACAATGCCTGTTATTTTCATATGGCACTTTACAGCCACGTGTCTGGAAATGCATTGCAAATGGGCAATTAGTGTCAGCCCTGGTTTGAAGATGGAGAAACTCAGAGTCCAAGCAAGACAATTCTAAATAGAAATGCCCAAATCAGGCCTTTAGCTTGATCTTGAAAAAATTGAAGCTACAGCCCGAAGTAAACTCTCAAAGACAGTTCAGCACAGACAAGCACAAAGCATTTCATCCCGGGAAGGGGAAGGACTGACATAGGGAATATCTGCTGATCAAGGTCATGGAGAAGTCAAACAGGATTCACCAGTCATCTGCCCTTGTGAGAAAGGAAAGCACTGGACCAGGAGGTAGAAACAGGATTATGGCCAGGAAAGTCCTTAGGAGATGCTCTCTCCTGCCATCGACCCTGGGATTCAGACCAGGGCTGCAGCATCCTGGGATGCCCAGCTCTGGATGGTGCTCCTGAGCTGCTGCTCCTGGACAGGCCACCTGAGAGGAGCACCCAGGAGCCACAGAGAAATGAGGTGGTGCCAGGTGGGTGGGCTGGGTAATGGCACAGAGCTGGGAGGAGCTGCTGGCAGGGGGAGAAGTGGGGCAAGAGGAGAGTTGGGTGGGGATCCACAGCGTGTGTCACTGCTGATCCCAGGAACCTGCCTATCCATCACCCTGCAGGAGCAACACGTGGAGCTAATTCTGTAACACCAGGCCTCACTGCACCATTATCCACATAAATCCCAAGGCCCTGACACCAGCCTTTTCATCATTTTACTGGAGTTTGTGGGGAAGAGGGAGAGGAGGCAGCATAGGGAGGGAGAGATGGGTCCTGGCAGCAGGCATGGCTCTTCCCTCATGGCCTTTATCCTCCCTAATAACCCTCTCTATTTCATATATCAGCTGATAACATGTGGGTCCTATTTCCCCCCACCCTCCCCACATCTGAACTAGATGGCAGATGAAGCTGTCCTGCCATCTGAGGCGTGTTTGCAACTGCTCTCAATTAAAAGAAAAACCCTCTGGCTCTAACGAAGACCAGGCTGGGAGGGCTGCCCAGCCAGCCCCAAGTGCCCGGGGTGGCTGATTCTCTCCTGCCTTCAGGGTTACAGGACAATTTCTCACCTGGGGTTCACTGGCACAGGGGGAAAACCTGCCTTTCAATTCTCCTCCCAGGCCCCTTTATCTACTTAAACAAATAGTAAATGCATCAAATAATTTCAGTGGCATTAGAAATATATCCATGCATTTTGGGGCAGGAGATTGAGAGGGGAAGAGTGTTTAATCCAAAATAGTTTTCTGTGTGAAAAATAAGTAGTGGCTTCTTTTGATTAAAAGAATCGACAATGAATCCAGAAAATCTGCAATTTTAAAATCAAAAGGGAGTGATTAATGGAGAAAAAAATTCTCCCTCTTTTCTTTTTGAGGCTGGAATTAATAGCAGTTATTTGGGGCACGGGGGTGGGATGCAGTGAAGGAAAAAAATTGTCTTATCAAGTGAAGTAACAGAGAAAGTATCAACTAAACTGGGGATATTTTCACCATCAGACCCTTCTTCCTGATATTTATAACATGAAAATGTAAAAAGTCTGCAACGGACCCTCAAGAAGATTTCAATTTCTCCAGAATTTCCATCCTACCCGCTGTCAGCTTTGCTGGCAGGGACCATCACCCTCTGGGTTCACAACAAAGAAAAATGTTTAAATTCCATAATTTTAAATCAGTTGGAAATTTGGGGGAGCGGGAGGCAAAAGCAAGAGAGCAAGAGGACTCACATCTCCTGGAACCTGGACCATCATTCCATGATGAAGAGCTTCCAGCACTTCCAGGTGGCTCTCAGTTGCTGCAAGTCCTTGAAGTTTTTTCTTCCTAAAAAACAAAGACAATTAATCCAGTGCAGAGCCCAGGACCAAGTTTTGTCCTGAAGTCACCTCTGAGCAGCATCAACAGCATTTTGACTCATGCATTCACTCATCTACCAATTCACTTGAGTGAGGGGCAGGGTGATGCCACCCAGCCCCATGCCAGGGCTCTGGGGCTCATCCCCACCTTGGGAATGTGCCTCTCCTCCACCTGGAGAAGCAGCCCTTGCTAAGCCCTATGATTTGGAACAATCCTAAAGCAGGCTGGGGAATCTCAGTGAGTTGAGTGAGGGAGCAGGTCCTGCTCTTTGACACTGCCACACTCCAGAGCTCATGAGAAGTGAAGAGTGAAGGAAAATTTGGAAATAATAGGAAAGAAGAAAAGATACCGAGAGGGAAAGAGATGGTGAATGGCAAGAAGGGAGTTAATGAGAGCCAGAAATGCAAGTTGGAGAAATGTTGATTTTATTTAGCATTAATTGCAGGAAAGAGCCTATAAAGTGTGGTAAAAGATTATTAAGTACCACTATGCAATGCCAGCTTTGTGCCAGCCATCCCTACAAAACAGGTGTATTATTCCTAGTTCCCTAGGTATAAATAAATAATTGCTTTTCCACGTCTTTTTTATGATGGCATTTCATTATTTTTTACTGCCATATTGTTACGGCTCCAGTTCCTCCAGAACAGCTTTGGAGATCAGCTGGTGAGGGAAGGTGTGTGCCTGTGTGTGCACATGGGCTGGCACGTGTGAGCTGGGTAAGCTGGGAGGTGTCTCAGGTCCCAGCATCCCAAGGGAACACGCAAAGCCTGATCCCTCTGCCCATAGGTTGAAATAAAGTCTCACCTGTGGTCCAAGCTCTGACAGTGATGTCTGGATGAATGAAGGAAAATGAAGGCCACAGCTACAAGACAATGTGCATTACGTCAGGGAACCACTCAGCAAATCCAGAGGGAACAGCTGTAACAAACAGGTTGTTCCAAGTTACCTTTCCTGAGAGAGGGATTGCCCTGGGACAGGATGTTTTGGAGGGCATCACCCTGGTTCAAGCGCTGGTATCATGTCAGAGACACAGAGCTGGGATTTCTTTGTGATATCCCATCCATTTATGACTCCTGTCTGCACGGATTTAGATTCAAAAAGGAAAATAAAACCTGTATTTCACTCCATTTTTAATTTTCTGCCCACATGCTCTTCCCAGCTTTGTTACAGACTCTGGTATTGCCTGAGTTAACCAGGAGGCCAGACCGCATTTTTCCTGAGCAATGTTTATATCAGCATTTTGGGGCTTGTATTGTCGAGTCTCTCACTTCTCAGGAGGAGACTCAGCAGGGAGATAAGCTCTGGATGCATTTTCCTAGCAATGTCTCTTGCTTCAGATGAGGCCACCAAAGACGCTGGGGGAAGCAGTGGTTCCCTGGTAACGCCTCAGTCCCGGCTCTGACCTGGAACCGTGGGCTCTGCAAATACACATAAATCTTCAGCTCACGTCCAAATCACTGCAAGGTTCAGTGAAAATAGCAAAACTGCCAGTGAATCTAACCTAAGCTTTAATCCAACTCCAGCGTGATTTATGAGCTCAGGTGGAAACCATGAAACACAAAGGCTTCAGCCCCAAAACCTGATCGGCTGCCCCAGCCCAGGGGTGGCTGTTTGGGGCTGAAGCATCAGGACAGCCAGAACCATGGATGAAATTAAACAGCACAAAGACATCCCAACAAAGTCTTCAAACCCTGCTCATCGTGTGTTGAGCAAACGTAGCTACACACAAATCAAACCACGGTCCTGCTCAAGTCAGAGACAGGAAATGAAATAAATCAAAGAATAATAAGGACAAGCGAGCAGTAAAGTTATTTTTATCTGATTGAAAAGCTGCAATTCGTGAGCATCACCATGTGTGAACAGCACTTCCTGAAATGCAGAATTCTGCAATAGTGCTCTGGTATTTCAGGACATTTATAATGGCTTTTTAATATTTATTCTCCTATCCAAATATTATCTTAGGCAGTAGGAGATACAATTATTTTTCCTACTTAAAAAGAGGAAAGAGAGAGAGCTTCAGTCTCAGGGACCCGATTTTCTAGGGAAGAATGGGTGTCGCATCAGTGGGGAAAGATGCTCCTGTTGTTCTCTGCTGGCAAAGATCCCCCCCAGCCAGAAGCAGGAATTATTATCTCTACAGAGCATTAACGAGGCCATTTCCTCTCCTTTTCTGACCCTCGTTATCTCTCTACATATTAGCTTGGAAAAACTAACCACAATAACAATTAGCATAAGATCCCTGGTGACATGACCGAGGAGACTTTTGACCGGTCTCCTTATCAACACTGCATATCACCAGTAACCTCCAAATAATCACTCTCCATCAACCAGCTCTTGAATTTTGAGTCTCTCTCATAGTTTGGCTGAGAAATTGGTGGGTGGGGAGGGGAAGGATGGGCAAGGGAGGGGATTTCTGCTTCATTACCACACTGAAAGGCAAGCTGCTCAGCTCCGAGCCTGCAGTTTACAGCCCGTGTTGCTGTGGGCTCACAGCTGTAACATCTGTATCCCACCCTGCTGCCAAGTTTGTCTTTTTTCCAATACTTGGCATCTCCCCCTTCCCGTGTGCATGTAAATCTCCAAAGGGAAAGACTGCATCATGGGCTTGGACCAAAAAAAGGTCATCCCAGGCAGGACGTTACAGCAACACCTGCAACGCGCCGCAGCTTTTCCAGCCCCGACGATGGTTATTGTGGCCCTGGGCTCCCACCACCCCCAGGACCTGCAGACAGACATGAGCTAATAAGCTGCCAGCAGATGGTTTATACCACCCCACCAGCCTTTGGGTCACGGGGCAATGAGAAATAGGTCACCTGGGCACTTGGGGATTGGGGACAACAACACTGTGGGTGCCTCAGCCCCATGCAGAGCCCAGGCCAGGCTCAGCAGGGTGGAAAGGGTAGATGCCATGTCAGGACAGAGATACCCAGAGCAACCCATGTGCCAAGGAAGGGGACAAACTGCATTTCTCCTTCCTGGTTGAGCAGCACCCAGAATCACAAACTCTCTCTCATTGCTACTTCAGGCATTTCAGTTACAATTGTCTTCCATTTCTTTATGATGAAGATGAGTGACCACTGCCACAACAGCAAAGCTGGAGAACTTTGTGGCTTTTCCCAGTTCTCCCTCATCCCTGATGGGTGCTGTGCAAAGGAAGCTGGAGGAGAACAGCCCTTCCTGAGAGCAGCTCTGTGAAAGTGGTGTGACTCTGTTCCTGGGAGCATCACCAATGTACCTTACCTGTTCTGCACCCCTCTGCAGCCCCCAGAGTCTTTACCAGGTTCCAAATACTCACGATACAGCCTCTCCCACCTTCAGAGGGGTTAGACCAGCTGGAGGTGCTCAGGAAAATCTCTCTGATGCTGAATAGGCTTCATTTGCTGCAAAAGAAAGAAATAAATCATTCACCTTTATTCACATCGGTTTCTTCAAGCAGACAAAACCTAAGGCAGCCTCCTGATTTTCCATAGCTATTTCTCATCCCTGAGATATGTGGACATAGATGTCACAAAAAAGCTGCCTGTCCCCAGCTCTCTCTTATAAAGCCTCACACATTTGTCCTAGTCTGAGTAAGGTTTTTCTTGAGGTGGACTTCGGCAAAACACGATCCCAAGGGCTTGTTTGCTCCCTGTCTTTCAATGCAAAACTGAGAGATTCCCAGCTCTTCCCATCGGAAAAAGCAAGCTTGAACTGAAGGGGTTTCTGCAGGACTTGCCTTGTAAATGAAATGAAATAAGCAACAAAGTTTTTGCCTTTTTCCTTCTTTTAATTTCAAGTGAAAGAAAGAGTGTGACAAGGAACCGGGAGTCTGTCTGCCATGGAATATTCCTGCAGTACTTGGGGCTGTGGTTTATTTTACTAGTGGTGACTAGTTCAAGCCACATTTAGTCAATAAATATGAGATATGAGGTCACTCCACCATTTAGCTGTTACCCTGTCTACATATTTCACAGCTGGGTAGTAACCTTTTAACTAGCGTCTACCTCGGTGGGGAGTCTCCATAAAAAAAGAGCCAGGATCCATTGGTCGTGGTGGGGGATCAAGGCACCATGGAGCTTTCTGAGCAGGCTGAGTGGGAGAAAGGGAAAGCTCAGGGCTCTGCTTTTCACTTTCTCTCACTGGTTTCCAAAGATGTGGCACCCAGAGGGTGCAGGAGCCCTCCAAGCTGGCCCTGCATCTCCACACAGATAACGGGTGAGGATGCAGCATATCCCATATGCTGATTTTTACCATGAGTTTCTTCATCTTTCATACAGAAATGGGCCAAAAGGCACATTTCCTGCAGTTTCCAGCTTTACAGAACAGACCTGTGCGAGTCAAATGTTTCCAAGGGGTTTGTTTCCCCTTTTATCCACATCTTACAGCATTTAACAGAAATTCAGGTTTAAAGGTTAATTCTCCTCTATCCGTGTCCATAGCTTCTCCTCACAGCCTTTGCCTTGGGATGATTTCCCTGGGTTCTGAGCTGGTATTTCGGGGCTAAGTCAAGTTAAGCTGGACCATCCCCAAGTCCACCATTAAACCTTCACACCAGCATAATATTGCAACGAGAGCAAACTTTCCATGATGGTCCCAAGTATAACCAGGAAGAGAAGCTGAATCCCCAGCCCTGCCCTGAAACCTCAAGGGTTTCAAATAAGTGGATCTTCTGCTGCCATTCCTGTAATCCTACATTGTGCCCATCCTGCTCCACCACTGGCATGATCCCACTGAGGGCTCAGCCCCAGAAACGGTGGCAGCAAGCCACAAGAAAGCAGTGAGTATGAGAAGGGATCTGGGCCAAGTCACCTGGCCTGGCTCCAGAAAGGTATTTAGGTATCTAACAGAAATGAAACACACGAGTGGAGATGGCGAGAAGCGGGCAGGCAAGAGCGAAAAGCAAACCAGGGAGGCAAGGAGGCCATGTTAGGGCAGCCAGCTGGAGACCAGGCCATGCAGCTAGGGACCAGGCCATGGAGCTGGGCTGCTTTACACCAGCTCTGCCCATCAGGCTGCTGCACATGTGCTGGAGACAAAGGGAGACCCTGGACCTCAGCTGGCCTCATCCTTCCCTCCAAACTCCTGTATCTGCAATGAGACCACCAAGAGCAAACCCAGGGAAGGGGGAGAAGAGGTGCCCACTCTGCAGAGCAGGGTGCTAGACAGTCCCTTCCAAGCATTGCACAAAATTCCTTCCAATCTTTGCACAGACTGCCCGAGAGGGGGGCCAGGAAAGCAGCTGCTGGGCTGGGGTGAGCTCCTGGCTCCTGCCCTCCAGCAGGCTGGGAATCCCAGCCAGGCTCTCCCTGCCTGATGTCAGGGCTGGGGCTCAGCACCAGCAGAGACAGCTCCAGCACCAGGAGACAAGGTTGGCTCCTCCCAGCTCTGCTGGAGCCGCCAAAATCAGAACCTCTTCTGTCAGCTGCCTTTTATAGGGCTATAAAACCACGAGTTCGTGTCCGAGTTTGTCAGACGTTGGCCAGCATCAGCCCCTGGCACTTTCACCACCACCTCCCTGGATCCCACACACACCTGGTCCCTGCTCCCTCCATCTCCAAAACCACCACCTGAGGACTCGTACGCCTCAGATGGACAAGCAGACATGGAAAGATAGACTTGCAGCAATGCCAGCTCAAATGGACATGCCCAACCAAAACATAGGCTGAGCAAGGCAAAGAAATGCCCTTCCTTTGGAGCATCCACATCCCAATAACACTTGGTGGCATAAACAACTCCTGCACCACAAGCAAGGCACCCACCCACCAAACCCTCTGCTGCAGCCTCCTGGCCCCTCACAGCAGGTTGGGACCAGGCAGTCGTGTCACACACAATTATCAGACACCACTAATAACGTGGACACTTGTAATGCTGGGCCCAGGGACAAGAATAACATGAAATAACACTGCACCCACCCACTGAGAACACCAAGTGTGTCACACTCCTCTGTGTCATGTGTTTAAAAATATCTCTACTAACAGCCTTTTTCTTTCCCTTTTCTTTTCACATTTCTTTCTATTTTTTGAACGCCTCATTTGGCCAGGTGGAAAAAGTTTGCATCAGAGCTGCAGCAGAGGATGGTGACGGGTGTCTGCTTGTGTTACATTCAATAGGAAGGGGAAAAAGTAAAAGAAAAAAAAAAAGGTTTGCAATTACATGTTCTTTGTGGCGAGGTGTGGCTGTTGGCACGGAGAGAGGTTTCAGCCTCAACCACACAGACAGATGCTCTGGGAGGTGGCTTTTGTGGCCAGTGGAAATACACAGGCAGGGGCAGCCAGCAGCTGAGATTTTATGGGAGCAAAGGGATTAGAAGCTAATTGAAAGGCTGAGGAAGAATTTGGTCCTCCTGAGGGCTTCCGCTTTGTGTTAGTCACTTTGCCCAAAGCTGCAGGAGAAGTTGGCAGCCCCATGTGACAGGGCTTGTGTCCCTGTCCAGCTCTGCAGGCACTGGCTCCAGCTCAGGATCCCATTGCAGTGGGGATCAGCAGGTCCCCATCTGAGGGTAAAGCTGCATGAGCCTCAACCAGCTAAAACCAGCAGCACACAAGGCCCATATCCTGCATAAACACTTCTCCTACTCTTTCACTGACTGCAATCTTCCCCTCCCCGAAAAAAAAAAGGTTGAGCTTGTATTTAAATTATCAATACACAGTCAGGTTTCAATCCAAAGCATCCACAAACAAAGGCACCTGGGAGCAAGGCGTATTTGGAGAACAGCCAGAGGTAAACAAGTCAAATAATGGGTCAAATCACAGGCCTAAGGGGAATGTTGCCAGTTGAGGATCAGGGCTCTAAGGCAAGGCTGAAGGAATTGGCAAGCTGGCAAACAATGGAAGTGCAGAAGAGAGGAAAAAAGCCAACTTTTTTTGTAAAATAGAGACTGAATGTTACCCTATGTTACCCTTGTTCAGCCTACCAGCCTTGCCAAAATGACTTCAAAGTAAACCCAGGACAAATGCACCCAGGTACATCTTCACACTGAAAACAAGATGTGCCAGAGCAATGGAGGTGTGCAGCTGGGGGAGGCTCTCTTTTCCCTTGAAATTCCTGGTGCCCCTCTGGGGCCAACTGTTCCTTTCCAAACCAGCACAGAGGGGCTTGTGTTTCTAGATGGGTTATTTTTTATAAAACTGCCCAGAAATTGTCGCCCATTTTTTGCCTTTTCCACAAATTTCCAGAATCCCAGAAATTTTGAGCTTTCCCCCTTCCCAGCCTCACACTCCAACAGTTTGGGCTCCATCCTATCACACAATCATTCCTGCAATCATTGATCTCCCAGGTACAAAAACGTCCTTTCTACTGCTGATGCTGTTGATGCCCATCACAAGAAAACTGACTTGAAATCAACAGCAGAAACAGTCCCATTAAAAGTATAATCCATAATTTGACAGTATTAAATTAGGCTGCGTTAGGTGTTGAGGTTTGTTGTTTTTTTTGTAAATCAGACAATAGCACAACCAGACACCAACCACCTAAAAGTCCTTTAGTGATGTTGAGGTACTCACATCACCACACGGGATGTGCTAAGAAATGGGAGGTACAATGTGGCCATAGCTGCAACTCCCTGTGGAAACCTGCTGGCAGAATTCATCCTTGAACCCTCCAGAGCCACAGCTGGGACCCAACTCCACCAGAACCCTTTAATTTACAAAATGGACACAACTCTTTCTTCCCCAATGAGGCACAAAAGCATCCAGAGCCAGACAGTGCTGTTTGTCATCTCTTTCTTCAGCCTAATTTAATAGTGCAGGAAAAAAAAGGTTTTGAGCTATTTTTGATCCTTTTTCCAGGATGGGAAAAGGATAAAAAACAATGCAATGGGAGGCCCCAAACTTCAAAACTCCCCTTAATTTCTTTTCCCTTCTTGCTTTCGTCCACAATAGCGGGGCTGAGACACCAAATCAAATCGCTGGCCTAACATGCAACTGCTGCAGGGTAGGAAAAAACCACTTGAGTGGTGCCTGCAATTGCCATGTTGTGGCTTTCAGGAGGCTCAGCTGCCGAGCTAATTTGATGCAGTTTCCTGTTTTTCTATAGCAGATAGAGGGAGGGAAGGGAGATGCAGCTGATCTGAGCTGCTCAAGCTTGCCACTCTTGTGCTCCTGGGCTGAAAGGCTCAGTGTGGTGCAGTCAGAGCTCCAGCTCTGGCCCGTGGTTAATACCAAGCCCAAAGCAGCTTCTCTACTGTGAAGCAACAGAGAGACAAACTGGCTTTTGCAACTGAAAGCCAGGAGATGGGGTTGAATTTTATGGCTTGGCAACAATTTGGTTTTGCAGCACAGACCACAGCTGACAAGCCAGCTTAGAGCTTGCACGAGCTCTGAATGGTCATCACTGACCTCCCTCAGGCTCAGAAACCCCTGAGCCTACACTGCTTGAGCCTGAAACATGAGTATTAACCTCATCACTGTTCCCCAGGTCCAATGATGACACACCCATCTGAATTCCTCAAAGCCCCTGTGACATAAACCAAGAGTGTCTGCATACAAAGGTGTGCACACACTGCACAGGGCTACATACACGCTGCAGAGATCTGAGGAACATGTTGAATGCATTGTCAGGACAGCAATTCCCAGGGCATGACTATATTTTAGGGAGCAAACTATCTGCCCCAAGGCTGGCTCAGCACTGTGGTGAGCAGCAGAGCCGTGCCCAGCTCCTCTGGCATCACAGGCTGGTAGAACCTCAGCACCAGCAATTCTCCTGCCAGTACTAAGCTGGGGCTGCTCAAAGCTGCCCCCAAGTTCTCTGGATCAAGGAAATGCCACTTATAAACAAGTCCGTTCCCCACAGGGACCTTGCCTAAAGGGCAAATACCTGCCCCACCTCCACTTGCCCAGTGCATCTGTGCAAATAAACCCGAGCTGCTCCAAGCAGCAGCCATCCCTGCTGCACGAGGCACAGACTGATGGCTGCTCAGCTCCACAGCCCCGTGGTTAAACATCTGCTGTCCCTCAAGGAATGGCCAAGTACAGCACACAGCAACTCCTGACCCGGATGGGTCTGAAAAATCCATTTTATCCTCTGTACCAGGGAAGGATTTCACCGTGGCCAGTTGGTCCCATCCACCGTCTGGGATTATGGGACACTGCAGCCAGGGACTTCAAAAAGGACAGGATTATCGTCTAATTGGATTTCTGGTCTCAATTAGGGCAGAAGGGAAACCAAATGCAAAGCTGACATGGAAAGCTTCAGACATCTGTAACAACAAGTGGCTAATTTACAACATCCCCACCTAGGAGCATGCAGGCAGGATGCAAACCTTCCTCTTGAGGTGACTGGGGACTCCCCTGCTCCTGAATGAACCCGTGGATACTTCAGCTCTGTAGGGAGCAAATATCATCAAACGTCACCTCCCTTCCCCACAGCATCATGGTGAGGGGGATGGCACCAGAGGAGCGGGTTCAACAGGTGATCTCTGACTCCTTCCTCCTTCTAGACACAGGCTCAGCTGCGGGAGACAAGCAGGATGGAAGGGGGCAGCACCCCTGCAGCTCCTTTGAGAAACCTCAGGAAACTCAAATCGGTTTCACCTTGAAATCAAACAGAGATTAGGGCCTAACAAGCAACTAAAGCAAAGTAATGGCCTGGGCCACATGTTGCGGCTCAGATGCCATGTGAGGCTAATTACTGCAGCCCAAAGGTTAGAGCTGCTGCTCAAGCATTTCCACATGGGCTCTGAGAGCCAGCCCTGGACACCAAGAAATGAACGAGTCGGTACAGAGGTACCACCAGCTGATGGGCAGTGCTGCAGGGGGAGGCAGAGCCTGGGCAGGGCAAGCCGAGGGACCCCTGCAACCAGTGCAGCTACTGGTGTGGCCATGCCACCCTGTGCCTCCCCAGCACCATCCACCAAAGGACCCCAGAGCCCTTCAAGGCTAAAATCAGGCTCACCCTGCTCAGGCAAAGCAGCCCTGGCAGCCCCAGCTGCTGTGTGCACAGACACATGCCCCCATCCCTTCTCCCTCCCCTCCCAGCACAGGAAATGGTACTGGGACATGTCCCAGATTCCCCAGTAAACTGGCACTGGGCTCTGCCAACCAAAACACTGGTGATGGTATCACCATCTCTGGCACCAGACAGCACCACGGGAGGAAAGGCTAAGGGCTTCCCTGCAGTTGCTAAAGTCCAATGGCAAGCTAACAGCCCTTCAAATGCAAAAGCATCCTCTGCATTCCTGCAGCAATCTAGTGCAGCTCCCCCCTCCCTGCTCTCCTAAGGGCATTTCCCTGGAGCCAACAGATGAGCCCACTTGTCCTTCCCATGAGAACAGGCTCCAGGAGCTCCAGCACTGCCTTCCCCTCCAGGGGAGCAGGAGGTGTGCAGTGTTAATGTTTCCCTCCAGGGCTCCAGATGACATTGTTCAACTGTATCTTGCCAGCTGATAGAGAATTTGGGTTTGCATGGATTTGCATGGCATGTTTACACACCCACAGGGCAAAATTCCACCTTGTGAACATGCTGTGGATGCAGTAACATCAGTGGCTCCACCTCATCCCATTCCCACCTTGGCATCACAAGACTAAGGGCCATGCTCCCAGGGAGGGAGCAGAAATTACATGAACCTTTGGAGTGACAAATTCCTCCCTCACACTGCATCCTGTGCTGATGGGACAGAAAAATGCAAGGTGTTTGTTTCTCTCCGAGCCATCAGGGCATCCCCAGAGCTGCTGGGCTGCAGTGGCATGGCCAAGGTGCACCAGCTTGGTGCCACCACCTTTTATTTCTGACACTGGTTGTAATGATCTGCTGCAGCTACCGAGGAACTCCCAGCAATTTCCACCCTCAATAGACACAGGTTTCCAGCACTGGCTATTTTTGCTGCCCACAAGTATTTTCATTCAGCCAGTTCAGAATCAGGGCTGTAAATATCACAGGCAGGAGGTCGAGTGGGTGCGAGCAGCTCTTGCTCCATCTAAATCCAAGGGGGATGTTGCCATTCTCACCCACACAGCGTGAGATTATTGTTTGGCTCTTTTCCAGAGGGGCTTCCAAGCTGGTTTTCCCTTTCTGCTGAGCAATCTGGAATTTTGCTTTCCTCCACTGTGCATTCTTCTCAGCAGTAGATGTGGGGACTGAGGGTTCAGCACCACAATTTTAATACTGCTGCTTGAGAAGGGCTGGCAGCAATCCTTGGTTTTTGAGTGCATCAGCAGTAGGATTGAGACACGAACCCCTGGTGGTCACCAGTGCTCTCCTGTATCAAGGCAAAACATTAAATGAAATGTCTCAGAGATGGCACAAATAGCAAACAGAGTGGAAAGAACAAATGCTTCAGAGAAAAAAATAAAACAAACCACAAGGGCTGTGAGCAAAGTGGTTATAGAAAATGGATCAAGTTTAAGGGTGTGATTCAGAGAGTCTTGTCTGAGTGTCAGAGGTTCAATACTATTGCCTCCAATTTAAATCATTTTTAAAAGAAGTGCAAAAGAAAGGTGATGAAAGGGCCCTAACGTTGTTCCCTGGTCGGAAAAACACAGCCCACTTGTGCACTGTGGTGAAGTTTTGCATTTTGGCTAGACAGTGTGTGCAGGGCTGTGCTGGAGCCTTTGCTTATTTTTAAAAGTTGAAGTCACCAGTGATCCACAGAGGGACAAAATGCTCTTTCCTTTGAGGAAGATGCCATAGGAGCAGCATCTTCCGGAGGAAGGGAGCACTGCCACTCCTGGGGGGTCCAGAAGGGCCATCACAGGCATATGTGCCTCCTGGTCCAACAACACATGGATGAAGATCAGACCTTGGACTGCCACCTTCTCATGGTCGCTGGCCAAGGCCTGCCACAGATCATAGGATGGTTTGGGTTGGAAGGGACCTTCAGAGATCACCCAAGTCCAACCCACCCTGGGCAGGGCCATCTTCTACTAGACCAGGTTGCTCCAAGCCCCATCCAACCTGACTTTGACCACATCCAGTGATAGAGCATCCACAACTTCTCTGGGCAATCTGCTACAGTCTCACCACTTTCCTTGTACAAAAAACAAAACAGGTCCCACACCCAGCCCCGACAGCCCTCAGGGGGGGCCCTTTGTCCCAGCAGTGCACTGCCACAGTGATGGAGAACCCATCACCCTCCAAAGAGGATGGAAAAGCCAGGCACAAGCATCCACAAACACCCGAGGGCTGGAAACAGCCACTTCACTGATGGAAACTGCTTTGCACTCACAGGAAAAAGAAAGAAAAAAAAGTGGGGAGACTTTTTTTTTTTTCTTCTGCATTATTCATGTACCTAGAGATCTCGTGCCCCAAGCTGGGCTGGATAACCTCACCTGAGCACAGGTCACTCCTGTCCCTGCGTTGAAGCCCACCATGAGGTATTATTATCATCCATCTCCTTTGTAACCCAGGCCAGAGACTTTTGCTTCTGTATCAACACAACAACCTCTGGTCAAGTCTGCCAAAAATCTTCTACGTGGACGTTCTCGCTGTATTTGAAAGCAGCAGAGAAATGCACAATTAACACCCCTTCATTACAGCAACCTTGTGGATTTGGGATGTCCATGTGTGTGTATACACTTGTACTGAAAGATAAGTTTAACAATTGTGTGATTTATCCTTCTCTTTTTTTTTTTTTTAACTCTCCTCCTGCTTATGCAGTGAGTTACTAATATCCTGATTGGAACCAGATTTGCATGAATTAGAAGTCGAAATTGGAGCAGCAACTGCTGTGCAGAGGATGTAAAGGGAATAAAATGAATGGGGTATTAACCTTCAACCACTGAATATTAATCAGTGTTTCACAAAAAAGAAAATACAGAGGCTGCCACACTAAATATTTTTAGCATTTATTGACGGGCTTGATTTCCTCTCTCTTTTAGACCTTTTGCTTCCAATCATGGACCATAAAAAAAATCACACAGAAGATGGGGAGGGCTAAAGGGGGGGAGGGGGTGTAGAAAAAATAAAGATCATCAACTTTCTTGAATGCTGGATGATATTTGTGAGTTATGCAACACAGAAACCCATCTAACAAACAGAGCACCTTACCCCACCACTGATCAGTTCAAAGGCACATTTCTCCAAGTCCCAAACCAAACAGAAATCTACCCTGAAGCACAGCGAAGCCTTCGGAAATGAATCCACGATAGAGAAATAAACTTCTTAAAAGCTAAACTTCCCCTGTGCTGAAAGGTTAAATGCAGCTGAAAATCAGCCCAATAAAAGAATCAGCTCATTAAACGAAGACTTTTTCTTTTTTTGGCCCAGTGTGCTCCAGTGCAGCTCATAAAATAGCTCCATGCAGAAGGAAAGAGAAGAACTTACCAAAATGCCCCTTGAAATGGTGACATCTCCATTGCACTGGAAACGCTTTGGGTGAGAGCAGTGGCCAGAGCTCAGCTGGAGGCCACATCCCACTGGTCCCTGCTCAGCTCCTCACTAGCTGATGGGATACAGCTAAACTGGGATACAGCTAAACTGGGACTTTTACTGGGGTTAGCAGCAGTGGGTGTGCTTCTTCTCAGCGGGTTGCAGGCCAGGCTGTGGGGGGAGTGCAATGGGGGGTTTGGGTTGCTGGGACCAGTGCTGTGACTGAGGGTCCTCAGGGGACTGGGACTCATCAGGGGGCAATGCAGCCCCTGTCACCACCCAGTGTGAAACAGCTGCCAGTGGAACCACATCCAACTGTACTGACCAAACCATCGCATCGCAGCGCTTGCTCACAAACAATGTCTAAAATAACAACAAACCCACACAAGTGGAAAACTACAGAGCCTCTTCTTTGGCCATTTCTCCCCTGAAAAAACTGGCACAGGGGGATTTGAGGCCAGATGTCCCCTGAAATCTCTTTTCAGCAGACACAATTCCCTCTCTTCCAGACACTAGTGCCCTTCTCAATATACCTTTACAAAACAGAATTCATTTGTTTCCATTAACTTCTTATCAAGTTACCTGGATTTGTTGCAATACTCAGAATGTATGAGAGAGAGAGAGAGAGAGGGAGAGAGGGAGGGAGAGAGAGCGAGAGAGAGAGAGAGAAAACAGTGGTAGGTTTTCAGGAAATAGCAAGTTCTTTTTCACTGAGATAGAAATCATTTGGCAAGCCATGGTGAAATACTTCTAGGTTCCAGAAGAAAGTAAGGGGGGGAAAGCAAGCAAGGAAAGGGAAGATGCTAATGAGCTGCAGAGGAGAGAAAAATAAAGCTTAAAAGAAAATTAAAACAAAAGGAGAAAAAAAATGAAACTCAATGTTGGTCAAACATCCGCATCCAGCTGATCTGTAGAGGGAAACTGCAGCATGTCTCCAAGCCACCATATAAGGCCCTACCCTCCTTTCCCAGGGAATGGTTAAGGATAGGTGGTATTAAAGTCCCAGAAATAGATCTTTTCCAAAAAAACCCCTAGGCACCAGGTCAGCAAAAATTGTATAGGCAGTCTTCCCTCCTGCCTCAGCGAGACAGGGCCCAGCAGGTATCTGGTGGTGTCAGTAGCCATGAGAGTGCCCAACTTCAGCTCACACATAAGTGCTTTCTGCTTAAATGGCAACAACTGCTGCAGTCGTGCTGGACACCTTCCTCTGGGGCTCTAAAATCTCCTAAGGTGCCAAAACCCACTGGATTTGCTGTAACTCCTGTCCTGCTGCAGCTGAGCCTTACACCAGCACAGTGGAGGATCGGGTCTGACCCGGGCAGGAATCAGCTGCCACCAGCCCCACGGGGCAGCTGGAACAGGGTAAATAAAGAAATCCACAGGGATTTTCCCTGGAGAAGGCCAGGACAGCCCAGCACCTCCCCAGGAAAGTGCTAAGGAGCAGCCCTGCACCAGCACACACACCTTGGCTGAGGGGTATTTTCCAGCTCTGAGCACATTAAGCAGCAAAGCTGAGCTGTGCCACATTCTCAGGCCTTTAATGCTCACTCGGCTTCTTTCCTGGGGAGGAAAAGGGGATTCTTTTCTTTTTTTTTTTTTTTCTTCCTTTGCAATTTCTTGGAAACAAGGCTTCATGCTAATTAGTTGGCATTTACAGGCTGCGTCATGGAAAGGTGATCCCTCCTCTAACCTTTATCATCTGTTTCTTATCTTCAGAGCTGCACAGTCCCCTTAACTCTTAGTGCACAGGGAGACATTTAAAAACCCTTCCTCTCTGCCAGGGAAACAGGAAGGAGGAAGAGGCAGCAGCCCCAGCTCACGTGTGGATTGAGAGGGGGAACAAGGACATGGTTGTCTCCCCCCAACGCCCCTTTCTGCTGGCACACCATCTCCAGGAGATGTTTGGGGTGATGCTGGGTGCTGCGTTCCCCTGGGCTGCAGGGCTGTCCCACCAAAGGTGCACCAGCACCTCGTGCTTGTCCTTGCTCAGCATCTCCCTATTCCAACCATATAAACAGTGGCAGGACAGGGTAATGTTCCCCAGGGATGTTTCTGGATGGGGAACACAAAGCAATATTGACACCATCCTTCAGACCTACTTTGAATTAGTTTCTGCTGGGCCCAAACCTTTGCACTAGAGGAGAGGCAGTGGGTGGGAGCCTGCAAAGGCACTTGGTCAACTCCCTTCCCAGTTGCCATTGCTGGTCCAGCTGGAGCCCTCCCAGAGCAGTTGGGCAAGGGGTGAGCATTTCTCTGCAGAGCTACAAGTTAATGGCTTGTTTAGATCTTAACTAAGCCATATGCCTGGAAAAAAGCACCTCTCTGCAGCAAGTGTCTTGGGTCAGATGTTTGTATATACAGCCCCTCGGAGCCACACGTTAATTGTAGGTTGCTATAAAAAAGTTTTTTCCCCTTGCACATTTTAAATCTGTCAGTTTGGATTTCCATCACATGTTACTAATGCAAAACGTCCCAGGGACTCTCTTGGCGTGGAGCAGGGCTCATCCCAAGCTGTTCCTCCTGTGCTGGGAGGGGAGGAACCTCCCATGAAGTCCTCCTGGTGATTCATGTCCAAGTCCTTCCTCTCCCCTCCCCAGGAGAGGTTTCCTCAGGCTGACCTGACCTCTTCTCCTCTCCATGGCAAACACAGGGAAGATCAAGTGACCTTCCCAAATCCCAGGTCAAGGAGGAAAGCTTTCCTGCCCTGCAGAGCCTTCGACAGTGAGGGGAACCCAATTCTTCTAGTTTTACACCCAAACTGGTTTGGATTTAAACATATGGGAAGACAACCTGTTTCAGCCTTACAAATAGTCTCGGGTGTTTTTTATCTGGAAGGGATCTATTAGGATCTTTTTTAGCACTAAGTTCAAGGACTTTCATCAATTATTATGCTGGTGAGACAAACAAAAGCCTTATTTGTTGGCATCCACAATCTCCATGCTGCATCTTGCTTTGATAATAGAAGAGTGCCAGCTGGATTTTATTTTTTCTTATTTTTTCACTGTTTCTCTTTCCTTTTTTTTCTTTTAACAGTCTGTATTGCTTTTTACCCGTTATCCTGTGCACGTGGTTCAGCCTTTCACAAAAACAAAACAAAACAAAAAATCCCTAGGTGTGAGAAGATTAAAGATTTTGAGATCTGGACATTTTCAAATCAGAACCACATGTTTAAAATAAACCAGGCTGGCAGACAGCCACCCCTTTAAAAGCCAAAGAGCCATTGCATTAAAACGATCCCCTGAAAGCCTGAAGAGAGTAAGAGCATCAGTGGTTCCCTCCACCACTCCAGCAGAGCCAGGGCCAGGACAAGTCCATGGGGCCTCCCCATGCATCTCCATGGTCTGTGCTGTCTCTAACCCACACAAACATCACAAGAATTTTTCAGCCAGCCCTAGTGATTTCTGTCTGCACACACTCTGTCCATCCATCCCCCAAGCTTCAGCATGCTCAGTCTCCTCTGTGAAGACCTCAAAGCTCAATCTCTTTCCCAAATCAGCTGCCACTGAGATCTCGAGGGGAAATTGCAAGGGCAAAAGCTACAAAGGCTCCAGTTTCACCTGAATTCATCAGAAAAACAAGACAACCACTCTGCAAAAGACAAGGGAACAGCCAGAGCTCTCTCTGCTCCTATGAATGAAGAATCCATCCCTACAGGGAGATGTGGAAGCAGAAGCAGCTGAAGAACATTGCTGGATCCAAGTCTCCCAGCTTGGCCAGGCTGCTGCCAACCTTCAGGAGCAGATGGCTACATGCTGCCTCTTCCCAGACACTTTGTGCCTGAAACATCCAAGGTGTGCATCAGGGCTCGGATTAGCTCATCTCCCAGTCAAGACCCAGACCATAAAAACATACATGCTGACCAAAAAAGACCTCAAGCCCAGTCCTTGATTTAGGTCAAATGTGCATCATCTCACCAGCAGCAACTGCTTTACCATACTGGGGACCCTGAGCTATCTTGAATTTTGCTGGCATGAGTGTTGAGTAGAACCCAACACAGCTGAAATGTCTGCCCAAGAGGGTCCAGCACAACTGGGATGAAGCTGCAGACTGCCAGAGCATCCCAAATCACCAAGTTACTTCCCACATGACAAGACAGATGCATTTCCAACCAATAGCAGATCATCCCAGAAAGAGTGCCAGGCACTTTGCTCACCACCATCCAATTTTCTTCCTCCTGGCATTTTCTGAGTTTTTAGCAAGAGAACCATCCAGAGCACGACTCAGGGTTTTGGAGACCTAATTGGTGAGGAGAAAAAAAAAAAAAAAGAATGAACATAATTACCTTGCCATGATGTTCAGAACCTGCTTTAGATGGAATAATATTCTTCATCCCACAGTTGTTTATAGGGCCTTTAACTCTTCCCTTTTTATAGGGGGGTTTCTGAAATCTATTTTATTAGGGGAAAAAGATTTGAGTGTATTAGGCAAAGTGCCAGTAGCCATGGTAACCTCGGATTTTTCCATCTTCATTACAAGTTCAAGTAAAACCTTCATATAAAATCTAAATGAAAGGCTACATTATAAGTCCATTTTGAAATGTTTGCCTGGAAGTAAAACTTTGGACTGCATCCTTTTTTCTCCGCTGAACATTCTGGTTCTACGCGGAACACATTTTTCAAGTCAGATTTTTGTTTTCTTTCAAATTTTATTCCGTTTGCTCATACAGGGTGGGTCGTCTAGTGGTTAGAGCAAGGCATCAAGGCAACTGGTTTCCAGTCTCGGTCTGTTCCTGATCGGGCAGGGAGTGTTCCCAATTTTATCCAGGTGACTTAGGCAAATTCTGTCAGCTCTAAACCCCCTTTTGTTTTTTTCCTTCCTTACCAATATAACAGTGATGATAATTATTGTCCTGAGGTCACACCAGGATTCACTCCTAAGCGGTGACAAAGAAGTGACTCCCCAGAAGATCAGCTCACCTCTTCCACTGCATCTTCTCCTGGGTCTGGAGGCCAGACTGAGAGGTTAAGGAGAGGTAGTGGTTAGAGGATGGCACAAATTGTCTGTTTTCTTTGCAAACCTTGATTAGGAAATAGGAAATCAGACTGCCTGCTGAAGATACTGACACAATGTTTTTCCAGGAGATACTCAACATACTTAGATAATCCTTTGGTGCCAACTGAGCAGATTAATTCTTGCATGGTGTCATCTGAAAGCGTGCTGGTTTCATCCAGTCTTGGGAGGAGGCAAATTCTACAGCTGCCTTTCATTTCTGGGCACCATCTTGCCTGGGGCCAGAAAGCCATGATCCTTCTCAAACTGTCCCTTCCAGTGCACACAGCTGAGCAGCTTCCCTAAGGCTGAATCAGGAGAAGAAATACCTTCTCCAGCCTCTGCCCAGTCTCTGTAGGGCAGCCCAACCTGGGGACCCAGTGGAGCACCTGGTACTTTGGTTTTCCCTAGAAAACATCTTAAGACCTTTTTCATGGCCTGTTCTCAGGGCTACAGAAACACATGGGCTGGTGCACTGCAGGGAAGGAGTATTTGTAGCAAAGCTCTGTACCAATCCCCTCATATTTCAGCCCTTGGATGGGCATCATTAATGGCCAGAGCTGGTGTGGGCAGTGGCTGCAGAGCATTTTGTCTGTGCACGGGCTGAGAGGGAGTCAAACTGGAATCTCAGTGTTTTGGGCTGGCTGCAAACGCTGGGGACACAGCTCCTACCCACTCACACACAAACCAGCCCTTCCCTTCCCAAAGGAGGTTCCATCAGGGCAGCCCCCTGGTCTAAGCATCAAATGGGGACAGCATCTGCTCAGAGTGGGGCAAACTGAACCCTAAAGAACCACCAGGAGTGGCTCAGAGGGGCTGGGACATGCTGGCAGGGATGCCAGCAGTCGAGACAAGGCAAGTGAGAGCCATGCCAAGAGCTGCCATGGCAAAAGGGAGCCAGGGCAGCCACCCCCGGGGCAGAGACAGGGCACGACCCAGCTGTCAGGGCTAGTCATCCTTCCTAAGGATGCAGGAAAACATTTCCCACATCTGCCATTGGCCTGAAAGGAGATCCTGCTCCTGTTGACTCTGATTTCCCTCCTGCTCTGTTACAGTTCAAACTACAACCTGCTGCCTCCTGCCCGTCTGTGCCCCAGGGAGGGGAGGAGGTTACCGGCCGCGCGGGGCTTTTTCTTTCTTTGATACATCCTTCCTTCCTCCCCTCACAATCAATTAGTGGGCAAAGACTTCCGAGCAGCTCCTTCCTCCCTAACCTTTCACAGCCTGTTGCGATAATGACTCTGGAGAGCTCGACCTGGGCCTTTGCGTGGGGTTCGTTACCTTCCCGGGGCAGCGGAAGGTGACCTTCATCCCTCCCTCCTCTTCCTTCCCTACCCCTGCAGCTCGGATGGTCTCAGGGAGGAGGAGGAGGGGTTAAAGCTGCCTCACTCCCAGCAGATAGAGTTTCTCTCCAGTGTCATTTTTTGCAATCAAAAGTCAGGGGGTGGTTTTAGAGATAACAGAGACCCTGGGAGGTGGAGGGGAGGGGGCTGCCCTTAAAAATAATGGTTATAATTATGCATACCTTGAATCGAGACATCAAGAAATGGAGGGAAAAGGGGCTTTCTGGTTTTAATTTGTCATTTCTTTCTCCCTCTCTCACAAGACAAGCTGCCTCCCAGAAACCAAGCTCCAAGCTGCTGCAGCTTCCCCCAAAACACAGCTTACCATTGAAGCAACTTACTTAGCCAGGGCTTTTTTGGTCCCTCTGTGATGCAGACACACAGGTAGGATGTACTGGCAGAAGTTTTCCCTGGCACCTGCAGCCACTTTCACAGCCCATCTGCCTGGGGATGGTGTATCGTGGGCTTTTCAAACAACACCTTGTCCAAAAGCATCCCTGCTCCACAGGGCAGCTTTGTGCTGGCTCCCATGCAGCAGAGAAGGACAGGAAGGACGTGTCCTGGGACAAGCACATCCCACCCAGCATTTACACAAGATCTTCCCCGCAGCCCTGACAACACTCCCCAAATCTGGCAAGTCCCTGGGAGCAGTGCTCCACCATCACAACCTCCCTCTCCTCCATGGCTCATGGTATCCCATTCCCTGGAGCTGCATCCCACTGTGCCACAGGTGACACTACAGTGGTTTCCTGACTCCCATCACTGTCCCCAAACAGGAAGCTTTCCAGCTAATTTTTCCTCCTGTCACCAGCAGGATAAATGAGGAAGTCACCTCCACCACAGCACGGCTGCCCAGGGAGCAGCTGCCCATGGGGAGACAAAGCAAAGGCAGAAAACCAGCTGCTCCAACCCATCACTGGGTCCAGGCAACCCACTGAACACAACACTTGGCACACCTGATACAGCCACAGCTGCAGGGATGCAGCTCCTGCTTCGAATGCAAAGAGAGAAAAAATTAAAAAGGCTTTTTTTTTAAAGTAACTGCCAAACTCGGGCGATGCAAGAGATGTTTTTATCTGCGACCATCACCTGGACCAGGAGGGTGAGGCCAGCCACCCATGCTTCAGCTCCTCCATGGCTGGGCATGGCCTGGGTTGTCCCCACAGCACCCAGCACCCGTTTGCTGCCCGCTGCAAAGGCACTGCATGGAATTACCACCAGCCCCAGCCCGCTGACAGAGCTTAATCAAAACCATCCCACCCCAACCCAGCTGAGAGCAACTGGAACTACTTTGAGGTGAGGAGCCCATTACTGAGTTACAAACCTCTACCATCCTCCACAGGAGCCTTTCAGAGGGCCAGCCAGAAAAATAACAACTCAAACTTATGTGGTGAGAGGAGAGAATATAGTGTCTCCAGGTAACAAATATTTGCTTCCTTCACTATTCTTCCAGCCATAAAATGGACTTAGTAAAAAAAAAATAAAAAAATCCAGATTTGGAATTAATTTGAATTAAATGTGAATGTGCCCCCCTTGCTGGGGGGAAGTTGCTTAATATTTTTGAGCTACAAAGTCACAGCGGAGTGCATATGATACAGGCTGCTCTCAATGGCTAGAACAGCCCAGCTCATTGGCATCAATGGATTAGCACTGATTTACATTAAGTACAGATTGGGCATATGGTGCATATGTGCAGGCAGCCAGTCAGCACGGGGAGGTCTTGGCCTGGGCAGATTTCCTCCTCCACCAAATCACAGAGGTCCCCACATCCCCTGGCGCGTGGGTGGCATCCCCACCACGTGCACTGTGGCTCTGCACAGTGAGGGCAATAGAGGGTATCAAACTTCTGAGCCACTGCCACAAAACAAAGCCTTTTTCACCCCCTCACCACCTCTAGCTTGCAAAAAATCCCCCAATTTTTGTTCTTAGAACTTTTCCCCCCTTCGGCCCAGTGGGGCTGGGGGAAGCTCTCACCTGGTCTCTGTCAGTGGGAGCTGAGCAGGGCCATGCCCATGACACTGAAGCAATGTCCCCTTCCCAGTGGACCAGGCTGCCCCCAGGAACATGCTGCTGCTTTCCCTGGACTCCCAGAAAACACCTGAAATTTGAAAAATTCCACATTTTTCTTCCCCATTTACTCCACATGAAGCAGCTCTGCCAGCTTCTCACCCCACTGCAGCAACACCCTTTGGAGAGACAGGATTCCCTTTCACCTAATCAAACAGATTACAAATCAAAAGTTTTAATCACAGCTAGTCATTAACAAGCCCATGATGGGTCCACACAGGGTCATGGATCTGCCTGAGACTGAGATAACAGCTACTGCTCAGGAGAACTCCAAAACCCTAGGACACAAAGTCCATCCCTATGTGGTCTTTTGGGATTGTTGCTTTTCTGCTGCTTCTTCTGTGAAATCTCATCTCTGGCCACTAGAAGCAGAAGAGAAAGTCAAGAGACAAGCAGAGGACAAGGTTCCCACTGCTTTGCCCCCTCCTTGGCCCAAAATCTAATAAAGATGATTAAATTACATGTCTTTTCCTCCCATTGAAATCACCGCACGCTGCTGGAATATTAGAGCTCAGGAAATCAGGCACGACAACTTCCCTCGTGAAACTTAAGAAGGCAGAGCAGGGGTCTGGAGCGACAGGCCTGCAAGACTGGGCTGCTCTAATTAAGAAATCACCCTGCTGAGCAGAACCTAATCTAAATAAAATAGAAAAAGGAACTTAGTTCAAAACTCTGCCTTGCGCTCGCCCCCCTCCCCACCAGCCCACCTCCCCCCAGAAGGAACCCATCCAAGTCACAGGGAGTTTTTCTCTCCTGCTCTTTCTTGGAGGGTGAGGTAGGATCACACAGAGCCCTGTGTGTGCTTGGGGTGGCCAACTTCCAAAGGAAAAATACACCAGCCCTGGATGGCAAAAGGCTGCTATTTTGTGTGTGTGTGTGTGTGTGTGTGTGTATGTTGTGTTGTTTTTTTTTAAATGATACTTGACCTACTGTTTGCTAAGGAGAGGGGGAAACCCTCTGATGGTCACACTGTTGGTATGGCTGCTCAAAACTGGTTTGGGACAGAAGCTTGGAGGTTAAGTTACACTTCCCCCTCCCCTGAAAAAGTTTCTGCCTTTCATGCAAAAATGTTGAAAAAATGAATATTAAAACTAAAACAACATTTTTTTTTTTAAATATAGAATTTAAAACCAAAATATTTAAGCCAAAAATCTCAGCTGATCTGATCATTCACCATCTTTTCTCAGATAATTTCTTTACATTCCCATTCACCCTGACAGATCAGATTTCTCTGATGGAATAAATCTCCCGTGCACCAATACCCCCACCTCCTGTGGGGATCGCCATCCCACCACCCCCCCAGACCTGACCATCATCTACTCCTGGTCCACATCTCCTCCAGCCCCATTCTTCTCTTCTCCTCATCACCCCATTCCCCACAGCCCCGTGGTGTCTCTCCCCTCTCCAGTTTGGTGTCCCACCATGTGCCATGGCTGCTGGGTCCATCAGCTCCTCACATTCCTGAAGTCACCCTGTGAATTGCCATTTAAAAACTTGGGCACAGAAAGATTTACAGCAATCAACAGAGGACCACAGACATTCCTGTGTATGTTTTCAAAAAGCACTTACCTGCTTAAAAGGGAAAGTGCTGCTACTCGATGGTTTCCTGGCCAGACCTGAAAAGTAAATCAAACAAACACTATTTGCATTTATCCATCATTCCCAGCAGATTGTTGTTCTAGAAGCTTTTGACTGCAGTGGAGTTAATCTGACTCGTGCCAGCAGAGGACCACATGGGCTGAAGATGTCTTCTAAAGACATCAGGGATGGGAAAAGACCAGAGCAGCAAAAACACACCCCAAGTCTATATTGTGCAGGTAGGCACCAGTGGAATGATCACGTGGATTGAAATGAAAACTAGAGGACATTTCCTTTCTTCCTCCACATGACGTGATGCAATGCTGTCAAGTATCACAGATGCAAGTTCACACAAGGGCTGTCATTGCCAGCATGACCTTTAATCTCTGAAAGAACCATAGCTAAGTCACAGAGAAGAAGGCAAGAGCCCTCTGCAGCCCACCCAAGGGGGTTCACCATCCACAAGACCACGTCTGCAGTACCACATCCAGTCTTGGTCTCCCCTTGTACAAGACAGACATAGACATACTGGCTTTAATCCAGCAGAAGATACAGAGGTGGTGGAGACCTGAGGACAGGCTGAGAGAATTGGGTTTAATCAGCCTTAGAAAGGAAGAAGATTAGTCTTATTGCTGTCTTCAACTTCCTAATTTGAGGAAACAGAGAAGACAGAGCCAGGCTGCTCTTGCAGTGAGATAGGAGAAAAGGTAGTGGTCACACACAGGGACCCAAGGCATTAGGAGAAACCGTTTTCATCATGAGGGTGGTCAGACACTGGAACAGGAACCCAGAGAGGTCATTGGATCTCCGTCCTTGGAAATATTCAGACCTCAGACATGCACCAAGCAACCCAATGTGATTGGTCCTTTGTTGGACTGGAGAGGTCCCTCCCAGCTGAAATTATCTGCAGTTCCTGCACCTCTCCACACACACAATCCCCAGTGCTCCCAAGTGTCCTTCCAGCCTTCACTTGCTCCCAGGCCTCTGAAGGAGCACTGTGTCCTTCCAGCCCCCGAGACATGTTAGTCTAGCAATTTCTTTTTGAACAGTAAAACCATTTCTCCATAACTTGGCTAAAGCATTAACACTCCTGTTTCAGCTCCTTTTACAACAGCCTCAGGCTCCTGCCAGCCAGGTTCCCCTCGCCACCCAACCCACTTCTCAGGAACTCCCTTAACTCTCTCACAATGCTGCCCGTTCTCCAATGGAAAAAAAAAATAAAAATTGTAATTAACTACACTACACAAGAACATACTGACAAGCACATACCTACACATCTCAGGGTTTGTGTGAAGCCATTCTGAAGTCATGCAGTAAATTTTTATCCTCTTTGTCTGTGGTGGTGATCCCACAGCTCATCTGCAGACCACAGACATCCAGCCTTCCCAGAGCGTCACGGTGGCATCACGTGGACCACATCCTTACTGTGCTACAGCACCTTCACTTTCAGGGTGAATTCACAGCCCAGAGGACATTGCAGCCAGATGGGCAAGCGTGCCAGGAGGTTGAATGGCCAACACTGGCACGGTGAGTGAGTACCTGTGCTGCTAACAGGGAACATGTGATCCAGCTCCAAGGACAAGTTGCCCCAAAGCCCCTGTTCAGAACCATCCTTCCCCCGTCTCTGCCCTCAGCTTTGTTTCCTGCAATGCCAGAGCTTCCTGCAGAGTGGAAACCCCTGGGCCATAGCCCCAGGATCCCACCATGCTGCTGTGGGGATGAACAGTGAGCCAGCTGCTGCTGCCAGCATGATGAGGCAGGAGCCTCCTCCAGTCTCATCTTTTATAGCACTTTGTTTAGAAGTGCCAGCCCATTTGGGGAGGCAGCGAGCAGGCACATGCAGGGACTGGGGAAGATGATGGGTTTAGGAAGAGTCCGAGACCACCTTCTCTTAAGCTTCATTGATAGCAGCAGGCAGGGTACAACAGCCCAGCAATTGTTCTCTCAAATGGCACCTTCCCATGGAGGCCACCGTGCTGACAAAATCCTCCCCTTGTGGGCACACGTGGGAGGGAGCACTCTGTTAATTTTCTAAACGTTATTTTTTTTTAACTGCACTATTCTGCAAATATCTCCAGAGAAACCCCACCACGTGCCAACAAGGATTTGATACTTTCTTTTTCTCCCTTCCAAGCTCTCCCTCCTCTCCCCCTGACACTTTTCCTTTCTCTCTTTCTTCCCCCTTCTTTCTTCTCGCAGCTGGAACAATCTGACTCTGTCTGCCCACATTCCTGCGGGCCCGCTCCGGGCACGGGGGATACACAAGGTTTGCATTCAGGCAGGGGAGGGCAGGAAAACCAACCCAACGTACTTGGGGATTGTTGTGCCATCAACTTAATACCTGTGCAGGGAAAACAAAGGCGCTTTAGAGAAGCGACTTCAGTGCCATGACCCTTCCCCCAGCCCAGAGGAACCCGAGAGATAACAAGGGCTGAAAGAAAAGGCACAAACATAATTAAAACTACCCAAGCGATTTCTAGAGGTATTATAGATGATGATAGCCCTGAGGATAATAGTATTCCTGGTATTATTAACATCCACTGGCACAAAGGGACAAGCAGTTTGTTTGGGTTTTTTTAAGCTCTTCAGTGTAATTATTTTGGAAGGGGAGGAAAAGTTCCTTTTTGGAAGAGAAACCTGGGTGCAGCCAGAGCCAGGAGCAGTGCCAAGCCCGGGCTCCACGGTGCTCCCTGTGCGCAGAGCTGCAGAGGTGGGACAGGCACCCCTGGGGACATGTGTCCCCTTCCTGCAGAGTCAGTGCCCCCGGGAGGCATTGAGGTCCCTGAGCACCATGCCATGGTCCCTGAGCACCATTTGCTCAGGCAAATCCCAGCCCTCTCCTTCCCTCAGCCTCAGACACTCTGCCAGCCTCGTTCCACCAGTATCACAGACATGTTCTGTAAGGTCTTACTATTCACCTGAAGAAATACCATCAGTTCCTTGGGAAAAGTGCTGTCCAGCACTTCTCACCGTGGTACAGGCTCAAGGAAGCCAGGTCCATGTGCTGTGACCAAGCAGACCTCAGCATTCATAATCTGGAATCAATGATCTTCATGGGTCCCTTCCAGCTTGAGATAGTCCATTATCCCAATTTGGGGTTTTTTCCCCCATCAGAAAATACTCCAATCACTTTGAGGCTGGATTTGTTGTCAGCAGCAGGTTGGGTAACCAGGTGGGAAAAGCACCAGCAAGATCAAGCAGAAAAGGCTCCCTGGGGGGCTGTTTAGGCAGGGTGGCTTGAAGCCAGACAACCCCAACCACCTGGTCAAGGAGAGAAAATGGTGCCCAGAGCATCACACAAGTGGAATTTTCCTGACAAATCAAAAAGATATTTACAAAGAGTTTTTCACCTGGCAGTCTGTTGCTAGATAGAGCCAAATTCCATCCTATTCCCATTGTATAATACAATTAATGGTAATACAGGCTCTGCCATTATGGAAGAAAACTCGGGGCACTTTCTGTTCCAGTTTCATCCTGCCTTAATCACTGTTTTTTTGCACCAGAGTTAAACTGTTTCCTCGCTCTGCACTCAGTGTAACCTCATTAAACAAATGCATAAAGCCTGTGTTATTTATTTATTCCACATGAAACCAGGATATTACTCACTGTGATAACAGGGGTTAATTTTCAGTGAAGCCTCTCTTGGCAAACTTTTAATACAATGAATAACACCCCTATCAGATCCGAGATAAAAGGCTGTCATATCGTACCCTCATTTCAATCCTTGGCCCAGTAACACCACATTTCAAGGTGCTGTAATTGTGTTCCACTGATTCATTTCTTAATTGTTGCTCATAAAAATCAAAGCATAAAATTAAATTAGCTTGATGTTATTTAGCATGAGCTTTGTCCAAAGCCAGAGCCCACGTTAGGCTGGGAATGGCTGTGTTAAACTCCACTTCCAACACTCCTCTGCTGGTCCTCGAGTTTGAAATCAGGCAGATGGCAGCTGGGGCAAGTGGGATAAATATTGTCACCCATCTCCTCCTAAATGTTGTCACCCATGCCCTTCTCCTGCCTGCATGGGAGGCTGTAAGCAGAACTGGGGGCAGCTCTCGGCCACCTGATCCCCCAAAGCTGCACCCAGAGCAGGTACCTACATCCTTCTAGGGATGGGGGAAACACGGGGGAACGAACCTGAGAGCTGTTCACTGGAGCAAGTTCTATTAAAAGCAAAAGACGATGAAGCCGCTATAATTTGGGCAGAAAAACAGAAGATGGTCACGAATTAACACTACCATTTTAACCCACTCCAGCTGAGGTCTCATTGCAATGCTAGACCCCAAAACTGAGCCTTTCCTCCCCTGTGAGGTTGCTTTAGTCCCAGCAGAGCCCAACGCTGCTTCTGGGGCAAACACAAGTAACATGGGCAACTCAGTTCATAGTTTCCAAAAGGCTGCATCAGCCTCGCTGACCTCAGATCACTTCCCAGCTTTATATTCTACCAGCATAAGCAAATTGAGAAATGGCCACACGATTCAAGGGCAACAGGGTTATTTTAAAATTAGAAGAGACTTCAAATAAGCTTTTATATTAATTTATTTTCCAAGTTTACCTTTTTTCCAATCTCTAGGACAGCAAGGCAGTAAAAAACCTACGCAAGAGATGGCACGAAGCATGCTAGTAAACCAGGGAAGCCTTCACGAGGTGTCAGAGCCATGATAAGTCCTGTTTAAACTTTACCCAAAGCTAAACACCAAGTGTCAACACAAGGCACTGCCCAAACGCTCTGATCAGGCCAGGCAAACATCCAATCAGAAGTATAAATCAAAGCCGAGGCACATCCAAGTGAGACTGGAGTGTTTAACTCTACAATTCCCATCTGACCAGGACTTTCCCAGCAGGTTACCCACAGCCAGGTCTCTCTCCAGACATTTATTTATATAAGCAACCCATCTGTATGCATTATTTTTGTATTTATTTTCCCCTGGTAGGCACAGGCACAAAGAGAGTACCCGCAGAGTACAGGGTGTACCAGCCCAGCAGCCCAGAGGGGACCACGGGTGGATGGAGGATTTGCTTTTCCTCCCCCATCTCCCCACCACCAACCCTGCTGGCCCAGGGAATCAGCTCCTGTCAAATGGCCCAAAAATGCAAATAACAAGAGGGAATAAACCACCGTCCTGATCTCATCAGTGGGAAAGGAGAGGGAGGGTGACACATTAGCTTGGGGGTCCATCAGGCTCCGTCCATGTTACTCTCCTACCCCTAAATTAGGGAATATATTCCCCATGTGAAGGGGCCCAGCAGGGAGGTGCTTTTCTTCTGGGAACTCTTAAAAACAAAAACAAAAAAACACACACAACCAAATGCCACTTTCTTAAACCTCCATCTCAGCCCACAGCTGCCTTCAAGACCAGACACCTACTGCCAAGGACGACACGACATTTTGGCTGCCAACACCACATGCCTTCAGGAGCTGTTGGCTGCAGCAGTCGCCAACCATTTGCTTCCAGGAGTGGATTTTGTAGTTTTCCCTCCCCATCCTGGTGCCAGGAAGAGATGGGGGACTCAATTCCACAGCCCCCCCATCCCCACTGCTCTGCTCCAGAGTGTGCCCCTGTGTCAGCATCCACCTTAACACATGAACATATTTTGGGCCAGCATTCTGCCCACTGAGCTCATGGATTAGGCCTTCAAGTAATGCAACTCATAATTAAAAACCTATGGCAATATTCTGAGAATGTTTTTTTTTCCAGATTGGGCAAAAGAAAGGTTAAAAAACACCATCTGTCATGGTAATTTTTTTTCATATTTCTCTGTCCTTTCCCTCATTAAAGGGAAACAGGGAAGGGAGAATGTTCATTTGAAGCTTGCAACATGTTATATTAATTGATGGCAAATAATCCTAAGATAAAGTGCACAATAAATTTTTTAATGAGAACATATGGTGGGGAAAATTGATAGGTCTGAGCCTTTGAAGATTTCCTGGTGAGCACAGTTACAAATGGAACAGGAAAAGACTTGCACGGGGGAGCCCAAATACTCAAAGGCAGAGCAAGGAGACCACTGCCATCCCCAGCCAGGTACCAAGTGCTCCACATGCTACACATGCTTTAACACTAAAGTGTTAAATGCCCCCATGGCCCTGATCCATGCCAGGTGCCCTGGTGCCACTGGCTCCAGGGATGCTCCTTGGCATCAGCTGTTCAGGAAAGGGCTTGAGCTAAACTGGAAGAAGCTGCTCAAAAAGTGGCTCAAGAGTTCGTGCCCATTTGGCCACCTTAATTAAACAGGAATGGGTTTGCACGGGGGTGCAGGCTTGCTTTAGTCTGCTGTAAAGCTAACAGACCCCAGATTTGATAAAATCAGGAGGAAAAAAAATTGTTTTCACACTGTTAAACACCACGGATGAACTTCTGCTCCTCCATAACCAATTCTTTACAAAGCCACTCAACAGTGAGATGATGCAACAAGGACATGGGACACCCGAGCTGTGCCCTGCACCCACAGTCCTGCACAGCATCCCGTCCCTCTCGCTTCCCTCACTGCAAAAACTGCCACTAAACAGCTCCACGTCAGGCTCCGTCCTAAGAAAGGCAGGAAAACCTTGGGGAAATGCCCAAAAGCACATCAGGAGCTGTCTACCGTTAAGTGTTTTTTCTTAATAATGTCATTCATTTATTTTAGATTTCTTAGCAGCACCCAGCTGTGCCACAGACAGGCACAAAAACCAGGGAAGGTGACGGGGGGGGAGGAACAATATTTAAAGCAACATCTCTACCAAAAATAAATAAATAAACATTACCTCCCAAGAGCAACCTGATCCCCAAGGAGACATATCCACACTAAACAGGGGACTCTTCCCGGAACAAAGTGCCTTAGGAGCACAGGCCCCCAACAGGCCTTGTGCTCACTTCAGCACCTCCAAATATCCCATTCTAATGCAGGTCCATAAGCAGTTACACCCTCCAAACCAAACACTCCCTGGCCCTTCATCCACCCCTCCCTGAGGAGCCTGAGGAAACAGCTCAGTCCTGCAGGACACAATGAGGAGTTGCTCGTGTATCCCAGTGCTCCCCACCACCCACCAGCACAGTTTGCCACCAATGAGGCCAGCCCCCTGCTCCAACAGTGTCTGTCTGCTGGGGACAATACCTTCAGAATACGTGAGATTCACTGCACATCTTTTGGGAAGGAATTTTGCCCCGTACCCCCCAGCAAGACATAGCTCTGAATGATTCAACACATTTAGCATCCCCTCAAGCCCCATCGTGGGGTGCAGATGCACATACAGCCCCTGGTGCTGAAGGGCTGGAGACCTCGCAAAGCAGAATTGTCCCCAAACTTCAAACAGCCGCTTTAAAATATAATTAAATCCCTCATTAAATGGAAATAAAGACATGAAAAGGGCATCTGGCTTTCACACCCCTGATGTTCACTCAGGAAAGTGGCTCTCCTCCGCTGAAATTCAACTTTCAGGTGGGAAAAGTCAGGATTCATGTGGTTCCAGGATCTGGGGCTTTAAGGAAAATATTCTCAGAGTGGAGAGCCCGGTGCTTTTCCAGCCTGTCGATATTTCTTGGCCTCGTTCGATTCAGTCATGAGACCTGGCTGGGGCACCTCGGGTCAAGGGCTGGAAGTGCCAATTTGCATCTGTAACCCATTAACCACAGGCAGATATGGACAGGGAAAGAACTTTGATTTAAAAACATGTAGCCTCAAAATAAGATGCCTTGCACCTGGACTTCGCAGCTTTTTGCCATTCATTTGGGATTCCTGCCTAATACTTTTAACACCCTGATGAGAGGAACAAACAGTTCTGGACCAAGAACACACTGGAGGCTTATAAATACAGATATTTTTCAGTAACACATGATAGAAAGTGCTCCCATTTTCAAGTGACCAGCCCTATAGCCCTTCAGAGGAGTGGTGAAAAACAGATCTTTTGAAGATATGACCCCAAAACAGCCATCAGCCCCCACCTGCCCTGGGTGCTCCTGCAAGCTCCTGCCCTGGGCAGGGTGGGAGGTCCCCCAGCTTCCTGGCCCCACTGATCCTGGTGTCCTGAGCCAGCAGGATTCCTCCCATCCTTCATTTGGACTTTCACCACTCAAACCAACCCTGGGAGCAGAGGTGCTGGGCAGTGGTGGTGCTCAGGGGAGGACAGACCAGCTTGGCCAACACTGCTGACTTTCCCACGCTTTCCATGATCCCTTTTTATCAGTGTTGTGACAAGAGATGTCAAGGACCTTCTGATGGTGCCAAAGGTGCCTTTCTGACCTCATGGGTGACACTGGGGAGACTTTGTCTTACTATGGGGGGGTCCCTCCTCAACACAAAAGCTGGATCTGGGGCAGCTCTGGGACCTGACACATGGGAACACATTGGTGTCATCCTGGGAGCAGCAGACACCACCCTGAGCCACCAGCTCCAGCAACTAGCCCTTCATCACACCCCATCCTCCTCCTCCTCTGCCTCACAGCCTCCTCTCATGCTGTGCTCCCTGCTCATTCCTCTTGGGATTTCCAGCTTTCTGTGGCAGGTTTTTGAAGGAAAAGATATTTTGTCATCTCAGAAGTCAAAACTAAACCACTGGTAGAGGCAGGAGGATGGTGAGGGTTAAAGAGAAGGGACCTTCTTGGAGGAATGGGGGGGTTATTTGCTCAGAGAGCTGCGTGCCCATCACTGTCCTTTCCCCCACCAGTTCCCTGCTCTTTACCAAAAGGCACAGACTGACCCATACACACACAATATTGACCCTTGTTCACACACATCCATCCAATAACCTGCTCTTTATCCCTGCTGGTTAAAAAAAGTCCTGAGGCACAGGCAGGACAGAGAGAATAGAAAGCAAGATTTTTCCTATTGCAACTCCTAAAATGAAGATATACAGAAAACAAAGGCAAAACAAATTAAAAAAAAAAAGGTAAGAAACTGTAAAAATATATTTGCAACATTTATCCTAAAGCATTTCTGGAGCAAAAGGCAATAAATAGTGAACTGAGCTCTTGCCTATAGCTCTTGAAAAGGAGCCAGTTCCATTAGGACAGCAAAGGCAACGTGCAAGTGTGTGTGTCTATATATTTTTTTTTAAAAAATCTATATAGACAACTTTTCCCACAGAACTTTGGACTAAGTAGAAAGTTGGGCCAGGAATCCTATGAGTAGAGAACAGGATTTCCCAGGAGATTCCCATCACTTCCTCCCTGTGTCAAGGCCGGAAAGCTGATGCTGTGAGAATTGTCCTTCTCTTGGTATTTTGGCCCATCCTCTTCCAGTGCCAAACAACCCGGGGCCAAACTGATGGGAAACATCAGATCATCTTTGCCTTTTTAATTTAAATAAATACATAAATAAATAAATAATAGATGTAAATACAGTTCATTTTTTGGATCAAAGCTCAGACTTGAGAAGCCATTTTCAAAGTGGGACTCTGCGATGGGACATGGACAATAAAGTCATTGGAGCCTGAGGTTGCTCCAAAAGGACATCATGGCTTTGCAGCAGGACCCACAACCTGAAGTGTCCAACCACCAACACCCTTTGGAAAATAGGGTTTTGGTTAGTCAGAACATGCCTTGTTCCTATCTGTTCAACAATGGGGCATTCAACTTTGGCATCAAAATAATCCATCAAAAGGAGAAAGAGTAGGATCAGCAGGATTTAGGTTTTCAAGACAAACCTTTTCTTCGCTCCCCAGGATGTGGAGGTTGGGCCATTCCACCTTCATGCTTTTTGGGACAGACACATGTTACAAAGTGGAACTTCTGTACAAAAAAAAAAAAAAAAAGTATTTTCATTGGTTTTGAAGTTGGGCTAAAGATACTTTTCCTTATTGGCTGACGTACCAAAGAATAAAATCATCAATCTTACCTAATTTTAAGGAAGTGGGGCTCTGCAAAGAAAATGGAAATGCAACATGTAGCCCTGTCATATTTGGTTACTGTCCCCATCAGTAGCCTGTCCAAAGGGAGCCCCAGGAGGCCACAATTTGCCCTATGCCAAAGAAAAAGTCATTTGTGACTTCAGAACCTCGGGCAGACTAGGAAATATGACGGATTTCATTTTTTGCAGACCTGCAATAATGAACCACTTTCTTGTCACAGTCAGAAACCTGCAGAAAATGCTTTGCCCATCTGCTCCTTCCCCCCAGAGCAGTGCAGTATCTGCAACACTTCTTTTTTTTCTGTCTGGAGACTAGATGGCAGAGCCTTGGGAACCTCGTTGCAGCCTTGTCTGCATGAAGCAGCACAGGCAAAGGCACCAGAAAAAATCCAGTTTCTAAAGAGACAAAAAATAAGGATTAGGTACCAGCTGAAAAGCAAACTGAGAACAAGACATGTGGATGTCCCTCACCTCCAAACATCCAGCACTACTACATAAATAAAACCCACCCAAACCATCCAACCTTGCATCACAGAAAAGGTTTCCCCAGATATGGTGTTTCTACTACTGTTTTTGCCCTGATTGGCACCAAATGCTAAATACTTCTTTACTTCTGTACATTCCTGGACCACCCTGTTCCTAAGCAGACACCAAATTCAGCCACACGGTCCCATCCCCACCCACTGCCCACCTTGGGATTTCCTCTGTACGAGTCCTTCTAATTAAGAAAATACAAATCTTAGGAGAAAAAGCTCAGGAAAGATCTCTGGAGCTGGACTGGGGCTTTTTCCAACTTCAAAACCTGGAGGTCTCACCTTTGTGAGGAAAGAGCAATGCCCACACCCAGCTCTGCACACAAAACCAGCCCTGTGGGCTCAGTGGCCATAACTCACCCCTGTTTGGGACAGTAATTAGCACCGTGTGCCCCCCCCCCAGTCCCTGCCCACACCCAAGGAGGTCTCAGGTCAGTGAGGAGGAGGTGAGAAGGGAAGAGTGTTAAGAGGGAATTTCAAACTTTCGCATCCCCTCTCCAGATGTGCTGGGTAAGCAGTCAGGAGTGGAATCTGACTCAGGAGGAAGGGATTTTTTGAAGACATGATTTAGCAGTTTACCTCCAACGTTTGTCCTGAATTTTTTACGGAGCAGTTCGAAGTCAAGCTGAGAAGTTTCTCAAGCCCTTGTCCAAGCCGGCGGGGCTGCCGTGGTGGTGCCAGCCCTCACCCTGTACCTCCCCACAGATTCTAGGAACTTCACTTGAGCAAGGGAGGAATTTTTCTGCAACCTCCCTACCTCACCCTGTGCTTTTTGGCCAGGGCTGTGTAACACCGTTTGGCCTGTCCTGGCAGCCAAGTGCCAAGGTATATATGTATGGACCTATCAAAATGAATGGAGCTGCTGAATTAAGTGTTGGAGCAAAACCCCACAGGACAATAAAATCCATTGATGGCAGAGCAAAGTCCAAGTCTCCGTTGCTCCGAGCCAGAGCTCCCACAGCAGAGCCCTCTTGGTGTGAGCCATTCCTGCTGTGGGATGGTCACCAACCTCCCAGTTGGATTCCTCCTGGGGAAAAGCCACTTCTCTTTGGAAACACCATGAGCAGACCTCTGCTGCCAGCTCAACGTGGGTTTAAGTCTTCTTTCAGGGCCCCTACCACCAAGGTTGTACCATCTCAAGGGCTGCCCAAACTCATGATTGTTAGAAGAGAGAGTCCACAGGCAGACAACGTCCTCCCAGTCACTCAGCAGCACAAGTTGAGACTAGGCATGTTTGAGCACCCATTGGTCTCAGCTGGGTCCAGCACATGCTCTGAAACCCTTTGTGACTTGAAGCAATGTCCCACATGTCCCTTTGCTTTCCAATGCTTTCCCTTTGCCATACAAAGCAAAGAGTGAAAGCAGCTTCCAGCCACCACACTGAGTCTGGGAATGAGAAAACTCACTGCAGCTCCTAAATGGAGCAAATTCGATACAGCCATTGACGAGGGATAAATATTTAAAAAAAAACACCCTAGGATGTAATTTTTACAGTCACTCTCTGGCTCTTTTCTGACCATAACCACACTTTAAACACTAGTTTATGATGCAAACAGCCAGCAACCTACTGCTGGAAGCTTGTGGAACAAACTACCCACTTCTCAGAGATAGCAGGAGCCCAGGTAGACGTGGGCAAGCCAGCTCGCTGGAAGGCTGAGCCAGGACAAGACTTGCTTGGCTCTGGGATGCAAACCACAGCTCTCAGCCATTGATGCTGGCCATCTGCATGTGAAAAAGCAAACATATAAATAAGAATTACTGTGAATGGCAGCAAACGAGCTGGCTTGGCTTCTCCTTAGCCCTGGAAGCAGAGCTGAGCCACAGCCAGTGCTTGGCCAGAGCCAGCCGGCAACCGCTCGCCCACCTCCGCGCCCGGGCGTGCAGGCTGGGCTGCAAACCCTCTCCCACCCATGCTTGTCAGAACAAGGGAGAGGCTGTACGCCTGCAGCTTTGAAAAGTTACTCCTGAAAATGCCCATCGGTTGGTCAGAGAACTTTTTTTTAAAAAAAAAAAATTGGTTTTGAACGACACAGACCCTCCTGTATGGCAAAAACTCATCAGTTTTGCAAACGGTGGAGTTTGCTCTCTGCAGAGGACTGATCCATGGTCTCCAAGGGTTTTGGGCAAGGATGGAGGTCAGAGAACTCACTGGAATGCCTCCAGGATGGACCTGCTGCATGACCTCAAGATCTCATTTCATCTCTCTCTTGTGGTAGCCTGCTTCTGCCATTGAAGGCAGGGGAGATGCACACTCGATGGCTGCACCACTGCCACCAAACTGGTTCCTGGGGGTTGCTGGCAGGGACACCCCAGCACACATCAGGTGCAAAGGGTGTAAAACAGGCTGGGCAGATGCTGCACCCCCTTTCCTGCTCACATACAGTCACTCTCCAGGAGTTCTGAACACAAAACACTCCCACGCTACTCACTGGATCATAAAAAGCCAAGATGAACCAAGTCTGCTGGGTACCCAACCCGAAAGCTGCCACACAAAAAAAATGCAACCTCAGCCTCTCTTATTTTTACTTCTTTTTCCAAAAGGCAGTTCTGCAGTTTCCCTTAGGTGTGCATGGATTCTGATAACTTTAAAAGTTGTTCAGATAAACTGATGCTTTGTCCAGTTTGAAGCCTGTTGGGGAAAAGATGAAGTTCCTAAGGGATGGAGCTCTGTGGCAGAAGGTGGTCAGGGAGAGGAAGGGAAGCCTATGGATGTGGTCACTGAGAAAGGACAGCCCCATGGACCAGTGTCCACATAAGAATTTACCCAGCAAAAGCCTCTGTGAAGGCCCCAGTAACAGGAAAAGCTTTCAGCCATCTGCCCTGCCAACCGAGTGAGAGTTTCACCCACCTCTGCCCCACCTTTGGAACACGGTTTATGGGATGGAAGCAGTTGATGTTTAGCACTCTTGAGATGCTCACTGGCTGCACACCAGCACCAGAGCACGGCCTCGTGCCGCACCCACACTCAGCTCCCTCTGAAAAGCCCAACCACAACCTCTTCCACTACTGTTTACCACCTTCCTGCAGGCCATGCCAATGCCACGGCAGAGGCTGGGACTCTCCAGCAGGCAAAGCATGCCAAGAGGGCCACAAAGAACACCAAGGTTACCCCATGCCATCCACACGGACTCACCAGCCCCAAAGGTCTTCTCCATAGCAAACCCCACCACCACAAGCAAAACCTACTGATAACCCTGCAGATACCAGCAGATCTAATAAGGGCAATTCACCCTCCTGAAGATCATAATTTAAAAAAAAAAAAAAAAAACAACAACAAAAAAAAAAAAAAAAAACCAAGAAAGAGACAGGTGGCACACCCTTAAGTAGAGAGGTTTTCATAATGCTTAAACATTGGCCTGGAGCCAGACCGCAGCTCTGAAAGCTCAGGGGCAGGAGGAAGGGACTGAGGAACTGAACTCCACATTTCACAACTGGTCCCATGCACACCCAGGGACCAGCCCAAACCCCCACATTCAGGAGGCTGAAGTCAGATCTCAATCTGAATTTGGTGGCTTGGGCCAGTTTCAAAAATCACAAATTACCTCTGCTTATTATTATTAATAATAACAAAGTGTTATTTTATGCAGGAGCTTTGAGGTTCATTGTGATCTGCAGACAAGCAGTTAGACCAGGGGTGAAACACTCAGCTGGCAGGAGCAGATGGGATTTCCATTGTCTGCAGCAGGTACCAGTGCCAGGACCAAACTCTGCCTGAACCCTGTGATGGGAACACACCAAGTGTAGGTCTCAGCACCACCTGAGCTCCACACCAGCCCCTGGTCCAAGGCTGCAGAGGTCCACCTCAAATCCCTCCTCCCCACTCCACAAAAGCAGCACCTGCACCTTCACCGTGAGCACGATGGGCTGGGCTAATCCCCTGTGGTGGCCACAAGCCCAGGGCTGGCTCTTGGTCTTCTACCAGGAAAGAAATTTCACCAACTGGAAGGTCAAACACCAACTAAATTCAGCTCAACCCACACTAGCTCAAGTCTGCATATGGCAATATTTGGGGGAAAACTTTGGGATGATGGTCGTCTAGTTGTTCTTCTTGTACCGCTCTTTCTTTGGAGGTTGTTTAGTAGCAGACAACAAAAATTGGGAAAAAAAAAAAAAAGTTGCTTCAATAAAGGAGGCAGGGCTAGAGCCTGCAGAGGACCCACTGGAGCATCTCTTTCCAACCTGAATTCCAACAGATTTCCAAGAGCTCAGCCTGAGCTGCTGAACATCTTCATATCAACCCAAATCAAGCCAGCAAATCCCTCTGCTTTTCCTAGAAAAGCACCCACACAAGCAGCATTTCTGCTGATGCCAACCAATCCACCAGGTCCCACCAGCTCCAACGTGGCCTCAACACCTCAGTGGAAAGTTTTGCTTCTTCTCTATCTCTCCTTGCAATGCAAACCCTTCCCCTCCATCTCCAATGTGCACAGCCAGGTCAGTGCTACCAGACTGGCAACTAAGACCACTGGAAGAGCTGATCACGCTTCTCAATCACGTTGACAAATGAGCACTCCCCTTTCCCAGACTAGGGTGGGCATTTTGTCCCTTTCAATCCTTGTCTTTGGCCAAGGACACCAAACCCCAGATGGTCCTGCTGCAGCCACCCAACAGCATCAGGTTCAAGGAGCAGGTAATTATATTGAAAGGTGTGATTGCAGCCAAGCAGGCTGGCTAATCAGCTACTGATTTTGCTCTAATGTCCAAGATCATTTAGAAATATAATCTGGAGATGGTGGAAGGGAGAGAGGAGCATTAACTGGAATTACTGTGCAAGTGCAGGATCCCTTTCCATGTCTGGATGCTGCACGATTATGGCAGTGACTCAGTTACCTCCTTATTCATCAGGCCAAGGCCAAGTTCCCAAGCTAAGGAACTTGGATGCTTTTTTTTCCTCCAGCCCTTTTCTGCACCGAGTCAAGCATGGCTCTGCAATGCTGAGATCCTCCCCAGGGCACTGCGTTAGCAGTCAAGACTGGGGAAAAGACACCTTTGGGGGCAGTCTGCTGTCTCTGCTTCTCTTAAAGCATGAAGCACAAGGGGTATTGACCCATTTCCTATTTCTACACTGCTGGGACACAGACCCATCCCACCCACATGAACATAGACCCAGGGCTGCTCAACTGACACAGCTCTATGCTCGAGTAGGACACACCAGGGTTTGGAGAATTTCTTCATCACAGATTAGCAACTCCATGGATCTCATAAGGCCACTAAAGTGATGGGTCACTGTGACTACTTCATCTCCAGAGATTCCACAACAAACCAGTTTCTTTAACACTGATTCTGTTCAAACCAAATCCCACTGCTCATATGTAGGTTTGTTTATAAGTGGACAATCTAGATGTGATAGTAGATGTGCTATATTCATATTTGGGGTCCTGTTTTGATGAGTTGGAGACCACAACAGGCCACCTGGCTGATTTGGCTTCAAGGAGCTATCAATGGCTCATTGAAACTCAGAGCCCCAAGGTCACCATAGCTGGGACTTTGGCAGAGCACATAACTCTCAGGAATGACTTACTACACACCTGAGACCTCCCACTGCATCCCTCCCCATCACTCTAGTCTTGCTCATCCTTAACATTTTTCCACCAACCAAACCAGCTCGTGGCACAGCAAGGACATGGTCACTTACCAAAGCACTGTGAATCTTCTCAGCCAAGCTCTTTGGTTGCACATCAGAAAAACAGGGTGGAAAGCTGACACCCTGCTGAGAACTTCATCCTCTCTTTTCTGCAGACCTGTGAGCCCATCACCAGGCATGCTGTGCCAGGACAGAAAACTCTCCCCAAGCCATAATCCACAGGGTGTTGTCCCACCTTGTGCAAAGCAGATTAGAAACCACAATCTTACACTACAAACAACGAGGCTGTCCTTCTCCTGGATTTCAGCAGAACATTGCTCTCCCTCCCTTTTTTAATTAATTGAAACTACCCCTCTGCAAAAACATTTCTTGTTTTCCAACCTGTGAGGTCCTCCTTCCTGCTGTTGGGATGTCAGGATGGGGAGAAAGCACACAGACCTGAGAATCATCTTCAGCTGTTTGTTTTAGATACAAAGCTTAGTGCCTTAGATTAGATGTTGGTCAAACTAAGCTCTCCTGATTTCTGAGTCGAGGGTCTCAGAACAGGCAAGTCAGGCATGAGATGCTGAAAATTAATCAGTATCTGGGCTGCCAGGGAACTGCCTGATTGGGAAATTGGTGGGAGCAAACAGCCTCATGTGCTCAGCTGAAGTGGGGATCCCTGATGCTCTGCTAAAAGCCCTTTCATCATGAGCTGCTGCTGGAGAAGAAAGCTCCATAAAGCACTGAGCAGTCACAACCCAACCACAGAGCCAGCTGAAAGCACTCAGCATCCTGCAAGGCCAAACTCCGAGTGCTGATTGTCCTACAAGGCTCATCCTGCTGATTGCCAGGACTCAGCCTGCACAAGAGGGAAACTGATTCCCCTGGGAGGGCTCCCAGGCAGGCAGTTAATGGGTCAGAGCACTAGCTTTGTTAGCCCCATCCACCAGATGCCCCTAAAATTGACCAATAATTACTGATATTTGCCTTACCCAGGCAGAGAGGTCTCCTCTTGTACATGGACACACTCCACAGTCACCCAGTTGCACTCCTGGCTTTTTCTTTCACAAACACTGCCAGACCAGTAAGACTGGATTTTATTTTCTTCAGGGGATTTTTTTTTTTCCTCTATCCCAAAATATATCCCTCCAACCCCAGTAACACAGAAAAAATGTAGGCGTTATCTGTGTAGTTTCAGGTAATTCTGGAGCTCTCAGATTTGTCACCTTCTCAGGGACTGTCACAGAGAAACAGACCTCTTGGAAATTATTTGGTTTGGACACCAAACCTGGACCATTAGACCCCAAAAGATTTAGGATCTGATTCCAGACCTAAAAATCAGTCTTTGAGCGAACTTAGGACAAATGGTAAGGTGACAAACAAGCAAATAACTAAATTTAAAGTCCATGAGGAGACTCATGGGTGGCAGAAGATTGGGAGGCTGCCTTCCTAGGGACAGTCCTCAGCATCTGTGGATTCTCTGAGGTCTAGTATAGGGGAAGCTCACATTGCTGTTCTTCACAAATTACCAAAAAAATATGTTCAACATCCTCTTTGCTGATTTTGGGTGAAATTGGAGCAGGAGTTCAAAAGGAGGACGCAGGGTGCTGATGAGGGAAGAGGAGACACACAAATACACACACATACTCTGTCAGGTGTCAGTTCAGGCACACAAAAGGGAGTCTAGGAAGCTTCACTAATATGAGATTTGAAAAAAAACAAACACAATTGTTTGATAAAGAGCAAACATTCCTCACTGCCAGGCCCTGGGGCCAGTGGCACGAGGACAGTCCATTGGGACAGGCAGAGCAGCACAGTTCCAGGCAGAACTGATCCCAAATCCTGCTTTGTTTCCCAACTTGCCGCTTCGGCTTTTCTTTGCTTTTTTTTTGCTTTTGCTTTTTTTCCCTTTTTTTTTTGTTTTCTTTTCTTTGTGCAGAAGGTAACAATACCTCCTTTCAGGCACTGCCAAAGTCCTACTCAAGCCCACTCAGATAAGAGCTGGCAGGAAAGGTAACTGCCATCAATATTTTGGTGAATGTTAACTACCTGAGGACAGGCTGGGTGGGGGATCACAACAGTCGGTTGTAGCACCTGGGCTATGTTTAAAAACACCACATTACAAGTCATCTCCCCGCCCGGATCCCCCTGAATTCCCAGTAAAGCCTCTCCAGCATAAGTGGCTGTAAAAGACAGCACTTGGACTAGGTCGACAATCGTGCTCCACATGAAGGTACGTTCTGACGATGCTTCTTTTGCGGCCGTTTCCTTTACTCCACTAAAATATTGCTCTTCAGCCAGAGTTTATTTTGGAGAAGTGCAGCAAGTCAAATTTGTAGCCCTAAATTCTCAAGCGCGGGTTTCAGAATTAAATTGGGGGGGGGGGAATCCAATAAAACCCAATAAAATTGGGGATGCCAATTTGATTTTTGCCGGGGTTTCCCAGCGGGCTCCGAGGAAGCAGCATTTTGTCTGTCTTTTCCAAAGGCAGCACCTGCTTCCATCCTTCTCTTCCAAGGCAAAAATCATTCTGTATGTTATGAGTCGGAACCCAGGATTACGATAAAGAGTGGTTTCAGACTGACAGCAAATTAAACTGCAAGCCAAGGTATATACACAACCATTCAGGGACATATTTATAATAGGGGTTTTTTTCCTAAAACCAGAAAATATAATGATATTCTGTCATGGAGTCGGCAAGTTTCTGTGTTATTATTAAGACATAGCAAACATTTCTAAGTAAAAAAAAAAAAACTGGGAGCTGGATGGTGTTATTCTCAGAATAAGCTTTTCCCACTTAGCAGCAGGATGATTTTTTTTTCTCATGTTCGTGCAAAAAAAGTACAATTTTTGCCAAGCTAAATGGCCAGCACATATTTCTAATCTGTCACAGATATGAGAGGCAGGTAGACAGACAGACAGACGCAGAAAAACCAGCACTCCCTGCCCTCCCTTTGCTGTTTTTCTATCATACTCTGCTTTGCTAGATTAATTTTAACATGATGACTGTTTTTCCTTTTAACCATAAGAAGGCTGTTCCTGCAACAGCCATTCCCTCTTTTTTGGTACATAAATAAAGCAAATGGAGATAGATAGGAAAACAGAATAAATTAGATGCCGCTACTACGTTTCATTGTTAAATTTAAAAACAAACAAACAAAACCAACCACCAAACAATTCTGCTTCTGGAATAGTGATTTAGAGAGAAATTAAAGCAGCACCTCTGGCTTGGCTGCCGGGCTGTCCTGCCTGTTGGAGGCTCCGGGCTGGGATGCATCCTTACGGAGACCTGGACCTCAGTCCAGCCCCATGACGGGTATTTAAACTCAGCCTTTGCTTTCAGTGCCTTTTTAATGAGGCTCCGAGTCCTTTCCCTGGTACTTTTGGCCCTGGGAAACCCCCTGAATTATCAGCATGGAAAAAAAAAAAAAGGGAGGAAATGGGTGATGTGACCATGAATGCAGGTCATTCCACCAGCCCCGAGTCCCCCGGCACCCAGCAATGCCACCACCAAAACCTTCAAAATACCTTGAAATACTTTTCCTATAGGAAAAGGAGCCTGGGAGCTGCTCAGTGCCTTGTCCCTTGTTTCCTGGGACAACGCAGGAATCCAGGGGGAGCAGGAAAACAACATCCCACACACAGCAGCATCCTTGGGGCTGGGAAAATGCTCAGCGCTCGCTCCTGGTCCCATCCTGCTCCGAAGTGATGGAGAGAAGGGGCCACATCCAGAGGCAGAGAGATCAGGGCAAAAAAATCCCCACATTTAAGCAGAGCAAACCTGGACGTTGGCACTTCCAGCATCCCCCGTGGAGGGTGCCCAGCGGGTGTAGGAAGGGACTCACACAAAACCAGACGCCCAGAAGTGAAGGAACGGGGTGACCCTGAGCACACCCTTCCCTTTCCCCACTTCCAGCAGCCCCGAGGAAGAAACACAGGGAAAAAAGCAAAAAAACTTTTTATCTAAATTCTTCAACATGTCTGAAAATTTATGTTATATGTAAAATAAAATATTTATATAGTGCTCAGGCACAGAGCTGTGCACTTGGCATAAAAGAGGAACAGCAAGACAGAGATAGACACATTTTCAGTACATATGAGGGCATGCATATGTGAGTCTGTGTTTAGATATATGTATATAACTAAAACAAATCCCTGTTTATTACTCAGTAGAGAAAACTGCAGGTTTTTTTACATAAATAATCCCAGTATAAATAAACACCCCACCCTGAGCAAACTAAAAGTGATCCCATAGCAGATTTCTCTATTTTTCAAATAAATCATCGTTCCACCCGAACATGGACCTGGCAGCTACAGTTTCCAAATCACTCAGGAGCAGCGGTGGGATGGGAGCTGGAAACAACCCAAACAAACAATTTTACAAGTTCCAGAAGTCCAACGTCCCCCTCCCCATACCCACCACACCCCCTCCCCTTTTTTTTTTTTTCCCCTTTTTTTTTTTTAATTTGAAGGGTGGGAGGGGTGGGCGCTGCTGCATTCGGTGGCCCGTAGGAAACCAGTGACCCAGGGACATCTGCAAGCCATTAGGCCACAGACTTCAGGTAGCTCCCAGAAACACGTGCTGTCCACATTACACCCTCCAAGTATATTTCCACAACTTTACTTTTCCAAATAAACAGTTGGTCTCTCCCTGCATTAGCAAGGAGCTGCACAAACAGGTAGAGAGAATAGCAGTTTTATTCCCCCTTCCAATTCTGATGGATTTCTTGTAAGCTGTTGCTGGGCTGTGTAATTTGAACTATTGCTTGGAAAACATAATAGGGCTGGTTTAAAATTACAGCCATTTATTTATCTGTATGTGACTATGGAATATCATGTACGATTTGCACAGCAAATTGTTAGTTCACTTCCACACTATCCCTCAACTGCTGCTCACAGGAGCTGTATGGATAAACATAAAATTTACACATATATATATATATAAATGAGAATCCACCAGGGCTTATAATTGTGTTGAGATGTTTTTGGGTTTTTACTTTATAAGCAGATTTTATACCTTTCAAAGCAATCCTACTTCTCTTTAACCCTGCTAAGAAAGCAAGCCTTGCCATGGCACACACGTCCCTGCATGAGCACAGGGACACAGGTGGTGGTGGCTGCTGCCCCAGAGACCACCAGCAGTGGTGGCAGGGTACTCATATATAAGAAAAAATGGGAAAAAATAGGTAGAAGATGATGCTGATGTGTCACCAGCATCTGCTCTAGGGCATTTCTCCTTTTCTGGAGACCTCAGTATTGTTGTGAATGAAAATTACGTCTTCTGTCCTCGTTACTGGAGTTTTACTTTCAGCTTTGATCAGTTCACCCTGAGTGATATGAACTAGGTTGATTTATCTTAGCATCTGATGGAACTGCTCCCAGCTCTGGCTGACATCCCCTCCCCTCCCTGGGATGGCCAGGCTTGCAAACCAGGCAAATCCCCAGCAGAGGAAGAGACAGGGCTGAGCAGCTCAAAGTGTCCACACCAGTTAAAGGAGCACCTTGGGACCGAAAAAATATATCAATGATAATAATAATTCTCCTCTTTTTCTCCTAGGAGAAAACCCCTGCATTTTTATGAGGGTATTTCCATCCCACTTTAACTGAGCCTGATAAATTTTCCATTTACCCAAGTTTGCAGAACTTTGAGCCAAACGCTGTGAGCAAATAAATAAATAAATACTCCAAAAAATGTATCGCTTTAATCTCCAGAAAAGAGCGTTTGTGAAGTGGGAGGTTGTGTGCAGGGCCTTCCAGCTGTGGCAGAAGGAGCAGAAAAGCCCAGAGAGGTGATGCCTATTTACTATGGCAGAACCAGGGAGAGTTAAAACTCCTCTGGAGCGGCTCAGCTCAGAGATCCAGACGGGAAAATGGGAGTGAGAATAAATCCATCCCTGGATTTTCCTGCGGGGAAGCAGCTCAGCAATCAGGAAAGCGGCCGATCAGCACCAGTATTTCTTAATAGCAAAGTTTAAAATCCCCATATTTCCCCCTCCTTTACACAAATTCTCATATTTTTCACATTTTCAAAACTATTTTACGTAGGGAAAATGCCTTTCTCCGATCCAAAATACCACAATGCCTTCACTGCCACCTCTGAGACTCGGTCTAATCCTGATCACCCCCGGCAGGATCTGGTCCCCGGCAGCTCCGTGTTCCCAGGATTAGTTTTTAAGTAGTAAATCTCAAGGCTATTTTAAAGTGATGCTATTTCAGCAACCACAAATGTGTGTGCAGTTATTGAATAAACGGGCAGACGTGGTCACGTTAACGCTGCCACCCAGCTCAGCCCTTGGAAATTATCAGGATAATTTTAACTGAGAGTATTCTTCCAAATTTTCTGAATTTCTTTCGCTTTATTCTGTATAAGCAAGTCCAGCAAGATACTGTTCTTAGGCATGAATTAAAACACCACCAAAGCAAATATCTTTCAGGCACTCGCTTAGAGTCCTCAGGCTCCCTGTTACCTTACACGCTGAAAACGGGGGGAAAAAATGCCTGTCCTCCAGCTTTCTCACCCATTCCCAGATCAGACATTGCCAAGCTTAAATCAACACCCTGTGTCATCTCCAGCTTGAGCCATAGCAGCTTTTGAGGGCACAACAGGCCAGAGAAACAGATAGATTTAAAAAAAATCAAAACTATTATGTAAATACACCATTTCAAGGAATTCTCGGCTAAATTCACAAAATTAATCACAACTCTGCCCCCAGCACATCACCAGTCAGCGACCACTTGCTCTGTTTTTTTTCAGCTGTACAATGACCTTCCAATAAGGACGTGTCAGAATGTGGCTGAGAGGCACTCAGGCTTTTGAAAAATAAATAGATATAGAGCAACAGGGGCCAGGAGCACAGCCCTGGGCAAGGCAGAGGCTGCAGACCCTGCCCGGGAGGCCACGGCAGACATGTCCAACAGCCCTGGCACAAGGTCACCTCCAGAGTGGCTGGAATGGGCCGTGGCATCACCTGCCACTTTGGAAGGGGCTCGACACTGACCTCATGTCCTGGGGACTGTGAACAGTCCCACAGCTCTTGGGTAGGTCACCCTAGAAACCAAAGCTCCAGCCCTAACACTCTGGAGATGGGAAAGAAATACGTGTTGCTTGAGGCAGTAACAGCCAAACTGGAAAGAGGGAGGATTCCTGTCCTAGAGAGCCCACCACAACGGAAAAAAAGGTGGTGGAGAAAAATTAACTGAACCACCAGCATCTTGTGCTGCCCATTTGGTGGTGACCAAGGGGGGGATGCCAACCCTTCCTGCCTCGCAGCCCTTGTCCCTTAGCAAGCAAAAACCTGGAGTTTGCAAAGCTTGTTGGGCTGCTGGGATTATCGTGTGCTTGGTGGGATGCAGCACAACTCTCGTTTTAAATAGAATAGCATTGTTTAGGAGGGAGGGATTTTTATAGGAGGGAGAGATAATTACAGTGCAATTAACTGCACTGTGCTACCCCCAGGACTTGCCTGCCCAGAGCTGCCATCCCCAGCCGCGGGAGCCAACAGTCCCAGATAAATTCCAAGGCATGATCATACCTGGCATTCCCATTTTATGCCACAGATCAATGATTGATACAGTTTTGATATCAAAAGAAGCAGACATCACTGCATCAGCTTCCTGGCACGAGAACACTTTTGTTTTTAGAGAATTCCACTATAACCCAAATCCCGCGGTTTTCCCCCATTTTGCACCGTGGCAAACCCGAGCAGGGGAAGTGTTTCTCGGGATGGGGAGGCAGGACCAGCTTCTCCTTGGGTTTCTTGCTGCCCAGGGGAGTCCGAGTTGTGCCCACCGTGAGGTCAGAGGGGCCGGGGTGACATCACAACCTCCCTGGTGAAGCGAGCGCCCATGGTGGGGAGGGGGGGTCGGATCTCTTGGGGTGGGGGGTGGAGGCACACAGGCTTAGGAAGGAGTAAACTCCATCAGGCTCAAGGGGGGAGCTGGATCAAACCCCCTCAGCTCCCACAAAACACCATGTACTTCAGCACAAGAGATCTGATGCGCAGCAGTATCCTATTTGTAAGGTTTGAGAGAAAAATCTGCCAAAATACCCCCCACGGGCGCTACTCCTTTGCTCCTGTCTCCCTCCCTCTCTGCTCAGAGCCTTGGAAAGATCGTTCCCTAAAAACCAGTTATTTGGTTTAGCACAAGGCAGAAAGAAAACCATCAAACAAGGGCTAGAATCCACACGCTGCTTGCTAAAAATCCTGGTATCTGAGCTTGCCGCTCACCAGAAAACAATGTTAATTCTTTAAAAAGAAAACTTCCATCCTGACATGAAAGCAGCAACAACCTGTCACTTTAAAGGAAACTTCCAACTTTGCAAAACGACTGTGATTAATCAGCTTGTCCATATTGTCTAAATAGTCCATAGAACAGGAATTAAAAAATAATAATTCAGAAATTATAAAATTACACACGATAACGTAACTGGAAAGCTCTTTCCCAGTTCTCTTTTGTTTGTTGTTCAAACTTGTCAAACCACTTTCTTTTGTTAAAACAGATTCTTTTGTAATGAAAAGGCAGAGTCCCTTTCAGCAGATGGACTTTCAGAATGAAAAATGTTCTAATTATTACACTTTTCATTAAATCAATTATCCTCCCAAATTGTTTTTGTTTATCTCTGCCAATCAGCAGTAAAGCCATGGAACAATCTGTTGTCACCATATTTTTCTCCTCCAGGTACATTTGTTCAGACTTTTGATACAGCAGCTCCAGCTGAGATAAGAACAATCTACTGCCCAAGTTTTCTTTGATGTTCCTATAACTACTACATATATTAAAAGAGATTTGTTAAGCTAAATTCCACTCATGCACCAGTCTAGAGCTGAAACTGCCAAGGGAAAATATTTCCAAATTATCTCCTTCAGCGCTTACTCTAATTTTACCTTTTCTACTGCAAATAACAACACAAAATCCAGCATCTCCTTGCTTGGACTACTGAGTATTTAGCAAAGGGAAGATAAGTAATGCTGTGAAACCTGCCTTTGGTGCTGCAGGCACAAGAAATCCCAAAGGCTCCTGAAGAAAAATCACCCTCTCCTCTCAGTCCCCCTGTTCATTCAGACAAAGGCTCTGGAAATAGGGCACTTACCTTTCAACTCACCCAAAGAAAACTACTTTCCAAAAGTTTGCAAGCAAAAGAAACCCCAAAATTCCCAGGGAAGGATCGCAAAGACAAGCAGGGTCTACCAGGGAGATTGCTTTCAAACGCCTTTATTCAGAGCTCCTTCCCCCACTGCCTTTTTCTTTTTTTTTAACTTTTTCTTTTCTTTTTTTTTTCATATGCCATTTCCAATACCTTTAAAACGAAATTATTAACCTAACGGTGACAACCGGGATAAGGGATCCACACCAGGGCACGGCTCCCGAGCCGGCCGCTGCCCCCAGGACCATCCAAACAGGACAAAAGGCTGCAAATTAAAGCAGCTTTGATAAAGCACCAACTTTAACGCTCGAGTTGCAATGAAAAATTATGTCGTGCGGATTTTGTAAAGGGAGAACTGGTGGAAGGGCTCTTCCCCCCGCTAGAAACACGCTGGAGGAGCCCGGCGGGCGGGGAACGGACGCGGGGCCGGAGGGCTGCAGCTCGGCTCGCCGCGCCCGCGGGAGCTACCTTCGCGCACATCTGCGCTCAAATTCGGCTCCCACCAAACACCCCCTCGCCTTCCAGCCTTAAAAAATGCGATTTGCTTTATTCTCCAACTCGAAAATTACTCTCCTGCTACATTCCTGATATTTAATTCTTACGGGGACGGGAAAGCAGTTCGCCAATAAAAATGCAGATACCGAATAATTCACTATAAAGAGAAATATTTGCATTTATCTAGAGATAACCCTGAAAGCTCCAGGGCTTATTTATTTGCTTTTTGTTTTGAGGATAAGAGTTGGTCTAGTCGGCAAAACTTTTTTTATCCTTTTTTTTGTTGCGGGGGGGAGGCAACCTCCCTTCCCCTTGCAGAGCTCCAGCACAGGCTGCACCGAGGTGCAGAGCAGGACTCGGTCTGTCACCAGTCCCCGGGAGGGGAAGGGGAGAGATGGGGGGCCCCGGGCTAAGCAATAATGTTATATAGAATTTTTAAAAAATGGAAATCAGAGGTTAAAAAAAGGAAATCAGAGAGGGGAAAAAAAAAAAAGTTTGGGAGAACATGAGGAGTTTTGGACGCTGTGAGCAGAGCCCTGCCCGTTCGGACAGTCACTTGTACAAGGGGAGAGTTCCCACGGGACACGCGTGGGACGGGCACGGCCGCCGCGATGCGGATGGACGCGGGGAGATGCGCCGGAGCGCACCCACCCCTATAAAAAAAGAAAAAAATCTTGGGCTTGGAGTATTTTAGGTTCCAAGCTCCCCCCTCGTGTCTGCCCCCACGCTCAGTCCCGGCGGGGGCGGCGCCGCGGAGGGGCGCGGACCCCCCTCCCCGCGCGCAGCCCTCCCCGCCCCCGCCACACCGTTCCTGGGCCTTTGGCGCCCCCTCTGGACAGCACCGCGCAGCGCTTGCGGGTCCGCCGCTCCGCGCTTTGCTCCGCGGGGCTGCAGGCACGGCCACACTCCTTCATCCCACTCCGCGCCCGCGGGGAGGTGCGGAAGGCGCTCCCTGCAGCCCCTCAGCAAACCGGCAGCCTGCGTGCCTGTCCCCACACACACACACACAACGCTCATTCCGCAGCTCCCGGGAAACCAGAAACCTCCAAGCGGTGCCAAACAGGGCCCGGGGGCCACCCCTCCGCACCTGCGCAAGGGACTCGCAGCTCTGCGCCCCGCCCGCCCTCCCGCAGCCGCCCCCTGCGCGGCGCTGAGCGGCTCTCCGCGCCCGCCGGCCCCGCCCCTCGGCGGCGTCTCAGCCAATGGCGTCCTCGCCAGCCCCCGGGGGCCGCCCGCCCATTGGCCGAGCGCTCCCGAGCCGAAATCGCCGCGCAGAGTATTTATTCCCGCGGCGCGGCGCGGGCCGCAGAGCCGCGCTGGAGACCGGCGGGGCGCGACAGGCCCCGCGCTGCCCACCCCGGCCCCACCGACGGCCACCCCGACCCACGCTGCCAACCCCAACCTCCCGCCGCCGCTCCGAGTTTTTTTCCCTCCCGTCCTTTCTCTTCTGCAACTTGCAAAAGTTTCTCTCCCCACCACCACTTTTTTTTTTTTTAACGTAGAGGGGTAGGGGAAAATAATAATAAACTTTTGCAAACCTTTTTCCAACTTTTTTCCTCCTTTCCTCAGCCAAGCGTCACGCTGGTGAAGACTTTGTCTCTCCTAGTTTTACTTTTTTAATCCTTCCCCACCCCTTAACCATCTGATTTTTTTATTATTTTTTCATCCCGTTCCCCCCTCTGCCACTTTCTCGCATGAATCTCCTAGACCCCTTCATGAAAATGACAGAAGAACAGGACAAATGTATCTCCGACGCCCCCAGCCCCACCATGTCGGACGATTCCGCCGGGTCCCCCTGTCCCTCTGGATCCGGCTCGGACACGGAGAACACCAGACCCCAAGAAAACACCTTCCCCAAGGGTGACCCGGACCTGAAGAAGGAGAGCGACGAGGACAAGTTCCCGGTGTGTATTCGAGAGGCGGTGAGCCAAGTGCTCAAGGGCTACGACTGGACCCTCGTCCCCATGCCGGTCCGGGTGAACGGCTCCAGCAAAAACAAACCCCACGTGAAGAGACCCATGAACGCCTTCATGGTGTGGGCACAGGCGGCCCGGAGGAAGCTGGCGGACCAGTACCCGCATCTGCACAACGCCGAGCTCAGCAAAACCCTGGGCAAGCTCTGGAGGTGAGTGGGGGAGCGGGATGGGTCAGTGCTGGGAGGGAGGCTGCAGCCTGCAAAGTCTGCTCGAGCCTGTTCCAGCACTCAGGAGAGGAGGAAGAGGATGGTTTTGAGCCTCGAAAACCCGCTGAAAACTTTTGCAAACTTTTTTTGGCGTAGCAGCAGCTAAAACAGTAGGGGAAAGTAGGGGAAGTCGTTCCCTGCGGCCGCCTCCTCGTCTTTCAAGTGGTTTCTCGCCCTTGAGCAGTGCCGCGGGTGGAAGCTGAGCAGAGGGGGGACGGTGCGAGGGTTGGCAGAGCCCCCACCCCGCGGCCGGAGGAGTGGGGCCTGCCTCGGTTTTTGTTTGTTTGTGCTCATATCCAGAGGAAATGATGTTTTTTTCTGGATTGCATCAGCTTGGCCCAGGAGGAGAAGCGTTGCGGGGTGAGGGGAGGGGGCGGCGGGAGCCGGGCGATGCTGTGCCAAGCCCCGGGTGGGTGGGTGGGTGCGATGAGTGGTGCATGGCTGGGTGCCCTCCGACTGCCAAAAAAAGGCAGGGAGGGGAGAAAAACAGAAGGAAAGTGAGTCACCTGGCCGCCTCTTACTCTGTGACTGCAGAAGGGGGTTGGGGGGAATCCTAAATTTGTGGCTGGTCTTGCGGCAGGAGAAAAAGACAGTGAGCAAACCTGGCCCTGGCCGGCAGCGACAGGGTTGTCATCTAAAGCACCCCCGGGAATGGGACGTGCACCCTCCAGGGGTGGCTGAGGGAGACAAGGGGCAGACCCTTCTGCCACCTCCTGTTCAATCACCAAAGCAATCTGGGCAAGAGGGGGGTGACAACCAGTGTGCGCCTCAGACAGGGGGTTCAAGGGTTCAACACTGGGGGGGCAGGGGGGTCTTTGCCTTGCCAATTAAGACGATCCTGGGGAGGTCGGGACTGGTGCTAATAACATAGTGGGGGGGGGGGCTGCTAATGCCCCCCATGAGTTGCAGCCCCTCAGCCCCCATGTGTCCCCCCTCCAGGCTGCTGAACGAGAGCGAGAAGCGTCCCTTCGTGGAGGAGGCCGAGCGGCTGCGGGTGCAGCACAAGAAAGACCATCCTGACTACAAGTACCAGCCACGGCGGAGAAAGTCAGTGAAGAATGGGCAGTCAGAGCAGGAGGAGGGCTCGGAGCAGACCCACATCTCCCCCAATGCCATCTTCAAGGCGCTACAGGCAGATTCCCCACAGTCATCCTCCAGCATCAGCGAGGTGCACTCCCCTGGGGAGCACTCGGGTAGGTACTCACCAGGTGTTATGGGGGGGTTAAGTCATGGCTGCCTAAGAAAAACTTCATCCCAAACCAGACTGAAATTGGGATTGGGTAAAACGGGAAGAGACACACTTGCCCTCATGTGCCCCTGCAGCTGCTTCCACCACCCTTCTACCCATGAGAAATGTGAACCCATACTTTTTAAAAAAATAGTCCAAAAGACAGCCCTGCTCTTGCAGCTCATGGCTGAAGGCTTGGTAGTTTTACCCGGCGTGATAGAAGGACGCTGATAGGGCTCAGGTCGCTGTTCCTCACGCCTGGAGATGTTTGTGTTTCCCTATACAACTGCTCTCAGACACAATGCGATGTTACCCGGCCGCCCCGCGGGTTAACGATTAACACGTTATCACACCCAGCAGCACCTCCCGCCCCGGGGAGCTGCTGGTGCAGAGGTGCCTGGTGACACCTCCTTCACTCCCATGCCCTTTCCTTCCTTCCACAGGGCAATCACAGGGCCCCCCCCACACCCCCCACCACCCCCAAGACGGACACACAGCCAGGGAAGCAGGACCTGCAGCGGGAGGGCCGCCCTCTGCAAGAAGGCGGCCGGCAGCCGCCCCACATCGACTTCCGAGACGTGGACATCGGCGAGCTCAGTAGCGATGTCATCTCCAACATCGAGACCTTTGACGTCAATGAGTTCGACCAGTACCTCCCCCCCAACGGGCACCCGGGGGTCCCAGCCACCCACGGGCAGCCCGGCCAGGTCACCTACACCGGTAGCTACGGCATCAGCAGCACGGCGGGGTCTCAAGCCGGGGCTGGTCACGTCTGGCTGTCGAAGCAGCAGGCACAGCCACCACCACAGCCCCCAGCGCAGCCCCCAGCCCCGGCGCAGCACGGGGGGCTGCCGGCGCTGAGCGGGGAGCAGGGCCCGGCACAGCAGAGGACGCACATCAAGACGGAGCAGCTCAGCCCCAGCCACTACAGCGAGCAGCAGCAGCACTCCCCGCAGCAGCTCAACTACAGCTCCTTCAACCTCCAGCACTACGGCTCCTCCTACCCCACCATCACCCGCTCCCAGTACGACTACACCGACCACCAGAACTCCAGCTCCTACTACAGCCACGCCGCCGGGCAGAGCAGCAGCCTCTACTCCACCTTCACCTACATGAACCCCACACAGCGCCCCATGTACACCCCCATTGCAGACACTTCTGGGGTCCCCTCCATCCCCCAGACCCACAGCCCGCAGCACTGGGAACAGCCCGTCTACACACAGCTCACCAGGCCCTAAAGCCATTTAAAAAAGCAGAAATAAAAAACACCAACAAGAAAGGTTAAAAAAAACAAACAAAAAACAACAAAAGCACGAAAGAAGCAAGAAGATGAGAGAACTTCCTCAGACTTTTTCCTTCTTTGAAATTAAAATAATAATTAATAAAAGACACTAAATTTAAAGCTGGCGGGGAGGAGAGAATGCCTTGAGCCTTCTGCACTACAGCATCCATCCATCCATCCATCCATCCACCCACCCACCCACCCTCCAGGAAGGGGCCCGGCTGCTCCTGGAGCTGGCAAAACTCAGTACAAACTTTCCAAGGACTGGACTTCAACTCTGCTTTCCCAGGCAGATGAGATTTCTAACCAGCCAGCTCAGCTGTCTTGTTCTCTGGACTTTTGTAATGAATTTTTTTTTTTAGAAGTAATTAAAAAAAATGAAAAAAAAATGGGGGGGAAAAGAGAGAACTCAGAGTCCTCTGTGAGGAATATTCTCTATTTTAAATATTTTTAGTATGTACTGTGTATGATTCGTTACCAATTGGAGGGGATTTATACATATTTTTTAGAGATTTTTTTAAAATGCTCTTATTTTTCCAGCAGCTAAAAAAAAAAAATGACACTTAGTGGAGCAGTCCTAGGTTTTCTTGCAGTCAGAGGTATTTTTGTATAGATAAAGTGTCTTTTTCTCTAAAAAATAAAGATAAAAAAGCAAACTGGTGTGCTTTTAACTGGGAACACAGCTCTGGTGAGCAATGGGCAGCTCTGCAGCCTGGGAGACACAAGCTGAGACTGTGTGGGGACAAGCATGGGAGAGGCTTTATTTTTCTAACTCATAGCAAAACCAGCCAGGAGGAGATTTTTAACTTTATTTTTTAATAACCTTGAGCCTTAAGAAAGAAAAACAGGGTTTTTTTTAATAATAATAAAAAACCCCAGCAAGAAGTGCTGTTGGGAAGCCTTCAGCTCAGCCCTGGGATAATCACTTGTCCCCAGCTCTGCCATCCCTGGGGCTGGGGGGGCTGAGCTCAATCCTCTCCAATCAACCCCCCCACCCACCCCAGGCCTGATGCAAAACCCATCCAGGGGCTCCTCTCTGCTTGCGGGACATCACAGATACTATAAATTATTTATTTTGTGAGAAGAGCAGTTTTTAATCACAATTTTTTTTTTTTTAATCTCCCTTCTATTCTAAGTCCTTTCAAAAGCAATTGCATTTGTCGGAGCATTATTTGGAAGGTAACCGTGCCTGTTAAATTATGGTCTAAACTGTAACCAGTCCTTTATTTATCTCTTTAATTCTTTTTTATTATTATTATATTATTATTCCTTTTTTTTTTTAATCTGTGTCCTGGGTTTGTACAAACTTGTGCTCTTTTTTTTTTTTTTTTCTTTTGTCTTAAGGATAAACTGGAAAAAGAAAAAAATTGTACAAACTTAAAGATTGCAAATGTAGCATATCACTGAATCATTTGCCTTGTTTTCTGCCTCAGCTCTCTGGGACACACGAGCTCGTGCAAGGACCAGACCCAAGGCCCCGGCCCTGCCGTGGGGGCCACGCCATTTTAGCCTTCCACCCCCCAAAACTGGCTTGAGGTGGGGACACTGACTTTGGTGAAGCTGTGGCTAAACAGTTAAGGATTGCTTTTTAAAAAAGACAGCAAACTTTTTTTTTTATTTAAAAAAAAAATTGATATATTTGTTAACACTTTTTTTAGGGATTCAGTAGAAGAAAAAAAATCTTAAAGCACTCTTATAATATGGCATCTTTCTATTTCTGTATAAAAGCAGATCTTTTTAAAGTATTTCTGTAACTTAAAAGACCTGTCATTTAAATCACATTTTGTCTTTAGGTAAGTTTTTTGTTTGCAAGATCCTTCTCTTTGTGAAACTTACCTTGGTTGGTTTGGTTTTTTTTTTGTATATTATTGTTTGCAATAAATATACATTGTATTAAAAGTTAAACACCCCACTGGTGTCTGATTTATGAACAGCTTTCAAGCAAAGCTGGGGCTGCGTTGAAGCCCCAGGATGGTTTTGGCTTTACTGATGGGGCTTAGGATGTTCCCCACTTTTATCAGCACAGGTGCTGAGCACAGCCATCAAAGGGACACTGGAGCCAGGGAAGCCTTGGCAGGATGCTTGGAAGCAGTGGGATTCAGAGACAAACAAAACCAGACTTGTCCAGACTGACAATTCAGGAGGTGAACTCCAAAGGTGACAACTGAGCTCCAGCTGTCCCCAAGCCACGCTGGCTCTGACTGCTGTCACTGGTGGGTTCTCTGCTCTAACCTGCCTGGATTTGGAAGGATGCTGAGCACAAGCAGGGGGGAAGAGGAGCTGCTAAGGGAGTTTGGGCTTTCAGGTCATCTCCCAAAACCACTTAACTTCTCAAAAAAAAAAAAGCTGAAATTCCCTGAACATGAAACACGTATCATCCTTAAAGATCAATGTCACTGCTTATCCCAAAGCTCTGCTCTCCCAGAGACACAGCACAGACACCTCGGTGAGGAAAGACCCCCTGGCTCAGCCAGGCATTTCTTTTCCTATCAGTCGCTGCTGCAAATTCACATGGTCTCTAACCCCACTGCTCCTCAGGAGCAGCTCCCAGGGCCTCGGGCAGCCCAGCCCAGGGCTGTCACCTCAGCCTGCAGCACCACTTGCTGTACCCCTGCCCGGGGCCACAGCTGCACTAAGCCTCACAAGTTCTCTGCACCCACTGCTGGCATCATTGCAGAGCTGGCACTGGTGACAACACACATCTGCATGGGTCCCCTCCAAGGGCACAGTTATTCACTTATGAAAACTTATGCACAAATGTCATAACTTGACCCAGACTGGATGGAAGACACAGTTAGCACCTGGCAGCCCCACACCATGAGCCATGCTTGGTGCAGGACACCTTGGAGTGCTCCTGCAGGGCACAGCCCAGAGCAGAGCAATGTGAATAAACCCTATCAGACCAAGCTGATCCAACAGTACTTTGCTAACAGTTTATTCTCACCCAACACTTTCCCATGCCAAAAATCCCCCTTTGACCTCAACAGCGAGACCTGCTCCCAGGAGCAGCCAGGCTCAGCTCAGGGACACCATGGGCTGCAGCCCCAGCACAGAGAGCTCAGCACTGCAACGCAAAGTCTCTGCACCATTGTAAAATATTTACTCTCACTACAAGTAACACTTAAGCCAATTAACTGAAAGGGATTCATTTACTTTGTGCATTAGTTAGGGTCAGTGTCACTATTTACCTGTGCAATCAGCCACTGCGGCTGGTGGGAACACTTCAGTCCTAGCCATCTTTCCACAGCACGTGGCAGGTTTCCCTGCCCTGATTGGACTTGGCCCGCTCCAAGATTTGGCTTTGCTGCTCCTTTGGGAAGAGGAACAGACACAGCTACCAGCGTTATGGTGAGGGAGCCCCGGGGGAAGCTTGGCAGGCCCATGGCCGGCACAGCACAGCTGAGAGCTGGCTGCAGGCAATTCAATACACCAGTTAATGCCTTTCTGATGCTCGTGTGGGTGGATTGGGCTCTTACCAAGCAACAAGCTGGAAAACACGCCAAAAATGGGACAGCCTGCCAGCCTCTGTGGGGGTCTCGGCCATAGGGGACACTTTGCACCCTCCCCAGTTTGCACCAGGTGCAGCAAGGACTGGAGGTTTGGAGCAGGGTGGAACCAAGATGATCCAGAGCAGGCAGAGCTGCAACGAGCCACAACTCAGCCCCAGCTGCTCTTGGGGTCTGTGGTGGCATTTCTGTCCCCACACAGCCCTGCTCGACTCCCTGCTCCATAAGCTGGCTCCCCCTTCCAGCCGGAAGCATCCCAGGGATATCTTCCTTGCAAGAAACCAGAAGAGCAAAGCTCATGACCCAACCCTGGACCTATAATTTCTGCACTGTTTACTTATGGTGTGGGCTTTAATGCTCTTGGCCTCCATTCGGGAAAGCCACGCTGGACACGGGTCCCTGAACAGCTCCCAGCTTCCTGCCCACCCACTGCTCAAGGGGGGGGCTGTGCCGGGGAGGGTGGGGGACACACCAGGAGAGAAACATGCTGGAAAAGCTGCAAAGCTTCAGGGCACTTTGTGCTAGAAAGCAGAACAGAAGAGATGGTGGGGGGGAAATAATAAATGAATTCAAGGGAACTCTGACAATGCTGCAGGGCAGGTTTGAGTGCAGCAGATAAGCGCGGGTGCGGGGACATACGCGCAGCGGGGCTGGGCGATGCTGCGCGGCCAGTCGGGGAGCGCCGGCACCGTGGGCAGGACAGGGTGGGGGCCACTGGGGAGCCCCCTCAGCATGCCGCAGGGCCGGGCAGGCGGAGCCGCGGCTGGCTCCGAGCCCTTTTGCCGTGCCGGATTTTCAATTGCTTTTTCAATCGGTCCAGAAAAAAAGCAAAATAATAATAAAATAATTTGCTGTCGTGGTTTTTTTGTTTTAAGAATGGGGAGAAAGTTTCACAGCAGCTCCGGGGAGCCCCACGGCACACCCCCGTTTTTCTGCCCGGGTCCCTGTACCGCCCCGTTGTGCCGGGCTCCGCGCCCGGCCGGTCGCAGCCACACACAGCTCCGCGCCGGCCGCCTGCAGCGGCGTCAGCTGCTCCGAAATGTAGCTTCAATTTGCATTTCCTCAGCCAGCTGTTCATGTTGACATCGTATTAAAGCCGGGGCTTTCTCCAGGAGAGAAGGCAGGATCGCAGCCAGCTGTGTGCCGGGATTCTGGGATCGGCTGCGGCTCCTGCCCAGCTGCTGCCTTTGGGACATGTTGGGACGATATATCACAGCGGGGCCCGGCTCGCTGCGAGCCAGGCGACATTTGCTGGGGTTTCTCTTTTCCATTTTCAGGGCTTGGTTCCAGGAGTCAAGTGGTTAAATGAGACAGATTTATACATCAAGGTGAAAAGAGCACGCCTGGTTTCCCCCCTGCATCTCAGCTCCCTCTCAGACCACGCTCAGCAGCTGGATTCCTCAGCCGGGAATTGCTGCCCCCCCAGGAGAGGTGTCTTAGGAAGTGGGGACAAACACAAGCCCCTCTTCCTCTGCTGACACCAGCAAATTTGCTTGGATTCAATGTGGTAAAGATAAACCCATCTGGAAAAGGCGAGGAGAGGGGAAAGGTCAGAGTCACAAACACACGAACGGGTCCAAGGAATCAGAGGATGTTGAAAAAAGCCTTAAACATCTCTCTAGCATCTCTGCAGTGTGATCAGAAGGGCAGTGGCCTGGGATGTGGGTGCAGATGGCAGCACAGGTGGGATCAGAGCAGCTCGGGAAGCGGGTGCTGAGGATGCCCCATACGATGCTGCCACCCCCAGCCAGGCTGCTCACCCTCACCCAGGGGCTGCTCCTGCACCCTCGTGCTCAGGGGGTGTGCAGCACCACCTCCAGAGCTGGGTGTGGCCAGAGAAAGGCAAAGCCACCTCCATTGCCCAAGTCACCCCTCTGAGGCAGGAATACATCCATCATCGAGTGCCCATTCACAGCTCCAAGCAGCAAAGCCCGGTGTCACCTGCCCGTCCTGCAGACCTCAAAATTCCCAGGAACAAGCCACAGACACCACAGCCACTCACATCAGCCTGGGCACAGACATGCCGTAAGTGCTACTGTAATATAAATAATTGATCCTAAGGTGCCTCGGGGGCCATAAAGACCTCGATTGTTAGCTCCTTGGGTCAGAGCCCACCTCTTTACTACGTGTTTGCACAAGGACTACTCTAATGGGGCACTGAGCCACCATTGGGGTCCTGAAGTGCCATTGTAATACAAATAGTAATGGTGCAATAGCTGTTATACGAGCAGCCCCTGCTCAGGGCTGAGCTCTGAAGGCTCATAAACCAGGCCAGGCTCTATTGAAGTCAACAGGAGCCTGGCCCATGCACGGGGAGCTGGATCAGAGCTGCTCAGCCAACCCTAAGGCTGTGAAATTCCAGTTTAGTTCTGCATGTGTGTGTGTGTGCTCCTGTGTGTGTACATGCGTGCACACCAAGGCCGAGACCAGCTTGAGCTTTGACACACGTTGTTTGTAGAGCTGGGGTGGGGAGGGGAGCTATTTCTCCATTAAAACAGAGTCATGTTTATAAGAGGCTCAATAAAAACCATTTGAAATAAGAAATAACAGCAACTCTACGAAGGGAAGGGAAACAAGCCTCCAAATTCACATTTCTAATTAATTACCCTGCCTGGGAACTGCTCTCGGTTTTCAGTGACTAAACCATTTTACAGGGAGAAAGTCTGAGAGTTGGGTCTGTGCAGCTTATGAGCACGGTGACCACAGCACGCCGGGAGCGGAGGAGACGCAATAACAGCTCATGGCCCGACAGAACCGGGTCCAAGGGCTGCCAGAGCCAGACAGATGCAGCCATTCAGCCTGGAAATAGGTAAAATTTTAACAAGGTCATAGCTCCGACTCGAGGAAACCCACAGGCTGAATTAACGTGTGGCTGAGATGGGCACGTGCAGAAAACACCCATGGAGCCACAGAGGGACCAGCATGAGCAAGGAGCACGGTGGCAACCTGGCCCCATCCTCTGCCCCTCCACAGGTCACCTCCAAACCCCTGGATCTGGTGTCACCTTTATCATCCTCATTTAAAATCCCATCAGAATCTCCACCCCGTGGAGTCCAGATCCACAGTCTAATTTCCCAGTGTTCCAGGGGACTGTTTTAGTCCCCAGCCTGGAGTTTCCTTCAATACAAAGAAGTTTCTCACCACTGGGAAGAATTTACTCATCAGTGCTCAAGGTGACAACTCAGATGTAGTCCTCCAGCTCAGCACAGGTGGGACAACATTCCTGCCCAGCAGCCCTCCCAGGTCCCCGGCACACCCCAAGATATGGCAGAGTCAAATGGGGGGGGAAAGAACCAGAACAGCAGCTTTACACTTCATTCTCCTTCCCCCGACGTGGGGATTAATTACACACGTTGTCTGGGCACAAACCAACTATCACCAAGCAAAGTCTCACTCCATAAATTTTAAACTGCTAATAATAAGGCTGGACAGGAGTTTTAAAGCTTCAGTAGACAGTTTACAATTAACCTACTCCTGTCAGCTGGAAAATCACCTTATAATGTGATTCCAGTTCACGTCTGACTCACTTTGAGTTAGAAACCTCTTTTGAAACCCAGTAAACGCATTGTGCAGAGCCAGGAGGAAGGCCTGAGGGGCAGAGTTTCAGCCCAGACTTGACCTGAATTTCTCCTAACATTGGGGCAGATATTCTCCAGGCATCCCATAGGGCTTTCACCACAGTCCTCGAGAGCTGGAAACCAGGCTCCTCAGGCTTTGGAGCTCTTTGGACTTATCTCAGTCAAGATTTTAATCATCTGCTTCAAGAGGACATAAAACTGGCTCAACACACCTTTGATTTAGCACTTGCAATGCAGGTGAGGGACAGGAAAATGTACATTTTGAAGCTTGAAGTTAGCAGAGATGTATAACCCAATGCCATCATGCCATGGAGCACAGGACATGCCCACCACACCAGCCCTGTTGCCTCCTGACTCTCTGCAGGCTTTTACCAAGCTGTCAAAACTGGGGAGGTGAAATCCTTGAGTTGGAGCCACCATGCCAGTGGTCACCTCCCAAATGAGCCAGGCTAACCAGGCACATGGACATGGACATCCCTACAGTGCAATGATGGGTCACATTGCTATAACTCAACTGTGTCTGATACCCTCTTATCTCTTTTACCAGCTCACAATTTTTTAAAGATACAAAGCATATACTTAGTGAAGCTCTGGCATCTAAAACAGCCTACTTGGAGCCTGCAGCCTCACAGACAGAGACTTTGGCCACAGCCACAAGGTACAGCTTCAGAAAGGTCACATCTGAAATATCTTTTTAAAAAGCCCACTAGTGAATTGCATTAGTGAGGAGCAAATTGGGGGGGGGGGGGGGGGAGACACCCAGTCATTTTCTGTGATTAAAAGGCAAATTTTATTCCACTAGAAACTTGGAAGCAAATGTGGCGTTGCTATGGTTTCACACCCACTGGCTGGAAATGACAATATTAGCAGGGTGACCTGGTAATTAGAAACTGTGCCCCCAGGTCAGACTGTGGAGAAAATAAAGAGAGATTACGGAGTCCTAAAGACACAGCATAATGCTGCGGGCTCCTGGGCTCCCTACCTTTTATAACCGGCCCATTTAAATGCAGATTATGACTTTCCACCTGGGGCTGCTAATCTGTCTCACAGCCAGATCAAACAATAAGGCATCTCTCCGCACTGTGGGGCCAGGGTGCTTCGGAGCTGGGTCTGTCATCAAGTCTGTCAGGCTGTCTATCCCCCTTTTCTCAGGGTAAAAACTAGAGGTTTTCAATCGCAGATGATTATTTTTCCACCCTGGATGTTTTCCTCCTTCTCTCCCTCCCTCAAACCCCAACGATTTGGAGCAAACCAGGCTCAGATTTTCCTCTCAGGGATGCCATGTAGAACAAGGGGCAGCAATCAAGCTCATTAGCATGGGGCTGGCATGCATTCAATTCAGGGGGGAAGGATTCTGCACTGGTACTGAGATAGCAGGAGGGTGATTTTGAGGAAGCAGGTGGCTCCTCTCAGCCCGGCATCCCTCTGATGGCATGAGGAAGCATCAAGGGCCCAGAGTCACTCCCAGCCCAGCAGATCCTACTGGTCTGAACTGGGTGAGGGTGTCTGGATGTGTATCATTCCCACAGGAGCTATCTGCCCCAGCACCTGGGCAATCCCGTCCCTCCAGCCCATCCTTGCTCAGGTGTCTTATGGGAACAAGCAGCATCAGTGTCCAATAGTGTTTGAAGACCACACTTCACACTGAAGGATGGGGAAGACAAATCCAAAACAGGGTGGGATACCTGCACATCAAAGCTGGGGAAACCTCCAGATCCAGAGCTTGTTCTGGTCCCCACCTTGCCTTAGCCATGGACATGATGAGCCCTTTTGCGTGCAAAAACGCCCAAGAAGTTCTACTCTGGTAGAGGTACCCATGGCTGATCCCTGCCACACGCAGCAGACCATGATCTGGTCAGGAAAAAAGCAGCCAAGGTGTTTCCAGCTGCATTTTCTTTGGTGGCAGCTGGTGGTGGTGGCTGGGTGGGGACTGTCTCCATTCAGGACTTGCACAGTACACAAGGAGGTGAGAAAGCAGCAGCACAGAAATAATCCTTATAAGCTGGACATTAAAAACACACACACACCCCCCTTTTAAACATTGACAGAGGGGGTGATGCCAACATCATTAGAGCCAGATGACTACATCAACACCCCCAGAGAGTGAAAGGTTTAAGCTCCTTAGACTCTTGCACCTGGCTCTTTAATGCTCTTCCTTCACACTGAGAGAGCATTTCAATGAGGGCCAATAACCACACTACACACTTCACAGCCTCCATCCACACGCCTGTCATTTATTTTCTCACAACCCAGAGCAGGTGTCAGGTGTGTGGTCATCAGGCACCTTCTGCAGCTCTTCAGAGAGAGCAAGGAATTTTGTCTGCTTTTCATAAGCTGCCAAACCTAAGGCCTCAAGACCCAGTTCATCCTACCATGAGCCTGTGACAGACTCTGGTGTAAAATGAGGGCTTTCTAGGTCCCACTCCTCCCTTGGATGGATAGGTACCATCTCTGTCACTTTATGGACCTGGAAACCCAAGCTCAGAAAAGTCCATCCATGACCAGTTTCAAACATTCTCCATTCCAGAGCCACCTCAACCCTTTTCAAAGTAGGAAAGAAAAATAGAAAATTATGTCCAGAAGATTCAGGAGGACACAGTATATGATGCTGTCTTGTAGCTATGCTAGAATAATGAAGCAAGGACAACAGAGTGCTGGAACATAAGGCCCTGGGAACACCAGAAAAGTGAGACCATGTCTTCCAAGCCTTTACACACAGACCTGTGGCATCCAAGCAAATCTGAGCTCTTCTCTGCCTCAGTTTCCCCCTAGATGTCCACCTGAAATTCAGCAGCAGTGCAAGAACATCTCTCATTTGACACTTGGAAATCAGAGAGACCTGATTTTGCACAAGGTCATTGCAGATATCAGCACTGCAGAAGTTATTTAAGGCACCTCAGTCCTGTGGGCAGCAGGAGCCACTGAGGCCCAGCCCACAGAGAGAAATAAAAATAAAAAGCCCAAAATGAGCCTTATTTGCTTTGTACTTGCCTTCCTCAACCCCTCTGCTGCTTCCCACCCCCTTTCCCTTGCCCCCAGTCCTCCTCCCTTCCCAAACTGTCATGGTATATTTTGTTTGGGTGGGTTTTCTCTCTCTTTTCTCCCCCGCCCCTCACAAACAGTTTTCCCATGGAGATCCAGCCCGCTCCAGGCCTATTAGCATCCTTGTGCATAATTAGAACCCAAGGCATTGTCATGCAAAGCAGCCTCGGATGACAACACTTCAGCCTGGACGACACAGAAATGCTGCGAGGAAGTTTCTCACACTGGTTTTAGCCAAGGCAAACTGGACTGTGCATGGGTTTGAGATTTTAATTAATCAATGGGCACTGGGCTCCCTTCACAGCCCCATCACTGCAGAAGGAAAGAGCCCCAGCCACCCATGGGCTCCCCTGCACCCACCCGACCATGGGCTTCACGTTTCTGTGCAATACTTTTAGCTCATTAAAATAAATTACAATCCCCAAGCAGCCAGAGAATCGTTTCCCAATCAACCAGTGTCTCCATCACAGGAACATCTCTGATGGTCTCTGTCCTCCTTGCTCTCCCTAACAGCTCACATGCAGGCAAAAAAAGCTCAAAAGCTCCTACATCAACCTCTTCAGAGGTCTTCTTCTGGCTCCATGGGTCTAGCTGGACACTGGTGGTGTCCCTTGGGAGAGTTCAGGCAGCATAATGATGGCTGGGGAAAAGATGGCTGAGGTGGCCCAGGACAACCCAACAGAGAAGAGTGGCCCTGCTCAGCCAAACCAGCCCTCTCCCAAAACCTTCCCCTTCACAGCTCCCATCTCCCCCATTCCTTAGGCAGCAGCTGGGAGCTGGTGGGTGTATGTCAAAGGCACAGGGTCAGAGGAGCCACGTTTTCCCAGAAATGCTATAAATTAGGAAGAGCAGATTTTCAAATTCCATCAGCAGAGCAAGGGGAAAACACCCCTGTCTCCCTGCCCACTGAGAACAGCCACATCCGCCATATGGCAGAGCAAAAGATCAGCTCATAAAGGGAGAATGAAGGTAAAATCATAAGCAGGCTCTAAGAAATACCTAAGTCCTGTTTCCAGAAGGGATTTAACTTCCTAACGGGCAAAGTCCTGTTCACTTGTGGTGGGATTTACACGCCACGTGCGGCAGTAACTTCTGCAAAGAGTTTAAGAGCCTCCAGTTGGAGGATTTTGCTCCAGGGGAGAACATTTCAACATATCTTATCACCCTCCAAAACGTTCACTGCAAAACCACAACGGGTCCACTTCTTCCTGCCCCACACCTGGCTGGCAAGGGTTGCTTTCCAGCAAAACTGATCTGCTTGTGACTGCTGAGCTTTCAACTTTCACCACCTCCAGGTTTGCTGTCAGCTGCCCCTCCTCAAACAGCAGCACGGGCAGCAAGCAGCATCACTATCACCTCCTCCCCCAGGGTCCCAAACTGCACATCCCTGCCAGATCAACAGCAACCAAAGGGGCAGAGGCCAGAGGGGCTCCTCCAGACCCCTCCAATGGCACAAAGCAAACCCAAAATCACAGAATCAAAGAATCACAGAACCGTTCTGGTTGGAAAAGACCTTTAAGATCACCAAGTCCAGTGGTAAACCATATTCCTAAGCACCACATGTACAGGTCTTTTAAACACCTCCAGGGCTTCAACCACCTCCCTGGGAAGCCAGTGTTTAATAACCCTTCCAGTAAAGAAGTTTCTTCTAGTATCCAGTCTAAACCTCCCCTGGTGCAACTACAGACCATTTCATCTTGTCCTGTTGCTTGCTATTAGGGCAGAGACCAACCCTCCCTCTCTCCAACCTCCTTTCAGGGAGTTGTAAAGAGTAAGGTGGTCTTCCCTCAGCCTCCTTTTCTCCAGGCTGAACGCCCTCAGTTCCCTCAGCCACTCCTCATCAGACTTGTGCTCCAGACCCTTCCCCAGCTCTGTTGCCCTAAATCCTGCAGCTGCTCCTCAAGCATCAGTCATTTGTCCTGGAGCACTGCCATACCTCCAGCCAGCACCACAGGTCCAGGCTGATGGGGAAGGAGAAGGTCTAATCCTTCCTCTCAGCACCCTGCAAGTGTGTTCCTCCCTGAACACCAGCTTCTCTGCTCCTCCACCAGCTGACGTGGGTTTTGCCACCAAGGTCTCAATGTCTTTTCATGCCCCATGACGTGTTTTGCCAACATTTTCTGTAACAGTAACAAGAACACTTTGGATACGGGAATTTCAGAGAAAACTGGTGGGAAACGGGGGCAGCAGGGAAGGACAGCATCTGCTCTGAACCACTCCTGGTTATTATTTTGCCATTTGTTGCCCTCCCTCACACTATCCCTGCTCAGCGAAGGACAGGATTGCAAGCATCATGAATACACACCACAGGAGGTTTCCCAACACATGGTAGACAGGACCTCACTCTACCTGACCATCCCAGAGCTTTCCTCAGTATGCCAGTGACCCTCCAGACCAGACTCATGGCCCTGAGTCAGGATCCTGCTGCAGGAGGTTGACTCACAGCAGTTATAGTCTCCCAGGAGGTCTCCCAGACACTTCCCAGGTGCTCTGGGTTTAACAGTTAACCCCCTAGCTCTGCTCTTTGGTTTCCCCCTGGGAATGTGCCCACCCTGAAAGCCAAGCCCGAAGCAGCAGCCTGGAAAATGCACTTACAGAAGGGAGCAGGCGTGAGTCAGCAGGGGGAGAACAGGGATTTCTCCTGACTGCAGCCCTGGGGGATGCCAACTGCCTACACCTCAGGCTGGCCGACCCTGCAGAGCTGTGCCAGTCACAAATTTAGTGACTTCAGCCAAAAAAACATCTGAGGGCCACCCTGTACATCAGTGGGTCATGAAAGGATCTGGTACTCATTAACAGTCCCACAGGGCTGTGTGTGCCTGTGTAGCCCTACATGGCCCTTCCCTGAAGAGGAATAGAAGAAAAAACTGCAGTGAAGGAACCAAAGGTGGTACAAACACTGTGTGTCTCTCTCCATGTCCTCTCCTGCTCCCACCTACCCTACAAGGATGACAGCTTGGCTGAGGGGCCACTGTGACCAGCCTAATACCACCTGAGTAGTGAATGCTGATGGTTGAGCTGCCTGGTAGGCACACGCATGGGACACAAGGCTAGAGCAGGGGTGGGGAGAATGTTCAGCCACAAGGCACCAGAAACCCCAGACAGATCTACCTTAAAGGTGGCACAGTTTTGCTCAGCCATCCCCAGGGGCTTTGTGCTCAACTCACCACATGCAGGCAGCCACTGAAATGTCCACAGCAGGAAACCCCCACCTGGGCGGATGCGGGGGGCTGGGGAGGTCAGGCACAGCTCCTGGCTGGAGCTCCTGGGGTGTTTGCTTTGCCTGCCCCCAGACCTCCCCGCAGCAAGGGAGGCAGAGCTGGGGCTGACCCGGCCAGTGACCCATAACCAGCCCAGCCCCTGATTGCAACCTTCTGGAGGGGACAAGCAGGTTTAATGCACTCCTGCAGGATGGGGAGTGTGCCGAGAAGAGCTGCCAGCAGCACTTCCCCTCTGGGTTTGGATGGTTTGGCTGACAAGAGCCTCCTGGGAAGCCAGGTGAGGAACAGCAGAGCAGAGACCAGCCAGGCACAGTGCCCAGGTGTAAATCTCCCAGCATTTTCAAGGTTTGAATTCAGTCAAGGTGGGGAAGAGGCACAGGGTAATGATGGAAAAGGACAAAGCCACACTGGGGACTCAGGTCACACCTCTCCAGGGATGGACACTGTAGACAAGCCAGCAGCAGAACTGCAGAGCAAACCCAGGTTTGCTGCCCATACCTGCTCCTGCAGATCCCCCTCACCAGACCTGGTGGCCAGACAAGTGTCATGGAAATGTCTCCAGTTCACTGGGATGCTTTTCTAGTTCCCTGGCAGGAGAAGAGATCACTGAGCCCTTTTGCAACTCTTGTTATTTTAGCAGCATTTTGCCCACAAGATTTTTGTTTTCCTTCCTGCAAGGTTTCCTGCCTGGGAAGTGATTTTGCAGCAAGACTAGAGCTCACTGGGGTAGATCACACATGGTCGTCCCACCATGAGACAAAGAGTTTGAAAGACAGAGTAGCACACCACAAATTCCATATATTCCCCGAGTCACCTGTTCTCTTCTCCATTCATTTTGGAAAGAAAAAGGTAATCCAGACAAATATCCCTTAAAGTTAAACCTCCAGCACACTTTAACATTCATTAGTTCAGAAAATGACAACTCTTTGTGTAGACTTTTCTCCTAATTCATATTTTATACGGGCCTCTCATAATTCATACTCAATCCATCTTCCTCCTTATTTGTTTTCTCCTTCCCCCTCCTTTTTTTTTTCTTTTAACCTGTTTAATCCTTTTAAGTTCAAGGATTTGGAAAGTAAATACTATAAAAGATGAAAGGTGCATTGGAGGAAATCAACTTTGATAAGAGGCTTTTATGGCTTGTAAACCTTATTCCGGCCCTTTGGCTTGAAAGGCAACACTAATTTTAAGAGCCTTATGCAAGCCTCATGTTGAGCTTAAAAAAAATTATACCAGCCTAGAAATGATGGGCACCTGGCTAAGGGTCTGCTCCTCACAGCATGCTGGAGGTTGGATGACAAACAACAGGACAACTCTGGGCTTTTATCATCATCGTTTGCAAGAAACCCAGTCAAAGGAAAATTTTAAAGGAAATAATTTTTAAAAAACCCTCAATATTAAGATGAGTAGCAAAACCCTAAGTAAACGTCAACATGATACTCTCCCTAACCCAAGGCTGCAGCAACAGAACGTTGTCTCTCCAACCCACCCCTTCAGAGCAGAGCAGCCAGCGAGCAGCACATCTCCAGCAGCTCCATGTCGTGGTCCAGGACCCCTCCCCAAGTGGCAGAAGTACTGAAAGTGTTAAACCAGCCCCAGCTCCACTTCACAGGACAGGCTTCAGCTCTCCCCATGGCCAGGCCCCGGGTGCAATTAGATCACAGCTTGGCAGAGCCATGGGATTGCGTAAGGAGTGTTTGGAGACGGAGATGTGTTGTTTGACAGTGCAAACACACGACTGCATCAGTTGTTTGAACACAGGCCACAAGACGGGAAAGGAAATGTCTAAGTGGACAGAGCAGAGCTCAGGCCAACGCCTCTGAGTGGCAGATGGCCCATTCCAGGTACCCAGCACTCAGGTTGGGCCCAAGAACCACCCCCCTCTGCTCCACCAAGCCCTTGGCGCTGGGTGCCACCAGCAATGCCATCACCCTCCTGTTTCGGTGGGTGACAGGAGATGGAGTCACTCCCACCCCATCTCTGGAGGTGACCAGCCACCTCTCAAGGGAAATGCCAAGTGTCAGACCACGTTTTTACTGTTACAAACAAGACAACTTGCTCCTGCCCAAGGTCCTGCCTGCAAGTTATTCCAAAATGGATTGCTGCTGGGTGCTGAATAATTACACCGGGAGAGCGAGTGGCTGCAATCATCATTCCTCTAATGCTGCTTATACAGAGACAGGCCTGGCACTAATTAGCATCACGTGGGAAGCTCATGCAAAGCATTATTATGAAGGAAATTAGCTGTGATCCCCAAGAGGAATATCTACCAGGAGACCTCGGGACACTGCTCCTCTCAGAGGGACAGGGAGGTTCAGTGATGTCCAAGTGTCACAGTGCTGGAGAAAGACCATCAGGTGAGGAACTGGCTGAACACCAGAATGTTGTCTCTCAGATACAGGGCTGGAGACTCTTTAGTGCCATTAAGTGTTTGAATTATTTGAGTGTTTACAGAGATTCCCACTGTCTCTGGAGAAGGGCAGGAAGTGAGCCCCATCACCCTGTACCACACACAGTTTTGTCCTCTTGGCCATGTTCAGGGACAGATGGGCACCCTCCCCAGGCCATCTCTGTGTCACGCACACTGGGTCCCAGCTCAGCTCCAAGCTTTGAGGCAAGTAATTATTACTAGTATAATAAAAACCCCCTATCACAGACATGCACTGCTTCCACATCTCCCCAGAGCTGCAGAGGAGTTTGTTGACCAGCCTGCTGAGAAGTTTTTACCCAAATCTGCATCAAGAACTACCACAAAAGAGGAAAGTAATAAAAAAATACCTGCTTGGCCACCCTAAGGTTTTCCAACAGGCTTTGGGTCATGCCTTGTATGTGTTTTTTGGGACGGCACAGTGCAGGAAAGCACAAAGAAAATCTGATCTTTTTTCAGGCAAGCCCAGTGCAGAGCTGAGACCTCAAGTGCTCGATGTGGCAGCCTGGCTCCCGTGCCAAGGAAGGGCAGAGCAACGAGCTCCAACGCCCTGGCAGAGGGAACGGCTTGATGGACCCAAACTAATGGGATCTGTGGGGGTTTTGCACGTAGCCTCTGCTGCTGCTGGGTGCTGCTAATGAGCAGCATGGTCAGCAGGAGCAGGCAGAAATCTGGGCTCCCCTCCGCGGGGTCAGGGATGCAAAATGGGAAGCAGCAAACTGTTTGGAACAAAAATATTTTACGGTCTAAATAAGCAAAATGGATAAAGGGTGTGAGAAAATGCAGCCAGCAGAGAACGCAGCCTCAGAGAGCTTAAGGGGTTTACCCCAGCCACTGAGTAGGGACAGAAAGCTGGACTTTGGGATCCCAGCTCAGTTTGATCCCAAACCCCTTCACACCTCCTTCCCCTGGCCGTCAGGCACCATTCCTACACAAAGCCAAATCCAGCTGCAGTTTTAATGGATCTCCATGCAAGCACCAAACCAAATATCATTCCAAACACTACACAGGGACACTGCAAACCCTCTGCTCAGGGAAAACAGCAGCTGAAGGTGCTGGGATCCTGGAAGAAATGGTGCTGGGACAGCCAAGTCCATTCCTAAGGAACTGACATTTGGAGCTCTGCCTTGCCCATGGGGCTCTTGCATCTATTTCCCCTTTATTTTAATATTTTTTTACTGAAAAGCAAATACGTTTGTAACCATTGTAATCAAGTAGTTCTCACAACTGACAACTGCTTCCAGCAGATCTGAACTGCAGGATCTGTTTTCACTACCAATTTTGAATCTCCTGCAGATCTGCAAAGCCATGAAGCATCTTGTTAGTATGCTGGACTGAAGCAGCACAGTGGGCTAGAGATGGCAACAGTGAAACCAGCTCAGCTTTTTTCCATCATCAAGGCTGAAAAAATGCCAGTAAATAGTAACAATAATGAAAATAATCGGGGGAAAATGGCTAAGGACTTTTTCATAATCATATGTAGCAAAGTTATCTTGGGAAAGACTTTCCATCCCAACCCAGATGTCAGGTGTTACACTGAGAACCCGTACCAGACCCAGGCTCACTTTTCAAGGTCTTTTTATTATTATTATTTTGTGACTAAACCAGCAAATCAAGGATTGTTTCACAGCAGTGCTAAGCAATACCCAGTCTTTGGCTAATTTTACCCTGGGAAGCAGTTTAGGTGGGTCAGGAGCTGAAGCTCAGGGCCATGCTCAGGAAGGAGAGGAGGAGACAAGACACAGCGTGTGCTGTCCCTGTGCCTCCTCCAGCACAAGGGCCAGGATGGGATGCAGACACCTCCTTGCCACTTCCCACATCCCTCCTCCAGCCACATGCAGCCACCCCAGAAGCCATCAAGCTGCGTGAAGACCCAGTGGGAGAAAAGCAGCCTCCACTCGTGGGATACAAAACCTCGCACCTTCAAGATTGAAGGACACTCTGGCCAGCACAAAGCCTTTGTACCACAAGTGTCCTCCTCCGAGGTCCCCAGCCTGCTCCACAACAGCTCCCCTTTCCCTGCTCAGCAACACCAGTGACCAAGGGATGTTACACAGGAGGAGGAGAGGCAAACCTTGCAGCTGTTTTGTTAAGCAGCCCCACACTGCAAATGCAATTTGCTAACAGTCATTACAACGTGCCTGCAACATTTGGCCACCAGACTTGCTCCTTATTTGTTTTTAGAGGACGAACGATTGCTCAACAGCTGTTGTGTAGGCCCCGTTAGCCAAAAAAAAAATAATAATACCCTACCCTAAGCACATCTCCAGGGAGACCAAGTGGTTTTTCCACTTATTTATACACCGCCAGTAGCACCAAGGGATTCTTACCAAGATCATACCAGCCCACATGGAGAGGAGCCACCCAACCCCATGGGAATGCCAGCTGCCAGGCAAGGGGTGAGGAGGAGGAAGGACTGTCCTCCCCGGGCTGGGAGGTGCAGCTAAAGAAGTCACCCAGTGCCATAATGGGTGGCCGTGGCTCAGCAGGACATAAATTCCCAAGGTCTGAGTGCTCAAAGGGCTGTTTCCAATAAAAACGAGCATCCAAGAGGAACAGCTGCCTGCACCTCCCCAGCTGCCATCACACTTCCCAGACCATCCCTTTAGCAGTACAGGAAGCCAGTGGGGCCAAACCAAGGAAAGAAGGAGCCCAACAGCCTGGGAACAGCAGCACAAGCACTTGGACCACACATCCATCCTGCACAAGTCCTTGACTGAAATAGGCCCCATAGTCCAAGAGCTGGTTTGGTTCATTTGAGACCTGGAAGGGACCCAGTAGCAGGGAAACATGCACGACAGTTGTATGAAGGGGCAGGCAAAGGTCCTTTGAACTCCACAAGCCCTTAAAACTGTTTCAAATATTGGGGGGGATGATATTAGTTATAACAGTTTCTCTTACACTTAAAGTAGTCAACATGCCCATCCCACTTAGAAATTAAGTAAGACAATCACAGCTGCCCACATACCTGCCTTCCAAGGGCCACACAGCCCCACCAAGCCAACAGTGGTCCCTGAAGCCATTTCACCCAACAGATCAATGCCTTTTCAGATAAGAAAAGAATGAGAAACGGGTCTCTGAATTTACAGTTTTCTATTGTGCCAAAAGAGGATGGCACGACAACAAGTATCCCCGCTCTTCTGCAAGAGCAACTCATCACAGTAATGTCATGGTTGTCACCTTAGTCAATAAGTCAAATAATGGACTGGGTACCTTCAGAATGAATATGATGAGCTACCAAATGGCCCTGCCCTGGGTTTGAGATCTGCATCCTCTGTGGATCAGATCCACTTGAAACACTCTTGCAAGCACTTCCACTACCACAGTCATGCCTGACCTTGTATCAACATGAATCCCCTACCCACTGTAATGGCAAAAAAATTATACAAAAAAATTCAAAGATTTTATGAAGGAAATAATGAGCCTTTTCTCCTAAATTAAAATCCTTTTCTTCCCTTTTCCAACACAGCAGGGCTTACACTGTCCCCGAGTCTGAGAAATAAAAAGAGCTTTCATGTCAAAAAGGCTATATATTTATGTAGGCATCTCAAGCAACCTTTAAAACACTATTTTAATTAGAAGAAGTTTCCAAAGGCTGAACTTACACCCAAACTTCCTTCATGTAGGAGCAGCACTGCCAAATTAGCAGAAGTAGCACCATGCTGATTTTTTACAGTACATCCCAGAGGAGGTGAGTCTCTGTAAGTCTACACGGGCTCCCAGCAGGACATCATGCAAGACTATGGCTTCAAGTGGTGAGAAAGACAGGGATGAGGAGAAAGTAACCCCATATTGGAGCAATCTTCTCTTCCCAGCCATTAATTGTATCCTGCTGGCACAGCCCTCTCGCAGTCTGGTCCTAAAGCATGTCAAACACACTTCCCTCCCCTGAACACTTGTTAAAGAGGCTTTAACCTCTTCACTCCTGAGTCCTGACGAAGTCTGCTGAGTCAGAAGGAAGCTGGAGAAGAGGTCCAGGGGAGCAGCACTCAGAGGTCACAAGCCAGCAGGAACCTCAAGTGCCTAACTTCCTTATTTTGAAGAAAAAAAAAAAAAAGGGGGAGGGGAAAGGGGGCAGATGCCTTTGCCAGGATGAACACTGGTGGGAACCCACTCCTGCTTCTCAGCTTTGGGAGGATATGGTCCCAGTTGGGGGTCGTCTAAGATGAAAGAGGATTTGACATTTTCAGACCAAAGGGTCCTATTTTTATTTTATTTTTGAGGGCCACATGCAGTCAAATGCCTTTAATGGTGCTAGAAACAGATGGGCCCCCGTTTTCTTCACTCATACAGGGCGCCGGACATAAAAATACCCTTGAAAAATGAGGAGTAAAAACTTTCCCTTTTTCATTTACTGTTTCTGCTCTTTTCTTGCTCCTGGAGACTGGCACCGAACACGGAAAGTGTCTGGAACGGTCTGAGCCCAGGGGGTCTCCAAGGAAATAATGACGCCAAGGAGGAGTCAGGAGATTGGAAATGAAGATGACAAACTGGGTTCAATTCCCAGTTTTAAGACTTTTGCAATGTGCCCATTCCCTGGACCAGACTTATCCCAGGCTTGTGTTGTCTCAGCCTGGCTGCACCCTCTTTCCCTGCTTCATCAGTGGAGAGAGGTCAGCATGACCAAGGGGTGCAGAGGTCCTCCTGATCCTAGAGTGTTTCTCTCCATTCTGTGCTTTCCTTTCCAAAGGCCTCCAAGGGAGTTGAAACTGCAGAGAAAGCCACTCACAAGAACAGCTTCTTTCCAAAACTACCTCCAGCCATCTCTGTTAAATCACTGTTAAAAAGGATGACTTAACCCTGCTCAGTATTCAAGATGTTGAGCAAAAACAGAAGCAACAGGTCAGTGTTGTTGTCCTGGACAGGATTCAAACTCTGCCAGCTCTTCAAATGAAGGAATAGTTCTCATTTTCAATAAGAAACCAAATGAAAATTTTCAAACTTTTTCAGCTTCTTGGTTTTTGCTTTTTCAGTTCTTGGGGGTATTTTCCCCTTTTTTATTTACAGAGACAGCAGAAGAAAAAAAGGAATTAAGAAGTAAAAGGAAGAGAACAGGGAAGGGAGAAGGATGGTGAAGCCACTTTCACAGCTGCAAATCAGAAAATTCAAACCCAAACTTTTGTCCACAAAAAGTAATTAGTTAGATTTCAGGGAAGAGAGCATCAAGCTTTGGCTGAAAAATTCCGACCTGGTCAATTAAAATAACCCTCAGGCCTTTTTGCTTAGGAATGATCCCCAAGGTCCATGTCCTGCAGTCCCACCCCTGAGCTGCAGCCCTACAGGAGGGAGGCCCAAAAGGTCCAGCTCCACGTGGATGAGGCACATTATGGTGTTTGGAAACACGCAAGACCTCTCCTCTCTCTCCCCTGCTTCCTCCCAGAGGGTTGTATCACTCCTATTCCTGCACAAAACGTGCAGCCAAAGCAAACACGGATTCCTGGAGCCGGCTCTCGGGAGAGCAGCTGCACAAAGCCAGCAGCCCCCATCCCTCAGGACCCCCTCTGCTGTCAGCCCCACAGGCCATGTGCACACAAGACTCTTCTGGCAGCATCCGTGTCCTCAGGAGCTGAGCTTTCACTTCCACATAAACCCATCAGCCAGGTTTGTGCTCCCACAGCTCTGCTAGCTTCAAACCCCCACGGCCTCCCTCTGCCCCAGCCCCCCCGTGGCATTGATGGAAATATTCGTTCTTGTAGCACAGAGTAGCTTAAGCTCCCCAAACCCAAATATCACCTACTCCTTTAGTTTGTATCCAAAGGTGCTCTGCAATGGGCAGAAAATACCTGCACTCTGCCGTAAAGATAACTATATTTCAGGGGAAGACACTTGTGGTGTACAAGTCACCCTCAGACCTCTGACCAAGGCAGCCATAGCCCATCATTGTTCCAGTGCACTGGAAGCCACTTGTCCAGCTCCCCCAAATGGACATCACAGCCTGTTTGCCTCCCACCAGACTGAGTCCCATCCTGAGATGTAGCAGAGCTGAGACTATGCTCACACAGAGCTTCAGCTTCCCCTGAAGCTTCCACACTGAGAACCCTTTCTGTGAGCTGGCTAAGGATGCACAGCAAAATTCCCAGGCAGAATAAAAAGCAAGGGGAAAAAAAATGCTCGTGTGCAGTTGGGATTGGGAAACCCGAGATGAAGGGATGCAGACAGCTCTTTGGAGTTACAGTCTTTGCCCTCAGCCTGCCAGTACATCCATATGGGTAGAGAAAAGGACAATATCCTGCTGCCTGTCCCAGGAGGACACAAACACCCTGTACATGGTCCCAAGAAGCCAGGCTGGGAGCTGCTGCTCCTCTGTCCACAACAAGGGAGCTGGGACAGGCACAGGGCACCTGCCTGTGGGAACACCCTGCTGAGCCAGAACAAAACATAATCCAGCCCTCAAAAGAAAAAATGACAAAATATTAGGAAAACCAAATGGAAAATGTCTAAAAAGACCCCACCAAAATGCATTTTTATCAACAGCTCCAGAGCTTTGCACATGGAGGCACTTTCTGTCTCCTGAATGGCAGTGCCACCCCTGGGGCCCAGGGAGGACATCCTCTGCCCTGGGGCTGGGCAACCACTGCTTGCCCTGCACAGACATCCTGCAGGCACATGATCCTCCTTTATCTGCACGATCAGGGCAATTACAGATGGATGTTTTCTGCGACACTTTGCAAACGAAATTTTGAAAACAAACCAGCTTAAGTTTTCCATCCTGGGATGGAGGGAGGAGGTTGGTCAAAAGCTGAGGGAGCCACTTCAGTGGTAAGACACCACCCCCTTCTTCCTGACACTTTTTCTATCATTGTGGGAAACTGATTTTCCTCTGAAAAGCAAGGTGTAACCAAGCATTTCCAGTTTCCAGCCCTGCTCTGGCAGCACCTGGAGAAAACATAACAAGCACTCCTTCCCAGGAACAGAAATGGATTTTGGTCCAAGAGCTATTTTTATCCCTTCCCAAAATATTTTGACAAAAACCATTTGCATCCTGACACTTCCTCTCACAGATGAGGTACTGCAAGAACAGATCTGCCTGTGGCTCAAGGAGGAATTTGAGAAGCAGCCACCTTTGGCAGAAACAAACCCAAAGGGATGGAGAGCCACCACCAAGGGCAGGTATCAGCCAGGGCTCTCCAGATCCCAAACAGCATCGATGAGCCCAGGCAGGGCTGGCAGTGCTGGGATGGCAGTAACTTGGCTCAGGTAGAAAACAAGATTCCCAGCTCTGCACCTGGTGGAAAACAGGGCTGAGAAAGAAGAGCTGGAGCTGCTCACCACCAGCATTTCTTCCTTCATTCAAATAAATTAAAAACCAGCCCATATACGTCCTATTTCCTCTCTCTTGAGCTGAATCCTAGCCAAACTCCATATTCCTTCTCTCACCACACACTTGTACTCCTGCAGCCCCCCTGGTCCCATGACCCCCCCCTCAGCCCCTGAACCAGTCCCAGGGCCAGCTTGAGCCACTGGGGGCCACATACACACAGGAGATGTGTCTCCACTCCACGAGGCCCCCAGACTGTCCAAAACATCAAGGAAAAAGGCCCCAGGTCACATTTGCAATATGCCATAGGACAAGGTAGTGGGGGGCAGAGGGTCCTTCCATCCTGAGCAACCAGAGGACACCCTGAAGTATGTGATGAACACCACACATGTGGTGTAACTCCAGTTACCCCTCAGATACCCTGGAGACACTGATGCACTGAAAGACAAGTCACACCTTTCAGCTCAACTTTCTACTTTCAGACGTGTTCCCATTCAGCAATGACATAGACACCAAGGGGTGCTGGAGCCCAGTTTTCTCCTGCCCCACACCTTGCTCACCCCACACCAAAAGGGAGATAAAGCTCCCCCCAGGCCAGAACAGTTATGTGCTCTCTCTCCTTCCACTTGGGCAAGCAGCAGCCACCAGGTCAAAATGCTGAGCAGATGCTGTTCCAGTACTTTCCAAGACTGAAGAAACACAGTTGCTTGGGACCCTCTTCAATGATCCCTGCTTGGAAGTCCTTCTCTTACTTGCTCTGCTGCATTGTGCAAGTACAACATGAAAGAAAAAATTCATTTTCTGCAGAAGCTCCTGGATCTTTGTGCCCTGCCCCAGGACAGGACCCCAACAGCTCTGCAGGCAAGGGGTGGCCCCATGGGGCTCTATCAAAACACTGCCTGGTCTTCACCAGGAGATAGCATGGTGTTAGTGGGTAGTAAGAGAAGTCACCAAAAATCTTACAAACCTCCTCCTGATCCTTCAGCTGACCTCACCTTAGCCTTCTGCTTTCCCCTGCATATCTTCTCCTCCATTAGTGGCACTACCATCGATTCTACAGGCCAGAACCTGCTCTCCTGGCCCCATTTCCACTGGATCCAACCACCACAAAGGGCCCATTCAAGCAGCAGCTTCCTGCCAGCCTCAGAGATGGCAAAGTCTGGGTGGGCGACTGGTACAACCACCCCAAAAAACACCAAAAAGCAACCCAGGGAGATCCATGGTACCATCACACATCACCCAACCCACGCAGCCAAGCAAAACCACGTGGTGGTTTGGAGATGTGGACTGATGGGCACCAGGGAGTAAGGACAGAAAGCTGCCAAATACCACTTGTTGGAAAACTTCAGCAGTTTCAGTTGCCTTGACTGGCACTTTGCCAAGGACACCCTCTTCTCCCTTCCCTCCATGGTATTTCTCACCGAGCTCCAAGGTCTGGAAGCCAAACTGGAACTGCCTCAGCTTGCCTGGGTTGGGGTTGACTGCTCAAGTTTTCCCAACCTCCTTGCAGTTATGCTGAACAGCTTCCCTGAATTCCTGTAAACATTTTGGCCAGCCTGGTCTGAATTAAGGGTTTACAGAAAAACCTGAGTGTGGGTGCTGGGGCTCAGAGTTGGCCACATCTTTACTTTGAGATAGTCCTGGGGGCTCTTGAAGTTGGAAAACTAAAAAAGAAAAAAAGGGGCCTAAGAGAGCCAAGCAGGGAGAGAGGAATCATGTCACATTGGGAAAGCTGAGGATGATGGGGTAGAGAAAAAAATAATAAAAAAAATATATAGTTTGGTATGAGGTCACATCTTCAGCCAAAAATTTACATAAGCTAACAGAGGAACACCAAAATCCATAATACATCAAGTCCCTTTCAGCAACACACTTGGGGGAAATCAGAGCTGCTCAGAAGCTGGGATCTGAATGAGCTGTTAGTCCATGCCCAGCCTGAAGCTTCCTGCAGTCTGACCTGGGAAGCTGGAAGCCCCCACGGGCATTGCAGCTCCCAAGCCTTACCCGTCAGGGGTGCCCTGGAGTGGGCTTGTCTGCAGGAAACCCATCTCCTTTTGGATGAGGAGAGACCTAGGGAGAACAAACCTCACCCAAGAAGTGAGGCAGGGCATGAACATCCCTATGGAAGATGATGAGGAGGATTGGACTACAAGGAGAAGGAGGGCTGAGATGACCCCCACACACACACACTTTGCAGGGGTACAGTCACACTGCAGAGAGCCAAATTCATCCTTGACCCAAATTCTCACCTATTGGATGCAAGGATCTCTGCCTGCCCTGCAGCCGTGCTAGGAGCCATCCCGCTGGTACCCAGGATGCTCCTGGCAGGCACAGCCACCACTCCCGCCTTTCCCCTTCCCTCTACAGCCAGACCCTCAGTTTTTCCCCCCAGCGGGAGACCACAGCCCATTAGACAAGGCCTGATTGCTCCTCCTCACCTCCCCCGTGACACAATCGAGTGCGCATACAAGGCAGAACAAAACAGTGACAATTGGTGACAAATGGACTGCACAGCATCCCGTGGCCCGTCACCAGGGAGACCCTGGCCAAGCACGGGCAGCCGCGAGTCGGGGACAGCAGAGGGGACACAGGTGCTGGGAAACTGGGATGGACCCATCTGCTAACTGCACCCTCTGATGGTAACAAGGACAGAGCCACTGTGGGCTCACCCAGCCCACCAGGAGCTGAGCCCCAAGCCCCAGCATGGGAGAGAGGACTGCAACTCATCAGGCCCAGGCTGCTCTGCTTCCCCTGGGTTGTCCCCCTTTCATAAGGGTAATTTTCCAGAAGTATTTTCCCAGGTCAGTGTCACGGTTTGACAACAAACAGAGAGGGGGGGAAGAGGTTTCACTGTTGCTAGCGCTGGCCCGCAGGCAGCACCAAACCCATTTCCAATGCTAAATAACCCAGCTCTGTGCAGGACATTGTATCACCAGCCCTGCTTTGCCAGGGGAGAAACCGAGGGCAAGAGAGGGAGAATGACGCCTGCTCTCTGGCTCGGTGCTGGCAGAGCCAACAATCTCTTCCGGGAACATCTTGGAGTGACTCAATGCCTTTTACTTTCAATGCAAGTGATGTAAATGCCCCACAGTCAGCGTGGAAGCACTTCACGCTCACCCAGGGCTACAGACATTCTCCAACACTCAAAGCACCAACAAAACTGGACACGCAGTTGCTGAAATTCAGCGTCCCTCCTCCAAGGCAGCAGCAAACATTGCCCTGGCTTGGGCTTGAGTTGTTTCCTGAGGAATACCTGCAGCAGACACCCAAAATAGCCACATAGCAGTGACAGCCCCTGGAAAATGACTTTGCCTCTTTTCCCCTCTGCTTCCAACAGAATTGTACTTCTGCAGCTTTATTCTCTCCAGTCCCCCTTTGCTGCAGTCACTCTCAGGAGAGGTGCCCAGGTGAAGCCCAGCATCCTTCTGCAGGATACATGCATTCCAGCTGCACTTCCTCCTAGGACCCCCATCCCACCGTGCAGGTGGGCAAGAAAGAGTTAAGGCTGCAGCTGCCAGCCCGGCGTGCAGAGTTATGCTCAAACTGTTCCCACTGCTGCATGAAGTCAGCTGTCATTAGGGAACAAAGGAGTCCCGAGCAGCTCGAGTTGTGTCACACTCAGGAGGCGCGGAGACTGCTCCCTGATTAGGATTTCTAAATCAGTCCCATCGAGGCCCAGAGAATAAAGGCCCAGAACAATGAGCGGGGGCACATTCACACAACCAGCAGTCCCCTCCGTCCCCCCCCCTTCGCACGCTTCTCCTCCCGCCTGAGCTCTGCCAAACTTCACCTCTACATCTCGGTGAGGATCACAGCCACCCTGCTGCTCCAGGGCCTGGCTCTCCATCCCTGATCAAGCTCCATCCGGAGCATCTTTTAAGTCACCAGGACTGACAACTTCCCCAGTGGGGACCACTTGGCCCTTGAGCCCTGTGCTCCAAAGTACCCACCTGGGGGCCATGCAGCGAGGCTGCTGCAGGAGGCAATCCCAGGCAGTGATGCTTCCTGTATCCCTCCTGAGCAGCCACCCTGACTGATGGCCAGAGCACTGTCCCCTCCAGACTCCCCTCAGCAGCTGAACATGCCAGCAGTGGCCACCGCAGCCATCTGCCCTGAGCCCAGGGATGGCCAGGCACACCAAGCCCCAGCCCTGTCAGCCAGGATCGGCACAGACAGATTGATTTTTCTTTAGAAATAAGGTGCTTTCCACATGTATAGCAAACACATCCTCACACATAGCAAACCTCATCTGCAGCAAGACCTAACTACCTGCAAGGATGGTCAACTCTTGCAGTCCTGGGCTGCCACACCATTGCCCCTTTGTTCCAGGGGTGCTGACTCTTGCCAGATCCCCCCACACTGACCCAAAGCATCACCCACACCCTATTCCCTGAGCTTGCTCTGCAGAGGTTTTTCTTTCCTACTAACCAAGACTTAGTGCACACAGAAACAGACTGGAGGCTGCAGACATAGTTGCTAAATTCATCTCAACCAAGGCTGACTTCCTCCATGAGCATGCAAGTCCTCACACCACAGGCAAGAGGGAGATACTGGTTTGGCTGGTGGGATCTGTAGAATCTGTTTTCTTGGAAAAAACAGGAATTCCAGCACAAAATGACACAGTGCAAGTCAAAAAACCTGAAGGGAAACCAAGACAGTTGTGAATTTAGGACGTTAAAAACACAGAGTCAGGAATTAAGTGGTAGTAAACGCTATTCTTGGCTCCAAATCTGACTTTGCTCATGACATTGGCTTTGCCGATTAAGAGCTTTCTGCTTCATTTCTTCCCATGCGGAAGGAGGAGGTGACCCTGTCAGTGGTTACTTCCCACAAGCACAAATCCTTAACACATCAGGGTTCCCACAAGGAACGACAAACATGATGGGACCATCCTCCCACTGTGCCCAGTTTGTCCAGAGCGATGACTGGCTGGGAGCAAATGGGGGTCTCCACCAAGGTGGGTCTAGGTGCCAGGCTGTGTTCCTGCTCTTATGGAGTCTCCGGGCAGAGCCAGGCAAGCTGCCCAGCCCAAAATCCATGCCTGCCCATGGGCTGGGCCATCAAATCAGACCCAAGCCAAATTCCCTCACCCTTCCTTGGAGAGGTCTCATCATCTTCACACAAAGATCCTACCATTGCACAAAGCCAAAACGACGGGTCCTTTATTCCCCCTGCCTTCAGATTTGGGAAAACACAGAGGGATGGGACACGGGAAAAGGGCTGAGAATTTTCTTTGCTCCCCTGCCCCAAGGTTGGATCTTCAAAACCGCAGCGAAAGGCCAGCAGCCAGCAGGTGCAAGGAATAAACATCCCGGCAGAAATCAATATGGAGAGAGGGGGAAGGGAAGGAATATAGATATCGGGCATCCTGCCCCCCCGCCTCCAGCCCCGGCAGGACACGCACGCAGACACACACACAAATCCCTGGATTTGGCCGTCATATGACATGCCCGCTCCGGCCGAGGGAGGGGATTTAAGGCACGCCTCTCCTTTCACGCCAGGAAAGGATTTTCATCTCTCGAGAGCACAATGAGGGGGGAAGGAAGGAGGAGAAGAAAAAAAAAAAATAGGGGGGGGAAGCCAATCAAGGCGGGATCAGCTGTGGGCTGGGCTGCTGCAGGTCTGCTTGTCCCAGAGGGGGGTGCGGGGAGACATATTGGGCCGTGTGGGAAACCCACAGTCTCAGCTTCTCACACATTGTTCTCCACCCCGGCTCCCCCCAGCCCCCAGCCAAAGCCGTTAATGCCACAAAAGATACTTTGCCCATTGTGCCGGGGACAGCTGAGAGGATAGAGTTAGCCTTCCACAGCTTTCCTGCCTCCCTCTCCTGCTGGAGAGGGGAAGAGGGGACAGAGCAATCAAAATGGAGAGTTTGATGCTCACCATACAAAAGAATTAAATCCACTTAGGCCCCTTTCTCGCTAATCTTGGACTGTGGGGGGGTTAAATATGGTTACATTTTCATTAGGTACTAATAGCAAAAGGGCAGCTAATGGTAGCACAGACAGCCGCATTGTCATGCAGATGGCTCTGAGAAGGGCTACCCAGCATCCTGCATAGGCTGCAGCACGATGGCATGCTCGGAGTGGGAAATTGTGTCACTCAGCATTGTCAGGGCTGAATTCCATCAATGGGAAAAGTCATGTTTCCTCCGCTGAAAGGAAACAAGTTAAAACGCCCCGGGGAGGGGCGGAGGTGGCGGGGAGGCACCTGGGCTCGGCAGGGACCCTCCTGCTTTATGGAGTGATGGCCAGGGTGAGGGGCTACTGGCTTTAGGTGGTCACTCCCCATGTAATGAGCTCTGTGGTGATAACCCATCAGCTCTGAAATGCCAGCAACTCAGCCAGCCAGCAGCAGGCACTGGGAGGGTGCCCCGTTGCCTTTCATTTGGGACTCAGGGTACACGGGGCACCACCATCCACAGGCACAGGAGACCAAAAAGCCATTTTCACCTTTTATCTTTTTAAGCTCTTTCTTTACAGCCAGCTCAGCCTCACTGTGACTTTCTCTACCCCCACTTCCCACTAGGCTGGAAAATGCAAATTCAGAAGTACCCAGGGTGGGGTGAAGAGCCCTGTGGGTCCAAGTTGCTGCCCAAATGACCCAGCTGCCCATGCAGCTGCTGGGGCTGCCTGTGATCACTGCTACGATGGCAGCCCTCCCCCTTCATCCTCTCCAGCACCAGCAGCTTACCCAGCAGATTGAGCTATTCTTCTCCCTCCATACCCCTCCTGTCACAAGCTGCTTCAAAGGGCTGGGCTCAGATGGGCACTTGCACAGGTGGGATTCTTGGCTCTGGTGCATACGTGTGCTGGAGGTGTTTCCAGAGCAAAGAGCTTTCCCAGTGAAGTGCAGGCACTGCAGGTGACATTCCTTTGGGAGCCCCATGCAAGCATCATCACCCATAGGGTCCCAGTCTTGCAAACCTTTGCCTTGCTAGAAGACCAACCCCTACCATCCCTTGTAGCTTCAGGTGCTTAACGATGGCATCTTGAATGAAGAATTGTCCCCTCAGAGACCAGCAGCTCTTTGGAGGACTGCACTGCCTTGGAAATGCACACCAGAAAGAAAAGAAAAGCACTAATTTGGGTGTCTCAGCTAAATGCTCATGCTAAGAAAGAGCAGTTGGGACCCATGCTGCCCTTGTGCAGAATCCCAGATTATTTAGTGTTGGCTCATAGACACAATATGGACAGAAAATATCTGCCAGGGTATATTTTATAAGGTGAGCGCACTCTGGGATTGTTCTTATTTCTTTTCCAGAACTTTAGAAAAAAGACCCACAACCATAAAAGTCAGTGAAGCCACGTCCTTTCCCCAAAACCAATTGAATTGGCACAAAGGTAAAAACCCATCACCCGGGAACACGCAGCAACCGCAGCGAAAGCCAAGTTAAACAAGGTCAGCATCGAGATGGCACAGCCAGTAACTGGACAGAGGATGAAATTGGTAACACAGCAAAATACATCTTAGGAAAGGGGTTAGAGGACCCTCAACCTCATTGCCCAGAGCTCAAAATCCCATTCAGAGGAAGACCCAGAAAAGCACATGTTTCAATTAACAGATAATTATTCCACCAATCCCATACAGCACCATCAAAAGCCACTTGCCTGATGTGACTCTCTTTACAAAGTGCCTGTCCTGTCACAAGCTCACTTCAACCAAGGACAGACAAATTCTCCATCTGCACAACACTCAAGTGCAAATTTCCTTACGAACTCCAACACCACGTCTATCTTGCCTGACTGCCAGAGACCAAATTTGAGCCAAATTTCCTGCAAGCGTTGCTGAGTTTTGCAAGCTTCAAGTCCTTGGAGAGTCACATTTTCATGCTTCTCGCTGTAACCTTGAGAGCCAGAGCTTGAGTTTTTATGAAAGCTGAGATTCTCAATGCTCTGGAGCCAAGGCTTTCAGGGAGAAATCAGAAAGGGAAAGCAAGGGAACACATGAAGATTGGCAGTAGGGCGCATCACACTTAGATTGAGCTGAAATAAGGTTGTGCCCTTCCCTTCAGCAAGAGTTCAAATGGGACCTTCTCTTCTACCCTTTATCCACACAGCTTGCTGGAATTGGATGCATCTTATACCTCTGACATGGTGGCAAGTTTTGTAGACACTGCCCAGAAATCCTTAGAGGTTCTTGACAGTGAGACAGACAGATGAATAGATGGACAGCACGTCTCAAACCCTGCTTCCCCAGGAAAGCCCTCTATGGAATAGCACGTTGTGCAACAACCATGATAACATCTTGACAACTCATGCTGATATTTTCCTGGTTTTGGGGAGAGCTGCGGTGTTGCAATTCAGGCTCAGGGTTAAGAGCTGGAGTTCTGGAAAGCTCATCTCTACAAGGAGTGTCATGGAGAGACATCAGGTCCAACGGGCGCCCGGAGGGGCAGGAGCCTCCACGGAGAGCAAAGCCGTGCAGCTCTGCTGGACCTGCTCCACTGGCTTAACACAGCTGATGATCTCTTCTGGCCCAAAATGTTTATTGTTTCCCGGCAAAGTTGTACTAGAAGCACAACAATAAAATACAATACAACAGCACTCAAAGGTTAACACGTGTTATTTTTCACTCCTGTGCCTCAGGACTTTCCAGCACTAACATTAGCCAGGGCGACTCGTTTGCTTCCTTCAACCTGATAGACCAAAAAAGTGAGGGGACAAAAAACAAATCTCACCAACAATGGGAACCACTTTTGAGGAGAAGCTGCCTTCGGAAACCCAACCATGTCCCAAAATTACAACCGGTCTCGGTAATTACGAGAAGTAAAACATTAAAAATCATGAGGCAATGTGCATTTACATGCTAAAAGCTCCCTTCAGCGGGGCTGAGAGGCTGAATCCAACAACAAAGCAGAAAACTTCCCTCTCCAAAAATACATTACCCCGGGTGTCATGTTCCCTCTCCCAGTTTGCACCCCGAAGGCTGTGGGGTGCAGAGCTGATAACGGGTGCAGCCACCTCTGCACCAGGCGTTTTGGATGTGGACCCAGATGGATGCCTAAACTTGCTGGACAAGCCAAGCTGGAAGGGTTAATCCATGCTCAGTCATCCCCATCACAGCACAGCCCCCGGGGCTCCGTGGGGAGGAGAGTGCCAGGAGGTTTCCTTGATGGGGCGGATTTGCTGGAAAGCAGTGTTCCTGCAAACCCAGTCTGGTTCTGCTGTTGCAAAAACAGGTTTGAGTTTGATTCAGAGGCCACAGGTGGGCAAGTTACCTGAAGGCCATGAGGAGGAAACTCCTACATCCGCTCCAAAAGCACAAACCTTCAGCTGGCCAAGGAGGGAGGGGAGCAGGAGAGCCTCCTCCAGGGCAGGGTTTCACCTGAAAACAGCTTCATGCTCAAAACATGAACTGACAGGAGGCTCTGAGCCAAAGCCCTGGGCTGAGGGCTGGGAGAGGCAAACTGAAAACCCCAATTGGAGGTTTCTGAACCTCTAACAAGGGGCAGCTAGAGAGCAGGGTCCTTGGGCACTCTCTGCAGAAGTCAGGAGTCCATCCCACTACCATTTTCCCATCCCAGTCTTATCCATCAGCACACCATAGGTCCTTGATACTGTAATTCTGCCCCATCCATACTCCTCTTCTTCTCCATCCCCCTCTCCCCAATAGCTGGGTCACCCATGGGTTTAACTGACAAGTGAGCCAGCCTCAGTGGCACTGTAGGGATGAGGTACCTCGCCAATAAAGCCACCAGGCTGTTTCTTGCACACGAGTACATGCCTAGAGCTTACAGGAGGTAAACCAGCCCTCCAGAGATCCCCCAAACACCCTGAGCTCTGGGAGCATCTAGAGAAGTAACCTGTTCATAGGGCATCTCAGAGCAAGTAGGGGACAGAAAAATAAGAGGCACATTTGGGGCTCACAACACACAAATCCTACCCAATTTCTGTCTGTGTCAATGAGGAAGACCTGTAAAGGACAGGCTGCAAGAGAAATTGAGCTCTTTGTACATGAGAAGGTAGTCAGGTACAGGACTGTGACCCTGGACATCCAACCACACAGTTTTAGGTATTGCAGAGCAGCAGTCAAGACCAAAAATGCATGACATCACCCAACAGCCCATTTTGCTCAGGTTTCATGGCAGAAGTCGCAAAGGATTAATCTCTGAGCTAAGTCACTAGTCGTGCAACCAACCTTCACTCCAGGACACCCCACGGGTGGGGTGATGCCTCCTGAGACACTCCTGTCCCTCCCAGGGCCCAGACAGGGTGACACACACCACAACACTCTCCAATATGGGCAACCTCTTAAAATGACACACAAAATTACATACTCAGAATGGAGGAATTCCTTCCAATTTCAATGTCTAGAACATCGACTTCAGCTGCAAAATTATTTTCTGTTAGAGAAATGGTGGAGAGGAGCAAGCTGGGAATGAAGAGGGAAGACAACCCTCCAGAGACCATCTTGGAAGACAGATAACATGCCTATGAGCTGCAAAGTCTTCTGGAGTTGAAACAAGCAGGAACCACAAAGCAATACACATAGCACCATACAAACTTTTTTTTTTTATCAAGCAAGGGCATTTCTGGATTCAGCACAAAGGAAGGGCTTTCCCAGAGGAAGGCTCATTAGAAGTCCTCACCAGTCCAGTACCTTTCCCCTCAATATAAAATAAAATTTAAAAAAAAAGCAGGGCATGTTCTTTTGAAGGTTGTTTTCTTTCATCCCTTCTCCACCCCCTGTTGATCTCCTCTTCGGCGTTTGTGGCTGGGCTGTTACCTCCGGCTGAGAGAGCAGGCGGCGAGCCAGGAGCGCCCGCTCCTGCCAGGGCCCCCGGGGCATCCCGCCCCAGCCGGACCCTCCTCCCACTGCCTCCTGCCTCGCCCCAGCCCTGGGCTGTCACCTCGGGGACAGCTGGAGCCCCTGCCAGGCGAGAGGGCCTGGGAAATCCAGTCCACCCCAATTAGAGCTCAAGCCTATTGCACAGCAACGGGGAGCAGCAGTGCTGGGACAGCTTCCCCCCGGGAAGACTTGGTAGGGATGGAGGTTTCTATCCAGGAAACAAAAAGAAGAAGAATGTTGAAGGTTTAGAGGACTTTTTGTTGTTGTTGGGTTTTTGGGTTGGTTTTGCTTTTTTTTTTTAAACTTTTTTTTTCAGGCAGTAGCTGTTGGGCCCCTGCAAGACACATGGTGCCCCATCACAGCCTAAACTCTCTGACCCTCACGGATGAGAAATAAGCAGGGCTGGATGCTCAACGCTATTATTGTTGAAATCTCGGTCAACACAGAGGTACAGAGAGCCTTTGCCTGCTTGCTGCCCTGAATTATTCACCCAGCCAGGCTTATCTGACAGCAGATAACATCATGGAGCCACATCCCAGAGCTGGGCACCAACAGGTGGTGTTGGAGTTGGATTCACCAAAGTGGCAATGAGGTCTACAAAGCTTCCTCCACCTCACCTCCCCAGTCAGCCGCACCAGCAGTTATGCCTTGTGCCAGTTCACTTCCAGCCTTGATGCAGCCCTTTCCCAGCTCCAGGTGACCACATCCAGCCCTACCTAGCCCCAGGAATCTGAGGCCATGGAGGATGGTCAGTGATATAAGTCCTCATCCTGGCAAGGACTTGCCACCTAAAAGTCCCAGCATCAGCCCAGAGAGGGCATCCTTCATTTATAGCACAGCAATACCAAGACTCAGCCAGGCTGGGGATCTCAAAGAAGGCCCTGAAAAACTCAGAGGATTCATTCTGCCCAGCTCAGCCTCTCCTACCTCTCTGCTAGAGAGCAGGAGTGGTCAAAGCTCCTGCTCCAAACTCATTATGTCCTTTATGTGTTTTACTGTTCTGAACGATGGAGCAAAGCGGAAAGCAGCTCGGAGCCAGGACAAGAAAGAAGGACAGTCCCTGCCCCCAGAGAACTTACAAACCCAAGAGACAAGATGTAACATGAGGAGGAAACAGGCTGGAGGGGATACCATAAAAATAGGATGTTTTAGAACGTCTTTGCTGTGGGCATAAATCACCACCCATCTCTCCACCAATCTCGAGAGTACAGAGCAAGTCCTCTCCCAGGCCAAACCCACCTCCCCACAGCTTGTGCCAGAGCAGCACAAAAAATCCTGTCCCTGCTGTAAATGAGATGGGCAAAAAAGGGTGTCTGAGCCCAGGTACCAGAGAGGGCTGGAGGCAAAGGGACTTCACAGTGTCTGGTCAGAGGGTTCAGTGGCAGAGCCAGGGACAAACTCCTGGTCTCCCAAAGCTTTGATAATAACCCTTCCTCACTACTACCTGCTGAGGAGGGGAAAAGCCTCCTTACACCAGCAAGGCTTAAATAAACCCAACTGTTCACCATTAATTTCTTCATCCAACCTTCCCTGCTCCACTCAAAATTTTGGGATAGCAAAGGAGGGATTCTTTTTCTTCTCCCCCCCAAGAAGGAAAGACAGGAAGGGTTGGAGGGAAGGGGCATCTTATTTCAAATAAACAAACAGAATTTATTACCGGACACATCCCTAAGCCCTCAGCCCAGGCCGGCAGACTGCAGCTGGGATGTAATAAGCACATAAATAAAGTTTACAGCTAAACTGGCCTGACCCAGTATTGCCCCGAGGTGCAGGAGCAGTATCTTGTCATTAGTATGCAGAACACATCGCCTTAATGTCTGCTCATTTGTTCTCAGCCCACTCGGCTCTATAAATCTCCACAAAAGGGCAAGGCAGGGCTGCGGGGGCGAGGGGGGAGCGGGGCCGGCAGGGCCAGGGGGATGGGAAGCCCTACTGTCCCGCTTCCAGCCGGCTGGAGAGCAGGAGCAACACGGGCTGCACAGGGATTTATCCTTCCCTTCCAAGCAGGGGCCACCAGAGCACATTTGAGGAATGGGATGGGCAGTTGGGAATTGCCAAAGCAGAGAATAATGGAATATAACTGGTATGTCAGTGTCAGCAGAGCTCCAAGCACTACCTGCAAGGCAGGACACCTCCCTGGCTGCTCCCAGCCGAGCACACACTTGGTGCTGAGATGGACACAAATGCAGCTTGTAAAAAAATACTAATTCAACTACCTTTTCCTTTTTTTTTTTTTCTTTGAATTGTTTTAAACCATCATCCACCCTTTCGGACCCCCCCTGCAATCTGCCGACATCCCGCACAGCACGCCCCCTCCCCAAAACACACCTGGCAACCCCATCCTTCACACCTCCTTGGTGTAGCTCCACCAAAGTGCTGCCCCAGCCTCTGGGCTACACACAGGAGAGCCGGCACGGGGAGAACACCTGCCTTGGCAGTAGCATCAGGATCAGCACCCACAGCACCTCCCTCTCCCCCAGCACCCTGCTCCAAAGGCAGATGTGATCTCCTTCCCGCCCTGCAGCCTCACAGGTTGTGGTGAGATGGGAACAAACTGATTTACTGTCCCACACCATCCTGCAAGAAAGGACCTGAGTCTCTTCCATGCTCTGCACTGCACAGAGCTATTTTCTGTACACATATTAGCCACCCTTCTCTGTCGTTAATCTTGTTGGGATCTCCGCCAAAAACATGATTTATTGTCTGACCAAAAAAAAAAAAAATGAAGCAAAGCAGCCACACAGCAGATCAAACATCTGGCAAACAGAAAAGAAGGTACCTTGGGTGGAAGGTGCCAAGGGGGAAGTGTTGTCTTCAGAGCAATCTGATGGCTCAAGAATTGGAATTCAATTAGGTAAAATTCAGGGAAATGAGGCACTTGCTGAGATCTGACAGAACTGGCAGTTTCCCCTCCATAGCACATGGCACAGGCAGCCAAGTGCTCAAGAGATGAGAAAACTTTGGGCTTCAGGTGAACACAGCCCTGCTGAAGCACTGAGGTCCCAGTGCCAGGCACTGCACCCCAAGCACTGGGAGCAGGGACCTCCCTGAGGACAGCTTTGTACACATGTACCCCACAGTGCTTCAGAGACAACACAACATCAACCAACATCCACACAACTCAGCACCTCCAGCAGCTTTCAGGTGATTTCAAGAAGAAAACCTTTGAAATTTTACCAAAGTGTTTTAGAATTACACTGTTTTAGAAATCCCCCCCAGCACTCAGGGTCTTCTGCCGTTCTAAGGTCTCAGAGCAAAGGTGTCAGGCTAGTTCAGGAGATGTGACATCTCTCCAGTTTTTGGCAACTTGAAGCTATAGATCATTTGCAAATCTAAGCCCAGGTGCTTTAATCCAGTTACCTGGCACCCTTGCATGGACACGGTGCCTTCAGATTTCCTTTTTAAGCAGCTGACTCAGCAAATCACCATCAGTTCCCACAGCCTTCACTGCAGGTTAGCAACCAGGAGCTCAAACCCAGCACTGCACTGCCCAGTGCTGTTCTGGATCAGGGTGGAGAGGTGAAGCCTGAGAACATTTCTGATGTCAGAAGCAATCAGGAGATATGAGGAGGTTCCACAGAGACACACAAAAATTGTGATGAAACTACTAGGTATTTTGCATCTCATTACACTGGAGGACTTCAGTGCATAACCTCGCAGCCCAGTGGTGTTAAACACATTCTTGTGCATGACCAAGTTTATACTTAAACACAGCAAGATCCACTGAATCTCCACTGGTGGTGAGGCAGGTGACCTCTCTTACCTGAGGTGGGAAACCTGCACATCCGGCCTCTGATGCATCTCTCAGATATGCCGACATGTTGGGCGATAACTGACATGCAATAAATCTGGTTTTAGCTCAGCTAATTACCAGCGTTGAGTCCATGAGTAATACAATAGCATTTAAGGTGTGGCAGATTTTCCATTACAGAGGCCCGGTTGCATGAATTCCATGAGAAGTGTTTTCAGCTGGATACAGCTTTGACAGAAGTCAGCCACACTCCAACCTAAGCTTTCTAACCCCAAACCACCCCTCCAAACCATAACAGCCTCCAGCCCTCTGCAGAGGGGCTCCTTCTGCAGGATAACACCTGAGTCACCTCCATACACGCACCACCAGCACTGCTGGAGTTGACCTTGGGCTCATTTCCTACCTCTCCAAACCTTCCCTTTCCTACAACACCACGGCACTTGCATCAGCAGTGTTGGCAATATCAGAAGGATTGGAGGGTACTATGCCTAAAAAAATAAGGAAGGAAATAATGCAACCCAGCCAACAGACTAAAGCAAATGAAATTTGAGGAACCACATGCTCAGATTCCCAGCTGGAAGTTGCTCTGCAAGGATGGTTCAACTCGTGCAGCAGCAAACAAGAGCTTTTGGTACAGGGAAAACCAGAGCCCCACCAGGAGGAAACTCTCCAGGAGACAGGACAAAGCAGCTTATGAGGACACTTCTCTGCCACAGCAGCAAACTCAACTTGACCTCCATAATGCAGCCCTCCCTCAGCTCACACACTATGTTGTATTTTCAACAGAGCAGAACCCCCAGCAACAAGCCTGTTTCTCATCTGAAGAGGCTGCTTTTCCACCATACCCTTCTGCAGAGGCAGGTGGGTTCAGTGTACCCTGCATCAAGGCTCGGAACAGGGAAGGAAAAAAGCCCACATGCCCAAAAATGTCCATGAAGGGTTTTGCACAAACATATAGGCACAGCACACGGAACAATGGGAAAGCCCCATGGCCACAGCCCTCTCCCTGGAAACCTGGGCTTAGCTCCTCCATCCAGCCCACAGTCAAGGGGAAGGGAACACCAGCAGACCAGCCTGGTCTTAAAAGAGCAGCAGCAGCCTGGGACATCTCAGGATCAGAGCAAAGGTCTGAGCTGCTGTCCCAGAGGAGCCCAGGAAACACATTCAACCACATATCAAAAAACACATTTTCAGCCCAATCTGGAAACAGTTTGGAGTTGTTGGGAGCTCCACAGGTAGGAGTACAGCATCTGCAGCAGCTCTTTGTGGAGCTGCAGAGCTTCATCACATTTGAGTCCTTCACCTCCAGGATAACTCAGTGCAGCCACTGCCACCCAGATTTAGTCTGGGGTGCCTGAAACCATACCCCAGCTCTCCTATAAAGAGGGACCCAATGCACTACACCCATCACCCAGCCTGAGCCCCTATTGGCACCCCTGCTTTCCAGCTGACAGGTTTTGGTCACAAAAAGACAGAAGATGAGGGGAAAAAAAAAAATCAATATAAAACCCTGCAGATTCTCATCTTCCTTCTCTAGTCTCCTCGAGTCATTGTTTTGCAGTACAAGTGTTTCAGCTCTGGCTGTCCCAGGGAACAGGATTAGACAGGTCACCACGGAATCAGATTACAGACTTTTACCTTTTTAACTTTTCTTCTCAGCACGTAGGCTGGCGAACTGACACCCGGCGAGGGAGCAGGCAAGGGACAGGCATGGGTGGAGGTGGCAGCCAAACATCAGTGCTTCAGGGAGATCTGCCAAGTCATTGGAAGTTCTCACGATTTCAGGACCTGAAACAAAAAAAAAAAATCAGACAGGTTAAAATTAAAAGATGCAGGAGGTAAGAATTAGTCTTTCCCAGTCAGATGGGTAACAAAGACAAACTGATGGGAGTTGCACTCCAAAAAAAAAAAATGGAGCCACTGAGCTTATTTCCCCCCCTTGAAGGAACCATGAGCTAAACCCCACGTTTCTTTATTAGCATTCTTACAGTATGGACGATGGACAGGTATTGAGTTTGTGATGGTTTCACCACATTTGAACAGGAGAAGCCTTAAGTACTGATTTCCAGAGCTATACAGTGACCTCACATCAGGTGGTTATTTCATGGCACATCCTCCACCAGTTATCCACAGGCCTCCTCCTTCCCACCCCTCCAATGATACCCATGAGCAGAAAAAAACAAGAGAACCAAACTGAGCAAAGACCAGCAGGGTAGACTTCTCTCATGCCAGATGAACCTCCAAAATGCAAGACATCAGCAAGCTCATGACTGGAGCCATCTCCTCCATGTCCTGCTGCTGGGGAAAAAACAGGGCCAAGCTAGAGCCCCCCCAACAACCTTTGCCAGCACCCAGGGTTCAAGCACTACTTGAGGTGTTTCAGCATATCCCAAAATGGCCCAGAACAGCTTCGTTAATAAAGTTCTCAAGATAAAAACTAACGCAATCCTTTTCACAAGCTTCTGATGGCTAATTACAAGCCTATCACCTCTGAGTTAATTACATACAGCTAAAGACACTATGATGTGTAGATGGAAAAAAACATTGTACTGGAAACGAGTTCCTTCTGCCCTTAGCTGGCTGATAGCTAAATATTTCCAGAGGAGAGGAAAGGTGGGAAGCGGCCAGTGAAGCAGCGAGCGTGCTGTTGTGCAACCCTTCCACCTTTGGAAGAGGGAGCTGGGATCAAATATCTCACAGGCAAAGCACCACCTGAACCAGGAGACCTCTGAGACTCCACCACTTGTGTTTACACATTCACTGTGACATTAGAGGGAGGCTGGGTACGGGGAACTCAGCAGAGATGAGCTGTGGGCTCCTGCAATTAACCCCATGCTTCTCCCGTGTGCTAGCCCCATGGAGCAGAGCCTTGATCATCTGAGTGTCATTCTCTCTAGAGCTCCACAAATTGGGCACTGGGGTGTCCTCAGTGGTCACCTGAAGCAGTCAGTGGCAAAAGCTGATTTTTCTCTTAATGCTAACAGGAAAGAATAATAAGCACAGGCAGTTGTTAAGCTGTAACAAGCCCTGGCCCCTAATAATCTTAATTTTCAAATGCTAAGCAAAGATAAAAAAACCTATGTGCAGCCCCCACCCTTCTCTTGTTTTGTGAGAGGGCAGGGGGTGGGCACTGCCTGCACCCTAAAAATTTCAGACCACATGTCATAATTGCATCCCACACGAGGGCACAAGGAAAGTCATTTCCCCCTCCAATCACTGCCCTGTTATTTTCAGCAGATCATTTTGGACAAGAAAACAGGAGAAGAAGCAGCTGCTGCAATGATGAGTAAATGCCAAGCAGACACACACCAGCCTCCCCAGGATGATGTCTGTGACAGGCCAGGGCAAACCCCAGCCAGAGCATTTCCCAGCTCAGTGCCCCAGGGCTGGAGCAGGCAGCAACAGAGACTGGGGGGGGGGAGGAGAACTCACGGTTATAAAAAGCAACTGTCAGAGAAAACACTGAAAACAAGCAGGCGAGAAAAGTGACAGTGTGGTTAAAGAGCAGAGGTGGTGAGAGCAGCTGGAGAGATGAGGAGATGCTGGTGGGGGGTGGGATGTGCTGTGTGCTGGCTCCAGCCCTGTTCCTGGGGAGCAGCAGCCCTGGATAATGGACCATTGCATGGTCACTGCAGCCCTGCCCCACGGATTTGGCCCCTGGGATGGACTCACAGCCTCCATGGGGGATGGTTTTCCAATAGCTACCACAGCCAGGAGAGCTCTGCTCAGCACCAAAGTCTGGGAGCTCACACAGTGAGTTCCTGTGCCTGGATCAGCAGCTCGTGCTGCAATGGCAGTGGGTCCCTCAGAAAGCTCTTGTTGTCCTTAGAGACTCCAAGGAATGGAGAATTTACCCCTCCTCACAAGCTGATCCAGTATTTAAACTGCAAAACCCCCCCTCCCCACATTATTTTCCAGTGTAAAACTGGCTGATGTCTATTTCCAGCCCTAAGTGTCTCTGGGAGTGTTCATCTATCAAACACCTTCTTGGATAGGTGCATCACCTCATCTCTTTCCACTCCCCCTTTAGGTGCTGCTTCTAGACTGACTAAATCCTTGAAATATTTGCCATCAATACATCAGGTCTGTGAATCAGAAACTTCTGATGCCTCACGTCCAATTAAAGACAATCTTCAGCTGCACAGCCATGACAATGCTGCCAAGGAGGAGCCCTTCCCAGCTGACAGGTCATGGTTGGTCCCTGCTACAGAAAGGCAGAGCTACTCCCCACATGCAGCTGCAGGGAAATCCCAGCTTTCTGCATTCCCATCCAGACCTGAAGGATGGCAGCTTCAGCCAAGCTCCATCTATCTCCATCCCTGCAGCCCTGAAGGTTTGGCCCAGCCGTGGCCAGGGCTCTCCTCCATCTAGCCCACCTCCCCAGCCAGAAGGAAGCTCCTACAGCAGCTCAGGAGCTCTTTTGCCTTTGCCTTCCCACCCGCTGGCCAGGCTGAAGGAATGCAGCACAGTCAGTCCTGTTTGCTGATGAAAACCTCTGGCTTTACAGAACTGAAACCATTTCCAAGACACTTGCTGACCCTCCACACCCACTCTGCAGAACAGGAGGCCAGTAATTATTTACCCAGCAATACATTAAATAAAGAGACCAAAAAAAAAAAAGGTTTTAGGACAAGCAGAACGACTTATCATTTCCTTCAATCTAGGGTTGGGTTTTTGAGAGTCATTCACCTACAGGTGATTGACAGCAGTGTTTTATGATGAAATACTGTTTGCAATAACATCTTGCCTAAAAAAGGTTCCACCAGAGCTAATAAATTCCATCAGCCAACCTGACGTTGCCACCCACAAAATGTATTGCTCATGGGTACAGATGTGCAAGCCCCGAGATGCTGCACCAGTGGCAGGGTGGGGAGAGAAGCAGATTGAACTGATTTTCTCCAAAATTCTGCACCTTTGCAAGAAGGAAAACCAAACACTGATTTTAATGAGAGTGCCAGGGAACTCACTAGGAATTGCAAGGCACAAGCAAGCAGTGTCCCTTGGGGACATTCTGAGTCTCAAGCACCTTCACATGCCCTGGCCACAAGTCCCCCAAGTGCCTGGTGGTCCTGGGCATGCTCTTCCACGAGCTGGTTATGGTGAGCAAATGCTGTGCACGAGACAAGACCCAGCACGTTGCTTCCTCTTTGAGACACATTAGGACTCTGAAAAGCACTTCTTTGGAAAATGCCTTTCCTGAAACTGCCCAAGACAATGATAACACAAATGCACAGAAGAGTTTACTCATTTCCCAAGTGAAGAAGTGACATTACACATATTTTGCAACCTGTGCTGGCAGAAGGGAGGCAGTATTCCTGTTCTGCACAATGGGAAACAGGACACAGAGAGAGGAAGAGATCAGCCCAGGCTTTCTGAAGACCACCAGTAGCAAAGCAAAACGCTCAGGAATCTCTGCATTCCAGTGCACTGCTAAATTCTGGTGTGGCATTGTATTTTTACTACAGGAGCCCAAGAACAGTTCAAAACTTCAGTTAGCTTCAGAAAGTAGCACACGAGGACATCCTTGAGTTAATGATCCCATCAGCACACTCAGATTAAAGTTCGAAATTATTTGAGAATTCTCAAGTAACAGCAGGCCAGTGAAACACCCTCTCTAGCCCAAGTGAAGTGGCCCCAAAGATCAGTCTAACCACACCCAACATTTACTAGGCTTGGCATCATCCTCTTTGCTCTTTAAAGAGCCCCCTGAATATTCAGAAAGCTCTCATAAAAAAATGAGTATGCAGAGAAATAAATGCAACCCCTTCACCCCAGGGTCCCGAACACTGGCTGCTCCTGGGGGAGGAGAATCTCACCAGACTGAGCAGTCACCTCTCCAGCTACTGCCTTGCTTCCCTTGGGAAGGAGAGATGGAAACCTACATCCCATCCTAAAACAAAGGTCCAAGGCCGGTGGGTTGACTTATCCAGTTAGATCAGCCTTTTCATTTCTAGATGACTAAATTACTTGTGACAAGTTTGGCCTGAGTTACATTCAAACAGCCTCATGCAGAAGGCTCTCCAGATGCTGCTGCATTAACCTCAGTGATACCCTCAGGAAACCCAAGGGCCACCCATCCTCTTTCCAAAGCCCTTGGGCTGTTTGCACCAGCCAGCTCAAGCCAGGTCCACTGTGCTCACACCCTGCCTTGGGGTTAGCTCGGGCACAGACCTGCAGCAGGGTTTGGAACTGACAGAAGCCCGAAAAAGAAGGGGGAAAAAAATTAAAATAAAAAAAATTAAAAGCCACACAAGGGAGAGATTTTCAAAAGCACAAGCAGGGAAGGTAATTAAACCAACTCAGGTGTTCCCTGCACCTCAGGCTTGTGTCGGGGAAAAAAGCCCACATGTGCACCAGCAGAACAAGGCAATAGCCCATAATATGCCTGTCGGTGCTTCTTGGAGGCTTTTACCTAAACGTTGCCAGGGTGATGTGTACATAAGTCTGTCCTTGCTCTGAACCGCAATCACCAGCTTGACAGAAACCTCCCGGCTGGGACCGTGGGCAGGTACCCGTGAGGAGCAGGGCTGGGCTGGGGCTGTAACCCGAGCCGGGAGCCCCCGCAGCACCCACCGGGATGCTGAAAACCTCGGGAAGAGGGAGCCTGTGGGCCAGCCGGGCTGAGACTGCCCAGCTTTGCACAGACCCAAACCCATCCCTGCTTGGGAGGAGGAGACTGGCCCATGGAGTGCATGGGGATGTGCAAGGGTGGGGAAAAACGTTTGTTTTTTAAAAGGGGACTTGCTTAAAATTCATGACATCAAACAAGAAATTCTTTCAGGAGGTGAGGAATCTCCCCAGTCCCCCCCAGGCATTACCAGCAGGGAACCTAAATCCAAGTGAGGTGGGACTGAGCCCTTCCACCTTCATGGGGTGGAATTACACCCCCAAAGAACTAACCTCTACCAGCTGCTGAAGAAGGAACAGCCCCTTTCATGTGAATGGGCTGAATTTGGGGCAATGCTCTAAAGAGAGTCCTAAGGACCACAGTCAAGGTCAGAAGATGCTCAAAAAGATACTCAAGCATGGACCCAACCTGTGTCCTCCACCACACTGAGCTCCCAGGACCATGTCACAAGCCTTCAGATACCCTGGCACTTGAGCAAGGACAATGGGTCTAAAGCAACAGGCTTGAAAAGCCACCAAGACAGAACCAGACCACACACTTCATGCAAAAACCTCCTCCACAGCTGCCTTGCAGAAAATGACACTTCCAGAGTTCAGCTCCTGTGGGCAAACACAGCCTGGGACATCTTGCAATGAACCTCTGAGCCATGCCCCACCACCCAACCAGCACAGCACCTTTCCACAAATCCCCTTTGACCACCTCCCCTGGGGCTGCAGATGACACTGGCTGCAGGAAGCAGACTGAGGGACCCAGCCCCACGAATCCAGGATTTTCTGAAGCAGTTTTGTTGAAACTAGCAACTTAATTAGCCAAAAATAAAATCCTCCAGTATAATTTAGGAAGAAACATTATTTCCAATTTAATGAGAAAAATATTTTAATTACAGCACTTAACAAGTTATGACTATGCCAAAATGTTCTCCTGGGGAGGCTGCACGTATTTATCCTGAACTTCAAGCAAGGGAGAGTGTAAGAGGGAAGGGGAGAAAGCACAGAAGGAAAACCACAGAAAGGAAGACAAGCAGCAAGGAAAGGCCTTTGTAAAAGCAACAGCAAAGTTTTCAAGCCCCTGGTCAGCCAGTAGCTGGTGGAAGATGAAGACAGACCAGGGAACAGCATTGCAGTGGTTGTCTCCTGGTACCAGCTAAGGAGTACAACCACTTGACCTCCATGAGGTGCAGCCTCAGGTGCAGAGGTGCTGGCCCAGTGTGGCTCTGCAGGTGATGGCTGCGTGGTGCTCCTCTTGGTGCTGCCTCCTCCTCCAGGTCCCTCCTATGGACCCGTGCAATGAGCACAGGTTTTCTCACTCTGTCACAGCCACACGGGTGCCACATTAACTGCTCAGCTTGTGGCAAAGCCCAGGGGTAGGAAGCTTTTCCTTTGAAGGCAGCTGATGGGGGTGATATTTGTTTTCTCTGCATGGCTCAACAGAAATATAAATTTCCTCATCAAAGCTGCAGACAGCAGTAAGTAGTGGTTCCTGTCAACTCAAGTTTCTTTCCTGATGAAGTTCCTCTAAAGCAACCAGGTCTCTGTCCCTTTTGGGGACACTTTGGGCTCGCTCAGTGACCTGGAGTCCCACTGCCACCAGATAACACCATAAAAACAGCATCAGTTTCAGGAATGCAGCTTGATACTAAAAATTGCCATATCTGTTAGATGATTCATTGATCCACCTGATCTTATGGCAGGTTCTCAGGTCTTCGTTATTCCTGAAGCACATCTGCTCATAAATACCAGAGGGTTTTTCACACCTAGTATTATTACAGTGAACAGCCAAAGGAGAACTCATTCAACTGCCTTAGAAAAATATTTCCTCCTCTTTTCAGCTTTTAAAGGATTACAGGAAGAGGCCAGCAACAGAGGCTCCCCAACAAACAAATCACTGCATCTGCTGGGACTTCAGGTTTCAGCTTCTCTTGAAGTAATTAAAAGGTTAAATAATAGGAGAAAGAAAAAGAGGACTAAAATAAAACCAGAGTCATTGTTTACTTCCCCATGTTGGTTTTTGATGATATCAAGCTCCTAACCAGGAACTCAAACAGCAGGGACTCACTTTGATAAAACATATCCTTCCTCCCTACTGGGTAGTAGCTCCTGTGAGCTTGTGATCCCCATTCCCTTGGAATCAGAGCAACTGGGATTTTCCAGTCACGCAGAGTTGCTGAACACCCCTTCAGGCTGGCAGATCCCAGGAGGTACCAATGGGGCTTGGAAAACTGTTGGCTCACTCACGTAGCTGGGACAATTCCCTTTTCTCCTTGGGAACTCAAAACCATCAGAGCTTGAATAAAACAGGAGCTGGAGTCAGGAGGGCGGGGGGGGGCAGACACAGGACTGCCTCCAAAGGGACATCTGGAGCCATGAGTTTTCAATACATTTAATCAGGACAGTCACAGAAAAGCTGAAAGTCAACTTTTCAGCAAATAAAATATTCCCTCAGCCTTCACTTAGTGGCAAAGCCCTACTAACAGCCTATAAAAATTTCTACCTCCATTTCTTTGCAGGAAGCAATAGAATTATTTCCCCCCTGCCTGGGGAAATAACAGCAACCAGCCATGCCAGGGAGCAGTGTGCCACGGCTCTCATCAGTCCAACGGGGCAAGTTCCACCAGGAGCAGGGCCAGCTGCAAGCCCATGCTCACACAAAGCTCCTCCAAGACCTGAACCCCTGGCCTCCAAACCAGGAGACCCACCTTGAGCAATTTGCCACACTGCAACCTGTCGAGATGATTAATGCCACCGACACGCAGGGTTAGCGCTGGCTGCACGCTAAGCCACCTGTGTCATCTGACAGGCCTCAAGAAGACACTGTTAACCACAGCTTCAAATTTCCTGAAACTGGAGATAATTGTTGGTTTTGGCCCAGCTCTGAAACGTGCCCAGTGCGCCAGGCTCAAGGGCTTCTTGGGAAATGTGTGATTTAAAAGGAGACAAAAAAACCCTGACTCCAGCAAAACTCCAGGCTGGAAGGAGACTTCAATATACTTCACCAAGCTGCATTATTGCTTTTTAATATTCCTCCTAAACCACCTCTCCCTCTGGCTTCAAACACCCACTGCCATTAGACCAAAGCACTAGTCAAGTGCTGGGAGCTGTGATAAAAGGTGAAGCTGTCTCTGCTGCTCCCAAAGTCACACATCACCCAGCATGTGCACAGCCCTGCCTGGCTTTTTCCAGCTCTCACACATCCCAGGGAAGTTCTGAGTTGCAGAAACCAGCATGCATGTGCAGGGAAAACCTTGGGAAAAGGGGCAGAGTCCAAGCTTCAACACCCACTGAATGTCCATTTGGCAACACCTCCCTATAAAACCTCCCAGGCAGAATCCGGGTGCCCAAAGGATGAGAACTGGGTTGCTCGAGTTGGGGATTTTTTCCCCTCCAAGTGGAGATGGAAAAAGTTTTAGCTTTTTTAAGACAGCCCAGAGCCTCCAGCAGCTGCAGAGTCAGCTCCAGCCTGGATGGACATGGCAACACAAGTGATGCCTGATGCAGGTGGGTGCTCAAAGAGGTGGGTATTCAGGAGACCCCAAAGCTGAGACATAAAACACATCTCAGAGGTGGCAGGAGCCAGGTCTGCTTTGAGCAGGGTGGATTAAAGCAAAGCTCTGGCCTATTTAGTGATTTATTTTTATTTACCAGGGAGCCTGGCTCTGTTTTGCAGGCTGGGTAGGCACAACTCCCTGGGATGCTGGACCCAGGATGAAGCAAGCACAGCATTTCCTAGGAGAAAGCAAGTGACCCCACTGCATTGCACAGAGACTCCCTGTGGGAGACTGTCTGCTCCCACCCCTTCACGGCCAAATGGTGACCCTAAGCCTGCCAGTTTCCTTGCTGGCCACACAGCCACAGCCTGGGAGATGTTCCTCTTTTCTTCACACACTGCATCCAAAGAAAATATTTAGATGGCACTTTCCCTGGACAGGTTGCACACACCCTCCACCTAGCTCTGGGGGATGAAGGCACCATCTGTACCACTGTCATCGACACAGATGACTGATCCAGCCCCCAGGAAGGTGGCACAGGGACACCAACATGTCCCCCCACCAGGGCCAGGCTCTGGGGACAGCTCAGAGCTCCCTGCAAAAACCGCAGAGCACGAAGGAGTTAAAGCAGCCTCATTGCTGAGGGATTTCTCCATAATCTGTACACATGTCATGGGGATCAGGACTGTGGGTGGTAGTGCTAGTCTGTGGCAGTCGTTCAGGCCCATGGCCCAGCACCTGACTGGCTCAGAAAGCCCTCTTATCCAAGCAGTTTTCAAATTTAATTAAGAGGGACCTATGAGGGGCTTAACGCCACTGCTGTGCCAGCCCGAAAGCTCTCTCAGGACTTGTGGACAAAGGCAGGAGGGAGCAGTGACACAGCCCAGGGATCTCCTGGCAGCACAAGGAGCCTTGGAAGGGTTTTGCAGAGTTTCATTCAACCAAGTCACAAAGCAACAGGAGGGAGGAGGGAGAGGGGAGGGGGAAGAAAAAAAAAAAAAGAATGAAGGTGATGCTGAGAGCAATGGGTCAGATTCTTTTCTGCAGAGGTAATAGTGGACCCAGAAGGAAATGCAGGTTAATAAAAAACGGGCTCTGTTAGTTAAAGTTTGCCAGCTCCAGAGCACAGAGGATCTGCTGGGCCCTGGGACCCAGCCCGAGCCCCCACGTCCAGCTGGGTCTCACCCTCCCATGGCCAGCAAGGAGGGGGCTGTGGGGCAAGGCAAAGCTTCCAGCAGCACCTGCAACACGGGGTGGAAGGGATGGGCAGGGAATAGGGAGCACGTGCAGTGCTCTTCCAATGGAAAAACTGCTGGTTATCCCAGCTCAGGTGCATCACTCCTCAAGGACTGTGTCCATCCCTCCTCACCTGGGATGTGCATCCATCCTGGGTGCCATTCAGGGAGGAGGCAACCACGGGGCACATCAATGGGCATTAATTTTAATGGGGTTTAGGGCAATTTGTCCCAGGAAAGTTAGCTCTATTCAGGGCAGGGACCACCAGTTTGACAGTGTAATGGTGAGAACATCAGAGCATGGGTCCAGGAGGAACATCCCCAGCTAATACAAACAGGCTGAAATAGACTCATTTCCTCAAATTAGTTCTAGGCCAAGATCCCAGGTGGAAGTTATGTCATTAACTGCTAATATAATTACCTGAATGACAGTAGCTATATGCCCTGACTTGAAATTTGACGTCTTAGTTTGAGGTTGGGATTGAAGAGTTTGGGTCCCCCCCCCCCACTATTTTTGGCTACTTGGCAAACTCACCTAGAGCAGGAAATTAGGAAGAGAAACAGTCTCAGTGTCAATACTTCACCAAGTCTATTTACCATGGGCTATTTGCACTAGATAATCACTCAGAAGTGTCTCACCTCCTCCACTCTTCAAGTGCCAAATGATGTCATGGAAGTGGCATCCAGAGCAGGAGCCAGTATGAACCAAGGTAACCTGGACCCAGCAGGAAATCACTCAGGAGCACCAGCAGCCCCAGCAAATACAACTCCCTTCTCCCCTGGGGCTGCCCATCACCAGCACTGAGGGGGAACACGTCCCTCTGCCCACCCAAACAACTCCAGCCTGGAAAGAAGCCCTGAATTTCACCATCCAAGTATGTGAGCAGGACTGGAGCTCACAAACACAACTGCACACAGGTAACTGAGTTTGGTCCTTTGCCTTCAAACAAGCCCAACTACAGTCATTAAACAGCAAGTCTGCCAGATTTGCAAACAAGTCATGGCTCTGGCTGAGCTTTGGCTTCCTTTAATTCCTCTTAGCCAGCTACAGCCATAGGAGCCATCAGTATCCAACAGCCTCTGGAAAAGCTAAAATTGCCTGAATCCTTCTGGCTGAGCACCCAGCTCTGGGTGGGACTGTCAATCCCTGCCTGCCTGGAATGACATTTTCTCCTCACCACATACAGCTAGGAAGGGTTATGCTGCAAGAGTGGTGAGACCCCCAGGATACCCTTGCCAGGCTTCTCATTCCCCATGAGGACCACCGAGAGCATCCTCAGAGCCCGAGGCCCTCCATGGTGAGCAGACCCAACAACCAGCCCAGGTAAAAGCAAGTTTCCAACACCCACAGCCCTGACTTCCATCTTAACCCACCCCCTCCAATTTCTGAGCATGAAGCCCCAGCTAAACCCATGGATTCCAGCATCATGACACGGCAGCATGTGAGCTAGGGATGGCAGTGGGGGGCTGAGATGGGGGTCTACCTCCAAACTGTGGAGCCACAGCATCTCCAGCTGTAGCTGGCCAACAGCTCAATTCGCTTTTACGCCCACAGGAGGCAGCCACAGAAGCAAAACAAAAGCCAGGCTTAAAAAAAAAAAGTATGCTTTTTGCTGCTAGGAGCAGCCAAGGGGGTGAACCAAAGGTACCCGAGCACAGACAGCAAAGTGGGTCCCGTGGGGTGGCTTCCGCCGTGGCCAATCCCACACCCACTGGGGTCACCCAAGCAGGGTCCCACCTGGCTCTCCACATTCCTGCACCCTGGGAGCCGTTTCCAGCCAGCCAGACACAGGCTCTGGCACAGTGCTCCCAGCCCCAAGCCCTGCCTGAGCTACGAAATCCCTTAATCGGGGCAAGCAGCAGGGAACCGGGACAGAACGGAACAGGGCAGCACAGCCTGTCACTGCACAGCCACGGCTGCCACCCACCCACATCCCACAGGCACCCCAGGGGAGCCCCATGGGGTGCCAGCTTCTACCAGAGACCCCCAGCCCAGAACCCAGCAGGGGCTCCAGATTGACACCCGCAGCCCCGTGGCAAGTGGCCACCCCAGCTCGGCAGGGGGGACAGCAGCAGGAATGCTAATACACCCCTCACATGTCCAGACACGTTTCCTCCGGGAGCTTTCAGGGCCCGGGAGCTGCTGCCCAGCTGGGGGAATTTGAATCAGGATAATTCTTGGGAAAAGCTCCCAAATCCCAGCCCACCACCCCCACCGGGCTGCAGCCAGCAGGACAGTGGGCTGAGCACCAGCACCCGGGGGGCCAGGGCACTCCTGGAATGGGACCCCCATGAGGAAGGGGATCCTCATCACCTGGACAGACTTTCAGGCCCTCACAGGAGAGGGGACCCACATGAACTGAGGACAACCAACAAGCTGGAGTTCCCTCCAGCCCCATCAGCTGTCTGTGGGCATGCTCCAAAATGCACGTACAGGGACCACAGGGACAGGCCTGCATGATCTCTCCTTGGCAGACCTCAAAAAGAAACATCTTGCCATTTTATCCCACTATTTAAAAAAATAGAAGCAAAGAGGGTGGTGGTGGGGTGTGTATCAGATGATTAAATATCCACAGCAGCTGAAAGAAAGAGTAGGACAGGAACAGAGGAACCACGGGGGGGGGGGAATCTGTTTTTTATTATTAAACTATTATCTCAAATTTCTAATAAGCAGGTTGAAGTTTAAATTACAAGATCTCTAACAAAGTCAGGATCCAAACAGTTCAGGAGCCTTCAGATAACAATCGCCTTTCCCCAGATCGGTTTCAAGTCATTTCTCTGCAGAGACAAAGGTCCCACTCAGAGCAGGGCAGAGGGACCTCAGGGGTTTTATTACCCTCAGCACTGAAGCCCTGGAGAAGACGCAGTGGCAGGGAGGGAAGCGGGTCCTGCTTTCCTGGTGGAGCCGAGGGCAAAGCACCTGTGGTGGGGCAGGGTGGCACGGCACAGCCACCAGCACCAGGAGCACAGAGCCTTGGTGGCAGCCCAGCCCTGGGAAGTGCAACCTGAGCCCCTTTGCAGATCTGCCAGATCTGGGACAAGGAGGGGAGCCGGGAGCCCCGAGTGCATGCAAGGTGGAAACTGCTGGAGAAACCAGTCACTGTAGCAGCAACCAAGTTGGGATGCTGGGAAGGATAATTCCCCAACCAAATGATGTGCCACAGCTTGTTAGGGATGGGATTGGACCTTGAAACATCTATGGGTAACCTGGCAGGAAGGATATACCCAACCTCCGATAAATAAAAGCTCTGCTGAAATTTAAGGGGAAGAGACATTTGATAGTCATTGGAGAAGGTGAAACTAGGCTAGGAGAGCAACCCCTGTGCCAGGTGATAAGCAGAGAGCTCATGGAGCACACAGCAGCACAGTCTCCATTCCCAGCACCACAGATCACCCCCCACAGAAGACACTGGATCCAGCATCCTTAGTGCCTACTTCAAAAGCATCCTAAAATGGGAAAAGCCAGTGTTAAACAAACACCCTCTGGGCAGGGGTTGCCAAATGGATTGAGACACCTGCAGCTCATTATTTGTTCTAGTTCCTGTGCCACCAGACCCCTGAGGTCTGTATGCACAGCTGATACAGAGGTATCAGGTCCTTTCCAAACACAGACACCCCAACCCCACTTTCACCTGTAGCATTGGATATGGCCAAGCCCATTTTCAAATCAGGCAACTTGGAATTGTCACCACAGGCCCCTCCAGGAGCTCCTTTGCCCAGGTCTCACCAGCTGCTGGCAAGGTCTCTACCCACCTCCCTTCAGCCCATGCACCCAGGAGGTACCACTGCCTGGAGAGGGAACATCACTTGGACTAATTGAGATTAATTAAACAGGAGCAATAGCACATTGCACCATGCCATGTGAAGAGATGAGGAGGAGTCCCTGACACCAGGCTCAGGGCTTGCATCCCCCAGAGACCAACTGGCCACAACAGGGCCCCCCCATCCTCAGCACAGGGAGGAAGACATTGTCGCCTGTTCCATCCCTCCCCTAACCCCCCGACTGCTCCCTTTCCGTGCTGATGGAGGGGGGGAAATCTACTCCCCTCGTTGTCTTTCCCCATTGGTCTTCCCCTCTCTCCCAGCTGCCCCCTCCTCCTCCTCACTCAGTATTGAGGTCGGTAATTACCGCTGAATAGCCGTGCAGATTCCCATGCTCGCCAGCCTGCCCTCCCCTCCCACCCGCCTCCCCCTGCCCCGGGGAGCAAGGATTAGCCACTGCTGACTGCAAAGAGCCCGAGCCCGGGGTCACGAGGCAGGCAGGGCCTTCATCCCAGCTTGGCACGAGCAGGTGAGCTCCAGAGGATGATGCACACCCAGGAATTTCTGCTGCTTGACAACAGCACAGGGTTGGATGCAGGAATCCAAGCTGGGGATGATGTTGGAGACTTTTTTACTGAGTACAGGGACCCCAGGACACAGCCCCTATGCTCCTACATCCTATTGTGTGGAAGCACTAAAGGCTCATGGCATCACCAACCCTGTTCCTGAGTAGAGTTGACCCAGGGATTCCACCCACGTTACATAGCAAAGACACAGCAAAGCCGAGAACAAACCACCATCTCCTAAACCCTCTCCTCTGCTGGAGTCAGAAATTGAGACTGAATTTTCTCCTCCACATTTGGCCCTTTTGGTGAGGAACACGTCCTGGGCAACACCTGGAGATGCTGGTCCCTCACACAGCCCAGAACTGCTCAGCTTCACCACACCAGCCCTGAAGAGCTGCCTGCCCTGTCTGTCCCACTCCAATGCTGGTTGCGATAGTGGCACACAGAAAAAAAGGGGCAAATGCCCTGAATTGGCACTCAGGGTGGTTTCACCCAGGATATATTGTGCGTAGGACCTCAGCCCTTGCCCGTGGACTGTCCAAGAGCAGCTCTCACCAGCAGCCCAGGAGGGGGGAGGAAGGCCATTTAATTCCTGCTCTGCCAACAACCTGTATATCACCCCAAAAAACTTCTCGTGCACCTTCCCAGCCCAGCTTCCCTTCACAATCCCTCTAATTAATTCAGGAGAAAATTAATTACAGCAGAATTTTCAGAAGCAGGGCATCTAATGATCGACTCCTTCTGCTCTAAACCAGATAATCTCAGGCTCCTGTTTGCACTGCCAAACCCGGCTCTCCCGCCTCCCCCTTCCCACCCCAGCACAATACCATGCTCTAAATTAGGCAGGGAAAGAGTTGCTTGGCAAAAGCGAATCGGAGCACTAAGGTCAGGCCCTGAAAAACAACAAAACAGCCTAAAGAAACCCCAGCGTTAATCCCGTCATGCTTCCGCCAAAGATTCCCCTTTTCAAGTGTTTTCTTCCTGGTAAACAAAGTTCTCTCCATTGGGCTGTGAATTTCAGGACACGGTTGCTTAGTAATACTGGGCTGAAAACCAGGAGGTTCATCCTCCCCCTTTGCCCTCCCCAGTACTCAATGGATAGCACAGGGTTGATAAAAAAAAATTAAAAGGCTGTTGAAATCCAAAGGCAGGATCCATGGCAATGACTCCTGCCTCAAGTGGAGCTTTGCTCCTGAGAAGTTGGATTTGTGTGCAGTGGAGATGTTCTCCTCATCCCTCCCCAGGAGCCAGCTCTGCCTGACTCCCATCGCCCTTGGGGATGCTCCTGAAAACTCCTGGTGCTGAGAGCCCAGAATTCAAGCTCCACATCCCCCAAAGCAAGGGCTGCCCCCAGGTACCACTCCAGACCCTGCCCTTGCTCACCTGGGGGCTGAGGCAGCTTCAACCCCACATCCACCTCCCTGCCCTGCCACAGGAGCAACGCCTGCATGAAATTCTATTCTGTGACTCGATGAAATCCCTGGGCTCTCCCTGCCTATATTTCCACGACCTCTGCTTTCCCTGGGGTCAGTTGCACCATCTCAACACCCTCCACACCCATGCTGGCACCCAATGGTTACCCTTCCCCTGAAAGCCACATGCTCCAAAACATGCCAGCCATGAAATACCACCAGGGCTCAGCTCTCCCCATGAAGCAGCTCCTCTCGCCAGCACCCTCCACATTGCAGCAGGAGGGACAAGCTGGGTCACTGGGACAAGGTGGGAGATGAAGGAAGAGCACAAGATAGAAGTAGAAGCCATTCCCCTGTTTTCCCAAGCATCTTCCATTCTCCTTGCAAGAAAGCCAAAAACCACAGGTGAGAGGGTCACCAAGGGCACAGCTCCAGGGCTTGCTGATGGTTGCACAGGTTTGCACAAGCCAGAGGTAACAAACAGTGAGTGAAATACTCCCTCTTCCAGCCCTACATAAACCTCGGGGAGAGTTTCATCCGTGCTTGGAGGACACATCAATGCCCTTGGCCCGGGTACCATGAGTGAGAGGCCCCCTCCGTGCCACGGGCTCCCAGCAGCACCCACGAGAAGGGGCTAGCACAGGCGCCGCAGCCGAAGCAGCTCCTGGCAGCCTGCTCGAAGGGGAACAATAATCTTCAGCTTGGCCTTAAACGGGTCAGGAGCTTTTCAGCCACGGTCTGGCACAGCCTCTGCTTCCAGAGCCCAGATCCCACTGGCTTCAATAGGAGTTAGGCGCCTAAGTACATCTGGCCCCAACTTCACAGCATCCTCCGAGACGCCCAGTCTGAGCGGCTCCGGTGATGCTCCCAGCCTGCCTGGAGGTCACACATCTGCTTCCACTTACACCCCAGCCCAGCAAGCAGCATCCCAGGCACCCACCCGCTCTCCCAAGCCCCCACATTGCTGCCTCTTGGCAGGGACCAGCCCGAGTTTGGCAAGGATATGGGAAGCTGCTCAGCTGCATCACCCACCCTCTCAGGGAACATGGAGGAGCCTTTTGGTTAAAGGTTTGCTCCAAGTCCCGACCAGCCATGTCAGTCACACACAGCTGTTATATAATAAATGAAAAATGTATTTGCTTGGGTGGCAAAAGCAGGTTCTGCCCAGCAGCCAGGGCCTGTGAGGAGCAAAGCCTCAGCTTCCCACTAGTGTAAGATCACACCAGCAAAGGTACAGTCCTTCCCCCCATCCATTCACTAACAGGTGGCTGCCGCATAGCACAGACAAGATTTTAGGAGATCAAAGCAGGTTTTCACTTATTTCAGCCTCTTAAAACTCCATTTAAACATTTCACTATGTGTTAACTTTGCCTAGGGTGAGGAGACATCTTTCTCTCCAAAGCTGGCCAGCGCTCAGCTCCTTTGCCAAGGTTCACAGCATCCTCTGCACCCACCTTCCTTGCTCTGCAGCTCCCACCAGCAACACAGCAGGCAGCTGGAGCAGACATGGGAGCTGCAGTATGGAGCAGAAGCCTGAGCTCACCAGCACTTGAGCATTTCATCAGTACTTCGACTCAATGAGCTGCACCAGAGCTTGGCTGGAAATTAGCCCAGGAAATTTGACCAAAACGTTTTAGTTTGAAGAGAGAGCAGTGGATGCTTCAAAAGCTGCCATTAAAGTTGCTTGAAAATTTGGGAGGTGTTTTTTTTGTAAGACAAGACAAAGCCACCCAAACTCTTGCAAAACCCAGCTTTTCACCAGAACTGTTTCTAAACCCAGATTTTAATACAAAAATAATAAGGGGACAAACTTGGTTTAGATTACATTAAGAAAAAACCTCCTTTCTCTGACATTAATGGTGCTTCCACAGCAGTCCCTGCAACTGGCAGCAGGACAGGGACCCCCACCCTGCCATCCCCTGCCTGCACATGTTCTAAAATATCTTCCCTGCTACAAGAAACAAGCAGCAATTGCAATCAGGAGATGGAAACACAGCCAGGGCAGGCACAGGGAGGTGCCCCATCAATGCTGGAGGTGCAGCCCTTTTTGGAGCACACCCAGGTGGCCCAGCCCATGGGCAAAATTGGGTTCAGTGCCACTGGCTGGTGATGCCAGCCAGCCACAGTATCCCCAGCCTGCACCAGGGATGGGCTTCATCTCTGCACCCACAAACAGCCCCTCTGTGGGGCTCACTTGACTCAGCCTCAAGGGAGATGCTCCAAAAACAAGAAACAAACCCCAACAGACGTAAGAGGGAGAAGATAAAGCCCCAATTGTGCATCATCCCCTGGCTGCAGTGGCACTGGGTCGCCTGCGTCATCCTCCAGACAGCAGCACCCACAAGGCCGAGGTCTATTTTCTGTTTGTTTTCCCAATTTCTCAGCAGCAAACCAGGCCAGTTGGAAAGAAAAGAAGTAAAAAACAGAGGGGAGGGGAAGGGAGGGGGGTAATTAACTCTTTGCAATCGAGTTGTCCACGAGATTTTAATCCTGCCACAGCAAGGTCAAAGTTGAACTCCGGGGTAAAGGGCTTTGTTTTGTCCCTGGAAATAGCGTGCAGGCAGCAGCAGACCATGGTGGGGCAGGGGGCTGGAGGAGGGCAGCAGCACAGCCCCCACTCCCAGAGCAGCACTTCGGAGGAACCAGCTACTTGTACCTCACTTTTCACAGACACTTCCACCCACCTCCTCCTTGAAACGTCTCGATTGTTTTTTTTTTTCTAAAATGTTTCTTTTGAAATGTTTCAAAGTTTCTTTTTAACTTTTTCCTTGCAGCACAGCAGCACAGTCCTCCATCAGTATTTCTGGGCTGGTGAAAAAGTGAGTCTTCCTAAATGAAGAAAGTGCAGCTTTTTTTTACTCCCTAAAGACACACAGCATCACGAAAAGAACTCCTACGGACCTGACCAAAGGCTGTTTAAGGTGCTGGCTGGGAGTTTTAGTTTCCAGAGGAGTATCTCTGTCCTGCCCCGGGTGCCAATTTGAATTAAAATGTCTTTAGTGTCAGAATTCATCACACACAAGTTCATCCACCTTGCGTATTAAAAAGTGCACTGTTTATCCTCCCCCCCGCCCGCCGTGCGTGCACGCGTGGCCGTGGGCAGGGAGCGCGCATCGCGTTGCCATGGCAACGCCGCATCCCCGATCAGACAGGGACAGGCAGGAAATAAAGCAGGGGCGGCGATGACATCACCAGCGGGGCAGCCAATGAGCAGCGGAGGTGGTGATGTCATGACCTCGCCCCCGGGTTCCCACCCCCGGTCCCCACGGAGTACGGTGGGGACAGCAGGGTCACCCCCGCTGGGAGCGACCCCCGCCACCAACCACGGCCAAGGGCGGCCGCGTGGGTGTCGCCTCCCGGGGCCAGGCGGTGCGGGGGTGGGGGACACGACTCTCATCCTGCTGTCACCCAGCAGAAAGCGGCCCCACGAGGGGACAAAGCCACCCGAAGCGGGGGTCATGTCTCCCTCGTTGCGAGCCGGCAGCGAAGGAGCTTGAGATGTGGGGAGGAATTAATGCCACATTTTCATTTTTCCTGTTTGAGATTTCCCCGCCCCCCCCAGCTGGGTCTGGGGCTCTGAGCATTCCTGGTCAACCTAGGGCTGGACATCCGACACGGGCTGGGACTCTCGGACCCCGCAGCGAGGTCACAAGCTGCGACATTGTAAAAGCATCTAGGAGGGAAAGTCCCAGGGACACGGGGGTGGCAGCCACAGCTTGGGGGAACGGGGGGGGGGGGGGGAGAAGTCACTGCTGAGAAATAGATGGAGGGGGGAAAGGAGGGGCCCGGGATCGCATTTCCAGTCAGCGCTGGGAGCACACCAGGAAGATTAACGGAGGGCTCGGAGCCTCGCAGCTCGGTCACATCTGAGGACAGCAGCGTCCCCGCTCCGGTCCCCACCTGGCACGGGAATAGCGTGACTCAACGGGTGACTCACCCCTCAGACCGAGCCAGCGATGAAGCACTTCGCTCAGGCAAGGTTTACATTAACCCAAGCTCCTAAAACCCGTGCAATGAGGCACCGTACCCCCCCCCCCCCCCCCCATCGTGCTCAGGACCCCATGGCATCCCCACATCCCGGCAGCACAAGCCTCTCGTGGCTGGGTGGCCCTGGCACGGTGCCGGTGGCAGCCGGGTGCATCCGAGTCCCGGCCCGTGCCTGCCCGGGCTCACCTGCTCCAACACTGGGGCACGTCATTCCCTAGGGAAGCCGTTGCCAAAACTGTGGCTCGGCCGCTCCCAAGAGACGGGAGGAAAATCCGGCCGGGCGGAGAGGACTGGTGCAGGGGGCCGGGGTGCACCCAGACCCTTCGCTCCCTCTCTTCACCCACCCTGAGCGGACAGGAAGGTGGCATTTGGAGCCACCTCCCGCAGGGGATGTGCTGTATCCCGACAATGATTAAGGCGGCGGGGGGCTCGGCCAGCAAAGCTGCCGGGGCGCTCAGAGGAGACTGCGGGGAGGGAGAGACCCGGAGCCAAACCCGGCGTCATCTCCCACAACGCCGCGCTAATCAGTGCGCTCAGGCAGAGCAGGAATTTTATCACCTGAAGACAGCTCCGGGCAGGTTTCTCCTCCTTAGTCTCCCTGTTTATTAAGCACCCAGCAGGACAGCCGTGCCTGGCCAGCCAAGCACAGGCGAGTCTGCTCTGGTTCACGGCAGAGGGCTTTGGGTGATGGGTTTTTGTCCAACCCGGCTGCAAGATGCCAGCAGTGCCCGGCCCAAACACAGCTGTCCTGCTGCCAGAGCTGCTCCCTCAGCTTCTTGTTCAAGGAGAGCATTACCACACTTTCCCAAGCTCTACAATTTCCAGGCTAGTGGCTACCACAGATCAATAAGCACCAGATGCCCAGCACTAAGAACCAGTCCCAAGTTGGGAACTTATTGTTGGCAGCAGCCAGAGAAGGAAAAACCCATTTAGAGCCAAAAATACAGTTTTGGGAGCCAGGCAGCCAATGTCTCAAGCTGCAAAGTCCTCAGCACCTCCCTGTCAGGTAATATGCTGCTTGCAATGCAGCACATCCCATCAGCCAAGGCACAAGTCATGGTTGCTGCCAGGAGGCATCTTCAAGAAACATCTTGCTATCCCTCATAGCCCACTGCTTTATGTCTCGAAGGTGGTTGCCCAACTCGTATGCCCCTGGCTCTTCAAAGACTCACAGCTATTCAGTGCATCTCTCCTGCTGATCCTTCACAGATGGTTTTTGCTATAATTGCTAGTTCAGTAGCATGGAGACTGGGGCTTGTTAGCAAGCTGGATTACATGGGCATTAAGGATGATAACACTTTGAGATCATGGCTGTTCAGCAGCCCAGTGCCACTAGGTCAGCCATAAAAAGCTGAAATATCACCACAGACTTTATGATAACCTAGCATACCTGATTCTCTGCCAAGAAGAGATACAAGCATCTCAACAGCTAAGACTGATGAGCCAGAGGACCTCCACTATCTTTCTGACCTGCTAAATAAGGTTTCCCTGTGGATGCACTGAGGGGAAGAGGAAAGTTCTGCAAGCCAGTCCACTTGCACACAAAACCCTGCACCTCTCCAAAGCACTGACAGAGCCAGCCTGGGTGCTCCTATATGATCCAGCCACAAATCTGAGCTCAAGAGAAGCTACAGAGCTTCCCCAAACAATTATCAGCACAGGAAGAAATAATGAGATGCATCTGGTCACTCTGCTCCAAGGCTGGAGCCATACCCTCCACCTCTGCTCTGCTCCATCCTGCCCAGAGCAGCTTTCTCTAGCTGCTCTTGAACAACAAGCACCACAAATAATTTTCAAAACACAGTTCGTTCTGAAAATAAACCATTCCTTCCCGTTCCTCAGAGCTACAGAGCACGGAGAGCCCAAACACCAGGACTCCCTCCAGTTAAAACAAGCCAAGATCCCAGCGCACGTCAACTCCGGGGTGCCACCGCCAGTAGGTCCCTCCCCTTGGCTCTCACCCTCTCCTGCCATTCAGAAAAGCTCGGGGAGGAAGAGGATTTGTTCACTCCACTAGGGCTGTTCCTGTCCAACAGGTTTGCTCTCCTGTCCCATATTGTTACTGTTCCCATGCAACACACCACACACACACCCCCCCACCCCTTAGGCATATTGGGGCACGTCCGGAAACGATTACAATCAGCTACAATAATGTTCGAGCAGCTCCAGAGCTCAGCCAATGCAGAAAAACACCCTGTTCCTTCATTTTATGAATGAGTAAACCCTTATGCTTTCTATAAATGTCAAGATAAATTACCTGTGGGCATTCCCCCAGCAGCACAAACAACCGCTCTAACTGCTCCAGCTTTTTAATGGAGACATCAACCCGAGTTACTTTCTTCTCCTGTGGAGGTGGGGGGAATATCACACCCAGAGCTCCAAAGGTTTAACCTTCCCCACCTCACCTGCAAGTTTCCTGAAGGTAAAAAGCCTTCATGGCCATGCACAGAGGTGCCCTGTTGGGGTCACAGGCAACAGCCCCCAGGGTCTCCAGCTTCAGCAGTGCCTGCCAGGAGGGGGGAGAAAGGCAGCCCAGAGCACAGCAAAAAGACAAGTTTTTCTATGAGAGGAAAACTGCTGGCTTCATCACTATGGCTCTGCACACAAGTGGAGACCTCCTCTTCAGGTGGCTCCAGGAAGACTACCAAGGCATGGTGACCATGGGCAAGGCCATGGGAGGGGCTCAGCAGACCCTGCCCAGCCTCTGGCATGCAACACCATAGATGGGTGCCCAGACAGAACCATGACATGCAGGTGCCCTTCCAAAAGCTGCACAGCAGCCTCTCCAGGGTCCACCATGATACTGGCCACTGCTCTAGGACTGGGGAGGGGAACCACAGGTTTAAACTTTGGGAAAAACCTTAGACCTGTCACCTCACTTCCCACTGCAGGAACCAGGCTGCTCAGTGTCCCATGAGAAGCCACCATGTCTCAGCAAAGAACCACAGAACAAGGGGGACAGGCTGTCCTCCACTCAGTACCCCACATTCCCATGATGGGTCATTCCCTGCTGCTTTCCTTCCACCTGAAGCTCAGGTCTGTTTTCCGAAACACACTTGGAAGAGCAGCAGCTCCCTTTCCCAAACATGATTCACCTTCTTGCAGCATTGATAAGGCATGTCTAAAAATATACAGAGATAGTGATCTCAGACACAGGTGTCAGCCTTTCTGGCACAACAGAAGAACAAATAACCTAATGTTGTGCCCAATAACGTGAACACAGTTTTTATTTAGAATCTGGGGATGCAAAGCAAGTCACAGACCAGTGCTCTCTGCCCAGGGGCTGCTTGTAGCCAACAGGACAGTACCAAGCTGGCCAAGGGCATCTCAAAGCCCAGAACCTCTCGGAGCTGGGGGTGAGGAGGAACTGGGACACATTTCCAAGGCCAGTCTGTGCTGGTATCCCCATAGAAATCCCCTGGGTCTCGTGGCATGAGTCCCCATCTCACCAGTACAGCAGCACCTCTACTACAGGAGCAGGTATTAGCAGTGCCATCAGCTTTGCAGGAGGAGGGACAGATCCCATTTACTGCACACAGCCCCATCAGGAGGGCAGCCAGGCAGGGCTCTGGAGCTGCCAGGCAGCCTGGCTGTGCCCACAGAGCCCAAGACCAAGGAGAAACTTGAAGCACATCGTTTCAGCCAGGGTACCCATCTCGGGCTGCATCCCCAGGGACACAAGCCCAGCTGGGAAAAGGGGCCTGGGGGTAAAAAACACACCCAACACACCCCCTCCAACTCCATGGGCTTCCATCAGGTCCTGACTTGTCAGGCAAGCTTGCTTTGGTACTGTAGCTTATCCAAACATCTTCATCTCTTTCATAAATTCAATCCCTCCTTATCAGCCATCAGCAGGAAATGCAGGAGCTTTAGCGACTGAAGTGTGGGGAAGAGCCCAGCTTTGATTAACCCACTTAGTCCCTGAGGTCACTCACAGTTCAGGCACTGCAGGTTCACATGTTCTCACTCACGTACCTGGAAGCCAGGCTGGAGGTGAGAGGGGGTTTTTTTTGCACCAACGAGAGCACATGGGTAGGGAGGGGAGGGTCTGCAAATATTAATTTCAGAGCTGCCAGTTCCCATGACTAATAGAAAGTTGATGAAAACTAGGGACACTTCTTAGAGCCTCAGCTCCTGGAGCCATGGGAATAAACAGTAACCTCAGCTTTTGGATTTGCTTTTTTAAAAATGACAATTCTGTAGCAACGGGCTGCCAGGATTATTTTTTTTTTCTGGGTGACTGGAACACACCCTGAGGGGCTGACAATTGAAGGTAAATAAAATACTCCAGGAGATTGCCTTTAGAAAGAAATTCCCTCAGCTTTATGCCCATCACATATATATATTAAAGCCCATGGAGGTGGAGACCTTTGTGGGGAAGCTGTGTTTGCTCCTGCAGCCAACGGAGCACCCCCTGAGCAGGAGCAGCAATGGTATTTGCAAAGGGCACATTTTCAGTAGGAAGCTCCCAAGGCTTTGATTCCCTACATCAGAACCAATGTTTGCTCCCTGGTGCACAGAAAACCACCACAGGGTTCGTGTCACTCACCAGGTGAGGTGTCAAAGTGCAAACCTCAGGTGGTAAAAGGGCTAATGACTTGTGTTTGGGCAGTTCTCAACATGGGGCAACATGCAGACACCCACTGAAGAGACAGAGGCAGGGAGAAAGGGTCTTCCAACATGGAAAAAAATCCTGATTTTTTTGCTAAGACCACCTGGCAAGGCAGCCAGGCCCCTCCTGCCCCAGCTCACGGGGCCAAGGCACAGCAAACAGCCTGTATTTAACAAGGCATTAAGAGGCAGCAGCATCAGCGTGTGGAGGCACCTTTCCCACACCCAGACATCCTGGCAGGACTCACCCCAACACGCAGCCTTCCAGGATGCGGCCAGGGAGACAACACAACTTGTCCAAGGTCAAACAGGAGCCCAGGGAAGTGGAAACATTGATGTTATTTTCCTTGTCACAGCATTAACCACAGACCCTCCTCCAGGCAGCTTTGCCTTAAGCAGCAGCTGCTCATATTTGCACATCCCCAGCATTAGCTGTGGGTAAGATCTGGGCCCATGTGGCTTTGTGGAGCATGAGAGGACCCTTCCCACTGTTGTTACCACAGTGGCCATTGAACATTCTACCACTCTGATCCAGGATGCAGAGATGAAGCATTTTCCCACCAGCACCTGCATTATTCTCAAAAACCCCATCTGCCCAACCAACACCCTCCTCCCTGCAGTCACTTATGGCTACTTGACTTGATCTAGCCCTAGGTTATAGGGGGTCAGGGACACCACCAGAGTTTCCATCTCTTTAATTACTTGCTTCTCTCTTCCTACCAAAAACCAAAACAGCTGATCACCCATTTCCAGCCCTGGAAGCTCCCTTTTCCATACTGATGCACAGAGAAGGAAGAAACAGGTTTTCCCCAAAAACATTTGAATCAGCCCAAGGTATCAAAGAGACTGACATTCCTTCAAAACCCCTCTCCAGTTCAACCCAAGAACCTGCCAGTACAAAGCTTCAGAAAAGGCAGCTATGAAGAGAGGGGGAAGGACCTCACTTTCAGATCACACAGGAACATCATCCTGGTGCACATCAGCTCAACAGCAAGGTCAAAGCAAGGAGAACAGCAAGGTCTAAGCAAGAAGGAGATGAGCTCTCTGCCAGGGTTGGCCAGGGTTGTTAGCAAACCCGTGCTGGGAGGAAACACAGCTGAGAGATCAATGAAGCAGCAGGCTGCAGAGGAAACCAGCCTGCTCAGTTCTCCTAACAGCTCTCCAATAGACCACAAAGATTTCTTTGGGAAACAGGGAGCAAACACATCACCTGAGGCACCTCCAACTGTACAGAAGGATACCTCAAGAGAACAGTAGAGTTGGGCTGGATTAGATGGCCAGATAGGTCTTTTCCCAGATTTAATCTTTTAATTCATTGTAGCTCCCACAATAATGCTCTGTGTTTTTAATTAAGTTCACCACAATATCATTTCAAGGAGATGCATGAGCAAAGGGCTGGCTCACTCTCAGCTGAGCTGACATACTCTTTCCAGCTCCCAAATGCATGGTGAAGGAAAGAGGAGACAAGGGACAAAAGGAAATGGCCTCAAGTTGTTCCAGGGGATGTTTAGATTGGTATTAGGAAAGATTTCTGCTCAGGCTGCCCAGGGCAGTGGTGGAGGCACCATCCCTGAAGGTATATAAAAGCTGTGTAGATGTGGTGCTGAGGGACATGGCTTAGTGGTGGCCTTGGCAATGCTGGGTTAATGGTTGGACTTGATGATCTTAAAGGTCTTTTCCATCCAAAACAATTATATAACTCAATGACATGAAGACCCAACCATAATATTTTAGCAAGTTTAGCAACTATAAGTTTTTAGCCAGGTTGGCAGCTGCCCAGAGCATCAGCATCAACACAGCACTGAAGGAAACCAAGCAGCCAAAGAGCCACCAAGCCCCTGCACCCCTCATCCCAAACCCTTTCCTCCATCCTAAAAGAGGGGCAACAAGTTTTCAAATTCCCTGTTTTTCTTAAAAAAAAAAAAGGGGGGGGGAGGTCCAGCAACATTTTTCATTCTTCAGGAATGATTAATTATCTGCCTTGGTAGAGTGTAAAATACCTCACCAGTGCTGTAGGCTGGGCTGAATTATTGAGTGAGAGTGCCCTGAAAGCCCCTCCCTGCCCCCAGATCACACATTCAGGGCTGTGAGCTGGAATTAAAGCCCACGCTGCCAAAATGTAAGAGGCACAACACCCCTTTTGTATAAAAAAGGGTTGGGGGACTTGCACTGCAATGAGGGGCCAGTTTCTTTACAGAAAAGCAATTCTTAATAACCCACAATTAGAGCAGATGATGGCTGTGTCAGCAGAAACACTGGGACTGAAAGTGGGTTAGGTCCCATGTATGTCTCCCTAGGCATAGAGCAGCTTTCCAGACCCAACCTGGTCTCCAGGGATGATCCAGCATCAGCTACCACCCCACCAAGAGGGAAGCATGTTCCCTACCACCTGGCACTTGAGGGCAGGGCTGGGATAAGGTTGTTACCCCTCCAGAGGACCTTAAAATGAGCATTTTGTAAAGCAGATATGCAAAAGTTCAGTGATCTGGCTTGCACTGGGTCATGGCCCTTGCTCCATCAGTGTTCTCCAAACAAGATGTGGCTCAACTCATCAAAAAGACAATGAGAAAGCTGCCTCCTCACTTTCCCTTCCTTGGAATCACTCTCCAGGGCCCTGGCAGCACTGCCCCCTCACCCCAGCATTGCCCAAACCACCCCGGCAGGACCCACACAAATAGGTGAGTATTTCACTTTGTTTTCCCTTCTGCAGAAAGGCTCCCAGAGCACCCGACTGCACAGCAAACAAAGCAGCTCAAATTGAAGCTTAAAAACCCAGAAGTTAAACAAAAAGAACCTCAAAATATATTATTGGGTTATTTGGGTTTTGTCTTTAAAACCTTGTGGTTTGGAGTGCCTGCTCTGCTGTTTGCATATCCCCAAGCCTGGCAGCACTCTTCCCTTGGCCAGGAGGGAGCTCTCAAGCACTTGGAGATGCAGCTCAAGGGCTGCCCAGAAGACCCCTCTCTAGCACATGCTCCAGCCTGTCCCCAAAGGGTGACAGTCCTGCGTGGGAAGTCACAGCCAGCACATGGAAAGCAGAGGTAAAAGCTCAGAGAAAAGCCACATGCTACAGGGAGCAGGGATGCAAGAGACAGACATCTCTCAGGAGAAGAGGGGGAAAAAAGAGGTTTCTCCATCAGTTGTAGGAGAGACACTTCCTGGAGGGACATCACTGAACAGAAAGTCAGGACAACTGCAGGGCAGGCATGGCCACCAGCTCACACAGACCTTGCTCACACCAGGCTGATGTGACCATCCCTTGGATGACAGGACCATCTAGAAGATAACATCTCTAGCAGGTACCAGCTTATGGGACAGCTTCTTCCCTGAAGCAACAACCTTTCTCAGCTGTGAGAGGACACTTGTGAAGGAGGAAGCTGAGTGACAGTTGCACTGACAGCCCAAGGCAATCTGCAAAGCTTCAAGACAAGGATCCCAAAGAGCACATCAGCAAAGAAGAGCTTTGCAACCAGACGTGTACCAGAGCACACAGTTCAAGCCACCCTAGAGAGGTCCTTTCCTTGGCAGACACAGAGCAAGCTGCCGGAGCCAGGGCCCATTTGTGCCTCAACTTTTTAAGATGTCTGGAGCTAATTTCCCTCCCAGATTATTTGCTAGAAGCAGCTCTTTCATTTGGGCTTAATAATGTTTAATCACCTCCACACTCTGCAGCTGCTTCTGACCAACCCAGAGCTCTCCAGCCTCCTTGGGACACAAGATTAGTCCCTTCCAACCAAACCCTCTCTTTGCCTGGATCCCACCACGTCCAGAACAAGCAACAGAAAACAGCAGCTTTCTGGAGCAAAAGCCTGAGGACTCCATCCCTGGGACCCACCAACCCGTGTGGGCAGCCCAGGTCTCCCCACACTGCTGCTGGATGCCTCGGTGGACAGAGGGACACGGGGACAGCCCGTGCCTGGTGCTGCCCGGAGCCCATCACGTGCAGCAGGCACTCATGCCAGCAGCAGCCCCTGCACCACCTCCCCTCTCCAAATCAGATTAAAGCCACCGAGCTGCTGGGGCCATGCAGGTTGTGTCATTGTAATTAAATCAGATTTACTCCCCACCCTCCCTTTCCCAAAAGGAATTCTAATGGCTGTGCAAGGGGGGAGGGCAGCTAGCATCTCACCAGCTTGCTGAAAGGAGAGGAATCAGGAAATGCAATGCTTAATTCTCCACTTCTAATAATCCTCCACAGGAGCTAAAACCACCCAGCTGGGTGCAGGACTCGTGGCGCCGTTCCCCCACCCGCTCCTGGTCGGAGTTTCACACCAGGATTGATGCCTGAGCATGAGTGGGTTTCCTTTGGGATACAGGGGAACACAGACTAGTGAAGGAGCAAAGCCAGAAGGGGGAGGTTGGTCCTGGTTCACACCCACCACCCGCTCTCCTCTCCCACTGCCGGCAGCATTCCCGGCTCCACAGCCTGGCAGCACACAAGGCTCCTCCAGCCTTCGTGGCCAATTCACACCCAGCTCCAATTGCTCAAGACCAAGGGCAATTACAGGTTTGGGTTTGTTGTTTTCTGATGGCGGGTTAGATGGATCATGTTCCAGAAACCACCAGCGCTGCTTTTCCAAAGCAAACGTTGGTACAGGGCAGGAGAGCTGGAACAGCAGAGCTGGCTCGTGAGGACACACATGCTGCTGGCAGTGGAGCTACTTCCCAAGTGCATCCCAAAACACCCTTGTGCAGGGGGGGACCTCACTCTGCTGCTTCTGCAGGAAAAAAGGCCAGGTTCCTGCTGGCACCACCAGATGACCATAAAGATAGTGAGTTTCTTTTCCTTTCCTGGGATGAAAACACAAAGCCAGGAGTCCTCCAGGATCTCAGGGAGCCAAGGTCCTGCTGCCTAAATTATCTCCAGCAGAACTTTGGGATTGCTGTTGCTATAACAGCCAACAGTTCCTGCAAGAGGGAGACCAGAGGAAGGAGCATTGCAGAAGAAATCCTGCCCTGTCCCATAATCTTATTGATGGGTCAGAAAAGCCCAGCCCTGCTGAGAACCAAGAGCCAGGTGTTCTCCTTCCCTCTGCTCCTCACCAACACAACCATGCTGGCAAAGCTCAAGGACAGAGCAGAATCAGAGCCTCAGGGATCATCTCAGTCCTACACCCCCAGGTCCTTTAGCCCTGATGGTGAGGAAGCATCACTTCCCTCCTGCAAGCTACAGGCCTCTCCTCAGATTGGGCTCTTCCAGGTGGCCAGCAAAGGGGTTTTTTTGGAGACTGAGGGTAGTTATTGAGGCAGGGAGGAAGAACAAACCATGCCCTGAATTCCCAGGTTTCCCTGGGGAGGTGGTGGTGGGGAATTACACTAATTAACATTTAAGTCTGCATTGGGCTGTATTTTTAGCCTACAACAAGGAGATGCCTTTGATTTTCTCATTGTTCTTCTAGCACACAAACCCAAACCCACAATACAAACGGGTCCTCACCATCTTAACCACAGGATCATCCTCCCCTCACCACAGGGGCTCAGCAAGGAAACATTCCTCCCTGCATTTCCACACCAGCAGCACACACCCACATCCCCAGGAGTGGGAAGCCAGCCTTCAAATTACAGCAATTAACACTATGTATATTAATAAATGAGTCTGGTTTTCCTACCAGGAAAACCTGCAGGGGCTTGTTGGCAGAACCAGGAGGCCTGAGCCCTTCTTGCAGCCAACAGGTGAACGGTTGGCATTGCAGGATGAGACCATGGGGAGCTCCAGAGGTCCTGGGAGCTCATCCTGTTCCAATGTGGGGAGATGGAAGAGACTATCAGTGTCCTTCCATGTCCCTAAGCATACAGGAAGCACCAGCTCCTGCAAAGCCACAAACCCCAGGAGATGAAGCTCCACTTCCAGCACTCAGAGGTATCTGCAGGGACTTTTGAAGGCCCCATGCTTGCATCTTCCCTGCACCCCTGTCCCCAGCCACCCCATGCACTCCCAGCATGAGCTGGCTCCAGCAGGGATCAAGCACCAGGAGGAGGGGAGGGAGATGGGGAATATTTGTAATAACTAAGACACTAATCAGCAGGTCACACACCACCTTTCTCCCTCCTCCCGGGCCAGGACCAGCTCCTCATCCCACTCCAGCCTCTTCTTTCATCTGTTTTTTACTTTAAGGCACAGGGTGGATGCAGGTATAAAAAGGAGCCATTTACTCCAAGCCCTGCCCATCCTCATCCCTTTCCAAATACTTCACAGCCTGTTTTCCTTTTCCAGTCAAGAAGGATAACATTCAACGAGCAAGACCAGACACAGGGGGAGGAAACAGCACTTTGCTTCGCCAGCCAAGGCAAATTATGCCACCTATTATGCAAGCCACCCATTCCCATTGCCTGCTGCATGCAAACAAGGGGCTCATTCCACCTTCCCTGGAGCACAAACGAGCCCTCACCCCACGGCCCCATCACCCAGCAAAACCCTGTGCAGGTCTGCAAACCTCTGCCTCACTGAAGGGCATTAGGGCAGGAATTCAAAGAAACATCTGAAATTCATCCCCAAGGAGTTTTCTTGCAGTCAGTAACTCACCATCAAACATCCCAGTTGGGATTCCCCAATGATCCCTCAGGCCACCTCAGATCTGCCACTACCATGGGGCCACCCATGCTGGTCCCCTCCACGTCCCAGGTCCCCTCCTCAGCTGGGCTTCCAGCTCCTGCTGCTCCCCAGAGCACAGACGATATCATCACATTTTATATGGAAAACACTAAAATGGGATCACACCTTTTAAAAAGATATTTCCACCTCGCTGCCTACAGCCAGGCCTTGCCTTTCCCTCCCCCTCCCCACCAGGCTTCACTATCAGGCCTCGAAGCCAGTTTAATTGAAAAAATGTCATTTAGGCTAATTGACAGCAGATGAGTTACACTGCTAAAGAGCAAGGGAACATTTGATCAATGTGAGTTACAGCAGCAGAAAACCAACCATCCCAGGTCTTTGCATCCCACTTGCAGCCCCACTGCCAAAACAGTTCAAGCTGGCAGAAAGAAAAGTAATTAGTGTTTAATTTCTTAACAATTTTTTTTAACTTTCCTTTTAATTGCACTACATAAAACTGTCCTAGAATTTTACAGCCTCCAAAGCTCCGTCCTGGACCAGCCCTCTTTGCTGGTTTTAATTAGGGTGAGACACGGCTGGCACATTAATTTAAAGAGGAGGGGGAGAACATCTCACCACACTCTGGGAAGGTTTTGCCATTCCAAGACCCAGCTAATGTCAACAAGCACCACATGAGCAAGGGGGAGCAGGGCCAGCCCCCCAGAGCACAGTCACAAACTGCTGAGGGCTAAAGCCTCCTGCTCCCCACTGGAAAATGCTCCTTCTGTGCACCAGAAAACCACTCTGCTAGGAGGGAACAAAGGAAATCCCCATCAGAACTTCCTCTCCTTGAAAGCAACCAAAACATGAAGGCTTAGAGAGGAAAGCAAGCTTAGCTTTGAACCTTTGTAGCCAAGTGGCTTTGGGGTTCCTGGGTATCCCTGCAGGATTGGGGCTGGAGGCATCCCAGCCCTGCTGCTCCTGCCCCAGAGGGGTTTATGGAGATGCACACAGCACAGACAGACCCCCAGTGGGAACTGGGCAGGACATGGTCCCCAAACACCCCCATCCCAACCAGAGAGGAGCTCGTGGAGATGAGCCAGGCTGCAGGCTCAGCCGTGGTGGGTAGCAAGAAGGATAAGGAGGGAAGGGCTGGGTGCAGCCCACCCAGTCCCACAGCATCAGAGGGGAATGGGGGTCTGGATGGGTTTGCAGCTGACTGCAGAGCCACCAGCTCTGTGGGAGCAGGGGACAAGGCACTGCCCAGAACTGGGTAGGTGCCACCAGAAGCCATCTCTCTGCTCTCCAGCAGTGTAGGAGCAGAGCACACACTGCTCCACCACACATCAAGTCTCCAAGTTGAACAGAAAACCAGCAAAGGAAAACCAAGTAAAACACCATGGCAAAGGAGCCAACCCACACCCCCACTCAGCTCACACATTGTCCCCATCTATGTCCCTTTGCCCCTGGCCATCCCAGCACAGCCATGAAGCAGGCATGAATGCACCAGCCAAGGCAGCCCAGGGGATGGAGCAGGACAAGCTCTGCACCACACACATAACACTTAGGGCTTTAAAACCCAGGAATTACAATCAAAAACATGACTGGGGAGCATCTATCTCCCTAGGAAGGCACACTAGGATTCAAACAAACAAGCAGCATCTTCACAGCAACACCACAGCCTGCTCTTCCTCTGCCATCATTTTCAGAGGTGATGGGGAAATACCTGATGTAATGGAAAATGAACATATTTTCCTCCATTTTCTGAACTTGGCCCTACTTAGAAACTCTTGGAATTCCTGGAAAGGATTTTTCCAGGGGAAAACAAAGGATTAGTCCCTTAATGAAGGGACAGCAGGCTTGGATTTGCTCAGCTGTGTTGTCTGAAGAACAAAAAACAATAATCAGCTATTTCATTCCCGGGTTCAGCCCTCTTCACACACTAAAATCCCTTGGCAACATCACCCCAACATGACAGCCGAGGCACGTAACCCCCAGCCCCACAGATCTACAGCTCACACCCACCTCAGCCCAGGCCAGGAGCCCAGTACAACATGCAAAACCCAGGAGAAGTTGAGAACCTCACTTACCTCCTCCAACACCCGTCTCTGGTGTGAAGGAAACTGCTCAGGCTCCTCACATCAAGCTGCTGCTTCTCTAGCAAAACCCCCCACAGCCCCCAGACTCTGCTTATAACTGATACCAGAACTAGGGACACCTGGATGGGCTTTGAGAGCTGCTGGGAAACTGGGCAGGGTCACAAGTTGCCCCCAGGTGCTCAGCCTTGCTCAAAGGTGGGGTTTGTTAGAAGCACTAATTAAACAAGTGAGGAAAGCTGTGTGCAACCCGAAAGTGCATCTTGCAGAGGGTGAAGCTGCTGCTCCTTGCAACCAGGACTTGTTTCAAACACATATGGCAATCACAAATATTCTTATTAATCACAAATATTCTCATTAATTGCTATCATTTGCATAGTGTGATTGCAGGGAGCTCTGTAGGTATCCAATGTATCTGGTACTAAGCAAGCCCAGACAATGCAGAGTCTCTGGCCTGAAGAGCTTTCCTATCTCCACATAATCCAGCTATTCTGGCAAGGCCAAAGAGCTTAAAAAAAACCAATCAAAAGTCTTTTTCCATCTTTCTCACAGGCCATAAGAAGTACCATGAATCATTCACACACCCCCTTTGTTTTTTAATAAAGGAATCTCTATTTTTAAGTTAAAAACAACAGTTTGAACCTTTACACCGCAGTGGCAGAGGGACACAAATCCCCAGCTCCACCTGCTGAAGGTGACAGAGCTTTCCCTCCAGGGAGGTGACACCAGTCAAGCATGGAGTGACCAAGAATCACAGATTTGTACACAAACCCCACCTTTCTGGGGGCTTCAGGTTAAGTTTAACCCTAGTTTGTACCAGCACCCTTATCTCCTTGCAAGGACACAGAGCCAGACACTTTCCCCTTCTGCTTGCAGCTAAATTAAGGGTGAAACTTGTCATTTTAGGGGAAGAAAAAGAAAACAAAAAAGGTTGAAATAACTCACCAGCCAACAGAGCCCCCAGAACAGCCCATTTCCCAGACAACCCACACACACATCTCCTCCTTGATCCATTTACAGGGGAACACACACCCCACACATCCCCCCCAGCCCCTCCAACTTCCCCACAATGTCCTGAGGCTGAGCTGGGGGAGGCTGAGGGGTTCCCTGTTTGCAGAGAAGCCTCGAGGAACAGGTCCTTGGCTGACACCCCCACAAACACCCTTGGGAGAATTATGTTGGAAAGGAAAACTATTCTTGCCAGTCCCTGTGGTGCAGATTTCTGATGTTTTGTGCGTGTCTCATGATTTCAGGGCAAGGTGAGCAAGAAAAGCAGAAAAAAATAAGAAATTGGGGGGGGGAAGCACAACTCCAGAAAAGCCCACCCACCTGTACTTCATCCCTGATGTCATTTTCAGCTTGGAGGGACACTGCCTCCCTGTCCATGTGTCCCTGCAGCATCCTGGTGGGACACATCCTGCACACACCTGCAGCTGCCTCCCTACACTATTGAACTGTCCCAACAAAGAGGGGAACGGAGCACATGCAGCCTCCAAATCCACACTCTACAGGCTCCAGGACCTGAGCAGGACCTGGAAATTCCCCCCAAGCTGGCCAGCAGCTCCAGCAGATGGGTTTTACGAGCCCTGGAGGAACAGTAACAGCTAGACGAGCATCTCTAACTGCCTGTAAATACACACCAGATGATGCAGGAACAGATGAAATGGGGCAGAGACAGGGATGAGAATGGAAAACTGCAAGTGGGGGGGATGGCTGGGGCTGGCCTGTGTCCCCTCAGCTGCTCACCTGGGTTCCTCCTCCTCTTCCTCCCTACAATGGCTCCTGGCCTCTAACTTTGTATTTTTTCAATCTGAAGCAAGCAAAATGAACCACCTGCTGTCCCCAAGCCTTCCCATCCCAGATGGACTCAGCTCCCCCTTTTTTCCCAAACAGTAGGGTGAAAGCAAGCACGAGGCCCCCTGCCCACTGAACCTTCACAGGAACAGGATCCTCTCATTAGCAACCCAAGGAGAAACAAATCCAGCTTCCTCAGGCCGTGGCTCATGTCCGTTTGTCCCCAGCTGCCAGCCTCAACACCCCGAGCCCTGGGGCACATCCCTGCCCTGAGCCATCCCTGCTCCCGACAGCACCTGCACCTCGGGCCGTGCCTGGGGTGCTCCTGGATGCTCTACTCTGGAGATGAGCTGGCTCGGGCTTGGAGTCAACGCTGCAGGGAATGCCTGAGCTTCAGGGAGTGGGGGTGTTAAAGTCCCCTCCCCTCTGCCTCTGGTGCACCCGGGGACAGAGGAGGCTGCAAACATGCTCTGAGCAATGCTCAGGGGGAGTGAAAGTGAAGCAGGTGGCTGGGAAGGGACCAGGTGGGGAGGGGAAAGAAGCAGTAAATCGGTAGCAAAAAGGGGGTCTTTAAAGCTGGCCCTGTGTGGCTGCAGGTACAAGCCAAGCTGAATGAGAGGCTCCTCTTGGTGCTTTCAGTGCAGGGGTGAATGGTCATGATGGATTGGGCAGGATCCTGTGAGACGCTTTACAGGGGAAAATAAGCCCAAGGAGCTCTCACCTGCTCCAGGTTCACGCTACAAATCCAAACACCCTCTGAAAATGGTCAGGACACCCTGGCAGGGAGCTCATCCTGCTTGGGGAGATGCTGCAGGTCAAGGCTGGGGAGACTGGAGCATGACAAACCCTGCCAGGCTACATCCTGCACCCCTGGCAGGATTGTGCCTGAGAAAAAGGGAGACAGAAACAGTTCAAAAGAAACTCCTTGAGCGTAACTGGCCAAGCACAGAGCACACCCTTATCAGCACCCATAGGCGCCAGACACTGCAGTGCACACAAAAGGCAAAAGGCAGCCCCTGGGCTGAGCCAACTAGTCTTAATATTTGCATTTGGTAAAGCAAACTAATAAATCCCCATGAGTTTATTCCGTGCTTCCAGTTTGTATTTATTAGGAAGAATGACAGGCAGGTTTTCCTCCTGGTTACACAAGTAAATAGCACTACAGCTCCCACACCCTTCCCTTCCTAACGGCCTGGCTGGCTGTTTGCTCAGGTCTCTACACAGCCGGGACCGTGCGAGTGACCGGCACTAAAGGCCTTTGAAGCAAATATCAGTTACAACCTGCAAAAGATTCACATCCGAGCACTGAGCTCCCCCTCCATCCCCAGAGCAGGATCTGCAGCCACAGGCCTGGAGGACAGGCAGCACTGGAGCCCATCAGCAGGTCTGTGTATGATGGAACTAATGGAGGAACCGCTCCCAGGCAGGGAATTGCTTGGGAAAAGGATGCTCTGGTGTGCACTGGGGGCCTCTGCCTTCTCCACGGGAGTTCAGCCTCGCTAACACCTCAGCCCTCCTGTATGGACCTCATGGGGGTTACCACAGGCAGCTGGGAAGAGCCTGGCCCGTGGTGAGGCCAGACACGGAGAACACCACACGTGGCAGCACCACAGCCACTGGCATCGCTTCCTACACACTCCCTGGGGTGGGGAACCATGGGATGGCCCTGGAGGTGTTTCCCCACAGCCACAGTCCATGTTTCCAGCAGGAGAGGTACCCTGTGGCTCCCCAGCAAGCTGAGCCAACACTCTCACAGCCAGCCCAAAAATCCGGGTTTGATTCCTGGCTGGGAAGCCTGTAACTTGCCCCAAGACTGCTCCTCCACACAGCTGTGGTCTGGGGCATGGCCCTGGTGTCACCACAGCTCTCAGGCCCCAGAGAAATGCATCCAGGGGAGCTCAGAGTGCCCCATAACATCAGTCTTACTCCTGTGCTGGTGCTGGTTTGCTTGCTACGGGTCTGCCACACACAGAGGAGCAAAGACACTCTGTACAGGATGGCTGTGGGACAGTAACCACAGCTGGGTCCCCTCCTGCACCTGTGGGACCCACCTTCACCCAGAGCAGAGTCACCTTCTACTTTGGACCTACCTTGACATGAGCAGCTGTGAAGGGCAGACAATCACCTCCATCCTACCACACTCCAGGGTGTCCATGCACACTGTCAGGTTTACATTATTTAATTGATGCAAATGGGCTTGACATTGGGTTTTGTTGTGGTCTCCCAAAACCCATTATAACCAAACCCAAAATCAGGTGAAGTTTCACACAGTTCTGGGCTTTGCTGTTCTCTCACAGCTTTACCCAAGGGTGCAACATGGTTCTTGAACTCTCCAGTGTTCTTCTGAGCTCAGTGATGGGTTTCAAAGGAAAGGACCCAAGACTCAGTGTTTCTGACCAGATTTCTGCAAGTTTGTCCCAGGGAGGGACTCGCCATGCAGAAAATGCTCAGGGCTCCTACCAGTCACACCAGTGAATGGGACACCAAGTCACATTATAGTGAATCCACACTCATGAGGCTGCTGTGCTTTTTAGATAAAAGGACACCCTTTGTTTTTATAATAGTCAAAATATTTTTAAAATAATAATAAAAGGATACTTTCATTACATAAATATCCTTTTTACGTTGGATTTCCACATGGCACCTTCTGGTGATTCGCATCAAGCCTACAAGGGAGGAGGGAACACAGAATCCAGGGATGTAAAACAATATGATTTTAAGGGGAATTAATTCGCATTTCAGTCACCTTTGAGGTTGCCTGGCCCTGCAGTCGGGCTGTGATGGTTACGGGTTGCAGAAAGGGAAGGGGGAAAGGACAGGGGAGAATTTTTCTGCAAAGCAAAGGCCTTAAACCCTGGGCCTGGCCTCGTTTGGGCAGAGCAGTTTGCCAGAGCACCGGTTTCCTGCGCAATCCAACGCATCCCCTCGGCAGTCCTGTGATAGGCCATGATGTAAGTGTGGCTGAGCCAAGGCAAATGGAAAAGAACATCGAGCACTCACAGAGGCAACAGGTTTTATTAAGAAGTTTAATTGTTTCTGAGGGTGACATTTTCCCCCCATCCTGACGTTCCCCTCGCTGCGGTTTGGCAGCCCCTGCTGCTGTGCCCACCTGGGATGTGCTGGGGCCAAGGGTGCTCAGCCTTTCTCAGCAGAAGGACCCCCCCGAGGCCACCCAGCCCCCTTGGCACAAGATGAGACTCTGCCAGACAGTTTTAAATCCCAGGGCACCACGATGGCCAACTCAGCTTCCACCCCACAGCTCCTCTGAAGGTCTTCACCCCTCCAGCTCCCACCGCAGGCATCGGCGTTTCAAGCTGCAGGCTGGATCCAGCCATCCTCACAAAAAGCCCAAGACCTCAAAAACCATCAAAAAGAGCAGAGGGGTAAAAAAAGAAAAGAAAAAAAAAAATCCACAGCGTGTTCCTTGGAACCGGGCAAGCGCTTGGTCCTTCAGAGGGAAAAGCTTCAAGCTACCATTTGACCCAAGAGCACTTCACCATCCATTGCCAGCACTTCCTGGCCAAGAGGGTAATTTTCCAAAGCCCAGTGGAAGGCAGCTAATTAAGTCCTTTTGGCTCCATGTGGGAGTCAGGAGCAAGATCAGTGCTGGGAGGAAACTCCCCTCTCCAGCCTGGGGATGTGGAGCCCAGCAGTGGACAGGGGGTAGCTGGTGGGGAAGCTGGTTCCAGCAGTGGGTGAAGGAGCCCACAGCAGCCCCTGATGCTCTATCACTCCCCAGGGAGATGCTGGTCCCTGCTGTACCTTTCTCCATCCTCCATCCTTGGGAAGGTGCCCCTGGGTGTTTGGGCCATGATCAGTGCTGCAGCACCTTGGCTGTCTCCTCTCAGGTCCCCACACCCCATGCCATCACCATGGACCCTGTGAAGGAAAAACATGGCGTTAATGGAAGGTCCAGGCTGGTAGGCACCTGATTGTGATGAAGCAAATAATGATTCCTCTTTGGCACTAAATCAGGTGGTTGGAGCAATGTGTAAAAGAGGAGATGCAGCAGCAGCCCCAGAATGTTTGAGCTCACCCTGCACTCAGCAGCCCTGAGGGCTCCTGTTTTGGAGGCTGGAGCCCTTCCCAAGCTCTGGTGGGAACCCGTTATGGCTGAAGATTCCATGTCCAAGTGGACTGGGAGGAGATCTCCATCCACAGCAACTCCTAGTGATGGTCACTGGTGTGACAAGAGCCAAGGATGTGCTGACAACATCCATGGGAAAACCAGCGTTGCTCAGCCATGTCACCCCAGAGAGCCCAGAAGCAGTGGCATCCCTAGAGGAGCCAGCAGAAAGGAGCTGTCACAGGCATTTGAAGGAGATGGGGAGAGGAAAACACAGTCTGACAGCAAACACTGTCCCCAGAATGGGAATGGATCTCATTGATCCCTCTCTGCTCCCCACCTACAAGCTCTCAAATGCACTGCAATGTATTGGAGGATCCAAGCTCCACCATTAAGTGTGGCACAACCAGCTACTATTTAGCTCAGACAAGCTCATGGCCCATTTGGGGAGATTGATCATTTGCTTTCCTCTTTGATTCTCACCCTGTTCACTCCATAAGATCATTAAACATCTTTTCTCCCAAGTAAACGCTTCCTGACTCCTCATCCTGCTCCAGCATTAACCAGGTCTGCACAGAAAGCAGGGTAGAGGTTTATATTAATTTATCCTGCAACACTTATCATCTGTGTACTTTGGGCTCCACAAGAAACACACAAGCAAGATTGGTACCTCCTGGCCAAGATCTCCCACCCTCAGTGGTAGGAGGTATAAACCAGCCCTGTGCCCCCTTCCCAAGGGACAGCCTGACCAGCAGCTTTGGGCTTTCTGGGAAAGAGCGAGCGCAGCGTCTCCTAGTTTGCAAAATGCTGTGCGCAAGTGTCTCTGGCTCTTGTAAATGTGTTAAAAAATAAAACCCTTTAAGAGCTTCCAGATGTTCTGTTGATGTTGTGGTGTTACCCAGCTCCATCCTCCGGAGGCCAATACACAGCCTCAATGAAATCGCAGCAGCCAAGGGGGAGGCAGGGGGAGTGGAGGAGGTCCCAACCCTTTTCCTCCTCTTTCGCCCAACTTCGGCTGTTAACTCCCACGCTGCTGGCTAGAGTGGCTGCCAATCCTCTGAGCACCTCCCTGCCCCACCAGCATCGCCGGGGTTTGCAAGGCATTAACCCCAAATGCCCAGACTCTGGAGTACAATGCCTGGTGGGGACAGGGACAGGGCAGGGAGCTACATATCAGCGGTGGCATCCCAGAGCCACCCAGTGCCCACATGCTGAGCAAGAAGGTCCAGAGGGTCGAACCTCATCACATCCAACATCTGAAGGACTACCAACAACTACCTGCTGCTGGTGTGAAGATGTGACAGGACACAAAGCCTTGTCACGGAGCCCTGGGCGTACCCGCACACGTGTGTGTGCAGAAAGCCGGGCTGGGGACTCTTTGCTCAGGGCGTTGCAGGTCCAGGGCGCTGCGTTTGAAGTTACTGTGAGTGAGCTGCATGGTTGGGAGCAATCAGAGCCCCACCAAGGAGCGATAGCGCAGCTACGGCAGCTCTGATGTGTTATCTCCCCTCCCCGCGGGGGAGGAGGGCAGCCAGCGCTGCGGCTCATTTGAAAACCTGGTAGCGCCCAGAGATCAAAGGCGCTTCCTGATGCGCTCCTCCCCGGCGAAGCCTTTCGGGCCGGGATGCAGCGGGAGCGGCGGGAGCAGCGGGAACACGTCCCCGGTGCGGGAACCGCCATGCATGCTGCAGCTGCAAGGATGGAAGCACCGGGAATGAGGGTGATGGTCCAGCCCGGGTGGCTGCAGGATGTCCCTCTGCCCACATCGGGGACACAAGCACGTCCTTACCGCACGGGTTAGGTAAGGCAGGGAAATGGTGTCCAGGTAGGTTCCGTGCCATGGGGCTGCCCCATTTTAACCACACACCGTACGACAGTGCACTCTGTTTTGTCCCAAATACACCCCCGCCCTCCCCCCCCCCCTCAATAAAGGACCATCCTCCCGGCCCCCACTGGCCTACACAAACCCCACTCAGGACAAACCTCCTTCCTTCCCCACCATCTGCACATCGCCCAGCACTAAACCTACGCAGAGGATAGTATCTCGGGTTGCAATTTGTTTTTTCCCCGGGTCGGTTCCTCCCACAAACCCCACGGTTCCCAGCAAGGAGTCATCTGCTTCCCCGTGCCCTGGACCGCTCCGGCTCCCGGAGGACGAGCAGCAGCAGCAACGCCGGGCCACACACAACGAGCCCCGAGGCCACCAGCGCCTCCTGGCCACCAGCCCCCGCGCTGTTGTTGTCTTCCTCTCCACGAGCCCACCGCAACATCCCAGGAGAGCAGGGAGGGATGCAGCAGGCTCTGGAATGAGGGCACAAGCTGCCTCCACGCTCAGCAGCAGCCGCCCCGGGAAGAAGAGTGCATCTGTCCAGAGCAAACAGAGGAGGAGGCACTGAGTTTGCAGCAGGAGCAAGGATCATCTGTGCATTTGGAGATGGGGATCGGCCTCCCACCCTGTCACCCCAAACATGTGTTTGCAAGGAGCAGGGCAAAGCCCAAGGACAGAAATGGGACTTTTGGCTGCAGAGATGGCAGCATCATGTCTATGAACAGCTTGAGCACACAGTGTGTGGGCAGCAAAGCCAAACAGGAAAGGAAACCAAGAGCCAGGGAAATGGTTCTGGCAGCACTGGCGTTAGGGCTGGAGCAGCACTCACACCTCCCTGCTGCTGCCTCTCCCCGGTGTCCCTGCTTCAGACCCCTCACCCTGCTCAGACATGCCCCAATTCCACTTTTACTGTCAACATGCTTCCCCTCTGAAGGGCTGGATTTAGAAAAATGCAGCTAGAGAGCTGGAGCCTGTTTGCAGGAACCAGTCCCAGCTCAGCAGCGTTGGCACCTCATTGCATTGTCCTCACACGTGCACCCAGGCAGGGCTCAGCCTGGGCCCAGACCCCTGCAAAGGGGAAGCCCCAACGTTTCCAGGGCTGCAGAAAAGACCTGGACGCATTGAAGTACCTGTAAAAGGATGGGGCTTCAGACCTGTACAACCTTGTTGGCCTTACCCCATCCAAACCTCCAAAATGTGGGGAAGAACAGAGGTGAGGGGTGGCAGGAGGGGCACATGGGGTCCTGCTGTGCCCTTCGCGTCCCATTCAGCAACTTGATACAGCTTTAAAGTGATTTAGGGTTTAGAGATGCAGGTTTATTCACATGCCCCAACGTGCTTAATGACCAAAGTGCTCTTCAGTGAACCCAGCGATGTCAAATAAAGTCAATGAGGCAAGTGGATTAAAGAAAAAAAAATAATGCCAAAGATCTGAGAGAGATGAAACGGACTCGTTGAGTCACAGCCCGTGCCTGCCAACACATGGTGTCCTCCCTGGCCTCAGCAGTCAGGGGACAGCCAGGCCTCCTGCAAAGGGACCACTGCTGCTACCAGCCATGGGCCAGCTCATGCCCACAGGCCAACAGCTCTTTTCAGCAAAAGACTGAGCTTGGCAGCACTGGTAAGGAACAGGGTCCAGTACCTGAAGGGGCTACAGAAAAGCTGGGGAGGGACTTTTTATAAGGGCATAGAGAGATAGGATGAGGAGGAATGGCTTTAAACTGGAAGAGAAGAGAATTAGATATTAGGAAGAAATTTACTGTAAGGGTGGTGAGACACTGGCCCAGGCTGCCCAGAGAAGATGTGGATGCACAGAATAGCACATGGTGGGACATCCAGCATCTCCTGTCTGGAACTACTGCCTCCAGCTACCTGCGTCCACACAATGGGACCATCCACCTGGCTCCATGGGTGACTCAGGCTGGCCCTGGGGACCTCATGTCCCCCAGTGACATCTCACAGCCCCATCCAGCGGAATAGGCACGCTCCAGCCACGAGCCATCAGGCACTCCTGCCACAGGACCCATTCCTCTAGCAAGGAGGCAAGTTGGCCACATCTAACTGCAGGGGCCAAATTCCAGCCCTGGGTCCCATGGAGACCTTCAGTCAGCAGAAGAAGGGAGCCCAGTAGTGGAAGAAAGGAGCCCAGCAGTGACCAGCCCATGCAACCTCATCCCTGAGCAATCCAGAGGAAAAAACAGCAGGATGGGAGGGGGAATCCTAGCCTATACTCCCCAGCAGACAGCTTCTCCCCATCTCCTCATCCTGCCTCCTAGGACACATCTTCAGAGCCATGTTTCCCTCAGTGTGGCTTTAACCACAGGTTCAGTGCAACCCTTTGACACCACTGCAAGGCAGATGAGCCTTCTCCTTAAACCACCAGCCTCTGTTGCAAGAGCTAACCTAATTCCCGGTGTTTCAGTCCAAAGAGATTATCTTCACTTACTAACCTAAAGCATGCGCTCCAAAAGCCTTGCCAAAAGCCCAGCCAGCCTCAGAAGAGATGTCATTAAAAACCCCTTCAGCTAGAGAGGAAGCAAAGCAAGTGTTTTGTTCCCATGCCGCCCTTTCTGGTAAGGTGTTAATAAATAACCAGGGCCCAGACAGGTGCTGTCAGCTCCGCATGGAGCTGCCGTGACTCACCGACCTGCCACGCTGCAAACCCCGTGAGTCACGGGTAGAGGGTCCCTGCAACCAAACCCACAGCCACAAACCCACCAAGCCCCGAGGGAATGCTCAGGGCTGGACCACAGAGGGGTCAGACTGTAGGAGACCGCCCTTTAGGCCTGGTAACTTAACCCACAGGGAATTTGTTGGGAGCTCTAAGAGGCAACACCCCAGGAAAACTCGCAGCAGTGAGATGCAGCAGGTGGAAGCTGTGGGAAGGGTCCTGTGTCTGCTGCCAGCGTGGCAGCAGTCTCCTGGTTTCCCACAAGGGAAATAAAAGGGAATGGTTGAAGTCACCAGTGTTGCCCAGTCGTGTCCCAGGGGATGAGGGTCCAGGAGAGATGCTGGGATGGAGGTGGAGGCTGGCAGCAGCTCAGCGCCACCAGGATGTGCTCAAAGAACAGCATCTGCTGCAGCCCAAATCATCAGTCCCAGCACCAGGTGCAGGATTCCTCCTCACATACCAAGCCCCTGAGACCTAAACACAGACACTCACCTGAGAAGAAGTGAGACTAAAAACACACCTTTTAACACCCCCCCAACAGAAACCCCTCCAACGACTTTCTCCATACTCACATACTCCAACCTGTTCTGCCTGTGGGAGGAGGCCACCTCCCTCTCTGGCTCTTTCGAGCAATTTTTCCCCCACCTTCCACTCCTTTAAAGTGATGTGTCATGTTGAGACTGACAGGCAGGTGAAAGAATGAAGAAAGTCTCATTCTCCTTCATTTTTGCAACAAGGTGATAAGCACAGAGCGATGTGGGGGCTTGAAGAACATGGACTCCAGGAGAGGCTGCAGGCAGGTTTCGGGCGGGCTCCAGCACCTGATGACAGTTCTGGCTCCTTCATTAAAAGCATCCCCAAAGTGATAACACCCTGACAGCCTGACAGATGGGCCTAAGCAGCGAAACGATGTTCCCTGAGCATGAACTTTGTTAACCTCCCAGGATTTTTCTTCTTCTGCCAGACATCCAGGAGTCCCCACTGCAGGCAGACAAGAGCTGAGCAGCCACTCTTGATGTCTACTGTCAGCAGGAGTCCCTGATGATCCATCCAATCCCTGGGCTCTTCCAAGTGAGCTGGAGAGCTTTTCCCCCTCTTCCTCTCACCAACAGGGAGAGCAAACCCTGCAGTGCTCCAGCGAAAGCCGATGCCCCAGGCACAAAGGCCATATCCTGATTGACCACAGGGCCATCTCCAGTGCAGGCACAAGGGTTTCCCACAGCCCCCAGAAGCCCCAAAGACCCAGCACTGCTCCCTCACCAGCTAAATCCTCCTTTATTAGGACCAGACTAATTCAGCCTTAACCCAGAAATGCCTTAGGAGCTCCCTTAATCCCATAGCAAGCGTTCCCCATTGCAGGCTGCAGGTGCCAGGAGCTTTCACCTTCCCACAACAGCCCACCACCACAGCAGAGCTGGTCTCCAGCCTTCTACAAGAGGCTCCTTCCCAGCTCCCAGGCTGGACCTTCCCATCCCCTGGGCTGTCACATCAAAAGAGCCACCAATGCCAGTGCACATCGCACAAAGGCACAAAGCAGCCTTTGCTCTCCACCATGTCTCATTCTCTCCCCATATTTTGTGGTGTCTAATCCCAAAAAGGAGGAATAGGATGCACTCAAACCCTGCATTCAGGCTCCTCTTGAGCACCCTGGGGTCTCCTCAGAGCAAGACCTCCACCTGCTGCCCACAGTGCTGGCAACAACCTCCCAGCCTGCCCTGCAGCACCTCCTGTATCCAGGCAGAGGCAAGCAGGGATGGAGCCCCAGGATAAAAGGGGTTACCATCCTTATTCCCACACCTCTCTCTATTCCTATATCCTGGTGCAGCAATGCACTGGCTCACAGGATGGGGAAAGCACTGCAAAACCTCTTGCTTGGCTCCAGGGAGGGGATGGGTTCCGTCATGCAAAACCCAGGGTTCCATTCTGAGGATGGGCTCTGCTCCCTGTGGTCTGGGGCTATTCAAAGCCTTCACATCTGGGTCTAGGTGTTTTCTGGGGAGCTTTGCATCAGGGAGGGAAACCCAGATAAGGGTGCAAAAGCCCCCAACACTGGAGTCCTGCCCTTGCTGGGGAGACAGTCCCTGTCATCACCCCCTGCCCTCTGAGATGGGCCCCGCTGGGGAGTAAAAACCATCCGGCTGCACATTTATGTTGCAGCTTTGAGCTGATTTCTGTCCCTGAGGATTACCAATTTAAGCAGTGTTTTTTCCTGTTCTGACCCTAAGCTGATTAATTCTCTGTGCCCCCCTTCCCCCTGCTTCCTTTTGCATGAAAAAATGAGGATACGAAATTCTGGCAGAGTGTGCCAAGGCAGAGAGAGCAGGATCACAGCCACCCAGCACAAGCCAAGCACAGGGAGGATGCTCCCAACCCAAGGGGGAGCACAGGGAGGATGCTCCCCGCAGTGGTCTGGATCCTGCCTCCCCTACAGAGCCAACAGCTCTGGTGCTGGCTCTGCAGTCAGGTTCAAACCACAGCTTTACAATCTTTATCTTGTAAAAGATAAAGAGAGGAAGGAAAGGAACCAATAACCCTGAGGGAGGGGAGAAACCTCCCCATCCACTGATCCCAGCTGGTCAGGGTGAGGCCCATCAGCTCCAGCATCGCTCTCCCAGTGTGATGGAAACAACTGGAGACGCTGGCATGGACTCATCCAGGAGCAGCAGAACGTGTCCTGGCACAATCCAGCCACCACTTCCTGAGAGCAGGAGCCTCCTCTTCCAAGTACCGGCGCTCCCGGTGGCACGTAGCCCAGCACACCAGCGAGTCCTGTGACACGCCAGGGTTTGCTGCTCTTAAAGAGAGGAACTGGGGGGGGCTCAGGGGCTCTGAGGGTGCAGAAGCTGCACCTCTCAGGGAGCCTCAAGGGCGGGAGCTTCAGGGCACATCTTTGCTGAGGTGACACAGGAGCTTGGAGACAGGCTTTGATGGGACAAGCCACATCCCATTGCCCACCAGCACCACGGCTGCAAAGGGGCTCCTCACCCATTGGGCACTGGCAGATGGAGAAAAGCAATTTTGTCTGCAGGGTCTTTCTGTGCAAGAGCCTGGTCCCTACTGGGAGACAGCTCCAGTCACCCCTCTCCCGAAAACCCTGGGCTACACCTGGCTTTAGCTCCTGGACCTGATCCATCACACCCAGCCAGATGAACCCTTTGCCACCTTCTTCCACGGGAGCCACCAAACATCATGCCTGTCCACCACTCCTCTTCCTGTGGGAACACATCCAAAGCATCCCTGGCTCCATCACATCCCAGCACCCCTGATGCTACTGATGGAGATCCCTAACAGAAAATAATCCCCTAAAATTGCCTAAAACCACAGAGCAAACCCAGAGCAGAAACCAGACGTGCCAGCACATCTCTCACACACAGACACAGGCCCAGCCAGCTCTGCTGTACAGCAGGGAAGCACAGAGCACACCCAACCCTATAAAAAGATAATTATACAATCCACGGTGGTAAATTAGCACAGCAAAACACTGTTTAATTCTCACAATGCACCTCAACACTGGATCAAGAGGTAAAATTACCTCTCACCTGCAGCGAGACAGGCCCCCAGGTCAGGATTAGGGCTTATTGCTGAGGCAGAGTGGGAAACTACAGCAAATGCCCTCGCCCAAAATTTGGCCTCTAGAGAGGAGCAAAGTTGGGCTGTTTGTCCCTTCTGGATGCTTAGAACTGAAGAGCAACAACAAAAATCCTTTATGTGCATCAATCAAGGCAGGAATCTGAACCATAGATTTGCTGGTCTTATGTTTTCACATGGAAAGGCATAAAACTTGGGGAGCTTTTTTTTTTTAAATGTACTCCGTTTAAATAACTTGTGGAACAGAAAAAAAAGATGGATAGAACAGTTTAGTCTCACAGCTGGTCCAGTCCAACCCAAAGACGTGCAATCAAAAGAACAAAACCCCCTGAAAACAAACACACAACTCAAGAACCATCCTCACTTGCATTGTCCTGCCCTGAGCTCAAGTCCTCAGCACTTTCTAGAATGAGAACCAACAACAAAGATATAGAAACAACCCCCATCTCCTGCCCTGCTGGGCTTTAAATGAAAGGGGGGAAAAAATATAAGAAAAAGGGTTTTGTCTGGTTTAATACAAGTTCGTTGACAGTGGGGAAAGCTCTATGGGAAAAGCAAGTTTTAAAAAAATAGTTTTAATGGACTTAATAAAAATGTGAATTTTTTTTAACACCCCCACTAACACAAACCTATTCCAGATCATTCTGCAAATGAAACTTGACCATTTGTGACCACATCTGGGCCTGTTTGGGCTCAGCGTGGCCCAGGGATGCTGTGCTGTGTTTCTCATGGGTTGTCCCGAGTGGTCACATCCAAAGAGAGACAAGATGGGATTTCTGCACTGCCAGGCTGGACAGAAGGACTCCAAGATTCAGTCCAGGGATGGGGAAGGTTCAAGGTGACCCCTGAAAATCCCTTGGGACCATTCCCAGGAGGAAGGAAAGCAAACAGCACCTACCAGCCAGGTGACCTCAGCAGAGGGCATGTACTTTCAGCTGAGCATTTCCTAGAATTAGTCAGGAATTTTTTGAGACTGTTACTGGCCGAGAAATGCCAATTGGTTGAAACTTAAACTTGATGCAGGAATAGAAAAATGTAGGTCAGGGAAAAAAGCAGCCAAGTGAAAAACTCCTTGTTCCCCAGCACGACGCCTGGTCCAACCAGCCCTGCGGTGCTGTCCCCAGGGCAAAAGGTGTGGGGAGGGCTCGAGGCCAGGTGCACCTGGAAAATGGCTCAAACCTCTGGGATTTACAGGGCAAAGCAGGCATTTTGGTGGAGCTTGTGGACAGGGAACATCAGCAGTGCTGCCACGGTGGGGCTCCTGCTGCCAGGGCATGCTCAGCCTGCCCCAGCTTGCCACCGGCCTCAGGGCACACACCGATTTTGCACAATTTCTATGTCTTTCCCAGTTTTTCCAGGTACTCTGCCACTCAATTTAAGGCACAGATTGCAGCAGAGGGGTAAACGCCTGCTCCCATCATCTGGACAAAATCACCTTGGAGTTTCCGACGTGCCCTGTGGCAAAGCAGGGAGGGGAAAGCCAAAAGGCAGCGACTTCCCAGCACAACATGAAATGCAACCAGGGCAGCACTACTGCTCCTCCAACACCATCCTGATGTTTGAGCCCAGAAACACACCAGCTGGTGCATAAAGACAGCAAGTTTCATGTGCCCCATTAAGGAGTCCAAAAAACAGGGTTTGCTCAGGACAGAGACACACTTCAGTGTTTGTCACCCAAAACCCAACAGGAATGCTGAACAGACCCCCAGGATAAACAAACCCCTTTGGCTCATTCTGCCCAGCTCCATCTCCTTCCCCTCAGTGACATCCAACATAAGATCCATGTGGAGACAGATTTGCCAGGAAAATCCACCTCCCAGAAAAACAGATGATTACCCCAGCAACCATGGGGCACCCCCAGATGTCTCCCCTCCCAAGTTGGGGAGTAACTGACCCCTTTTCAACACCTTCCTGCATCACAGCTCTGGTTTATGGAGCTAATTCAGTTGTGCCTGTTGTCCAACACCTGCCATGCAGCACCCACACCAGCTACCCAGCTCAGTCACCTCCTGCAATCCCACCTTGGTTTGCTTTAATTGAGAAAGCAAAAAAAAACCCAAACAAACAGAACGAAAAAACCCCTCTTAACCCCTCAGTTTTGTTTTTCTGGCCCTTGATTTATTGATTGCCCTATTCCCTTTTAATAGGCTGTCCCTGCCAGAGCCAAGGTGTTTCCTGTGGGAAGCTGCAGGCACTGTGGCTTGAGGAGGTCCTGCCACGTGCAGCCCAGGTTAGGGCCTCTCCTGGCTCCAGCAATGAGACCTGGTCACCAGCATCATCCTCTAGAACTGGGGAGGAAGAAGGCTGGGTGCAGCTGCATCCCCACTGCAACCTCCATCCTTCCATCCCTTCATCCTGAGCAGGTCATGGTCCAGCCCTGCTTGTCTCCAGAGGCAGGTTCCCCCCCTTGCAGCCACCTTTCAGGTCTCTGCTCCCAGTTCCCAGCACTCAAACAAAAGCAGGCCTACAGCAAAGAAAGCTTCAAGACATTTTCATGTGACAATGAAAGGATCGCACGCACAAAATACTATTTTTTCTAAGCTACACTCACCCCTGTGTTGCTATAAAATCCATTCTCTTTCCTCAGAGACAAAACACTGTCAGTGTGCCAAGAAACCCCAGCAGACAGGTGATCCTCATCCCACACTTACAAGCATCACACCCACAAAACCCACAGAATCAGGGGTGATGAGACCTGAACACCTGAGGCTGCTGAGTAACAACCGAGTGACACCTGGACAGTTTGCAGAGATGCTCTGAACTTGTGTTTGAACTTGCTCCATTTCCCTTCATTTTGGAATACAAACAGGGTTGAGCTTTCAGATGTTTCTCTCCAGCACATAACCACCCTCTTTTAAACCCAAGAACCCAAGGGCAGAGCAGCTTCATCTCAGCCCCATCCTTAAGGCAGGTGAGGAGAGAAACTGCGGCCAGTGCTGGAGGAAGGCAAGAGGAGCCTGGCACTGCCCAGCCTTCCTCCCACCACCCTCCTCCTCCTTGTTGCCTTGGGCATGATCCAGGGCACTCTGCCCACAAGGAGAATTCCCAGAGGATGAGATCTACATCTCATTTAATTAAAAATTTTCCTTTTAGATCAAATAAAGAGGACTCTGCCCAGCCAAGGACTGGAGGAGTAGAGCCAGCCAGCTGCCAACTCCTGAGCCTGCTGGGTTTTCCCTCCCAGGTTGGATGCAGAACCTGGAGCAGAGGCTGACCCAGCATCCAAGAGGGAACTCAGAGGAGCTGGAGATTTTTGGATACGTAGCCACAGAGGATGGATAAAAACACATCCTTTACTGATGGCAATCCACATTCAACCCAGCTAACCTGTCCCCACATGTTGGGATGCTGAGGGCAGGGAAGGACTCAAAGAAACAAGTCATGAGAGGAACAGCCCCTGTGGTTTTCCAGCTTTTCATCAGCTTTATGGCCTCTCTTCTGTAGATTGTCCCCAATTCCAGACCTGGACCAGGCAGTCACAGATCCCCAGCCCATTAAAGGGAAGCCAGAAACCACACTGCAACGTTGGAGACCTCAAGCAACAAGAGTAAGGGCAAAAACTACAAACCTGCCCCTACCTGTGCTCCTTCCCCAGCCCCTGTGACAAGGGGGGGGACCCACCAGCCCCCACCTCCAGCCATTCCAGGCTCCTTAAAGCACCTCACTGAGGATGGCAATGCTGAACCTGCTCTTGCACCCCCGTGGAGGAGTGGGTGCATCCCCCAGCTCCTGCCTGCCCACTGGCACAGCTCCACCAGTTCAGACTGGGGAAAACTGCTCCAAGCCACATTTTTCATCAGTGCAGCAAGCAGGCTTGGCCTCTCAACAACCAGATTTTTTTAACTTATATATATATATATATAAAAATATATATATTTTATATATATATATATAAAAATATATATATTTATATATATATATTTATATATATATATATATATATATATATATATATATATATATATATATATATATATATCAGTCTAGCTACACTGCTGGCTGAGCCCCAGCTCACTGCAACTGGGGCCAATCCCCAGGATAAACACAGCCTACCTGGGTTTATAAGTGCCAGAAGCATGTAGGCACCGTGCACCATCTCTTATATAAACAGCACTGCAAAAACAGCCCCGAGCACTGCAGGAACACTTGTAGGACGCGCCGTACACGGGGTGAAGTGTTTGGGAACATTACTGCAACACAGCCCGGGGGGAGATGCTTCTCCCCCTCCTGCCTGCCCCATGCAGCAGCCTTAAAGCAACCCTGAGCACAGCACAGCATTTCAGCCCTTGACCCACATGCAAGGCTTGGTTGGATGAAGAGGATGGTGTCCTGCAGCCTGAGATGCTCTCAACTCCCCGGGGTCCAGGACATGCAGCTGGAGAGGTTCCCATGCCACCCACACCTGCCAGGGCAAGGATGGTTGGTGCAAGTGCTGCCAGCACAGGAAGGGCTGGGAGGCAGCAGAGCAGGCAGGGAGGGACTGAGCCCCCTGGATGGGGAGAAAAAGAGCAGCAGAAAAAGCCAGAAGGTGCTCAAGAGCTACACAAAAGCCAGGACTGAGGTTTCACACCCCCTGGCTGTCCTCGAGGTGCAGTTGCTCTGTCTCTGCACTGGCAGGACAAACACCCCTGGCTCCAGCATCACCAGCTGGTCCCCACAGTAAAGCTCCATCTTGCAAAGATGCAAGGAAATACTCCTGCCCCAAACAACTCCACAAGCAGGTGCAACAATTCTGGCAGTGCCAATCTTTTCAAAGCTGTTTCAAAGCCCTGTGCTTCCCCAGCCTTTCTCCCTCTACCTGCTCTTGCCCTCTAACCCTTCACATTCAAGCACATGGGCAGCTCAGGGAGGGTTAAAAGGTGTGTGCTCCCCTCCCTCCTCACCCCTCTCTTCCCGGCATGGACTTGGAGACCGGAGGCTCTCCAGATTTAATCTCCAAGACAAACATACTGTAGCTGGAGCCTGCTCCATTTGCACTTCGACCACAGATATTAAACAGCAGCAGCCAGGCTGACAGCCCTGCCCACCCCACCCTGCAGCAGCATTGCATCCCCCCCTCAGGCTTTTGCAGAATTGAGGCCCTGATGAGTTGGTTCATCTCAAAGAAGCCACCGTTTTATTCCCTTTTCTCCTGAGATCCTGGTGTGGTACCTAGAAACATCAGGAGGAAGAGGGATGGAAGCTGCTAAAAGCCACTTGATACAAGGCAGTGGTTTGTACATTGTTCAGGGTGGTTATTTTTTGTGGTAAAAGTAAAAAAAACAATGTCAGACCAGAACGTGCTGAGTACATCTCACAGAGATGCAGTTAACACCTGGACATGTTTGGAGGAGGAAGGAAAAGGTCTCCAGGCTATTTGGCAACACGAGCCTTCCAGTAAACACTTATCTCACATTTTATGTTTCAGTCGGAAGTGGAGAGATTTGGTTCATTTTCCAGGAGGAATGGGAGAGGTGAGTCTGCCAGTGCAGAGCGGAGCTGCCAGGCTCAGCCCCGAGCTGTGCCACAGAAAGGGCCAGTGGAGGCAACACCAAAAGTCACCTTCTATCCTTAAAACCTACAAAGAACCACCTGTGATTATCAGGGTCCCTTCATGGACCAGCTTTCTGGACACCGAACTTCTTTCAACAGAGAAACGTATTTTCATGTAATATTGTGGGACTTCCAGGAGAGAAGAATTCCCCCAACCAAGCTTACAACCTCCACTACAGCCTGGAGAACAGGAGCTTGAATGGGGTGAAAAGCTCAGGATCAGTCTGGAGCTGGCACAGGAGAGCACAGCAAAGGGCCCAATCCCAACCACCATGAGCCACTGCCCAAAATCCAGCTATAAAATTGCTTTCTGAAGATGATGCCTGGATTAATTGCAGGCACATACACACTGATGTTTTCATGAAAAAGGCCATTATAGAAAAATTGTGGGAGCAATAAAAATATAAATAGTCCTCAAGGCACCACAAATTGATGCCATTTTAAGTGCATTTATTTTTTTCCTTGAAATCTGCAGGGTGGTATTTAAAGATGAAGAGAGAAGGAGAAATACGTGCTGCTCTGTCCAAAAGCCAAACACCCCACAGAGCTCCAGTGGTCTCCTGAAGCTCCAGGGCCCTGGTTGAATGTCCTCTCCACACCTTTTATGTGCCATCCCACTGAGAGACATCAAGCATTTCACCCCAGCTGCAGCCTGAGCGTGGTGGCTACCAGCCCCTGAGAAACACCCAGCTCCCCCCACCCAAATCAATTCTCAATATTTGCCTTTGTGATATCAAAAGGCAACCACAGCCTGATTCCTGAGGTGCTCTGCACCTCGCTGGTGGTCCCTAAATAAGCAGCCAGATGAGCTCACCCCAAACATCCTCAGGTCTTTGTGGGCAGCCTCAGTGCAGGCCACAGCAACCTTCAAAGGAGCCTTCTGAACAGGGAGGCACAGTTCCCTCCCAGCCACCATCCTTCTCCAGCTGGGTCCACCCAGGGGGACATGTCTCAAAGTAAACTCAGTGTTCTTGGGGTTTACCCAAAATACAAGGCAGGCAGGACAGACAGACGCTGGAAAGGCAGCAAGTGGGGAAAGAGGAAAAGCCACAATCCCTGGTGCTCTATCCAAGTCACGAGTCTGGTGAGTTCCCCGTGGTTCGGTCAAGGGAAGAGGATTTTTCCTGGATGGTACAATTCCCTGCTCACATCTCTCCAGCCCAAGGAGATGGACAAAGACAACAGTGTCCCTTTGCCCCTGCCTCTCCAGGAAAGCTGGGACAGACCAAATGCTTCTGACACCCCAGAGAAGCAGAGTGCCCCAGGGACAGGGTCCCCCATTCCAGGAGCTGTGGTTTCATGGACCAAGAAACTCCTGTATGTTTTCTCATCCTCTTTGGGACTGGGCTATCCAGGTCCACAGGCTCCAGGAGAGGTGGACTTGGGGAAATGAAAGCAATTGTCTTCTGCAGCCACAATAACAAGCAACTGCCACCAACGCATGGAGATGTCCTTGCACCAGGTCAGGGAGGTGGGTACCACCAACCAGGATGAGGGAGACAGCATGGAAACAGCTCTAGAGTCCAGGAATGGCAAAAGCCCTCAGGTTTTTACTGTGTCCCACTTAACTACTGCTGGAAAAGTCATCAGCAGACCCTGCAAGTCGTTCTCTGTTTATCCTGGCATGTGGGTCACCCTGGGCTGCAGCAGCTGGGGCCACCACACTGTGCTGCAGCTCACAAGTGGCATGAGGAGCTTGGAAACCCTGCAGCAACATCCACCTCCATGGTGGGGACAGCACAGGGAAGAGTCAACTCTTGCCTCCACCCCACCAGTGGAGAACACGTCTCAGGATGGAGTTTCACCCTCCATACCTTGGGCTTGGGACAGTGCACAGGAGAGCAGGCTGAGCTCCCCGAGCTGTCACGTAGTGGTGGTCCATCAGAAATAACTGAATTCCAGCCCAGCAGCAGTCATGCTTTAAGAGGTGGCACAACAGAAATCCTTCTCTCTCACCTATGGCTTGTTTCCTTCCAAAACATCAAATCCAGCTTTTTTTTTTTCTTTTGCACCTTCCTCACTGAACTCCCTGGGTTTTCACTGAGGCAAGGGATAAAACTCCAGCTCCTCTCTCTGCTTGACAAAGCAGCAGCATCACTGTCCATGTCACACAGATGGGGAAACTGAGGAACAGGGAGGTGATCACTTCTGTCCTAGACCCAGGAAAGCCACCCAAGGCCATCAGCTCACCCCTCCACAGCTCATTGCCAAGGGAAGCACTGCCAGCGTGATGGACTTGTTGTACCCTGACTCCCACAGATGGGCCAGGAGAGCTCTCCTGACAGCTTCACCTCCTCATGACAGCAATAATCATATTAACCTATTCATTAGATGCTGCAGCACTTCTAGGCAACTTCACTAGAGCTCACCCAAGAGCAGCACTGGCTCCGTGCACACCCTGGGTGCCCTCTGTGCTCCCCCTGCACTGCTCCACTTTCTGTCCAACCGGTTCTGCTCTTTATTTTCATTTCAGGGAGGATTATCAGCCCGGAGATCTAGGGCTGACAGCTCCAGAAAACCCACCTGCCACCCAGGGCAAGTGTGGCCAGGAGCAGGGATTGGGTGGTTGCCCCAGGTCTTGTGTGGGATCAATCAAGGAATAAAATCGCCTCTTGCAAACAGAGCATTTACTAACTGCACTTGGCTGGAAGTTTTTTTAACCACGGACCAAGATGCTTTTTTCATTCGAAGTCTCAGGAAATGATGATCTGGGAAGGAAGAGTTTCTGCACTAGACAGCAGGGACAGCTGTGCAGTCTTCAAACATCTGGTTTGTAACACCCGGGAGCCCATTTTGGCCAACAGCCTCATGGTTGGAGCACAGGGAGTGTTAAAGGGGCTGCAGCTGCTGGGGAGAGCCTGGCAGGGCTCCTGGCACCCTGTGGGTCTCCAGCCATCCTGCACAGCAGATCTGCACAAGGAGCCCAAGATGCCACCACAATAAGTCCCTACCCCAAGTTACCTGCTTTGAGAGCCAGGCTGGCTTTTCTTGCCCCTGTTCACAAGCAGAGCAGTGATGGTTGGTAACACAGTTCCCCTGCAGCACCCGAACCTCCCTCCCAACAGCAGGCAGCCAAAGCCCCATCCCTGCCCAGGGAGCCCCCATGGGCTCAGGAGCCTGCAGTGGGCTACCATGGATCAGCTGACAACACAACCTGTTAACACATCCAGGCTGTCTTACTAAGTCAAAGCCTTCTCTCCATCACCACTGGAGCAAAAGGCCTCCCCAGGCCCTGAGCTGGTGATGCTCAGCATGATTTGCCACCCTTCAGACATGGAATAACCCATCACCACTTGAAATTGAGAAGAAACTCCAGCCCACAAGGCACAAAAACTCTCAAAAGCCAAATCACCCTGCAACCCTGAACCATCCCATGTCCCTTGGGTGCACAGATTTCAGTCTTGCTCCATCTTGGCCTGGGGACAGAGTGGAGACGGATCTGCAGATCCAGGCACTTTCCCTTCTCACCTCAGGGAACATGCATGAATTTTAAAATTTCCTGCCAAGTATCAATTGTGCAGATGTTGAATTCTTGGCAGGGGCCTTGAACGTGCTCCCTGAGGTACTAAGGAAAACTCTCCTGACTCTGAACACATTTCTGAAGACCTGTACCCACATCCTGGCCTTGCAGCATGGTCCATGCAAGCAACACCATGAACAGGGGCAACACCCAGGAGAAAAAAAAAACAACAACAACAAAACAAAAGCAGAGCAGATTCTTGCTGTCTACAGGACTTCCATCTTGCTGTGCTTTGCTTTCCAAAGGTATAAGCCTGCTAACTACATCGGTCCTGGCCCCAAATGAGCAGGGATGATAGAGCCAAAGCATCAATCACCTCCTGGGATCCAGCTGAAATCAGTCACACACCTCAACAGCACAGAAAACCCGAGGAGAAGCCCTTGGGAACGCGGGCAGGCATGGACATGCACATAACCCCCTCCCCAGCCAGACAGTCCCCCACCCCAACTCACAACACAGCAATTTAGGAGCTGTAGGAAACGGGAGAGGAGCTCTGCAGCAAGGCAACCTGCATGCCCAGCCCACTTAGTTTGCATGAGCACAGCTTATTTTCCTGAAAAATCCGTATGAAAACCAAGGAGAGAAGCCACACAGGACTGAATAGGAGAGCTGAGATACGGGGAGAGGACTGGGCTGGGGATGAGAGGGAGCTGGGATGTGCAGGAGTTGTGCTGGGTGCCCTGGCTGGGGGCTGAGCGGCAGGACCGGCTGCTGCTCAGGGCACATCCTGCCCCTCGCAGCGATTCCTGCCACCCCCTCTTCGAGCCAGCACACCCCGGCGAGCCCCGCAGCCGTCGGGAGGGCAGAAAACGATCCTCTCCTTATTGTCAAGCTCTTGGCAAGCTCCCCCCCGCCCGACGCATCCTGTTCGCCGCTTCGTATCCGGCTTGGGAATTCCAGGAACATCTGCAGCCTCCCTCCTCGCCCAACCGCACATCTGCGTGTCCGTACCTGCGGCGCGGGCCGTGCTCCCGGCCCGCCGTGCCCACCCACGCCTGTGGCAAGCCCGCCCGCCCCCCGCCAGCCCTGCCGGCCCTTCCTGCTCGCCGGAGGTGGGAAAAAAAGCAGCGAACCCTTCCAAGCATCATGCCAACTCCCCCAGAAGCCAGAATGTTTCATCCCCAGACATTCCCCTCTTGGGTAAATAAACAAATGGGCTAAGCCAAAACCATCGCTCCTCGTAAGCCACGGTGCAACATCTGGAGGAGCAGGAGAGGAGCCCCCACACAGCACACATGGTCACTCCTACTGTGTCTGCCCACTGCCTGAACAGACTGGTCCTCTCCAGGAGAATAACCAGCACAAATATAACCATCCTGCCCTGAGCAGGAGGCCTCTGGGAAACACTCTCCCCAAGCTCACTGGGAAGCGATGGCTCTTGCCGTCTCATCGTGCTCCTCCCCAGGTGGGGAAAAAATCTCCCCATGGTGGCACTGGTGGCAAAGGGGCCTGGCTGGGGTGAAGAAGGACCAGCTCTGTCCCCTCTCCTTGCCAGGAGCAGACAGAGCTGGCAGGGTTGTGTTTTCCTAGCACCTGCCTGAGTTTTATGGAGGAGCAGAGCTTACCTGGCATCTGCAGGCTGGATAATAAACCCTTTCAGCAGCAGGCTGGGTGGGTGGGACAGGGGGTGGGGGGGGAGGCAGGGGCCAAACCCACACACCTCCATGCTGCAGACACTGCTGAGACCCATGGGGCAGCAGCTGCCCCCCAGCATCCCACCCTGGTCCAGTCAGAGTTGGACTCTCCCAGTCTTCCCTCCCACCTGGCCCAGTCAGACCCAAATAGCTCCACTGGGCACCCAGCTGGGACGACAGGAAGGTTTGACCCCACAGCCATAAGCTGTTGCTCCTTCATCTTCCCCATGGGCACCCCAACAGCATTCCTCTCCATGGAAGTTCTCCATCCTTTGTATCCTTAGGGAAAACTATTCCAAACACCCTGCTGGTTTGCCATCCTTTGTTCCTGACCCATCCCCAGCATTTAGCCTCTGAAGCACCTTTCTTCTTCCTTCCTTGACACATCTCCTCCACCTTGCCTGCTGGCTCCCATTGCTTGGTCTCCACTTTCAGCAGGAAAAGCCCAAATTGCAGAGGCTCCCCTCTTCCCCCACACCCTCCCCAAGGGTTCATACTCCAAGGCCACATCCACTCTGTTGACACTGAACAGCAACATTCCTTCCTCCCCAGAAAAAGAAGGCCAGGAGAAACTCTGGGGGGGAATCTAGAATCCCCAGGTGGTACATTAGGAAGGAAAATGTCTATTTGAGATGTTGCACAGTAGCCCCATCTCTTCTGAAAGCCAAAATATGAATTTATTGTCCCCTGCCCAGCCCAAAGCAACCATAAGACCTGCCCCTTCCCACAGCTCAGTGCATCTGGCTCAACACACTGGGGCTGGTTTCAGCCCAGTTCAGCCCCAGCAAGCAAAGGGTGCACACTGGCACCAAGCCCCACAGCCTGCTGTGAATGGGGCTACAAACTGCTGGTGTAAAAGAATATATTAGAAAAGAAAAAAATTAATAACTACGCAAATTCTGTGGGGAAAAAGCTGTGAGCTAGGATAGCAGCGATGGGGTGTGAGCTGCTGCCTGCAAAACAAACCCCTGTGGGCATGGATGGAGTTGCCATCCCTGTGCCAGGACAGATGACCCTCTGCACACACACCTTCCTACCTCTAAGGCATGAAAAAAATCTGACACCACCTTTTCTGTTCTTCTTACAGAGCAGCTGAGCACGGGTTCATGCAAGCAGCAGTTCCCCCATGTTTACTTTAGCACTGTAGCAAAGTTCAGATTTAAAAGGAAGGACTGGTTTTGGTGGCTCTGACTTGAAATTTTGTTTGAGAAAGAAGGGGAGGAAAGAAAAAAAACAGGCAAGAAGGGGAAGAGAAAGGTTTGGGTGAAATTTAAGTCGTCACAAGCTCTCATCTGCATCCCATCGATGCGGACCAGTACCAGGGATGAGCAGGAAAGCTGGGTTTGGTTGCCAAGCAGGAAAGGAGGGCTCAGCACATGGCACATCTGCCACGAGCAACAAGGCTTCTCATTTCAGAGCTCATTTGGCTGCTGCAGGTGAACAAAGGGGGACAGGGAGATAAGAGGGAGGGAAAGGACGTGCAGCCCTGCTCCTCCCTGGCTCAGGGAGAGGCGGTGTCCTCTCCTGTGCTTCAGGAATGACAGAGAAAGACAAAGGGGATGTTTTGTGGAGAGGCAAATTAATTCAGTGTCATGCAAAAGGGAATTTCTTCCCTCTGCCAGCAAAGCAAATAAAAAGGCGCAGCTCAGCACGGGTGCCTGCAACACCCCACAGCAAAGCCACCCCTCGGGGCCATCCACTGACCCTGTGCACCATGCTGAAGGCATCCCTGTGTCCCCCAGACAGCAGAGCAGGGTACAGCACCTCCAATTAGGATGCCAGGGGACAGGGAATGAAAGGCAAGAGAAACTCCACTTAATTGAGAAACTGCAGCCAGGCCATGCTTGCCTAAGATCACACAGAGGAATGCAAGTCTCCTTTACAGCGGGTTCATTCGCTTGAAACAAAAATGAATAGAGCAGACTCCAGGCGGGAGAGGAAAAGAAAAATAGGGATTCATATGACCTGGATTTAGGGCTGGGATGAGATCTGGTGACTGCCCAAGGACCTGACAGTGGTTGCATGCTCCTGCCCCATTGCAGCCCCATTCAGTGTCTTCTTCCAAAAGTCTTGACCTTGGCTACAAAAGCTGCTCTGTTGGGAGCACCAAGCTCCTCGTGGCTCCCATGGAACATCACTAATGCTCTCCCTGTGTCTGCAGCAGCAGGCAGGGACCTCCCAGCCACCCAGAAGAAAGTTTTTTCCCTGGCCCATAAGTCCAGACAGTCACCAGCTGAAGGAGCCAGCTCAGGCAGCAGCCACCCCCGCCAGCTCCAGCTGCAAGGGGACACATGCCCATGCCTATCCTCTTGCTAACAGAAGGCAAAAAGCACCAGCTTCCCCCTCTTCCCAGCAGTTTTACCCAAGCCCAATTCCAGTCGGAAAGCTGAGAGCCCTCAGCCACCCTGCAGCTCCATGTGGTGCCCAGGAAGCACTCACTGATTCCTGATGTCAGCTCATCTCTTCTGGTTTACTCCCACAGGACAAGTCATCCTCAGCACAGGCAGGACACAGGCACATCTTGGGAAGAGATCACTAGTTAATCCTGGCCAACAGCCACCTCACACTCATGAGCCAGATCCCCAAAACCAGAAAGGCTCTTAGCTCCTCCTTCAGTGCTGGAGCTCCCAAGGAAGCGCCAAAGAGCCCAAATCCTTCTGTGGATCTTGGCTGAAAGGCCTGATATCCCAGCCCGGGCTTGGCAGGCACGAGAAGGCAGCATCCACCCCCAGCCTCCCCAGCAGCAGCAGCCCCACACCACTGCACTCCAGCAGGATTTGGGATTTGCACCAAATCCCACCCTGGATTTACTTCCAATTATACCTTTGGGTCCTCAAGATCCAACCCTAAATCAGACAGGGCCAGCAAAGTTGCCTGCAGAGAGATGCTCTGGGGGCTGAGGTGATGCCTGGGAGGAGGGAGGGGAAGCATACCCAGGGATTGTGTTTTCCCACCTTTTACCTGTCCCCTATGCTACTTAAAAACAACATTTTGTTTTGCATCAGCAGGTCTGCAAAACTTCCCCTTCCACAAACCTCCTCACTACCAGCAAGGCTCCAGTGCCAAGGACAGCATCCGTTATTATCCACAACCCTTCTGCCCTTCCTCAAACTTCAAATCCACCAGATATTTTTTCCTTCAGAAAAAAAAAAAAAAGAAGAAGAAAAAAAAAAGAAACACACACACCCAGAAAACCACCCACCTTCAGAGAGAGAGAGGGAGCAGCACATGAGAGGACGTGAAGGAGCAGCAGCACCAAAACCTCACAAAACTGCATTTCAAAGAAACATGCAGGGAAAGCTCTTGGGTGCCGGGTTTGGAAATGCAACACACAATCCTGCATTCCAGAAAAGCCCATGAGCATTTGGCACTTGCAGGGACTGGCTGCCCTGAGGTGAAAACAGATTCTTTTTTTTCCTTTATTTTGCAAGTCTCATCCTCCCTGGAGGAAGAGGAAAATACACAACACAACATCCCATCCCCACCGGTACGATGTACAGACATCACCAGTCAGGACACAGCTGCTCTCCCCCCTTCACTGCTCCCATTCACCCATTCCAGTGATGCTCGTGGGAAACAGGAGCAAGATCACATTTCAGAGCAATTAACTGCATGGCTCCAAACTCCCACTAATGACAGAGCAGCGTTTAGGGCTCTCCTGGAGAACAGAGCATGTTCTACCCTTGTAGGCATAACAGCAACATATTTCCAGAGTATCAGCAACTTTTTGCTGTTAAAAGTGGTCCCTCCTGTCTCTTCTCCTTAGCTCCTCTCTTCAGCACGAGAAAAAAAATGCAGGATTATCCTTAAAACTTGTTGTGTGGCCATATCTCAGGGCATCGTGTGCCCACAGCAGAGGGACTCCAACCCCCCTGGAGGAGCCTTAGCCAAACTGCCCTGAAGAGCATCTCAGGTTGGTGCCACCTGCATTGGGATAAAGGTGCTTTGAGGTGCATCTCTCAACACCTTCCCACATGGAATTTGATCAATTTGGACTTATCTCAGCAGAGCTTTGAAATCCTGACACAAGCAGATGTCAGATGGGCTGTTAGAGGGAGCCTGGCAGAGCAGCAGCCCCAGCATCACCGGCTCAGCTTCCCCAACCTGGAAAGTTTAAGCCCAGCTGAAGCTCTTGGTTAGGGGCAAGGCAATGCTGCAGGAAACAAACAGGATCTCAGCACAGGGTGGGCACACTTGGGGCCACAGTGGCCTCGTGGCTCCTGTCCCACAGGGCTAGTGTGCGCCAGGCTTCCCCTGACCCCCCCCCCCACACACACACACTGCCCAGCACAGGATAAGCATCTTCCCAGCAAAGCTCTCAAAGTATCACCCACCTCACTGCCCCTTCCCAAAGCCCCTCCTGTTCCTCCTCCTACACAGGGACTGGAAAATGGATCTGCTTTGCAGAGTCCACAAGGTGCTCACCATAAAACCTGTGGCTTAAAGATTCACCCTGATCCAATTTAAAAAAAAAAAAAAAAGGGTTAAATGAGCAAAGAGAAAGCAACTTTGTTTGGAAAAATTAATAATTCTGCAACATTTCAAGAGAAGGGAAGTGGATGGAGAGAGGGAGAGCAAAGGCAGCCTGGAAATCCAGAAACTCCCATCAACTTTCTATCCACAATCAAAAGTGAGGCTGGAAAATAGAGAGAAACACAACATGTTGTTGATGACTTTTCCATTAAATATGCACATTTAAAACCCCCTCTTTGTATTCCAGCCTTTGCTTGCAGCCTCAGCAGGCCCCACTTCTTTTTTTTCCCCCCCTCTCCCCTCCCTCCTTTTTAATAATAATAAAAAAAGTTATATGACTTTAATTAAATGCACTTATTAAAAGGGTGAAATATTTGGAGAGGCTGTTTTTACGCTGGAGGCACATTTTCCAGCATGCTGCAGAGTGTCTGCATCTGCCCGCCCCAGGCAATTTTTAATGCACAAATAAATCCCCACCTGAAGTGCTGACAGGTTATTATGCAGCGTGGCAGCCAACTAAAGTAAACACAGGGGCAAAGATTTAACCTCTTGCAGTCGCAGAGCCTCTCCCCCGCCGAGGCAGGCTCAGGTGTAAATGACCAGCAGCAAAAGCATCTTCCTCCAAGTCCTCCCCACTCCCCCCAGACACAGCTCCCCCTGAGCAGGGACAGGTTGTGTTTGAGCATCCACCCAACCCTCCAGCACACACAAACCTCTGCAAACACCTTCAGCTGATGCACCAACAGTAATCAGTAAGTAATAGTAAATAAATACAGTAAATACATATAAATCAAGTAGCAGGGAAGGGCCTGTCCGTGCTGGCCAGCATGTGATGGAAAACATGGGGATAAGCAGCAGGGATGAACATTTCCCGCTGTGGTGTTCCCATATCAGCATCCAAAATAAAGAAACTGGGCTCACCCAGGCTCTCCCAGAACACAGAAAATATTAACCAAACCAGAGCTCAGCACGTGGCCGGGGCATTGCTGGCTCCCAGGGATGCTGGGCAAGCTGCAGGGGTTTGGGGACAGGAAAGGAAACCCCTGCTGAACTATTTTATTTCTGCTCAGCACTGGATCACCCACTCCTGACTGTACCATGGAAGAGAAGACAGACAATTCCCAGGACCTGACCTCCTGCCCAGTGGAGACATCTTCAAGTTAGTCCCATCCAATTTGCATCCATGTTTCAAAAGCCGAGCCCAGGGTTTGCAAATGCCTTTATCAGCAATGAAGATGGAGCAGATAATTGACAAATTACAAACAAATCACCTGCAAACACACACAGGGAGGGAAGGAACCAAACGTATGACAAGTTGCTACTTTATTTCAAGAAGACATGAGGGGGGACACAGCAGGTCCCCCATTCCCATGCTGGGAAGCATCCCTGCTGACCCGGGAAATACGGGAGCTTCACCAGGGCACCCATGTTTGGAAACAGCAACTTCTAATTCCACATGTCCACATCCAGGCATCAAAATGCTCAACATCCAAACCTCCTACCACAATTAACAGCAATTAATAGCTCCACACACTCAGGCCCTATGAAAGCCAAACCATATGTGTGGCTCCACCGCTCAACTGCCACAGGCAGTGACTTCTAAAGCCAGTGGCCACCTTTTCCAGTCTGGAGTTGATCATAGAATCTTTTTGGTTGGAAAAGACCTTTAAGATCATTGAGTCCAACCACTAACCCAGTGCTGCCAAGGCCACCACTAAACCATGTCTCTGAGCACTGTATCTACATGGCTTTTAAATACCTCCAGGAATGGGAACTCCACCACTTCCTTTGATGCATCAAGCTCTTCTTTCCTGGGGCTGGAAAGGTGCTGTAGCAATCTCTGTTTTCAAGGAGATAGAAGACCCTGGTGCAGAGCAGCATCCCAACCTCTTGCATGTTGTCATATGAGTAATTCTCTGCCCAGAATAAGTAATTTACACCGAAGAGCAGGAGCTACAGGAGGCAGGTCAGCCACTTGCAAGGCTGCCCTTCACCATGGCCACGCACAGCCCAAGATCAACAACCCATCCTCATCAGACAGGATGATGGACCTCAGCCCCTAGGTCCTACCTAGGTCGCTTGGCCAGCACACCATGACAGGCTGGAACAGAAACATCTCTCATGTCTTAAAAAATTAAGGCCCCCGTTTTGCTTCCCCATCTGACAAGACGCCGCATGCTTTTGCTAATCCTTGGAGAAGATTAACTTTTTATTTTGAATTCCTTCCTCTAAATGTGGCAATTATGAAGGGTGGTTTTTGTTGGTTTTGGGTTTGTTTTTTTTCTTTCTTCAAGCTCTTGGCAAGGAGAACACTTTCTCCAAGCTGGCTGAGAAGGGTTAGTTAAAAGTGGATCTCAAGTCTTATTTTCCTCCTCTGATCAACCCCCCTGGAGCCTCTTGCACAAGGGGATACCCCGTGTTTCACAACCCCACTCTGTCACCGTGCACATGGAAATCCAAAGCTACAGTCCATTTCTGTAAGAGGAAGGGAGAAGCTGTCTCAGTCCTGGGAGAAAATTTGGTCCACAAATATAATTCTGTGGAAGAGATGTGCTGCCAGCAGACCCTCAAAAGCATTTTAATTGCTCTTCTTCTACAGGGCTCAGAAACCAGCAAAGTGCTCTGTTTCACCCCACAGTGGCTGCAGCTCCCTGGTGGAGGAAGCCTGGAGCATCCATGGGGAGATGAAAGGCATCATCTGCTCCAGGGAATCCCCAAAAACCCAAGGCGTTTGGTTACCTGTGCCAACAGCAGAAGGGACTGGCCCTGTCAAGCTGGTCCCTGGGGACAGCCCTCCTGGTGGGCCCAGATGCTGGATGACCACTGCCAACTGATGCTAATTCCTGCCCATTGGGCTTGACCATCTTGGGAGCTGCCTCTGGAGCCATGTGACCATGACCTTTACCTGGAAGGAAGCAGAGGGGACCTCCTCACCACTGGGGCTACAGGGACAAGCTGGGAAACATGCCTTTGATGGCCCACACAGATCTATCTACCTAACCGTACTTCTCATGGGTGGTTTTCAGGGCTTGACATCCCAGGGGCAGGGCTGCAGGTGCTGAATGAGAAGCCCTGATGCAACACCACTAACCCATGGTCATGACATGAACCATGGCCAACCCACCCCATGGACAAGCCCAACGCTAAGGACACCTGTGGGTGTGGGGAGAGGTTGGACCCATCTCACTGCTCCACACTCAACCAGCACAAGGGCTTCACAAAGCAAAAACTCAACCCAAGCCAAGACATACACAAATGCACGGAAATCTAAACACGCAGCACTTTGCAGGCAGCACTTTGGAGGCACCACTTGGCAGGCAAGCACCAAGCCCACCCCCACGCAGACCCCAGGCCCTGCACCCACACTCCAGGGCAGCTGTTTCCACTCAACAGACAGAAATCAACTCCAGTTCAGATGAAACTGGAGGAAGGATGCCCCAAACAGAGCAAAGGCAACCCGTACTGTATACCAAGGGGAAAAAAAATAATAAAAATACATGTATCAAGTGCCTGTAACTGTCAGAAAGTATTTCTACAGCTTTGGCAAGACAGACACAACTAATTTAGTGCAGCCTTGCTGAGGTATATTAAGCTGTCAGTCTGGATGATATGAATTTAATCACTTGGAGCAGATCAAAGCTCCGCAGCACTACTGGTGGGGGGTCGGACACCCAGGGATACAGCAGAGGATGGATGTGCAAGGAGAGTGAGGAGCAGGAAAAGCCTGTGTGACATGCAAGAGCCCCTGCGTGTTCCTGGGATGTCACCTGCCCCCAGGGATTCTCTCTCTGCAGGATGGTGGAGCCCCACCTCAGTGTGCTGAGGGGAGCTGGGGCTGGGCAGTCCCTGTCTGCCACCCAAAGCCATCAGTTGGGCTTAGAGCTGGTCCCAAGGAACAAAATACCAGTGGAGAGGGAGGACAAGTCACCACAACTAGAAGGAAAGTCTCCCACTGCTGCAGGAATTTAATCTGCATTTCCCTGGGATGGATTAGCCATCAATTTTTTCCGAGGTTCGCCAGGACACAGTTCAGAGACAGTTCTGGACTCAGCAAGAAGTAGAGAACAACAGTAGTTAAACTGCATAGAATCATGGAATTGTTTGGTTAGGAAGGGGCCTTAAAAAACATCTAGTCCCAACCCCCTGCTGTGGGCAGGGACACTTCCCACCAGACCAGGTTGATCCAAGCCCCATCCAACCTGCCCTTGAACACTTCTGGGGATGGGGCAGCCACAGCTTCTCTGGGCAACCTGGGCCAGTGTCTCACCACCCTCATAGCAAAGAATTTCTTCCTAAACCTCATCTAAATCTCCCTCCTTCCACCATTCCCCCTAGTCCTATATAAAAAGTCCCTCCCCAGCTTTCCTGTAGTCCCTTCAGGCACCAGAGAAGGAGGGCACAGCACCCACTTCTCAAGTACTGCTGGAAGCAACGCTTTGCAAAGCTTTCATTATTTTTTTTAATTTGCAGAAGTTCAGCCCAGTCTCCAGCAGCTACCAGGGAGTCCAACACGCTTCCCAATTAACCAGCAGAGCCCCCAGCTCTCCCCCTGCCCCCCTTGGCCGATTACAGAAGTCCATGCGAGCCCATTACATAAACCTAATTAGCAGGGCTCCACTTTCAGCACGGCAAACGGCCACACTAATCCGGGATTTGTTCTCCTAGAAACTAATTTAATCATCCAGTGCCAGCCAGGCTGTTCACGTGGCTGAGGGCAAGAGCAAACCCAAAACCCCTCTGCCCCCAGTCCTGAGCCATTACAGGTAAGCCAGCCTCACACGCTGCCCTCCTGCACCGCAGCACAGCCACACGCACTTGGGGACCTTAATCCTCTGAACTAGAATCTAGTACTTAAAATAAATAAATAAAATCCTGAAAGAAATCTGGGGAGAATGGCCAGGCCACGATTAGACTGGAGCAGTCCTGCAGCCTGCCTCAGCACTGACCACCCAGGCTCCCACAGCTCCTCCTCGGGATGGTGAAGAGGTTACAGCCACCTCTGATGGGACATGGCACCTCTTCCCAAACCAGGCAGCACCTCTGCTCCTGGCTTGCTGGTGCATTAAAGCAACCTCCTTGGCACCACAGCACCACTCAGCCATAGAAGCATCCTTCCAAAGTCCTTCCAAACAACCTTAAAACTTGTGGTATATGAAAAGGAAGTTAAAGCACTGCCAAAAGAAGCAACTCTTATTTAAATTAATCTTAATTAGGTATCTCCAGGATTACCCAACATCAATAGCAGGCTTCCCCAGGCACTAGAGGACATCACCATCACAGCCACAGCTGCATCAGCCGAGTCTGCCCCTCATGGCGCCTTCAGGGAATGTTCCACCACGTTCCTCCATGAATGCAGGGGGACAGCTGCCACCTCGCCAGAGGTTGCAGGGAAACTTCTGCTTGGGCACCTTCTTCCTCTTCTTCCTCATAAACCACCGGGATCTTCACCCCAGCACTGCGTCTCATCTCTCCAGCTCAGCTCTTCTTTCTACCTACTAAGTGCTCGCTCTGCTCAGGTCTAGTATCAGTTCTTTCGTATGTTAATGGCAGAGGCGGATCTATTGTCCCTCTAATGGCTCCTTGACTGGTTTTGGATCAGGGGGAGTTACTCAGCTTCTTACGAGAGCCACCCCTGGGACCCTTCCCCCACTACCAAAAATCCCACCAAACCAAACCAGCACAGAAAGTCAGAGAGAGAGGAGGAAACATCACATGAAGCCAACACCAAACTGTTCTTAAGTTTCACGAGCACCAGGGGACACGGTACCTACAACAGCAGGGCCCTGGCCTCTGTCACCAAGACCTCACCCAAAATGAGAGGGGAGTTAACACCTACATTTTGAGACACAGACCTGTCCTGCCCAAAGCACTTCAGCCTTAAGAGCTGAAATGGCCCCTACACACATTGTCCCTGAGCATGGGGGCAGTGAGTGATGCCTCCACCCACCCCCAGAGCACTGTTGGGGTCTGGCTGCATCTCTGGGAAGACTTCTGCTGCCTCTTGGGGGTTAAATAAAAACGCTTCATTCTCCTTCCTTCCCCCACTGAGGGACTTCTGAGCCACCGAGCAGAGCTGGGGTCTTTGGCAGCCCAGTCACGGAGCAGCTTCCAGGGTGCTGGCCCAACACCCACCGTGTTTAATTTCCTCCTCTCATTTCTGTGTAGTGTCTATTGAGGCTCCCTGAGGAGCCTTTGAGCCAGCTCGAGAGGTAACACAAGCTTCAGGAAGGACAGACAAAAGGAAGCCCATGCAGTCAGCAGCTCCAGTTCAAGTGCACGGGCAGGGCAGCTGGGGGGAATGCCAGAGCCCTTCGCAGGTACCAAATGGCTCAGGGGGCATTGGGAAAACAGAGGAACTGGAGGTGGTGGGATGCTGGGGGAGCTGCTGGCCTCTCCCAGGCTGCACCCAACCAGGCTTTGGTCCCCTAGCACCCATGGGGCTGTCACTCCCACTTACTCACAGCATTAATCCTGCCAGGAGCAGAGCTGTGAGAGCACAGCCCCACTACCCAGGCCCCAAAACACAATACACAGAATTATGAGCTTGTCATGGTCAACCTCCGAGTTCCCTGGAGCTGCAGAAGGGCTAAGGAAGCCTGGGGTCCCTGCTTCACTCCATCTGCTCACAGCTCCTTTCAACACCGGAGGGGAAACCTGCAGTCAGAAGCATCGAGGAAAGCCCCATAGACACAGCTCTGGCACCACAGGTAACGTGGTGTAGAAACAGGCTTTAACTGGAAAAATAAATGAAGACCTGGGCAGAGATGGGTGGTCTCACTAATGGCAGAGGGATGTAGAGGCCACCCAGTGCTGCCTTCACTTTGCTCCTCAGCCTGCAGCATCCAGCTCGGCAGGAGCACAGGCAGCTCCAACCTGGGGCAAACCCCTCCACAGCAGATCCAGCATGTCCCAGGGTCCATCCCAAGCCCTGGGCCAGGGCAGGCACCAGCCAGGGCTGCACTAGAAGAAAGTCCCAGCACAGCCAAGGAGACAGCCCAGCTCAAGAAAGGGGAGTAGGGCCAGGCTGGGGGGCCCCAGCTACGTGATGGATTTCACCAGGCACCAGCTCAGTGTTACACTGTTTACACTCTTTTCTCTAGCCAAGTGTAAACGTTTTTTTCCCCTCAACTGTGGAAAGGTGAAGCAAGGACATCCGCAGCCAAGCAGCATCCAGACTTGGAGAGCTCTGGCATCAGCATTTGGTTCTGCAGCAATTTTAATTTATAGCTGCACTCATGGTAACCTTGGAGAAATGCAGAAATTGGACTCCTAATCCCCAAAATTAAAGAGCATCCAGAAATCATAATTTGGGAGTTTTCTTCCTTCTGAGCTTTCTACTAAGAGGACTTCGTTTCTGGCTTAAGAAAGTTGGCTTTCACAAACAGCCTTAAGTATTAAATCCAACAATGACATATGGCTCATCGTCCCAGAGGATCTCAAAGCCCTCTGCAAGGGAAACTCCACCTCCTGGGCAGACCTCGTGGACTGGGTTCAGAGCTCCTGGGATTTAAAACCTGACTTGCCTGTTCTCTTAGAAGCAGTGACAGCTCTATAAACCCCTTCAGCTGTCCAGGCAGGAAGCTCTCCAGCACTGAGGTGTTTAAAACTGAGCCACAGGCACCTGAACCAGCGCTGCAAGGCACAGGGAATGAGGCAGGGGCATTGTGCCACCAGCCCTCCACCTTGCCCCAGGTGAGTCGTACCAGCCCATGGCACAGCAAACAAGCAATAAACCAGGCCCACGTTGGCACGTCTGGTGGGTCCCAGCTGCAGCTCAGCACCATTGGGCTCCCAGGTGTGCTCCGGATGGGGCGGCTCGCTTTTATCCTCAGGCACCCTGGTTAGCTTAAACCCTGGCAAAGACTTGAGCACAGCAGTAAAAACCAGGACAGGCTTTCAGGCTGATAGGATCTTTGGGAATTTTTTTCCTCCTCAGCAGCCATCCGTTGGGCACAGGAAGGGAAGCTGGGCTCTGCTGGCACACACACCATGTGCATTTCCCCATCCCAAGGGATTAAGGATGGCCCTGAGGAGGGCACGCTCAGCTGCAAGAGCTGCCTCAACATTTCTCAAAGGAAGAACCTGGCCCAGGTCTCCAGCACATGGTCCCTGCAGGGCACTGGGCAGGTGGGAGAAGGAGAGCCCAGCCTGTGCACTGGCTGTGGGACCATTTCACATGAGTTGGGAAAACCACCAACCTTCACCATACAGCAGAGATTCATCCGGGAGAGACCAGTCTCCCACCAGGAAGCAGATGTTCAGAGGTGGCAGCTTCCAGCTCACCTGCTCCAACCCCAGCACACAGCCATAGGACATGCAGCAGAGCCCAAGACCCCTGACCTTGCCCATGATGAATATTTGCTCTCTGCTTCCTCCATTCAGAGCCAACCACTGTCTCCTACTCCCAGCCCACTACAGGCATGGGGACAATGGGGACACCAGTGCTTGGTCAGGTGTCCTCTCCTAGCCCTGAGTGAGCACCTACCAACAGCCTCAGGCTTCAGGAAAAAGAATCATTTTGAAACAACAGCTTAGAACAAGAAAGGAAAACAAGTCTATATAAAGTAGGAAAATAAGTGGAACCTCCTTTCATAGCCAGAGCTTTCCTTTGCCCAAAGTTCCAGAAGACTCAGCAACGTTGGTATTTAACTTAACAGGCCATAGTAGGAGCATATCCAAAGGGCAGAAGTTGCTCCAGACACATCCCTTTCAAGCACCGGCTGCAGGTGCAGGTTGTGCCCCATGAGGAGAGCTCTGCCACCACAGCCAGATGTCACATGTCACCCCATGGCCTGGTGACTTGCCCTGTCTGGGCATGAGCTGCCCACGTCCTTGGTCTACAGCAAGCAAACATGCTGTTATCTCCCCTTGGCAAACAACTGGGCCATTAAGTGACGGGACTCAGACAATATTTAATTACCCTGATCGTGGGAAGGGGGCAGTGAAGGGGAGGCAGAAACTGCAGGGGAAATTCCACAACCGGAGATTAAACGGAGCTGCAAACCAGTGCTGACAGGTTAACAGACAGGTAATATCCCAGGGTGTTTGCTTAACCAGGCGAGCTCCCTGCAGCCCAGAGGAAGGATGCATGCTGTATCCCAAGCACCAGAAGGAGAGCACACCAAAACCAGCACAGGAGAGATGGACATTTTTCCTCCACCAGGCAGGGAGCTGCATGGGACCAGGACCCATGTCCTGGGAGGTGGGAGCTGGGTCAATTTCTACATCAACTTGATGGGCCCAGAGACCTTTAGTGGTGGACCTCCATCCCAATGGGGCTAACCAAGAAGACCTTCCTTGGACATGCCCTTTGAGGCATTTGTTGACACCCTCAAACCTCTCCCAGCAACTCGCCCATCCCCAACTCCCAGGGAAGAGCAGAGCATGGAGAGGGCACAGCACCAAGCATAAAGTCTGCAGAGCCTCCCTGTTCTTCAGGTACCCCATCTGGCCCTGGCTGGGTCTCCCAAGGAGTTTGGAACACAGCAGGTGAGGTCCACAGGCTGCTGAGCACCCTCTGAGCCACATTCATCAGTAGGAGCTAACAAGTGACTACTAGAGGTTACGAGGCTGCACCAGACAGACAGGAATGTGTTATGAAGGGCAATGATCACATCAGCAAAAGGTGTTAAAGAGCCCGACAGGTTGTTTATAACCCTCCATGAACAACTGATTAACCATTAATCCTGTGTTAGCACTGCTCTTTATGAGCAAGGACTCCCCACAGCAGGGGAGCCCACCAGCTCTGCAGAGCAGCAGAGACACTTGGGCAAGAAACCCAGGAGCACACAGAAACCCAACAGCCTCGTTGGGGCTGCCCTCTCCCACCCCCCAGGATATGTTGTTTTGAGGTCAGACCATAGGTAATCAGGGAGACTTAAGAAAAAAATCAACCAACTCTGGTGTTTGTGACGTAGCTCCCATTCAGGGCTGGGGAGGAGCCAGGTCCAAGGGAGGAACCAACAGCAGGGTCCTGCTCTAAGGGGGTTTCCTGGTGAAATCCCCTTTCAGATGCCCATGTTCCTGACCTTGAGCTTACCAGCATCACCACCCATGAACTGCACATTGGAGGTCACCCAGCTCCCTCCCAGCAGCTGGTCCTGCCCTTGGGATGGTGTGGAGACCTACACAGCCTCTCTCCACCAGCATTGTAACAGGGATGTTTTCTACAGGCCTCAATACTTTTTAAGAAGAACACGGAGTCTCTTGTTAGATGTGTTACCAAAACAGCTCCTCTGCCCTCAGTCAGGGCTGCAGGGAAGCAGCAGGGAGCTGAGCTCCCTTCTCCAAACAGGGATAGGGGTTGAGTGAGCTGCTGGGCAGGATTGCAGCTAGGGAGCATGGCGAGGGCTTCCCATGGAGAGTGGGAAGCCACCCTCCACCTACCACCCTCCAGACATTGGTCCCTGTTGTCTTGCAAACACTCACACCTCCCAAAACCAGCCAAAGCCTCTTGGAACAAGTTTCGGGAGTTGAAGAAAGCAAGTTTTTATAAGCATCTGGATAAATCCTGGCCAAGAAGGGGAGGTCAGCTCAGAGCTCACTCTACCTGTACTGACATAACAGCATCCCTCTTCCAAGGGCTGAAGGGATGCCAAAAACATCAAAACAAACTACAGGCCTGACGCAGGCAGCATCACCCCAGCGCTGGAGCAGGAAATGCACCGGCAGGAACACGCAATGAGGCTGCTCAGCACTGGTAGCCCTGCTCCCTCACCCTCCTGTCTGCAGATTACTCTGTCCCTCTGGGTTTTAAACTGTGTAAGTTGCAGTTATTTGCCAGATATCCAGTTCACTGCTGCCTGCAACAGCTGCTTCCTCTCACCCAGGCCCAGCAAGAGAATACAAGAGAAGGCCAAACCCTCCCACCTCAGAAATGACAAGCTAGACCATTCCCATCCTCAATACCCCAAGGCAAAACACTTCCCAGGCCTGAAGGGAGCTGCCCATGCCAAGGGTGCCTGGTTCCATGGCCAGCTATTCCCATATCCCAGCTGGAAAAACAGCCCATGCTAACAACTGCTTTCAGGTTTGCTTTATGATAAAGTTGCATACACAGCTCTGGTGCCTTGATTCAGTGGGGCAGTCCAAACACAAGCCAGCTGCAAAATACAGCACACAACAGTCCTGAAGGGAAAAAGTGGTATTTTCACATGAAAAAAGTGCAAGGGGATAAAATATAGCACCTACAAGAAGCAGGCTGTCTCTCACACAGGCCTTCCATGAGAAGGATTGAGCAGGAGTGCAACAGCTACAACACAGCAAGGAGCGAGGGGAGATGCCACTCAAAGTTTGTCCAAACACAAAGAGCATCAGAGCTGCTCCCTTGGTCTCCACACACTGCACAGGCTGCTCCAAGTTGAGCCTTGTCACCAGCCAGGGGAACCTGCTCCCCACTCGGGCAAATATATTTGCCTGAACTTTGTTTTTAAAGATTTGCTTATCACCCCAGTTGTGCGGCATCTCCTGCCCAGCCTCTCCCACCCTGTCACAGCTCAGTCACGGGGTAAACATCAAGAAAAGAAAAAAAAAAAATTGAAACCTTGACAGGTGAAAGTCAAGGAGGAAGAAATTGTGCTCTGAAAATGTCTTAATGGATTCACAATTGTTATGGTGCCTTCTTGCTTCTGCTGCTGAAGAGCTTGGATGCACTGGCCCCTCACAGACCTGAGCTCAATATCCTGCTCCAGCCACAAATTTTACATGTGGGCTCTTGAGTAACTTAAGTGACTTGCAAGTCCCAGTCTTCTTAACTAGGAGGCTTTAGAAAATCCCAGCCCTAATCCTTCTGTGCTGTATTAGCTGCCTTTCCCCCCTCTGAAAGGGGATAATATCTTCCTGCCCCAGAGGAATATCCCTAACGCCGGTCAACAAGCTGCTCAGACGTTGCTGTGATAAGAGCCTTGGAAAAAGCTGAGCATGGAGCTCAGTGAGCATCTGCTCCCCAAATGCAGCTTTTCCCCATATCCCTTCAGATAAGTTACTTCATCTCCCAGAGCCTCATTTTCCCCTCTTGGAAAAAATGAAACGGAAGCAAACGCTGCTTCACCTGCCTGCCCGGAGGGGTGACCAGCCCGAGTCCCTCTGGTTTACAACATGCTTGGAAACCATGGCAGGGAAAGCGTGAGAAAAGCCCAAGACACCCTGGTTGTTTTTAGGATGAAGAAATTCAGGCTGAGTCACAGAGTCAAGGCTGTGTGTTCCCAGAGGCAGGGAGAGTGCACCAGACACTCAACAAACTGGTTTCCAGAGAAGGGATTTTGGTGCTTGGCCCAGAATGGACTGAACAAGGGTTCACAGCTAAGGTCCTCAAGGTTCCCTTTGCCCAGCATCAGCCCCAGAAGGGCTGGAGGGAGACATTGTGGCATCCCTCAGAGGGAGGTGGGATGCTCAGGGAGTCCCACACCCACACTCATCAGTTCCACAGAGACGAGCATTCCCAACCACAGAATGAGTTTTTACCACACAGGTGCCTCCTGCAAAAGGAGGATGTGAAAGCTTGACTCGTCCCTGCAAAGAGCATTGCCCAGGGCGAAGGCAGTTTTCCTTGCCCTTTAAATCACTCTCCTCCCTCCTCCTGCCCACACCCACTCATTCAGTGATATTTATTATCGCTGCCGATTTCCTAATCTCCAGCACATGATGCAAGACCAGAACTCAGAACAATGTTACACATTAAAACCCAGGCACTAGACATTGATGTGGGAAAGCTCTTCTCTGCACAACAAAGCAACTCGGAAAAGCAGGATCAGGGCAGCAGCCTGTGTCCCTGGGCAGGAGCGCTGGCAGCGGGCACAGCCCCAGGCTGGCTGCCGAGGGAAGGATGTCAGAGGGAAAAAACCCAAGTTGCTTTTCCCGGATTCCCCCAGGGAATGTCTCAGGGAGTCACTGTCCCACGACAGAGCGAGCAGCCATGCGGGACTCCCCGCTGGGAACCTCCCAGGGCAGCTGGAGCTTTCTGTCCCTTCACAGAAAGTTTTTTTCTGATGACAAAGTGAAGAGGATGCTGAGGCAGACAGAGGACATCTCGCCATGTATGGGGTGGGAGCAGCTCTGCAGCAAACCCCATCTCAGTCCCACCGAGGCAGTTGCACCCTCTCATTATTTTATAGCATTTACTAAGTTATGTCCAAATGCCAACCTGCCCCTTCCTCCCAGGAAAGGTGAATCCCCCTGCAGCTGGTGCAGCCAAAGCTGGTTCCCAAGAGCAGAGAAAAGCCTGAAAGCAAATAAAAGGAACTGCAGGTCAATAAAAGCCTTTAGAGCCTTGATGCAGTTCCCGAAAATGCAGTGAAGCTTCAAAAGGAAAAGCAAGTGCTGAGTTTGGGGGCCAAAAGACACCACCACAAAGCCTGGAAGAAGCCAAGTACAGCAGATGAAGGAAAACAAAGCAGGAAGGAGGGAGGAAGGGGGCAAGTGGGACAGATGAAGAGGGCAATGGATGGAAAAAAAAAGAGGGTAAGATCTGCTTGAAGCAAGATCTACAGCCTGTTCCTGAAACTTCCCACTTGTGTGCCAGGCACTCCCGAATACTAATCAGAACTGAAAAAATATCAAACAATTAGGAAGGAAAGTCTCTTGGCAGGGTTTCTCCTGGAGACGTCGGGCTGGTTTTGTTTATGAGCTAGAGGAAGTGGTAACCGCTCCTGTTTGTTCTTCTGAAGAAAAGAGAAAGCTCCAGTGTTTTAATTTCTCTGCTGAAAACCCTGGAGATTTTGCCTTAAATGGATCAGAATGGATGATCTAGATTCACCCTCAGCCTTTTGTTACAAGAAAATATTTTAGTCATTTTCTCCCTCCCCTTCTGCGTGGGGAAAGAAAGGGGCAGTGGACACAAAGCAGGCATTTTTGTTCTCAGAAAATATCAATGAAAAGAGCATTCCAGAGGCCAAGGGTGCAGCACAGCTCCTGGGGCACAGGAGATGTCCGTGCAGAACAGCTGGGCACATGCACCCCCAAAAAGGGCAATTATATAAACTCAAAACCTCCATTGCATTTTGAAGGCACACAAGGCATGGCACGGGAAGCCTAGATAAAGTTTTTAACAATTGTTTTGCCTTGCAGCCAGTACATAAGGCTAGGAGTCGAGAGCAGCAGGAGGCTCCAGCCAGGGCTGGGTGGTGGGTTGAGCACCCACACTCACACCCATTTGAAGGTACAACTTGCAGCTCAACCAATGCAAAGTCCCTGTATAAACAGCTTGTTTAGTTTTAATGCAGGTTGTGTCAGGAGGGCTTGAACTAGCACCTAGGCAAACTTCACCAGGCTCACTGTGGTTTCTAGCAGTGAGTGAAAGGCACAAGGAGAGCTCAGGAGTGCAGTGCAGTAGGGAGATGCATTTGCAGGGACAGGTCCTGGTGAGAGAAAAAAAAAAAACAGATCCCAGGATGTACCCATAGCTCAGCCTCACACAGCACCCCAGAGGCAGAGGGCTGTGTTGGAGTCCAGAGCAGCGTGAGAACAGAGTTCCTGAGCCTGTCCCCAGGGCATTGGCTTTCAGAGGCCTTTAAAGCATCTCTGCTGGGCCAGCAGCTCTCCAGGGAAAGCCACGGGACCTCCTCCAGCGTAGGAGGACAGAGCGACAGGCAAACTGTCACACTCGTGGCAAAAAAACTTCCCAAAAGCTCCAGGCTTTTAGGTGCAGAACCGAAATGCATTCACCATGGAAACCCACTCCAAGGCCGGTAGCGCTGGTGGAATTTGCAATTGGCTCCAGCTATGGAGGAGGCAGCCTGGACAGGGGAACCTTTCAACCTGAATGGTGCCAACTGAGTAGTCTGTAACTGCTCTGGAAGTGCTTTCAAGGCAGCCAAACATGCTGGTTTCTCCAGCAATAATTCACCCGCTTCCAAGCACAGTGATGTGGAAGAGGAGCCAGACAGTGCTCCCAGCCCCTCTTTTCCCCAGGGAGACGGAGGAGGGGGGGAAGGACAATGAGAAAGGGAGAGGCAGAGCAGCAGGTTTCCAACAGCTTTTCTTTGGGGGGAAGGCAGCATGTTGAACCATCCCAGCTGAAGAGCTCCAGGAATGCTGTGTAGGTGGCCTGTTCAGAGCCTGCTGGGGACAGCAGAGGCCTCTGCATCACACTCCTCAGGCCATCACCCTGGAATCAGCACTCCCAGTGTCCTCCAGCCCCTACTCCCAAGGCAATGCCCCAGGTATGGCCCAGAGTTACCATGAAAGGTGTCCTCAGGACCAGCCCTGCCCTCAATACCCACATTTCCAGGTCAGACTAACGGATCTACAAGTTTTTAGATACAACTGAACAGTTTTCCCTAAGTGTGAAATGCTTTTGGCTAAAAACAGATCCATAGATGGCATGTTTATAGCCCCAGATCTGCTCCCTCCCCAGCCTCATCCCTTTTTGTCTTGACACCTTGATCTCCTGCTTGCTTTTGGGTATGTACCTCCAGAAGCCTCCCAGGAGGTCAGGAACTGCTGGTAGCCCCAAAAGCTTGAAGAAATGGGGCACGAAGACAGTCCTGGAGTGGCCCATTTGGGTGCCCACCATCCCAGAGGATGCCCCCTTAAGGGTCTCAAAGCACCAGTGAATGCTCTCAGCAGCAGGTCAACCACCTACCAAGCCCCCCCTGGGAGCTACCATGCTCTCTCCTCCACTCCAGCCAGCACAGGTATGTTCCTAATTCAGAATCACCTTCTCCTGTCCTCAAAAAAAAGCCATTCTCCATCTCTCTGCAGACACATCCAAAGGGAACCCAGACCCGAGGCACTGCCTGGCCAGCTACCCCCCCGTTGCAGGGACACCACCAGGAGTTCACAGGCTGCCCTCAGTCAGGCAGCATTTTGGGGAGCAGGAGTCACAGAGAACATCTCATCCCCGGCTTCGCACAGCTCCAGCCTGCGCTTAACCCCCCAGCAGCGCCCACTCCCACCCGTTTCCCCCCCCAGGAGGGGTCGGGACCCTCCTCCCCGCAGACCAGCCATTTTGTGCGGACGGGAGGGAAGGGGCAGGCGGTAAAACCACCGGCGGAGCCGAAAGCTGCGGGGGAGGAGCGGGGGAAGCCGGGCAGGGGGAGCCGCGGAGCTCCGCTGCCATCCAGCGGCCGCGGGCCGGGCTCCGGGCAGCCCCGCCGCTGCCTCCCGGGAAGGGACTGTCCGGGACTGTCCTTCCTCCCCCGACTTTTTCCATTGCTGACACCAATTTCATTTTTTTCCCTTATATTCCACTTAATTGTCTGGTTTCTGGATGGAGAGGCCCTGCCCAACTCCTGCTCTCCATGGCCTTCTCCACACGTTTTTCTGCTCAGAAAGGGACGGAGGGGAACAAGGACAGCATGTGGCATTTGCAGTGGGGATGAGCATGCACACAGCAGCTGGAAGTTTGGTTTGACTTCCCTCTCCCTGGAAATGTTCATGGCCAAGTTAGATAGGGCTTAGGTCTAGTGAGAGGTGTCCCTGCCCACCGAGGGGGTTGGAACGAGATGATCTTTAAGGTCCTTTCCAACCCAAACCATTATGTGATTCTTTTCCTTTCCTAATAATTCCCCATCTTCCAGTTCGCCTCCAACTTGCCACTGAGAACAATCTAAGGAGAGTTCAAGAAGCTTCAAGCTCTCAGCCTATACCGGCGTGTAGTATTAGCTTCTGAATACGAGAAGCAGCCTGGCCATGGGCTGCTCCTCATGAGCAGCCGGAACAAGGGCCGCCTCTTATTCCTCCCATGAGCAGATAACGTAGAGGACGGGCTGAGAAGCGAGAGAGAAAGGATCAGAATTTGGAGCCGCTTCCTCGGAGAGGGGGACAGAACTGGGGTCTTCCCAGGCCCGTACCAGAGACGCTATCCCGAAGTCTCGGCACCGCGGTCCCCAACCGGGGGGCAGGAGCAGGCAGCGCTGCCTGCTCTGACCCGCCCCCTGCCCGCCCCCTGCCCGACTCCGCGCTGCCGGCAGGTGTCAGCGCGCACCCACGGGCGATCCCGACGGATCCTCCAGCCTGAGCTGGGAGGAAACCGCCGGGCCGAAGTGGAGGATCAATGCAGGGAGAGGGGGCTGAGCAGGTCCCTAAAGCTTTTTGGCAGTTCCGGTGTGGGCTTCCCAGAGCCCGGTGCCCAGCGGCTTCCCTGGAGCATCCGTCAGGGCAGTGGTCCGGGACCCTACACCACAGCCTCTGCTCGGGGCCGTCCAGGGGAATCGCTCTCCCCTGAGCAATTAAAGGTGAGCAAGTGCCTCCAACAAGGAACACTTCACAGGCCAGAGTGCATGACAAGGGATTGCTACTTAAGATTATGTTAAAAACAGCTTTTGCTGCCTGCAACTAGAGGCAAGAAGGACCTCTGCAGCTAGACTGGAATTCATCCTTCCTGCAGGATCCAGGAAGAATCCTAGAATCCTTTTAATTGGAAAAGACCTTTAGGATTATCAAACCCAAGAAGCATGGTGCTAGAAGAGGGCTGTCGCAGCCACCCAAGCCTGACTTGCCACCATGAGCAGCCTCTTGGGAGGGCTGACCAGGGACCCAGGCTCCCAGCAAGGTCCCAAGAACAAGCAGGGCTCAGTGCATCACTTACTACACACACAGAGGGCAGCCAAGCAGGCAGCAAAGGCATTCATTTGAAGCTGAAGATGCAAAAAATAAAACCAAATCCCCAGTACCAGCCTGGCCCCTTATCACAGGAGCTGGTGCAGAGCCAGGCAGGCCCCAGCCACGTTATGCTACTTCAGGGTGGAAAGCCTCTGCCTGGCCTTAGCCTGAGGTGCTCAGCACTCACAAAACTCCCGAACTACCAGCAAAAGGATGTGCATGACCTCATCCCTCCTCCCTGCATGTCAAAGGACAGGACACCATGAGACTCACGTTGCAAAGGGATGGAGTCAAGTACTTGGTACATACAGATGCTCCATGGAAAACCACAGTCCCAAAAGTCTGGGAAGAGACTGAGCTGAAACAGCACCAGCCAGACACTGACAAGGGAGGGAAATTAAAACATCCCAACTCTGTGCAGATCGTCACAAGTCTGCAGTGCAGAAGAACAGAAATCAAATAAGCTTTAGCCACTTGGCTCTTCAGGTTCACATCTGCCATCTCTGTCCATCCTGAAGAGCACCCAGCTGGCAGAGCTGTCCCTCTGGGGAGGGCACACACCACATCCTGGATCTGCATCCAGTAAAAAGGGACTAACCACAGCTGTACAGCTCCTCTCAGTTTCCCTGTAACCATCCTGGCACAGGCCACTGCTCAGCAGCTGCAGAACATGTCCACAGCCAGACTGCTCCCAAATGGACACAAGCATAGACCTCACATTCCTGCCAGCCTGCCTGAGGCTTCTTGGACTGACTGATCACAAGTAAACCAGAACAGATGAGCTCTTACTCAAATCAGAAATGTAGTTAAAAAAAAAAAAAAAATCAAGTCTTTCCCTGCAGCCATTTTCCCTTTGCTCATCACATTTCTCAGCCTTGTTCTCCCAGAGGAGACGAAGTTCATTACAAAGAAATCCACACTGGAGGAAGCAGCCTGGGTAGGGGGAACCACAGCACCTTCCCAAGTCAAAGAGTCAGTTCTGCTCCATGCCCAAAAACCAGCTGGATCCACCACATTCAGAGCAAAAGGCTCCAGAGCCTGTGCAGGGAAGAGGGGCTGAGGAGAAATGTCCTCCCGAAAACACACGGGGACCAACAAAGCCAGGTATCCAGTGCCAGAGGAAAGCCAAGACAGGATCATTGCGTTTGCCCCTGGACAAGAGACAACACACATGGCTGGTGAGGGCAAACCCCACCTTCCTCAGCACAGGAGTCACCAGCTCAATCTAACCCAGGCAGAAATCCCCGCATTTAAGCCTCATTCTCCCAGGTCACACAGCCACAGCTACTCCTACAAAGCCCCTTGGGCCCATCTCCCAGCATCGTGTCCCAAGACATCAGTGATGTCCCCTGAAAATCCAAAGCCTTGGCATTGTTTGCCAGCAGCTCCCTGCCTTCCCCAGCAAAGTGGATTTTCTGTTTCAAGGAGGTTTCCACTGCACTGCCCTCCAAAGGGATCCTGGCTGTTTTCAGCTCATCCCCTGCATCCACCCAGGCACCAGGAGCCTCAGGGTACCCTCCAGACAAGCCACCCATTGTTCCCAGTAAGCCTAACAAGCAGCAGGCACCCCCCACAAACTCCCCTCAGCCACCGCCAACACACTTTAAAGTGCAGAAAGCCAGCGGGGTTCCCACTCACCAGGGCAAGAAAGAAAAACCTGCTCAGGGGCTGCCTTGCTTTAACTCCTTTATCCACTACTCAGCAATTGAGCTCCAGGAAGAAAACTTGTATTAGGGATTTCAGGCTCAAGTAGTACCAAAAAGTCAGTGCTTTGATTGAAACAGGAGGGGAAAACCACTTCAGCTGTCAGAAACAAACCCATCTACTTTCCTGTTCCCCCTGGAGCAGCAGGTCACTAGATTGGGCATTTCTTTTTCTTCAAGTGAAGGACAATATAATTTTCAAAGAAGCCAGTCCCACAGGAAGGATTACAAAAAAGGGAAAAAAGTATGTATTCTTGACTCACCTGAGACCAGCAGGATTTGTCCTACACATGTGCGTGGAGTCCTTCCTCCTGCAGAGCCACGGTGCTCAGAGTAAGTAGCCCAGAAATAGAAGGGATATTGTAGCACGGGGCTGTAACTGCTGCTTTTCCACAACTGTCAACTGGGAGCTTTGTGTAACGAAGCCAGTTCCACCAGATTAGTAAAAACCACAACACTAGCACAATAATGCCAAAATAGTAATCCACCAGACTGTGAGAGAAGCAGGTGCCTGCAGCCTTCTGGCCATGACATTCCCAGCTACAGACAGAAGGGAGCATCCAAAATCCACACCAGTTCACAAGGGCTTATGACTCCAGAAATTCCAGCAGAGACAAACCATCCAGAGACAAATCCTCTTAGCTCAGGACCATTTGCTTGGTGGAGGTGAAGTCCATCCTGTGCATGGTCAGACTCGTCTCCTCACTTCTAGGTACCAGGACAATACTACAGCTCCTGTAGCTGATGGCATCTTCCCCTTCCAGTAATGACAAGCTACCAAAACCTGTAGAAAAACAAGTGTGAGGACAAGGGGACAGCAGTGACCCTTGGCCACTACAGCACAGCTGGAGTTGCACCTTGTTCTCCAGGTCTGCTGTCAGCTGCAGGAACCTCTGATGGCATCTGAGCACATCCCATGTAGCACAACTGCAAGATATTCCCAAATTCAGCAGTAAGCAGCCAAGACTGTGCCGAGATGGAGCATCACAATGCAGAATTTTTCTTGCTGCTGCTGGGCAGAGGTACTGGCTGTGCTGGTGGACACATCCCCAGGGAGCAGGCAGCACTGGCCAATTCCTTGCTTAGACATTACTGTCCCAGTTGTGTGGGTCAGTACTGATCACGCTGGTTTCTGACATGTAGGACCAGTTTAAATCCATCCACAGAAAAGGGACAATGATTTCTTCACAGAGCAGCACATCTCCTCTGCACAGCAGCAGAGGCAAGTGCAGCCACAAGGCACACAAAAAGGTGACAACTGGCACTGGTGGCAGCACACCAGCTGCAGGGGTGTCCAGCACAAGCATCTCCCATGGCAAAGTCCCCCACAGCAGGGCAGGGAGCTGAATTCCCCCCTGCAAGAGCTTCCTGATGAAACCAACACCTGCAGCAGCTCTGGTCAGAGCTCAAGGGTCTGCTGAAGATGTGGCCCTTACCTTTGGTGACAACCTCAGCAGAGAGCCCAGGATAGAATCAGCACCTCCCTCCCTTTACCCCTCTCCAAAAGCAAACCCACAGAAATCACCAACCCGCTGCCAGAGCCCGCAGTGATGGGCTCTGCCTCAAAAGCAGGGGACACACAGGATGGAGGGATTCTTTGGAGGGATCTTGATGCATGGCTCCCCTGCCAGGTCCCTGCATAGCCCATCACATGTGCCTGCACACACCATTTTATTGGAGGTACATTAGTGCTCACACTTCCCTGCTTCGTTAGGGCGCTGCTACTCTCCAGCACAAAGTCCGTATTTGTTTCCTTGCAGGGGTGGAAATAAAGGGGGTTTTGTATTTTCTTCCTCTTCTCTTTGCAGGCTGGAGTGAGTTTATTTGACACTCCAGCACTCTTTGTGAGCTGAGTGCCCGAGGATAAATGCTACCCTTAAGAGTTACTTGGCGTTAGACAGAGGGACCCTCTTCAGAGGAGAATGGGGGCTTGTTGGGATGGGGTGGGAGGGGGCACGGGGAGGGGGCCTCTGAAGAGTGCCTGTGCAGCCTCATAGAAGGGTCTCTGTCCTGGGCTCACAATAGAGGGAATTCTTAAAGATACCAGGAGCTGAAAGGAAGGAAGGAACTTTCCTCCTTTTAAAAAGGATTTTCAGGAACAATTGAAGAAGCTATAAAAAGGGGATCATTATTTCCCATCCAGTCTGCAGGGCTGGGAAGCCCCCCCCCATCCTCCTCCCGAGGCCTCAGCTGGGAAGATGTGACATACACCACTTGGACAAACAGAAGAGGTGGGATGATGGTCACTGTCCAGTTTCCCTTTGCCAAGGGAGCTGCCCAAACCCTGGGAGCAGGAGATGCCCTCCTGCCCTCCCAGCCAGGTGCCAGTTACACAAGCCACCTTCTCCTCCCCAGGACTAGCTGCCTCCAGGTCCTCCTGCCTCAGAAGCAAGAAGCTCCAGAGAAAGGAATCTCCCAGGAACAATGTTTGACTCAAATGTCCACTGAGGGACCAGGTGGAACAGGATGCCACCATCCTGCCAGTGACACAGGAGCAACTGTGTGTACCCCCTGCACCATATCCATGCAGAGAGGATGGCACTTCCATGGCCAACACACACCCTGCCCACCTCTCATGTGGACAGAGACCTGCTAGCCAGCTCCAGCTGAGCAGCTCCTCCTCCATAACTGTGATGGAGGATTTTCTGCAAACACTCAGTTTTACATAGCCCAGAAAAAGGAGCCAGAGCCCCAGCACTTTGACTGGTGAGCTTCAGCTACAGGTTAGCACCAACAGATCCCAACCACTTCCAGAGGGACTTATTTCAGTTCTTGGGGACTGCATTTCAGCACTGATGGCATCTCACACATCAGCAACCAAAGCCGAGATGTGACACTTCCCCACACCTTTGCCACTCGCCAAAGAAACACCACAGTCATTCGACCTGCAAATCCTAAAGGGACCTTCTCTACAACTCTGGCTGCCAGCATGAGCCCACAGAGAGATGCTTCCTCATACCAACTTAGGAAAAAAACATCCACAATTCAGAAGCCACCCCTGAAACATGATGGCCTGAAAGTGCAGTTTAAAGGGCCACCAGCAGGAGCTGAAGGGAACTCGAATGACAGCAAGGGAATCCCCCCCATCCATCCCTGACTGGAGAGGATGTGACACAGGTCCCAAAGCATCCTTGTGTCCATCTGTCCCAGGTCAGCACACACTCAAGCAATCCACAGCAGCCTTCAGAGCCAGTCTAAAGCTGCAGGCAAAAGCCTTTTGACCTTTGTGACCAAGTTACCTTACTCGAGAGGTTCAGGATTGTCTTAGGCTGAGCTTTCCTGAGAACAGAGCCATGGCTGCTCACTTCCTCCTTCAAGAGACTACAGAAGGATTTGCTGCAGCTGTACCTGACAGACAACAGCTCCAATCCCTTCCAGGGAGGAAAGGCAAGAATAAAACCCCAGATGAAGGAGCTTTAAGAAGAGCCTGACAAGATAACGTTTGCTCCTGATGTTAAACCCATTCTGGGCTTTTTTTTCTTTTAGGAAAGCTGCACAACTGCCCAGGGATCAAACATCTATTTAAAGGCTTTGGTTTTAGCCCTCAAAAAACATCTGTGGCTTGGCAGGAGGAGCCAGCCAACTGAAGGCAAAATGTTACCTTCCCAGGGCATGGGTGCAGCACAACCCTGGGGCCAAGGTCTTCCCACCTCATCAGCTCCCTTTGGGAGAAGACACAGATGAACTAGAAGCGAGAACAACCTCCCTAACCACACTCAGTTTCCGTCTTGGGTGCTGGTCCAGAAAAGCACTGCCTGCAATTCAGATGCTGCCACAGGGGGGGAAAAAACCCAAAAAATACGACTGGAGGAAGCCTTGAAGCTCTGAAACCAGGCTGCAGAGCAGGACACGAAGCCACACTGAACACAGGCTCTGTCTCCAGGGACTAATAAGGCAACGCACTGTAAAGCCTAATCCTGTGTTAAGAGCTTTCATCAAAAAGGAACAGTATTTATTAGGGAGTTATGGGAGGTAATAAAAGTGTTTTCATGCAGTGTTTGTACTAACACGGGGAACTTTATGCTAGCATTTGCCCCTTCGTTTTTGTTTTTAATACATCTTTCTAACGAAATAAGCCACTCTGCACAAGGCTGCCCTTTGTCATGCAGTTGTAACTTTCTGGCCAGCCTTGGTAGCTGGCAAAACACTGTGCTTTTCTTGCCCTCTCTTTTGTTGCTTTGCTTTTCTGTTCAAAGTTCAAACAAACAAAAAACCCCCCAGCAAGCTGCATTGTGCTCCTGGCATTATCCCCCCATTGTCTGGGGCTCTGAGAGGCAGCGGGAGGGGGAGCGGGTGTGGCCCAAGACATTTGAGCTCCTAAAATTTAAGGCCCTCCGATCATTTCTTACACTGAAGAACCCCCAGATAGAAGAGCTTCAGTCAAAAACAGTCTAGATCTGAGCCAGCTGCCACTAAAAAACACCCAGCACCAAAGAGAAGTGATGCTGCTGTATCAAATACATTTAAAACCAAGCACAAGAGGAATGCAGACCAAAATCCAGCCCTTGGAAGAGCCGGGTGGGAGCCCAGAGCTCCCGGTTTTCACAGCTTGCCTCGTTGCAGACAGAAGCATTCTGTTACAAAAGAGTCAGGTCCCAGCATCCCCAAAATCCTCTTTGCTTTGCAACCTGTAACACACCAAGCCCCAAGTCAGGCAAGTGTAGATGGCACATGTAGATGGCACCTGAGCCTGGTTTAGAGACTACTGTAATACATAGTTTAATTTCTATCTGGTCCTCAAACAGTCCATGATGACCACTGCAAGCAACAGTGTGACCACCAATTTTCCCTGTCTGTTTTAAGCCATCCTTCCTCTTCCAGCCCAGAAGGGGTGAATATGTCTTCCCCAAGTCACAGCTCCAGAAGGCTCTGGCCAGGGCCCTTTGCCAGGAGAAGCAGCCTGGGAGCAGCCCCATTTCAGTGTATCTGAACTGGGCACAAAGCTAAAGAGCTGTGGGGTTCAGACCATTCGGGTTGTTTCCCCCATGGCCCTTACAGTCCTGTTGCTGCAGGCAGGAGGAACCATTCTGGACTCTGCTGGCACTGATTTTCTGGCTCATTGGAGGTGGACAGGCAGGGACACACTCCTGCTCTCAGCTTGTTGGGCAGGAGAAGCAGCTGCAGCACCAGCATCTCCAAGTACTGTAGTCAAATCCACCAGCAACTGAGCCCTGCAGAGAAACCCACCAATGTCTGCTGCCCACCACAGCCAACATCCCACCCCACCAGCTCCAGGCTTCTCCCCACTGGGTTTCTGCCATGACAGTGGAGATTCAACTCCTACAGCACAGCCCTCCTGCCCCCCAGCTTGGGAGACACCACAAAGGGAACACTCCTGGCCACAAGAGTGATTTTACTTCCTCCTGCCAGTGCAAGAAATAGATTGTATTTCTCTTCACGTAGGTTGTGCTCTCAAAGCCCCCTCACAGAGGTTAGGTACCCTCTTCCCATCAGGAAGCTTCACATCCCCACTGGCTAAGGGGCTGCAGTCAGCAACCCCACTGCCACTTAACAGCTCCCCAAAAAAAGGTTTTCACCAAACACACCAAGTTAAGCTTGAGAGGTGCCACATCTCAGCCTGGCTTGAGCCACATGCAGCTTTTCCACCTGCATGTGGAAAGTAACTAGTAAATAAGCAGCTTTGTAGGAAGAGCAAATCCAAGCTCATTTTGCAGCGAAGCCTTTGAGAAAGCAGAGCACAAAACTACTGCAGCACCCTCTGCCCCATGATATCCCCCAGTCAGAGGGCTCAAACTCAGCACACATGTTTGATTCCACACTGGTGGGAAGGATTAAGATTAATTGGGGAGATCTGGAAAGACTTTTTTCACCCATCCACCTAATTTTACAGGGAAATGAGAAAGCTGATGTCCTGAAAACACCACCTGCCTGACAGTAGGGAAGAAAAGCATCCTTGCACACACTGCTCCAGCCCCCAAGCTGGAATCTCCCCTTCACAGAGCCAGGCAAACTGAAATGCAGTTTCCTCCCAAGGCCTGCGTCACTGCACACCAGCCCTCTCCACCCGCTTCCATCCCACCAGCTGTGACCCTGATTATAAAAAGATGTCTCAATTAGCAAGGGAGCTGAGCAATTCCTCTAGTCTCAAAACCCTTCAGAGGAAAAACATTTCAAGCTAGCAGAGAGCAACACTAACAATGTCTGGGCAATAAAAGCTTCTCTTGTTTATATCAAAGTAACCTCAAACATCCTTTCCCCAAACAAGCATCCCTCGCCCTCCGTATGGATCAGCATGCTGGAAGGGCTGGTGTTGTCCTCAACATTCTGGGTCCCTCAGAGCAGACAGCACTAATTTTCGTGTGTGTTATTGGTTGCAGGTCTAGACTGGTGTGGTCTTTTTGTTGTAGTGAGTAAAATAAGGGAGTCATTCATATTTTTCCAGAATTCACACAAAAGTGCTCTTGTCCATCACAGATACCTCGCATCCCCAGCCCCAATCGAGTGTTCCTCACCACCGGGCTCATACCAGACAGCACTGAAGGATGGGGGGACCCTTTGGCCCCCAGCAGAGCAAGGGAAGGGGCAGCAGGGGGGCTGCCGAGCTCCCCAGGGCCATCCCTCGCCTATCACCGTGGCGGGGCACCTGCTCAGGGCACACGGAGCCGGTACAAGCCCCTCGAACACGGCTTTCCTACGGGAGGAGCAGGGGAAAATCGTGATGTTCCCCCTCCAAAAACAGGAAAGAAACCACCAAACAAAAACCGAAGAAAAATAAAACACACGCTGTTTTTCCGAGAGAGAAGAGGAATCTTCCCCTCTCTGCGCCAGCCGGGACCTGCCGCTCGCCCTCCCCTCCGCGCTCGGCCCCCGGACGAGGAGCATCCCCGGACCGGAGCCCCGGGTGGGCGGCCTGGACCCAGCGGGACACAAAGGCGGATGGTACCGGGAAGGAGCCGACACGGGGAGCGGCGGAGAGGTCGGCACTGCGGGCGGGGGGTCCGCAACCCGCCCAGTCCCCCCGTGCTGAGACCCCCAGGGCGCATCCGCAGCCCCCCCTCCCAGGGACCGTACCGTGTAACGGGACCGGGCAGGGCCACGGCAGTAGCACGGTGGGGGTGTCCCGACTGGGCTGCGGGGCTCGACGGCCCTAGGAACCTCTTCATCCCTCCCCCCCCGGGCCGAGTAGGGCACCTACCTCCATCGGGCCGCGCCGCTGCCGCCTCCGAGCCGCGTCCACCCGCGTCTCCCCACCAGCACCGAAACACTCCCGGGGCTCCGGCTCCCTCGGCGCGGGGAGCGGCATCACCATCCTCATCTTCCTCCATATCCACATGCCCCTCCGGGGGTCCAGGCACGGCCCCGCTCCCACTCCCCGCTGCAGGAGCCATCCGGGGGCTCGCAGGTGGCCGGGGGCCAGGACCAGCGCCACCGCGACCGGGGATGCTCCAACTGCTGCGACCGGGCCATTCCCCCCTTATATAGCCCCGGCGGAGGCGGGAGGGCGGCTTCACGGGACTTGTAGTTCCTCCCCCCGGAGCGGGGAGCCTCCTCCCTCCGTCCTTCCGTCCCTCCCTCCGTCTGTCCGGCCCGGCCCGCCGCAGGGAAGGGGACGGCGCAGGAGACCCCGGGCCGGTGGCAGGGTCGGGGAGGTGGGGTTTGCTCCTCACCGGGACCCGGCTGCTCTGCGCGGTTCCCGACGCGTGGGGGGGGGGGGAGCCGGTGGTTTTCCCTGGAAAAGCCCCGGAGTTCACGGGACTCCAGGAGTCGCATCCCGACGCCAAACTGGCCAAGTGCAGAATCCATCCCATAAACCGCTGAGTAAATGAGTAACCCCACCAAACACTTAACATGAAGACCGATTACTTCAATTGTCCCATGTATTGGTTATTCTTTAGTTTAATTATTGTCCCAATTATTAATTTAACTTAATTATTAACCCATCTGGGGAATGAATGAGCAATTAACTGTGCTGTTGGCTTAGGGGCTAATTTGAGACCCGTTCTTGCAACCAAGCTCTGTCCAGGCAAAGTCACCCGCGGGGGAGAGGGCCTTGTCCCACACGTTCCCCTGCTGCTCTATGAACCCCATCCAGGGGTTTGTACAGGGAAATGCCCTAAAGGTGACACCAGCCACAAGGCAGGTGACAACACAGGGCCAGCACCACTGCGCCCGGTGCCCTCTGCTAGAGGAACAAGTGAATTTTGGGAAGGGGAGAAGGTGAAGGGTGCAGAAGGTGCCAGTCAGGGGGGATAATCCCCCACAGCCCTTGTCCAGATGGCCACCAAGCTCAGCTCTGGGTGGCCAATGTCCCACCCCATTGGCTGTGCAGGGGCAGGGACCCAGATCTAGCGTTCTCCCACCTGCACCGGGTCGGGATTTATCCTCACACACTCACGAGAGCTGCCAAAATGAAACCACAGAAGTTTTCTAGGACAAGTGAGCAAGGGGGGCTGGGGGGAAAAGAGGGAGAGTGAAGGGAAAAAAAATCCTCTTGGCAGATTTTCAGGGCCCAAAGCCGGAGTGGAAATGCTTCCCTTCCCTTAATTGCTTCGAGACCAGATGAATTTCTTGAAGAAACCGCAGCTGAAATGCTGCACAAATCACATTGTTGTGCTTGTGTTGGCTGCCTGCTTAAGGAGGTAAAAGGTCATCGTTTATGGTATATTAAAAAGAGAAAAAAAATCTATTTTAGCGCTGTGGAGGAGGGGGTTGTGTTGCTTTTTTCATCCCCACATTCTGGAAATTAAAACCTGTTTGGCAAGTGCCAGAGTGTGACTCGCAGTGAAGAGCCAGAGCTGGGACAACGTGGGGCTCTGCTGCAGCCCCCACCTGTCCCCCTGAGCCGGACCCCATCCTGTCCCAGTGTCCCTCAGCTGGTGGGACTGTGCCAGTGTGCAGCAGCAGGGCTCCAGGTGCTGCTCCCATGGGATTTGTTGGCCCAGAGGTGCTGCCTGTGTCAGCCCAGAGCTGCACCTCTGCAAGTCTCTGCAGCTTCAGGCCCCGAGAGGGTGCAACATTGTCTGTCTGAGGATCCTTCCCTGTTGGGAAGTGGCAGGAAAATCCTGATTCCAGCCTCCTAGTGCTCTGCTGATTTTATTCAAGCACAGAAATGTGGCTGCTCCTTTTTCTCCCCTTTCTTGCCGGTCAGTGAAATGATGGAGCTTATTTCCTCTGGCCATGTGGGAGCAGACACTCACTGCCTCTGAGTCACAGGCAGAGAAGAGCTGCCTGCTCCTTTCCTCTCTGCTCTGGAGCCCTGCTTGGCTCCAGCTTTTGGGAATCCTTCACCCAGAAGAGGTTGCACCTTCCCAAATGTGGCAGGGCTTGAACCAGCGAATGTGAAACACAGGTGGGCACCAGGTGAGAAACCTCAGGAGCAGAGAATGAGTGTGGAAAATAACAATACCAGTGCCAAAAATGGCAGATGGTCATTTTGGATTTATAGTGAGAAGGGAGGTGCTGGATGTGCCGAGGTCTGGGCATGCTGTCCCTCAGGACCTGCCTCCAAAAGCAGCTCAGACCATAAACCCAGGTTGCAGACGGACAGACAGACAGACAGACACAGGGATGCAGCACTGGCCCAGCCACTCTGCAGCACTCTGGGTGGGATGGGAGCACTTGGCCTTGTGATGCTTCCGGGCAGGATGAGACCCAAAGCTCACTGGAGTCAATGGGAAGGTTCCTGCTGATCTAACAAGACCTGAACTGGATCTCTAACAGGGTCCCAGAGGCTGGAGCACTTGGAAGCAGAGCTGTGCATGGGCTGGGATTTGAGAAGGCAAATTACCATTTTTATAACTTAATTAAGAAGCCTTGCTCCCTTTTCTAGTGGCATTTCCTGCCAAGCCACCAGCCCACAGGACACGGCACCACCAGCCACCATCACCTGAAGAGACTCGCAGCTCCACGAGGCTCCAGCAGCTTTTGCCAACAATATCTGACTGGAGTAAAGGACCATGCAAGAACCCAGGTGCTGGTGAAGTACCTCTGCCTGGCACCGAGCCCCCCAGCCAGCCTCCCAGGAGGGTCTGAGGAAGGAATTGGCATGGAAAGGTGAGCTACTCATTCACAGAGGAGCTCGGTGTTGATTTATGGGATGCTCCCAGCCCTGGTTTTGCAAGGAGGTGACCTGAAGGTAAAAGGTTTTGGGAGATGCTGAACTCTGCTGTGTTGGTGCCAGGTGAGGCAGGAGGCAAGGGGGTGTGCATGGCCTCGCGTGACTGCAGCCACTGCAAACACAGAGACATTGTTTTTAAGTGATAACCAGCCCCCCCCTCCAGCCCCCCCTTCCCTGGCTCCTTGGGAGAGGACAGCATTCCTGTCTGGCATTCCTCAGCCACTGCTGAGATGGGGAGGGGAGACCTGAGCCAGAGGAAGAAAGCACAAAGTTTTAATTAGGAAAGTTGCCCTGTGTGCTCATGTGATGGTGGTGGGTGGTGCGGGCAGGGAGGGAGAGGAGAATTGCCCATAAAACAAGATAAAGTGCATGTGGCTCAGGTAATAGAGATAATTACACAAGAGCCTGTGGACGTAAGAATGTCAACCAGATGTTTCTAAGTCATGGAATATCCGTGGTTTCCCAACAGATCTGCTTAGAGCTGCTGAAAGCATCCTTTATCCCAAGAGGAGGACAGGGCAGTGTGAGCCAAGGGCTTTATCCAGGTGAGGAGGTCCAAGGGCTGCCCAACATGGGGCAGAACTGCCCATGGCCACTGGCTCCACCAGCTCCCAGTTGCTTTGTGAAAGCTTTTAAGCAGAGGAAATCCTCAAGTGGAAAGGGAAGAGGGTTTTGCTGGAGAGGCAAGTTCTGCACCTTGCTCCAGGGCTGGCCTTGGGGCTGGGGTCTCTGTGTCCCAGCTACACTGCTGAACAGGGCTGAGATACCACCAGAAGGATGGACAGACACCAATTCTTCTCCAGCTGAAAATATCTTTGGGATACTGATGTATTTTGCAGGGAGAAAGAAGCAGGTTGCTGACTCCTCCAGACAGGTAAAGAATCTTGAAGCACCATAGATTGGAGCCCATCTGCCCTAACCTGCAGCTACACCAGCCTTTCCTGGGAAGGTGGAGCCCCAGAAACTGCTTATTCTTGTAAAAGTTTTGTTAACACAAACACCTCCTCAGTAGCACAGTTGGGTTCATGGCACAGGTCGGGTTACTTTTACCACCCTAGTTTGTGAATCACACATCTATAAAGTTCACCTTAGATTCTGATGATGATTTTTATTTTTTTTTAAAGCATTTAATGATGGGCACCAGCACTGGCAAAATAAAAGAGAAAGAGATTTGGGAAGGTTGAGCTGGGAATAACTTCCCAAAGAATGGCTGTTCCCAGGGCCTGACCAGCATTGTAACCTCTGGAAGTCCTCTGACCTTCAAATACCCTCCCTAAACCAGTTAAATATATATAAATATCTTGAAATATGGAAACAAAAAGCTTTCTATTTAATGCACTGAGAGTGCCAAGTGTCTGCAAGAGCCAGTAAAGAGCTGTTGCTCCAGGGAATGGGGAGCTGCATTTCAGGTAAAATACAAACAACCTGAATCTTTACCCAAAACTTGAACCAATCCCAAAGTTAAAAATATTTGGGGGGGGAAAAAAAAAAAAAAAAAAATCACAAAAAAAAAATCTCTGAGGTTTTGTAAAAGAGGAGGAAAAGTGTGGTTACATGTTTTGAGTTTTGTCCTCAGTGCTGGATCACAGCCTGGACCACAAGGGAGCTGGTGGGTCCCTGGGAAGGATGGGAAAGGGTGAGAGCCCAGTGCTGAGCTGCAAAGCAGGCATGTCCCAGTCCAGCTGTAGGGACCAGGAGCAGGAACTGTGACCTGAGCCACATGGGGACATTGGCTGGTCTGTGGGATGCTCCCTAGCACACAGCAGGCACACAACAGGCCCTGCGAGGTGCACAGCTGGCCACCAGAAACCCAGAGGGGACATGAACCAGAGAATTATGGAGCCACAGAAAGAGGGAGAGACACTGCAAGACAACCAGGAGCAACTTGGTACCCTGGCTGCTCCCAAAATCCCATCCACCCTCCACAAGCATCCTGGCACACTAGGAAGGAAAAAGCTGCTGCAAGTATGAGAAAAGGCACATCTGTCACCTGCTTGCAGAGTGACAAAACAAAGCAGGGAAGGGAGGTTTAAAGGCCATTGCCAAGGTCATGCAGGAGATCTGGGGGACACAACCCACTGCCCAGTCTCCTCTGCCTCCATCTCCTAGCTGGCCCATCAGGGAAGACAAAACAGCCTTTACCCAGATGGCAAAGATCCAATAAACACCCCAAAATGTCTCCATATAACAAAAGTAAAGGAAGGGACCAGGTAAAATTATGAACTGTAAGAGCAATATCTGCTCCACATGGGGACAAAGAAAATCCACACTCCTGTGAGGCTAACCCCATGCCAGGGTATACACAGGCTGTGTGGCTTATACTTAAGTTACTTAAAAAGATCTTTAGAGCCAAAACGCTGTTAAAAAGTACATTGTGTGCTCTGTTGTGAAGATAAATTCATTATTTAAACTTGAAAAGGTGACTCAACTAACATCTATTATAAAAAGGAATAAAAACACACACACGCAGCGAGATTTTCAAGGAATCCAGTGATTTAGTGTCTCTTTCTTTCTCTCCCCACACTTCTTGCCTCCTGCACAAGGATCTATTGAGAAGCTGCAGAACAAACGTTCCCTTATGCAGCTCCAAAAAAGTCTCCGTCAGTTTGTCTGAGACAGCTGCCTCCAAGCACGCTATGGTTACTCATTAACTGGGTCTCCCAGGGCAGGGGAAGAAGGAGTAAACTTAATAGACCCTAAACCAGAGGCAAAAAAAAAAAAATCATAAAAGAAAATAAATACATCAGGTGTCCTGGAAAATACAGAGGAAAAAACAGGTGTCACCATGAGCACCTCCAAGGCAGAGGGTCTGGCCACGATGGGCAGCCAGCTCTGGAGCAGAAGGGGACAATGACAGGGAGAGTAAACGTATGGGGACAAAAGAGTAAGATTATTAAAGGGAAAGAGAAGAAAGAGCCGGGACAGAGAGGCACTTGTGCTCGGCCATGCTTTATATGCTCCGGGTGCTGGGGGAGGATTACTTCACTGCCCGAAGTTGCCGGGCTCTGCTCCCCAGTGGAGGGATTCATTCCCTTCCCCCTTGCACGTTTTGCATGCGAATGAGGAGCTGCTTTGGCTGGGGAGCACTTCCCAGGGGGTCAGCCCACTCCAGAGCCCTCTCAGCTGCCAGGACAGCCCCTGTCCTGTGGAGAAGTGTCCCTTCTGGCTAGCAAGAAGGATGGCAGCTCTCCTCCTGCCTCCCCAGCACACGCGTGGGGTCGGGTTTCCACCTCCACCACCACAGAGGGATCCCTTGTTCTTGTGCTGGATCTCAGAGAGGAGATGCCTCATCCAGGGATTCTGCCCTGTCCACATCAGACCAGGCACTTCTCTGGCCATCACCACCTCCACCATGACCCTTCGCAGAGAAAACTTCCCCAGGGCACAGGGGACCTGTGGGAAGCAGGCTCTGGGCTGGCTGCCCTTTGTGCCTTATTTTCCTGACAGCCATGGGTTTGGGGGAGGAAGGCACCTGGGGACACTGGGCAGCATCACCTGCCCTCCTCCACCACGTTGGGACACGCTGGGGACAACCCTGCATGCACAGCCCCCAGCTGCTGCCAGCCTGACATCTCTGCAAGATCCTGACAGAGAACAATAATTATAGTTGCAATAAAACACTGAATAAAGCCTCAAACCAGGAATAGCAAATGAGCCCTGCTTGCCATCCCAGGCCTGCCCCGCTGTCTCCTATTTGCCCAACACACTCACCCCAGAGATAAGGGGGGGGGACAACAACTGACTGTCATTATCTTCCTGCCTTTTTTCATGTGCTTTTTTGAAACAATTAAGGGATTGTGAGTCAAAGGAACCGGGTGGGGATAGAGATGAGCCAGGCAACTGCTCTCCCGCAGGACCACGGCTCTCAGGACTTTGCAGGATCCATCCTGAGCTGCCAAGAGAGACCCAGGGCCACCTTCTCCTTGAGGAACCCAGCAGCACAGTGAGGGCAGAGCAGCAGAGCAGTTGGAGACCTGGGGCTGTGCCAGAGCCCCTGGGGACAACCCAGACCCGCAGAGCACTACCAACAAAATCCCTGATACGAGCCATTCCAGCTCTCCTCCCTGGAGCCCCTTCCAGCACGTGCTGCTCCCGCTGAAGCTTCATCTCCCATCCCAGAGATGCCCTCTTCCCACAAGCAGGAGTCAAAAGTGGGAAGCAGCTATTCCTACCTGGGGCCTTCCCTGTAAGCACCCTCTGATGGAGCTGTGGGAGGCTGATCCACTGCAGCGAGTCCCTGCAAAAGGGATCAGCAAAAAGGATCAGTCCCTGCAGCTGCTCCTGCCAGGCCCACCTCGGGCAAAACCACACTAGCTCAGATCCCATCCACTGCTCCCCAAACCAGGGCAGCACAAACCATGTCTCCAAGTCACCTACGATGCACTAGGTATTACCTGCTCTCTCAAGGGCTGGAAACTGCCAGCAGCTGCCAGGGAAAGGGAAGAAAAAGGCTGGAAGGCAGTTCCAGCCCCATCCAGATCAGCTGGTGCTTCAGTGAAACAGGTACCTTGTGATTAGGGTTTTTTTTTGTGTGAAATGTTAAACATCTGGAGCTCAGCGGTACAAGGCAGCCTTTGTGCAGCGGGTAAATTATCTGCAATAAACTAGCACTTGTTTCAGAGAGCTTCAAGGAGAGGGGGAAGGGGAAAAAAATAAATATATATATATATGTGAGAGAGAAGCCACCCCCACAAGAGGAGGAACCTCAGCCTCCTCCTCGGGTCTCACCAGCAGCTCCCACCCTGTGTAGGGTGTCTCACTGTGCTAACGGCAGCCCCAGACCCTGCACAGCTCGGGGTCCTGGTGCCAGACAGAGCCTCCCATCCCTCCCGCAGCTCCCGAGCCGCAGCATCCCGCTCCCGTTCCCCAAAGGAGGCTGCAACACTCCACCTTGCCAGCTTGTCATCTTGTCTGAGCACAGCGTGTGTCTCACCCTGGAAATGCAGAGTTCAGGAATTTTGCATCTTTCCTTAGCTGGAAGGAAAGGGAAGGCAGCTCCTCCTCTCGCTCTGTCCGGAGCCATGAGAGGTTTAGATACACCCCGCTGGTATTTTGGTGTGGAGTGGGGCTCTCTGCTCACCTTTGCACAAAGCAGAAGGGGAAAAGATCTGCACAAGGAAAAGAAATAAAATATAGCTCACCAGTCTCTTCTGAGCCTGGGGAAGCAGCAGGAGCAAGGATGGAGACAATGAAACCATCGGGGGATTTGGAGCCAAGATCCTTTTAAAGGGATGAAGCACAGCCGGGGGGCTCTCCCTCTGCCCCACCCCTAAGCCCAGGGTCAGGATGGCACCTCGCTGGATCGCAGCATTACATCAGGCTTCCTAGCCCGGGCTCCCGGTGCCAGCGTGGCCGAGTCTTGAGTCCTCCCGTGAAGCCAAACGGGACTGGAGCTGCCCCAGGGGAACCAGGAGGGAGGAAAAATCCCCCCAGATCTCTTTGTCTCCCTTCCACCCACCAGGGCTGCCTTTACACAGCAATTACCGAGGCCTCGGGGGCTTTCACACCCAGTCACCTGGGCCTCCTTGTTCTAAACAACTTAATTTGTTTAATGACTTGGGAGGCCCCGGGGCCCCCTTGTTGTCTGGATTTGTTTCCGTGGTCTCCGAAAGGTTTTTCTCCTGGGTGCAGGAGCCACCACCCAGAACTGGAGGGCTTTTGTGAAACCTGCACCAACACAAGTTTAAAGACAGTTTCCCCGAATTCCCGGGGGGTCTCTGACCTCCAAACACACAGCCCACCCCCACCCGAGCAGCTCCAGGACAAATGATGGCCTGGGAAGGAAGAGGGAATCACACAAAGTGAGATGATGCTTCATGCTCCAGGTCCAACCTCATGCCTGCCCCTGCTGCCAGCCCAGACTGAAACACCAGACTGGGATAAATTGGGATGCTCCAGCCCTCGCCGTCATTTTAACCTTGGGAAAGAAAGGGAAATAAAAAGGGTTGGGAATGCTGAAGCCTTTTGCCCATCCTGCATGGAGCTGGGGAAGCAGAGCTGGGGCTTGGGGCTGGCAGAGGTGGGGGGCCCAGCAGAGACGGGGGTCCTGGCAGAATTGGGGGTCCCACCAGAGATGGGGGTCTCCGGGGAAAGCCCAGGGCAGTGGGGAGTCCCATGCCCTGGCTGTTACCAGCACCTCCTTCCATTGTTTCCCAGCAGCATTTTTCCCTATGACCTAATCTTCCCTTGGCTCCCGCTGGCAATTTTATGGCAGGGAAATTATTTTGCAGTAAAAGGAAAGCAAATTCAGGCCGTCCTCTTCCCTCCGATTTTCACATGGGTTTTGGAGTGGTGGTTTTGTTTCAGGCACAACAGAAGGATGGTACAAGAGGAGACAGGGAAGAAGCGTGTTGAGTCTGTAACACTTCAGTTGTTCCTGTAAGAAGACAAGAAGGCAACAGCAAGAGAGAGATTTCAACAATTCCTCTATGCAAACCAGCTCTGGACACAAAAGCTTTTCAGTTATCATCAGCATTTTGTAAGACTTTATTAAAACAAACCTTCAGGCTCAGTTTCCTGCTCTCAAGAATCCCCTCATAGGATTATAAGGCACAGAAACATCCCAGAAAGCTCAACCAAGGCCATACTAAGGATATTTGCTCCCTGTTCTTGTACAAACAGCTGGCCTCCATGCTGTAAAAGCCTGAAAACAGGAAAAGAGGTACTGGGATCAGAGCTGTGCAATATGCAGATCACACTGTGTGTCATTTTCCCTCTTTTCCTTTTAGGAACAGCCCTCTGGATTGGAGAATTTGCAGTGGAGTTGTTCCTAGACCGATGGCACTTCACCTCACACAACACACAAGAAACCACGGTGAGAACATCCCCCTGGGATGGCAGGGGGGAACCTTTCTTCAGTCACCACACATCCACCACGCAGCTGAAAGGGAGTTTTGCAAGTAAAGCAACCAGGAGAAAGGCAACCAGGGGATCACCATTGAGCTAAAGTCCCAGCAACCCAGCAGGGACATGAACTCCTAACTTTCCAAGGGCTGACTGGCCATGCAAGACTAAATACACATACTTAGAGCGTGCCAAAATATACCTAAGAAGAGAGACTGGCACTGAATCTCCCCTAGAAACTCAATGACCCCAGACTATCTCCCCTAGGAAAACAGCACCACGAGCCAGAATTTCTCTTCTCCCCTCCAGTCCCCCGGAACCAGGCTTGTTCCGAAGGTTGGGGGCCATGAAACAAGGCAAGGTGGCCCAGCCAGGGCCAGCAGGGTGGGCTTGGGGTGTCCAAGCAGGAAGAGGAGCTGCAGGTTTGCTGTAGAGCCGGGAGCCTGCGGGTGTGCGCACGAGAGAGCGAGCGAGAGCGTCTCAGTTTTAATTGCAGCCTCCCTGCCAAGTACAACAAAGTCCGCGTACAAAGAATAGAAGTCATTTTGTCTTCAGGTTTGAATTGTTTCTTTCCTAAGGGGTGGGGAGGGAGGTGAAATCCATCCCTTTATAAGCAATGACTCAGGTGCTACGATCTACCCCGGGCGCGCATCTTGCAAGCCCGGGTAATGTTTTGTGCCGTGTTTTGTTTGACGGCGTGGGCCCTAATAATGGGATTATTGTTCGGTTGCGTGCAAAGCCCTGGCTTGGGGTTTTTCTGTCCCCGCCCAGCCCTGCAAAACCGCAGCCGCCTTCGCCTTCCCCAGCGCCCAGTGAGCACCCAGCACCCGCCGAGGGCCCACCTGCCCATTCCTGCTCCCTGACTCACGGCACCACGCGCGGGGGAACGTGCACCGTGCCACGCCGGGGCAGGGAAAGGGGAGATTTCCCTGCCCTGGTTGCACGACCATAACTGTGGCCCTTTGCCCTGCTCTGCCCAGCCAGGAGTGAGCCAAGCCGGGCAGGGAGAAGAAGCTGCCAGGGCAGGAAGAGCAGCAGCCAAGCAGGCGTCGTGCTGTGGTGCCAACTTCCATGCCCACCACGTGCCACCCTGGCACCTAGTGGGAGCTGCCCGGCATCACAGAGAGGCAGGGAATACAATGGGATTCACCCAGAGCAAAGGGCACTGTGCTTTCTCCTCGCACCGCAGCTCCAGGGGGGATGGATCAGCTGCATCCCTGAAGGGAGAAGCCCAACACTTTGCCTTATGCACCACCCCAGATAATCCCCTCTCCAAAGTCCTAATCCCCGGGCAAACACGCGTACGCTGCCGCACAGCCCAGCTCCCAGCCCAGCTATCAGCAGCCTCTCCAGCCACTTAGTCCTAAGCACAACCCGAGGCTCATCCCGGGTTGCAGAGGAGTTTCCCCCTGGACTCCTCCACCATCTCCTTGCCAACCATTAACTGCCCCACTGGGTACCATGCCCACAGCCAGCCCGCAGGGAAGCATCTCGACGGTTCAGCCTCTGGAAGAAAAGCACAAGAAAAGCACCAAAATGCTCCCAATGCTGCAATCTCTGGCTTTTTCCCAGCAACTTTGCTTGGTGAAGCTCCCCCAGCACCAGCTCCAGGCCCGGGCACAGGGGTTTGCACACTCAGCACTAAACCACCCCCGAGCTTCACCCGCTGCCAAACACAGGTGCCTTGGGGGCTGTAAAGAATTGGAGGATTTTTTAATTCTCAGCTAAACCCTCAGGTCATCCCCCTTCATTAGCAGGGCTTGCAAAACCCCCCAAACACCCACAAAAGCATCAGTGAGCAGGCCATAAACTTATCTTGGCCTATTTTTAAACCCCATTGCAAGAGCATGTACATGTTCAGGAAAAAAAAAGCTCTTTCTCCTCACCTTTTGGGTGTGAGGCTTTTGGATGGAGGGGAGTCACAGTTTAACTTTTCCTCCAGCCAATGCAAAAAGTGATTACCATTTAAAGATAAAACCCAAGAAGCTGAAGTTTTTGAATTACACTGAAAAATTAGCAAGGGGGGGAAGAAATCACCAGCCTTGATGATACAGTTTGATATTACAAGGGGCTTAAAGGACATTTCAAAGGGTTCCAGGCACTGCTGTGCCCTCTGTGCCCCTCTGAAGGATGACTGCCACCCATCAAAAGGATGGAAAGCTGAAACCTCAGTGCCACCATGAGCACATGTCCTTGTGTGCTGCAGGCTGGGGGCTTGTCCCTGTTTGGCAGAGCCAGGGACATGGGACAGCTCTGCCAAGCGGGAAAGTGCCACTGGCTTTGATGGAGGGGACCACCCCACTGCTGGAGCCCCCCGGGAGGGCAAAGCCCTGGCTGCATCCCAGAACATTCATCCAGGCAAGGATTTGGAGCCAAGCACAGCCCAGTCTCCCAAAACCTGGCCCCAAACACGGGATAACCTCCCTCTGCTCTCCCTCCAGGTCAGTCTCCTGACAAGAGCTGCTCCCAGCCCACGAGCTGAGTCCAGTTCCATTTTGCTTGGCTGTGTGTTTATTTTGCCTTGTGCTCCCAACTCCACCTTTCCAGTGACAGGGATTGTTTCCACGGGTAATTTCAGGCCTGGCCTCCCGCCAGCTTTTCAATCATCCCAGGGAACAGATGTATAATTTCATTCACCCCCAGGGTACAAACAGAAAAGAAAGGATTTTCATAGGTGCTTTCTGCATCACCCTGCCCACTCCCCAGTGTACATAATTACCTCGGCTGGCTACATCCCAGCAGGATTAAATGCTTTAACGTGATATTATCTCCCAGCAATCTGATTACAAGGCTGCCTTTAAATGTATAATGTGTTTTTTTTTTGTACCAGCTTACACCACATGCCAGAAACCAAATAAGAAAACATCACCAGCAGCCCGCGAGAAATCCCAACGCATGGACACCCCCAAGGTTTTCAAGTTCCATGCACAGACTTTTGGCTGAAAACAGAGGGCTAAGAGCTTTGCAAACATTTCTAGTGTGTCTAGGAAGGAGGTGAAGAGCAGTGGGAGATCACCCAACCTTTGCACTGGTGGCCCTGGGAAGGAGACACCGGCCACAGGGCTCTTGTCCTGGCTGTGGGCAGGTCCCTTCCCACTCCTGCCTGTTCCTGCCCTGGGATGGGAGGGACAGATCTCACCTGCTGGCTGAGAGGCTGGTGGAGAGGCAGAACCTTCCACAAAGCAGGAACAATTACCCTGAAGGAAAAAAAAAAAACATAGCAGAACAGAGGGAGGAGAAGCAAAGTTTGAGCTTTACAGAATCAAAATAAATCAGTGCAAACTCTGAATTTCCCATTTATTGAGACCAATCACAGTTAAAAGGTCAAATCCATTGCCAAACAGTAGTTTTGTATCAACATCCAGAGTGACACACAAATGAAGTACAAATGAAATCCAACAACAACAAAAAATAAAATAAAATAGAACCAAACCAGAATGCCTGGCTCAAGGTTAGTTTATTCAAGCCTGTTCTCTTTGGCTGCCCTTCCTGCAGCTTCTCCAGCAGGACCAAATGGTGGCCCATGAGGCCCTCTCTCACAGCCCTGCTCCCCCAGGGATGCAGAGGGACCAGGATGCAGGCAGCCGGGTGACCCAGTTATTCTTGCTGAAGGGACTAACCAACCCCTTTTTCCTGAAGACAGAAGCATCCTTGCTTGAAGGATGAAGGAGCTGTGGGTTGCAGCATCCTTCCAGCTCCAGCGTTCCGCTCCTCGCTGGAGCGTGTCCAGGCACAGGGAGGGACGGGCAGGGCTCGCTCTTCTGCCTGGCAGGGACTGATCCTGCCTGCTCAGGACCCACTGTGCAGCAAGAGATGCTTGAAAAGCAGAGGGTGAAGAGGCAGGTACACAGGCTGCACGTTCCTGGCTCTTCAGGTAGGATAGTTAGTTCACCCTGACGAATTCGTTCATCCTGCTGCTGCTGCTCAGGGAGGCAGAAGCTCCCGACACGCCCAGGGCCTGACTCAGCTCCAAGCTCCTCTGTGGGGTGAAGGTACCAGGGCCACAGCTGGGAAAAACCTGAGTGGGTTTCCTGGGAAGTTCGAGCCACCGGAGCCAGCGGCCATGGACCAGCAATCACTGGGTAAGGCCAGAGTGGCCCCACGTGGAAACGTGTCCTGCTGCACACCAGCACATCACACCTCACCTCTTCAAAGAGGACATGCTGGAAAACACAGAAATCTTTCTTTCCTGTTTCTTTTTTCTCAGACAAAACCTCGGGGTATTGAACACAATGAATTGGATCAATGCCTCACTTAGGAAATGAAATTTAGGAAAAAATGTCATTTCCCTCTTAACAGATATCTCAAGAAAATTCCTTTTTGTTTGCCTGGACTATTTGTACCCATCGAAACAAATCCCCTAAAACGTTCCCAAGGACCAGCAGGATCCAGGGGACCTGTGACCCCAACACCTTCCACCTGCCTTTTGAAAAAAGTGTCAAAATTGAGACTCCAGGTGGAGTTTACTCCATTCAAATGCCTTAGTACTTCAGCACAGAGCAGCTTAACCACACAACAGTGAATTTCTAATCTTCTAAAGAAGAAAATTGATCAAAACCCAGAGCGACCTGACTCAGAGAAACCAGCCCAGAGTGGAAGGGAAGGGACATGGTGACCTGCAGCCCAGCCAATGCATTGTCCAACAACCCTCCCGAGGGGAAAAGAAAAACCTGGTGGCGAAAGGAAACCAGGACCCATGAGGAACCACCCATCTTTGTGCTTTGAAAACCATTGACTTGACATTGGAGGGGAGGAAAAGGTATAAAATTATAGGAAATCAACACTGAACCAGATCAAAAAAATATACATATAAAAAAAAGGTCTCGAGAATAATGCGTGTCCAGTTGCAAATGCTGCTGCAGAAATGGCTCTGAAGTCTTCTCCTGGGGAGTGGTGCATGGGCCTACCCGAGCCCAACGTCCAGGGACATCATGACCACAAATCCCAGTATTGAGGTCCAGGAAGCCAGCTTCCCATTGCCACTGTGGGGAGAAAAGGGGAGGACGTCAGCTCCTGGAGCCGGGACTGGCTCTCTGGATTAGGGAAGTAGTGCTTTCATCATAGACTGGTTTGAGCTGGAAAGGACCTTAAAGATCATCTAGTTCCAACCCCCCTGCATGGGCAGGGACACCTCCCACTAGACCAGGTTGCTCAGAGCCCCATCCAACCTGCCCTTGAACACTTCCAGGGATGGGGCTTCCACAACTTCCCTGGGCAACCTGGGCCAGTGTCTCACCACCCTCACACTAAATAATTCCTTCCTAATGTGTAACCAAATCCCCCCCTCTTGCAGCTTTAATCCATTACCTCTTGTCCTATCACTCCCTGCCCTTGTTAGAAGTCCCTCCTCAGCTTTCCTGTAGCCCCTTCAGGCACTGGAAGGCCCCTACGAAGTCTCCCTGGAACCTGCTCTTCTCCATGTTGAACACCCTCAGCTCTATCTCATCTGGGCAAGGGAAGGGATCTTCCAGAGTGTCCTGTGCTCCCACCCGTGTCTATCTGGTTGGTTACCAAGGGGGTCTCACCTGGTCTGTGCCTCAGGGATGATATCATCCATCACCACGTAGACCATTGCTCCAGCTGCAAAGCCCAAGGCATAGGGGAGGAGAGGCTCTGCCACCACCACGGCAAAGGCACCCAGGACACCAGCCACGGGCTCCACCATGCCACTCAGCTGCCCATACCTGCAACAGACCCAGACTAAAAGCCCCCGGGGACATGGCACGAGTGGCAGCACAGCCCTCCCTGGGGCTCTGCAGATCCTCATCCCACCATCTCCCTAATGCCACCGTGTCCAGGAGGGTCGCCCACCCGGCCATGCCATGCCACGCCAAGCCACCTGGATTATTTTAAACAGGCAGTGAAGGTGATTTGACCTAATCTAGCTGCTTTTTCCAGGAAGGGAATTAAGGCACAATCCAATTCATTCCCTCAGTAACTCTGTAGGGTTTGGGGATCCAGCTCATGGTCAGGGATAGGTCAGAGAGGAAACATGTCCAACCAGCACAGCTCAATCCCAAAGAGGACACCTGGCCAGGTGTCCTCGACCAGGACAAAACTCTGCTCTTCCCCCTCATTTTCTTTCCCTCTAGGACTGTTTTGACTCTCTGGACCATGGGAACTCCCTTCCCAGCAGCTGCAATCCCAGTGCAAGTCCCAGCACTGGCTGCACTTACTGAGCTGGAGGTGGGTGGGAGGAAAAGAAAACAAAGGTTTGGTGGAAGCCACTTCCAAGCCCCCCCTGCCCTCCCATCCATCACCCGGCCCCGCGCACGTGCACGGGCAGGAACACAGCCCCTGCGCTCCAAGAGTTCATGCCCTTGGCTTTTCCACCTCGGGGGAAACAGAAAACATAAAAAGTAGGTTTGAAATCCAGCCCAGAGTGAATTGAGAGAAAAAAAAATGAAGCAAAATTAAAGAAAAAAATAATTAAAAAACCTGTTTGATGCAGGATCTGGGAGCTCGGCGGTCGCAGCTGAAGCGGGATGGGGTGATCCACTAGGAGCACTGATACATCCCCCAGGAGCTGGGGGCTTGGAGCTGAGCTTGGGTGCTGTGGAGGGAGCAGGGCAGCACCCACTGCCCTTCCTCAGTGCTGGAAAGCAGCAGCACTCCCAGCAGCAGCTCTCCGTGATGCCAGGAGAAGACCCAGCAGGTCTGGAGTGAGCCCATCCTGAGGGCAGCTCCAGGACGGAGCGAGGCAAACGGACACGGGGAGGAAATCCAGAGGCACCCACGGGACAGGAGCTGCTGGAGGAGGGCTCTCCCCTCCACCTGCACAGAGGATCTCAGCTTACCAGAACGCTTTCCACGGGGAAAATCCAGCGCCACGCAGAGGCAGGCTGACAGCCAGGCCCTCCGGGAAATTCTGAATCCCAATCCCAATTGCTAAGTTCCTACCCACACAAAAAAGAACACACAGAGAAACAGATAAATAAACAAATAAATACATGTATTTAGGTGCAAAGCACAGCCTGGGGTAGGCTGCTGGGAGCTAGGGGGGAAAAAAAAAGACATGATTCCAGATCTGCCTTTTGAATGGAAGTGCAGCTGGCCCTGGGGCTCAGCAGGCTCATCTTTAACAGGAGCACAGCAAAATTCATCTTCAAAGAGCTCCACAGCGTTTCATCAGCTTCAGCACCAGCCCTGGGAGTAACAGACCAGATGGAGGAGAACAGGCCTGTCCAGGGAGGCCCCATAAGGTGTTTCAAACCCAAAGCTTCCCAGGAGCCCTGGGCCCTGGCATTTCCAGGCTCATGGGTTGGGGTTCCTCCTTTCCAGGGGAATTTTTGCCAGAGGGTCCCTGACACAGCCCCTGGTCCCTCTCCCATAACCTGCTCCAGCTCTCACCAGCACCATCCTTAATCATAACCACCCCTCCCACCAGCCTTACAGCCATGGGGCTCATCAGAAGGAAAGAAGTATATTTTAGCCACAGGATTTTGCTGTCTCTTTTTTTCCCCCTCTTGCATCCTATGGAATGGCAGCCCTTGGACTTCCAGAGCCAAAACCAGCTGGAGGGGTGAGGAGAGAGCTGGTCTGTCCATAGGTAAAAGAGCACAGGAGAGAGGCTACAACAGGACAAGAGGAAATGGGCTCAAGTTGCACCAGAGGAGGTTTAGATCAGATATTAGAAGAAACTTTTTCAGTGAAAGGGTAATTAAACACTGGGACAGGCTGCCCAGGGAGGTGATTGAATCACCATCCCTGGAGGTGTTCAAAAGCCGTTTAGATGTGGTGCTCAGGGACATGGTTTAGCACTGGACTCAGTGGAGTTGGGTTAATGGTTGGTAGAGTTGGACTCAATTACCTTAAAGGTCTTTTCCAACCAGAACAATTCCATGAAGATTGTTTCTCGGGGCACAAAAGATAAAAAGCTGGATAAAGGGGTGAGGTGGGCAGACACAGTGGACTTGAACCGCTCCAAGTTCAGCCCCGTGTCCCCAGCACCAGAAAACATAGCTGAGAGGTGACAATGTGAGCCCCAAGCCCCAGCAGCAAGCTGCCAGGCTGGGACCTGCCCAGTCCACAGCTCCAAGAAGACCCCAGTGCCTTTCTGCAAGGTCAGCCATTCCTCTGCCAGCAGCTGAAAGCTCCCTTTGCTGCTTTAAACACTCGTTTCCTATTAGTAAAATAAGACTGGTGAGAAAAATCTCTCTGGGTTGTTTAAACTTCTACCATGGTTTACAGAAGAGGGGAGGGGAAGGGGGAGAGGCCGTGGGTTTCCCTAACCAGGACAGGCTATTACAATCAAAAACATTATTCAAGGAAAAGAGAGAGAGAATGGAGGGGGGGAAAAAACATCCCTTTTAGAAAACACTGGAGCCGCTGTCTGTGCCCTGGGTTTTTTTTTCCTCCTTCCCTCGCCTTCGCACAAAGCAGCTATTACTGGCCCCGACCACAACAAATTAATGGGGTGGGAGAGGGAGGTGTGAATGGAGGGGTCTGTGCAGGAAGGGTGGCCAGCCCCCCCCCCCCCTCAGCCCCGGTCCTGCCGGGAGGAGGGAACCCTGCACTGACCCCTTGCCCTGCAGCAGCCCCCAGGAGAGAGAAAGTCCCAAGGAGGAAAGGGAATTTCAGCCGGGGAAAGGTGCTGCTGTCCCCCTCCCCTCTCTCCCACACTCACCCTTGGCAAAACCATCAGGGCTGCCCAGAAGCAAGAGGCTTGGGCCACCTCTGCAGCAGCATGGGATGCCCAGCAGGTCTGGGACAGGATGGGATGGGGATGCAGCCAGGTCACCTGGTGGTGGTCCTCCTGCCCAGGAGGAGGTGGAGATGCCGGGAGGGAGGAAAGCACGGCGAGCAAGGTGCCATGTGCCATGGCCAGCAACAGCCCATGGCAAGTAATGTGCGGCAGGGCAGGAGAAGAGAAAGGACCTTCTGGGCTCAGCATCAGGCTGAGAAGGTCCCCATGTCACCTCCTGGTCTCCAGTCCCTCCATGTCCCCACTCACCCAGACCACACTTCCTCACCCCTCAGACCACTCGTTCCTTCAACCCTTCCTCCCACCGCAGCTCTGCCCAAACACTTCTTGGACTTCGGGGCCTTCTGAGCCTTTCCCATGGACACTAATCTCATCAGGATGAGGATAACTCTGTGCCAGCATGGAGCCCAGGAACACATAAGCCTTCCTATTTGCTTTGCCCTGGTTCACTGCACCAAGGGTACCACCACTTGCTGCTCAGGGGCCACCTCTGTTTACCCAGCACCGCGTCTGGGGAGATATCCAGGTGCTAAAGCAAAGCAGATTTACCTCCAATGCCCCAAGTGTGAATAAAACCATCCCAGGGGACATTCCTCTCCCCCTGCACACCTCACACCTTCTCCACAGCTCCTGTGTGGAGCTGAAGGCAACACGGTTGGTGAGAAAGCCAGGGAATCAAAGCTGCATTGTGTACGAGGCAAACAAAGGCGTCCTTATTACGGAAATAGGTGGGGATTCTTGGAAGGTTTCCCCCGACTGCAAAGAAACACACTGTAAAACAGATGCACAGACAGACTGGAGCAGCCTGGCCCAGGGGAGCTGATCCTCTGCGTGCCCACGGTGGGCTACGGGACACAGAGGAGATGGCAATGGGGACACGAGTCAACGTAGCCAGAGGGACAGTCACCAGAACGAAATGTTGAGAGACATTTGGGTCTCTACAGTGAGGAAAGTGGGGAGTAACCAAGGAAGAGGTGTTAGGAGCAGAGCCTGTCTTACCAGATGGGTCACCCATGCCCAGCTAGAAGACATGTTGCAGACAAGGAGAATAACTGAGAATAACTGTGGCTCATCCCCAGCCTACAAACATGCACTGACATAAGGAAAGAGCAGCTCAGAGGAAACTGCACCAGGCTCTGCCTGGGGATGCACGTGCCCCAATAGTGGCTCCACCACTGTCACCCTGGCTAATGTGGGAATGTCACTTGGGTGTCTCCATTTGGGCACAATGGACTCAGGTGTCCTTGGAAGTATCAAAGAGCCAACATGCATTGAATGTGTTACCTGTCCCAGCTCTCTCCTTCAGCTTCCCCATCCATAAGATGGGGGTGATGAAAGTGACATCCTCCCTAACCTTCTGGGTCTGGGAACAGAAATGCCAATCTGGGAATGGACACGTGTCATCTACACATGAACTCTGCAGAGAGCTGGAGATGCTGGGCTGGCTCTACCCTGGCATTGCCTGATCCTCTTCCACAGCAGAGCCCAGTGCTGCAGTTTTAAGGAAGAAAAGGTAAAACTGTGGCATCCTGGCGGAACTCCACCGAGGACCATCTCCTCGTGGCAAGAGGGAAAGACTCCGCATCCCCCGGGAACGCACCGGGGCTGGACCTCCTACCCCCAGCTCGCCTGCCAACTGCTATGGCACCACGCTGGGAGACTCCAAGTTCACTTTCAAAAAAAAGTTGGCATCTCTGCATATTTGCAAGGTCAAGGCACAGAAAGCCTTCTATAAGCCTAAACCCTTGTTTTCAAGGGCCTATTCTTTTACAAACTGATTATGAAAGCAGGCTACATATTCTTAACAAGCCCCTTTTCACTAGGGCTTTCAGTTCCCTCCAGTGTATAATGTGCATGTGTATTCTTGCATGGCAGGCCCTTACATACTGTTTTGATTGTTATCGTCTTGCCATGAAAGGGCCGATTGTTTTGGGTTCCCAAGATTACATCATGGCTCCCACTCGGGGCCGCCCCGTCGAGGTGTTTGATCAGGGCTCACAGGTGGGAAGGAGCCACGTTTCCCCATTCCTGCCCTACCTGTTCGGCACCGCTCTGCCCCGGCCGGACCCCGGGCTGTCCTGTGAGGAGGCAGCCAGGGAGCTGTTTGGGGGGGGGGGGAAAGGGGTGGAAGAAGCTTTCCCCCACCCCCCCCCCCTACTCCAGTCCCCAGGACACAGCCTGAGGCATCCAGGGGTGCACAGGGCTCCCAGTGACTCCATCGCATGGATGAGGGGGGTTGGCCTGTCCTCCCTGGCAACAAGCAACAGGACAAGAGGAAATGGACTCAAGTTGTGCCAGGGGAGGTTTAGCTTGGATGTTAGAGAAACTTCTTCACTTAAAGGGTTATGAAACACTGGGACAGGCTGCCCAGGGGGGTGGTGGAGTCACCACTCCGGGAGGTGTTTAAGAGATGTATAGACGTGGTGCTGGGGGACATGGTTTAAGCACTGGACAGGGTAGAGTTAGATTAATGGTTGGTAGAGTTAGATTATGGTTGGACTCAATGATCTGAAAGGTCTTTTCCAACCAGAACAATTCTGTGATTCTGCCAAAGCAGTTGGGAGGATATTACTCCCATGGATTTGCCCTTTGATAACACACTTTCATCTCAGACACTCAAAACCATTAAATAAAAAGTGGATACAAACCTACCTTTTGAGTGCAGCCACCAGCCCTGCTATCCCCAGGGACACAGAAATGCGTGGAACAACGTGGGAAGCTGTCCCAGGCAGGAGATGCAGCTTGTGGCTCTGTCCCAGGCAGGAGATGCAGCACATAAGATGCCTTGAGCCTGAAAGCCCTCAGCTTTCCTCCCCATCAGCAAAAATAAAAACAACTTTCTGGTGGCCACTGCACAATTTTCAAGTTATGTGGACATACAGACAGGCTGGAAATTCTATCTGAATGAAATATGAAAAAAACAGGCACCCTGTTTTCATTTGGAGGTCGACAGCAGAGCCTCTACCCAAAGCGTGGCACGAGCAAAGTGCTTTCCAAACAGCACCAAAGACAGCCTGTGCATCTGAAAGGGAGTGAAGGGAAGAGGAGAAGCAGCAGGAAAGAATTTGGGGCATAAACCAGGGGAAGGGCTGCAGAGATGGGGAAGCAGGAGGGGACTGGGTGGTCGCATGGACACCCGTCTCCAAGGAGAACTGCAAAAGCAGCCACTTCCACACCTCTTCCTGCCCCTTCCCTCCCTCTTCCCCTTCAATCGCTGGGCTCTGGAGCAGCGTATCGCCTGCTCTGTGTCACATCTGCTTGCCTGGCCCTCTGCCAGCCTTAAACATACACCGCTCTGGATCCACACACAGTAAACATTTACAATTTTAGGAAATTTTACCCTTAATTTATCCCAAAGGCGCTAAGTTCAGAGTTGTAAAACCTGCTCTCCCCTCTGTCTGCAGCAGCCGGGACATGAACTTTAGCTGAAGAGCAAGAAATTCTCCAGCTTTCCCCACACAAATCCCCACCAGTGCCAGGCCAGCCCAGGATGGGGCTGCCACCCCCCATCTCCAGCAGGGCTGGGGAGCAGTGTGGGGAAACCCCCTGGCCACCCATCCAGCCCCATCCTGTGCACCAAGGCGATGGGGACTGGTCTGTGCATGAAGCATCCAAACACACCACATGCCCAAGCTGGTTTCATCTGCAGGTTACATCACCCAGGACTTCTTTCCTTTCCTTTCCCCCAACCTGGTGCACATTGGTGTGCATCCTGCCCGTGGCACACGTCTCTTTCCCAGGCTCCCACAAGCACTCAGACTCTTTCCTACCTCCCATCCTGAATCCCACTGCAACTGACAGGAAACACAAAGCTCAGCTCCTCCCTGCATCTCACTGTCACTGCATCCTGTGCTCCCCGGGGGGACCCACCCTCCAGACTCTTCCCGCATGAACCACCGGGTCAGTAATTGGCCAAGGAAACAAAGGACTGGCACACAAAGGTGGGCAAGCCCTCAGATGTCACTGGCCCAGAGTGCAGGAACATCCCACGAGCTCCATGGTGCAAGCAAGGACCATCACTCCAGGTACCAGGTGCTGCCAGCCTGGGCTTCTCCTCCCCATCCCAGCGAAGTCAGGGGGGCTCAGCTGAAAGGACACAAGCCCAGACACCCCCTCCATCCGTGCCCCAACATGAGCAGCTGCCAGCAAGGGCAAGTTCAAAATCTCAACACAAGCTGTGGCAGACAATAAGCAATTAGAAGGGCCAGCGCTCACCGCTACCCCAGTGGGTGTGTATCTACCACCAGATCACACGGAGGGGTCCCATTGTCTGGGGGCTATTTATTCCCCCGGGGTTTTAAAATCTTCATTCTTATCTGCCCAGTTATTTATGTAACTGTTTGATTTATGAGTCAGCCTCACGCACAGGGTAAAAGTTCACATCTCCCCCGATCTGGGAAGCACAAAGACACGTTTCATGAGCGCCATGTGCTCCTGCTCCCTTCTCTCTTTTGCCATGTTTTGACCTCGGCTGCACAGCAGGAAGGGCTCAGGGAGCCTCGGTGCTTTCTCCTGCTGCCAGATAAGAGTGTGAACACAACCTGCAAGTGCAGGATCCAGCCAGTGTTGGACAGGTCTCATCCAGCTCCAGCTCTGCAAGGTTGGTATGTGCAAAAGGAGCAGGAGACGTCACCGAGCCCTGGAGTCGCTCCCCACAGAACCCCCTTTGCAGGAGGTGCAAGCCAGGAGGAATCACCCTTGTCCTGCCACTTGCTCTTGCAACACACAATGAACACCAGGATCCATCATACAAATTTCCATTTGCACAGTTATGGTCTACCTAGCTAAAACATTAGCAAATACTCCTCAGTGGATGAAGACATCACTTCCCATCCCCAGCATCGCTTCCCCATCATATTTTCTGGGGTTAAATTCATGCCCAAGGAAAGGGACCAGCACAATACCTAAATATTCCCAGCTCTGACACTGGCAATGTCACCTGCACACAAACTGGCTCCTGGCAGTGGGTTCCCAGCTCTGCCCAGCCCGAGGTGGGGACCTGGACAATGCTCTGGCTGCAGACAACAAGTGAGCCCCAGGAGAGGCTCAGCCCCCTCAACAGGCCTCATCAGAGTCAGGTCCTAAAGGTGATGGCTTGGACAAAAACGTCTCCCATTTTGAGCAGAAACCAAGAACATCCTTCCCTAGCAGCACCACCCACTCCAACCATCACCAGAAGATTTTGGTTAAAAACCTACAAGTTAGAAACACCTATTTTTAATTGCCTTGAGAAGACACCCATCTGAGACCTCACTAACTCTATTTTGAAGAGCATCAGGCTGCAGATAATTTAATTTTTTACACATTCATACAGCCACACCTAAAAATGAAACAGGATTTAATGATGTGGCTGCATTGATCTCGGGTAGGGCTTGAGCTGGAGGGAGATACAGAACCTTATAAAGGGTCTTAACATACTTTTTAAAAAATTACACTCACACAGAAGCTGGGTGGTCTAAAAGCAGGGCTGGGATTCTGGCCCACCTATAAAAACTCCCAATAATACCTGCCAATTAATGTTTATAGCTTCATGCAATAATGCCAACCCTCTGCTTTCTGTACAGATCTTCAAACTGTAAAGCACATTTCACATAGAAAATAATTTTGCAGGCCATGGAAATCTCAGTGCAAATAACACACTGGGGGAATGGTTTAGGGGGGGATTTATTAGGGTTTTTTTTTTCTGCCTTGTCCTCCAGAGCCAGGCAGCCACCAGCACGCACAGCCCCCATTGCTTACAGAAAACAAAAGCCTCGAGCAAGGCAAGGGAAGTGCAGGTAATAAAGACACTATTCTTCCTCCTTGCTAGTGGGGAAAAAGAACCTGAAGGGAATCAAAGCCCAGTTATATGTATAAAGAAACACATTATTTCACTCATCCTCTCTCAGAGCCTGCAGTAACACCGGGATGGAGCTCAGCATCCCACTGATCCCAGCCCTCCCTGCCGTGGCAAGGGGCTTGCAAACGACTCCCGGGCATCCACGTTTGCATCCCGATGGGGATCGTTAGCAAAGAACAAAATTAAAAGTGCTGAAAACGGTTTCTCCTTTTCTCTCTCCTGCAGCATCGCTGTTAAAACACGCCCGGGGAGAGTGTGAAAGCACCAGAGCGGCTCCTTTGTGCAGCCTGAAAACCTGTAACTAAACAATTTACTAACAGCTGTAGCTATAAAAGGGCCTATTATCGCATCGTGTACAGTAACAATGTCTTCATTCAAATTGCTTCCCCTCCTCGGAGGGTTTATTTTTAAACCAGGCTGCTAAAGGGAGGAACAGGCCACAGGGCTGCAAAGACCCAACCTGGTGTTCAAAGTGAGCCTTGTTTGGCATTATCTTGATAAGATAAACACAGATAATGGCTTTTTCTTTCTCTGCTTTTTTTTTTTTTTTTCTCGTTTCTTTGCCCTCTTTCTTTTATTTTAAGGTGAACATGAACTGAACGGGAGCACTTTGCAAAAGCCAAGGCATGAGAGACCTTTGCAGTAAGGTCCTGGAGAACACGTGGTTGCCAGAGAGGTTTTGGCTTTTGGGGCGCAGGAGGGAGCAGAGCCCAATGCTTTGTCCTGTGGGACCAGGTTCAAGGGCAGGCACTCACATAGCCTGGCCACCCCAGCTCACCTCCCAGCTGATCCATCCTCTGCAGCTCCTGTTATCCATCCTCCAGCCAGAGCACCATGGAAAGCCAGCCTCAGGACCCCTCCGTGGTGCTCTTGGCTCTGGGCAGCCTCCCCAGCCATTCTTCTGTGAAACACCAGATTATGGTGCAGACACCCAGCATGGTTGCACTGAAAGCCATGAATGCCCCACCTCCAACCCAGAGTAGTCATGCCCCCAGGGAAACATTACAACGTGTTCAGGAGCTGCTGCTCACAGGTTCTTGCAAACACAGACCCGTAGCCTTCTCCTCTTGCAGTGCCACCATGGCCATAGCTTGACCAGAAGCCACTCAGCTGGTCAAGAGCACACCCAGTGAAAGGGTTGAGTAGCTCTCCATGGAGTCCTCTCCTGGGGGGAGAGAGAAGCCAAAGAGCTCCACATTGGAGCTGCTCTGGGCAACCCCTGTCCTTCAGGCTGTATCTGCAGACACAGTGACCACCGCAAAGAGAGAAGAAAGCAACAGTTACGCAGACTTTCCAGGGAGCCAGATGTTGTTTGGGAGGCCAGCTGTCTCTCAGAAGTATTACAAATCAACCAAAAACCCTCCTCGGTCTAGACACTCGAGTAAGGGAGAAGGAAGAAGTGAGAGAGAAGAGGAGGGGAGACTATTTATACAAATGATGATGTAAATGCCAACAGGCAGCAAAGGATTCACAGCCAGCAGCCCAGCTCCCAGCCAGACTTTGGAAACCTCCCTACTGACTTGGGAGGTCTTCTCCTCCAACCCGGGGCAATAAATAAGGCTGCAGCACCCATCCAGCCCCAGGAACAGAGGCTGGGCTGCCACAGGCATTCACACAGCTCATTTGAAGGGACAGGCAAGGGAAGAATAATGAGTGTTGTCACCAAACCTGCTGGCACCAGTGTGGCAAAGGAGCCTCCAACACAAGCCACAGAGCCTGAGGGACTCTGCTCAGCCTGACTCTGCATGCCTTGAATTCTGGTTTTTGAGTTTCAGGGAAGCAAAAAGCACCTGCTTTCCCTAACAGCCCTCCACCCCCTGCAGCTCAGCTGCTTTTGGAAGATGCTCCTCATCTCCTTCACCCCTTGCCCAGCACCTCTGTGGGAGCCAGCAGCCAGTGCACAGCTCCACTCTGTGATTCCCTCCTTGGCATCTCCACGTGCTCCCCAGCAGCATCACCAGCCAGGAGCAGCCCCTGACAGCCTCTGCCTTGGGAAGAGCAGCTGTCCCTACACAGCCATGCAACAGAAACCACCCCTGGCCAGCCAAGTGTCCATCTGCAAGACTCAAAGAGCAAAAAAAGCACCCTTCCAAAAGCATCCCCCCTGCTCAGAGTGTGGGGATGGAGGAAGTCCCCCACCCTGACCTCCCCAGCCTGGCAGGAGGCAGGACCAGAGTCACCAGGCCAAGGGAAACCACTGAAGATGCAGTTCACTGCCAAGAGCTACTAAGGAGCTGCTCTCCCAGCTGGAGCCTTGCCTGGCAGCAGCTGCTGATCCCAAATGGGTTCTCTTTGCCAGGGAGGCACAGCACGACTCCTCCCAGGTCTGCTGGATGGTAGGACACAAGCACCTTCCCACCACCCATCCGCTGCCCAGGGGACCCGCAGTGCTGCAGGTTGGTGAGGGTCCTTGCTGGGGTCCAAAGACTGGGTCTGCATCAAGAAAGTCTCCTCAGAACTTTAAATCCCCCTTGAACCCTGTTTCCAGCAACCCAGATTGCTGTGACCAAACTGAGTTAGCACGTGTTATAAGGACCAGGAAAATGCCTGTGCTCTGCTCCTGATCCAAAGATTGGAATACAAGGTCTCTGCTCCCTGCCCACTTCTCTCCACATGAGGGACTGAGCAGCAAAGCACCATAAGACCCTGGATTTGACTCCCCAGCACTGCACCAAAAGGGGAAGCAGGTCCGTCTGCAGGACGACAGACTATCCAGGCACTGCAGCAGAACAAATGTCTGCCTGGTGAGGAAACCATCTGGTAGCTTTGAAGGCAGCTCAATGAAAACACTGCAGGCCACACAGCTTTCCCACCACATTTCTTCTGCCCGTCCCACAGACCCAGCCATGGTGATGGGACCAGTGGTAGCTCCAGGGCTGCTCCAGGAGAGGCTGCTGTGTTTGGGGTCAGGCTGATTTCATTCTTCAGATAATTAATTTTTCTGGGAGAAAGGATGAAGCCAAGACATCGTGGCCAGTCTGGCTTCTGCCTGTCAGTGCTGTAAGTTTGTTTATCCAGGATAAGGAGTGGGCAGGGAGGCTGTGCTGCTCCACAGGCCACAGCCATCCTCCCTTTGGCCTCACACCAGGGGCTGCTCCGTGAGATCTCACCTATGTCACAAACTAAATGCATCAAACCAGTCCTGAGCATCTGCTGTGGCTTCCAACAGGAGCTGGGAAGCTCGCCGAGGAGCTGTTTGCCTCCTCTCCATCTCTTCAGCCATCACTGCTGAGGTTTATTACCCACGATGAGAAACGCAGCAGCTGAGGAGCCAGGGTCCTGGTTTGTGGCTCACCAAACCCTTCCAGACCACTTTCTTCTCCATGCTGAAAATCCACCTTAGTACCATCTCCACTGATCACAAAAGAAAAGCCCTCAAGAAACCTAGCCAGATCATTAACTCTCACTCAGTAATAAACATCTCCCTTCAGGAGAGGCTGATTAAAAGGTGCTTAATCAGCATCTTCCAACAGTTTGGTTTTGTAAGCAGGCTTTCCACTGTGCTGCAGGCAGGAGCAGCCTGGCTGCAGGAGCAGCATTTCCCTGGGATCCTGGAGAAAGGTGGAAATCCCCATCCAGCCCCACCTCACCTACCACCCATGGGTGGGTTTTTTCCATTAGGTGTTTCTGTGCATGACCTTGACCTGATAAAGAGGTGGGGATTCAACCCCACATTTTGATCTTACCCAAGCAACCTCTTTATTTGCTCCACTGTGGATCTATTCATAACCAGGAGGCAGAGACTGCATGTGTGTGTGGAGGGAGAGAAAAACCCAGTGTGTCTTCTGCTGTCTCTCAGACCACAATGATTTCCATTCATTCAAAGAAAACACAGTATAAAAATTTTGCCTGGTTTCAATCTCCGTACATTAATCAAGCCCTTTTTTTTTCCCCCCAGCCTGAGAGAAACAGCGTGGGAGGCACAGGCTGTCCCATGAAATAATATTTTCCAAGCCATAGTCAAAGTCTGCCTGTCAACTCGAAGCCTCTTTTCTGTCTGTTTTACCAAAGCTGGACAGGAAACAATCTGTGGGCACAACAGATGAAAACAAGGCCAGCATTCCCAGCAAAAGGGCCGATGAATGGGAACCATTGTGCTGTGGTGGAGGAAACATCACCATCATCATCAGGGGAGAAAAAAAATATATCTGTTTACATCCCTTCCACACTCACACCCGCTCTCCAGCTGCCCTAAATAGGAGCTTTATTCAGGAGATAACCAGGGCAGGTGGGATGGTGGTGGGAGCATCGGCCCTGGGACAACACGTTACCTGTGGATGGCAGAAGCGGGTGCAACAAACTCCTGAGTGGGATCTGGGTGCTGCTGAGGGGGAAAAAGAATCAGTCCCTGTCCTAGGGAATTGGAGTTTAGGTGAGAAAAGCTCACCGGGTCCAGGTCCACCTCATGCAGGAGGGTCCTGGCAGTGCTGTAGCCAGGAAAAGAGGGTGCTGAGGGGGCTACACCCGCAGGGGGGACACCTCTGGTCCTTGCCCAAGGGGTTCCTCTGCCACTGGCTCACCCTCCAACTGCTCCAGCTGCCAAAGGGCATCCATGTGAATCCCAAGAATGGCTCCACAGCCACACAGGGAATGCTGCCATCATCACCCTCAGCAGAGCCCCCCAACTCCCTCTGCTTTAAACCAGAGGCAGCAACCAACCCCCCGCAGCCCCCCGCAGCCCCCCACCCCTCAAATGTTCTCATCTTCATCCTAAGGCAGAGGTTTGACAAAAATTTGCCTGCACCAGTTTTAACCTCTCTAAATTATTTTCATCCATGGCATCCCATGAGGACACGGTGCCCAGACCACCCACAGCTTAACAAAACATTTCACTTTATTTTTCAAACTTTTAGTCCTTCATATATATATATATATATATAAAATCATCTGCTCAAAGTAATTTACTGCATTTAACCCAATATCAGTTTCACATATTTGAACATTCTTGGCAGTGAGCAGCCCATGGCTCTGTGGTTTGCCAGCCAAAAAGCCACATTCAGGAGTCCCAAAAAGTCGTATTTGGGACTCACCTTACAGCCCAGCAAGACCATGCACTACAGAATCACACAGAATTCTGTGCCAGTCTGACCAGAACAGGCTGATAGGAACATGGATGTTACCACCTAGTGTCAGACAGGAGAGAAGCAGCACCCAGGGATGGAGACAAGGATGGGGACAAGCTCGACCACGGCTCTTGCTCCACAGAAACCACTGGAGTGGAACAGTGCAAACCCGGAGCCTGCAGGCCATCCCTGTTTCATTTTGTCCTTTCAGTCCAAGCCAGACTTGCAGGTATTTCCCATTTCTCACTGGTGACCAGCCACATTATTCACTATAACAGCCAGGTCCACCCTGTCCTAATTAATCTCCTATTTTTGATGGAAAAAATAGAGAAGCAGCTCTGCTCTGTCCATGCTGGCAGCACAGGGGAGGTGCCCGGAGCAGCCAGCACAGGGATAAGCCAGCCACTAAAATGCAGAATATAAGGAGGTATAAGATACAAGGGAACAGAGCACCAGACTCAGCTGTTCAAACCACTGCACGGGGATGGATTTAGTGAAACAAGCCCAGGCAATGTACACCAAAGGAGATCAGCACTTTTTCAGACAAGGCAGGGGGCACCCGTCACCTCAGCCCCTTAGTCCTACGACTGGGAGGAAGCCTGAGCCAAACCAGGGGGACGGGGAGGGCAGGGGAGCTGGAGGGGGAGAAGAGAAGACATCCAGGCCAAGAGCACAAGTTTGCAATGGGTGTGTATAAAGATCCTAGCAGGAAGTCCACTGGCAATCCTGTTTCCAGCATTTCCCATTAGCTATGGGCTTGATTTTCTAGCCTTAATAATAACCTTTTATCATTAAGGGATGTGGTCCAGAAGGGACAGTAGAGTGGGCACGTGGGATCTCCTCCCTGACAGGTATAGCCTCTGTGGGATGAGGGGCTCAGGGTCACCCCAGGGCCCATTGCTGGGTGCTTTTGTCCTCCAAAAGACACAGCAGAGACTTGGAGAGAAGGAGACCACCCTGACACGTGCCATTCCCCTGCACTGCAGCCCCTGTGGATGGAGACATGACAGCAGGGACCTGCCCCAGCCCTGGGAAAGCCAGCAACAAAGCTCCCCAGCATTGGACAGCCCTGCCTGCACCCCTGCCTGCACCCCTGCCCACTCTGCATCCCCAGAGCAGCCGAGGGAAGTGCAAATTCAGCCCATCTTGATGTCAGCAGCTCCAGCCCCATCTGGTTCCTGTTAAATCAGCCACACAAGGTGGAGAGGGTTTCCTCCCCCCACGCTGCAGTGTGCAAAGAGGGGGAGGTAAAAGAGCTTTTTTTAAGACATGGCTGCCCTTCTCTTTACCTTCCTGCCTGGAAGGCAGCCAGGAGCAGCTCATGCCTCCCAGCTCACATCTGGAGGGGACCTTCCCCTCCCAGGGCTGCTCCCTGTGTGCCTCACACCGGGCACTGTTCCCTTGCACGGAGGAGCACCGGGGTAGACGTGTCCTCTGGGTCCTGGGACGCTATTTCCAGCCCACGGGACTTCCTGCTGTTTTTATCCTTGTGAGGAACTGGGCAGCAGAACTACAGTCCCACAACACAGAGGAAGGGATGCTCTGCAGCAGGGAGGGAGGGAGGGATGCTCCTGCCCGAAGATGAGCAGCAGCTCAGCACCCCACGGGAAACACCCCAAAACCAGAAGCTAGATCATCCTAAGCCCCATCTAAACTGCCATAAAACCTACATCACCTTTCTGAAGCAGGCTCCAGCCTGCTGCCCAGCCAAGGGAGCACCGGTATCCAACTGCACAAAAGCAAAGATCCAGCCCCCCGCGCTGAGACCTCCCCCTTTCCTCGGGGACAGGACCACGTTTCCCCAGCACCCCCGACAGGCTCCCCTCACGCCACAAGCCGTCAGTGAAACCGCTGGCAAGGCGAGGGGCTGTAATCCAAGCCCTGGCACGGGCGGAGCGGAGCCGCGGAGGCGTTAGCTCGCAGGAACGGAGCCTGCACACCCGGTGGCAGCAAAGAAACGCGGACGAGCGCGGGCAGGGGCCTGGCAGGCGGCACCGAGATGCTCCGGGGAGATGGGGTGGATGGAGGAGCCCACAGGGCCCGAGCCTGCAAGGACAAGAGGTAAGGGGCAGGACACTACCGGAGCCCAGAAGCACGGAATGGCAGAGGTGATAGCAGCACATGCAAAGCATCAGGTGTTTTAAAAGGGGAGGATCCCACCCTGCTTCCTAATCACCCTTTTTTTGGTTTTTAGCCAAATCCCAAAGTGTGCCCCTGACTCAGACCATCATCTGTGCCTGCAGTGCTCTCCTTACACCACCCGTGCTGGTGCTCACCAGCCACTGCAGCCCCCAGCCAGCCCCATCTGCAGCACAACTGGCCCTACTGTACTTTAAAGCCCCAAAATATCCCTTGCCACACTCAGTCAGGGCTGAGCTCTGCACCAGCACAGCCCCAAGGGTACAGCCAGGGCAGGAGCCCCACAACAACCCTCCTGCCACGGGCAGCACCCAGAAACCTTCCAACTGCCAACAAGGAAGTGCTCAGCCTAGGAAAAGCCTCCTGGGATGCCTGCAAAGTTGGGAACAGGGCACTAACCCTCATCCAAACAAAGCTGGGGAGCATCACGGTGCCATGGGAAAAGGGAAGAGCAGTTGGGACCATGACAGAGGGTGGACACAGGCAGGGATCCTGCTGCAACACCCACCTGAGCTGCTCTGCTGCACAGGGGTTCACCCTTGAGCTTGATCAAAGCAAACCAGGCCAGAGCAGCCCCTGGCTGCTTGCAATGGTTTGCAGAGCAGCTGGTGCTCTCCCCTTCTTGCAAATAAGCAAACATGCTGCTTATTTGCAAAGTCCCTGGCTCCAAAAACAGCCCTTCAGGACACAGCTCAGCCCTGTCTTACCCAGGTCCTACAGCGAGCTGGAATGAATTCAGGCTCCTGCCAAGCCTTCACCCCTCTGGGAGCAACACAACCAGGCAGGTCCTCAAGGTCAGTGTGGGCAAGTCACAGCCAACCCTGGGAACATCTCCCAGCCACCACAAGCATCCTCAGGCATCCGCATCTCCACCGAGCGCATCGGAGCGTTCATAAATACTTTTGCACAATTAAAGGTTTGAAGGAATAAGCCTTCTGGAGTGGCAGCTCAGCCCAGCTAGGTGCTAACGTGGTTAGTCACACCCAAGGGGTAGCAGAATGGAGGAGGTAAACCGAGTCATGCAGTCATTTCATTAAAAACCTCTTTCGAAGTAATGGACACGAGGGGGATCATGACTGTCGTGTCCCCAAAGAGCTGAGCTTGGCCAAGAAGCCAAAAATGTGTCAAAATATTTACCTCTATTTCTCATGTTAGCTCACATCAAGTATGATTTCACTACTATTTTTTAAGCCTGCATAACACAAATTAGCCACCTACAATTTTACTCTTGGATATTTCCAAATGGCTTCATGGAGGAGCAGCTACACCGAGCGCTTTGAGGGCTGCCCGCAGATGACAGTGACAGACAGATTGATGGCAATGAAGTTATTTTGTCTCCTTTTGCAGCTGACTAAATTTGCATTGGTATTTTCATGGTACAGACTCCACCTTTCATCTAACATGATTAATGCTGTTGTAAATACAGAGAAAGAACCAGCTGCTTCTGGCTTCTCGGCTTCTACTGAGCAGCTGATGAAAAAAATGTCCTTTTGTTCAAGCATCCCTAGAGCCTCTACAGACCTTATGAAGACCCTTTTATTTCAAAAGGTTAGAGAAAAGCCTTGTCAAGAGCTTTTCTTGCTACAAAACTGGGTGGTATGTGCTGTGCTGGAAGCACCTGGGGCAGCAGTGCCAGCCTGTGCCATCAGGATGGGTCCCCATCAGCAGCAAGAGGGCATCAGGCACAGCACATTTTGCTCGTGTCTTCGCAGGGTCCCCATGAGCACAGCTTGTGCCAGGCCAGAGAAGTGGCTGGACAGCCTGGAGGGCTCCAAACCCAGCCCCAGGGCCCCACAGGAATCATCTGGCAGGAACAAGGAGGCTGAGACATCACGGCACTTGCACCCATGAGCCCTAAGGGCCAGGCAGGTTATTCACAGACTGAACACCCTGAGTGTCCCCAGCCCACAGCAATTCCAGCAGGGATCTGGCAAACAAAGAGCCACGGGAACGTGGTGTGCCACCAGGCTGGGGCGTAAAATTAAAACAGAAGAAAAACATTTGGTAAGGGCACAAGGAGGAGCCTGGGCAGGAGGGTGGCGTTTGCAAGCCAGCCACCGAGAGGTGCCAGCAGCTCTTCCAGAGCCTCGGCAGCTCCTCCAGATCCCCTTCCCACCAGACTTCTGTCTTTCTCCCATTTCTTTAGCAACACTCCCAGTCTGTCCAGTTTCAGCTGTGTCAGGGGCAGCTGGGGGCGGGGAAGCAGCAGGGCTCACCCTGCACGCCCAGGTTTTGCAAAATCTTGGTTTGAAAATGCACTCGAAGCCCAAAATTGACCTTGTGGAGTTTGGAGGAGCTGAATTAACCCCCCCATGTTCACACCAGTCCTGGAGAGAAGCACAAAATGTTTTGCATGGGAGCATGGGGGTAACACTGGTGCTGCCAAAACCAAACTGGGAGACAGCAGGGGTGCTGGGAGCACTGAGGGGCTCTGTTGCCACCAGTTACAAAGTCTAGTGACCCTGCTTGGCAGGAATGGAAAACAAATGCACCACACACTTTCCAACAACTCTGGCAGCTGCTCCTGCCCATTTGGGATGCTGCTTTTGTGGAAAACCTCAGCATTTTTCTGTCACGTCTGACAACCACTAGGAACGTGTGACAGCACTAGGAATTCCTTCTGCTCCTTCCACCCACACTTGTGTTTTGGACAAGTTTCAGTCAATGGCATCTTGGTAGTGATGTGGGACAGACAGACAGACAACTTCCAAGAGGCAAAGGCCCACAGAAAACCTGACACGTGCAGAGCAGAAGCCACGTCCTGGCTTACCTGGCACTTTGGAAGGTGGCAGATGCTGATTTCCCAATAGCTCCAAATCCAACTCCCACTGCCAGACCCTCTGAAACAGGAAAGAAAAGAACAGTAAGGTCAAACCCTGAACCAGCCCTGAGCATGCCCCTCCTCCTGTGCTTCAAGGGAGCAAAGATTGGCCTGAGCAGGACCGCAGGACTCCAGGCCAGGCCACAGAATCATTCTGGTTGAAAAAGACCTTTAAGACCCCTGAGTCTAGGTCGTTACCCTGCTCATTTTAATCTAAATGCATGTAATCTAAGCTCAAAGTGGGGTACTTCCACACTATGAACCCAAACCAGCAGCTCCTCAGGAGCCAACACAGGTTTCTGTATTTATGAGTGCAGAGGAGGGGAAAAGATGCCAACCCCCCAGCTGAAATGCTGTTTCCATAAGGAACACAGTGGTGCAAAACACCAACCTCTGTTCAAAAGGATTCCAGCTTGACAAACCTCTCTGCAGAGAGCTGCCTCCACAAAGTGCAGCTGAACTGGTGCCACAGAGGGTTGCAGAAGAACCAAACACCAATTTCTCCCATTAATTCCCCAGGAGCTGGGAACCAGGCTCCCAGAAATGTGACCTTCCCAGTTTCTGGTCTCCCCGTGCCCAAATACCAGCACAACGCCCAGGACACCAGTCTCCAAAGCAGAAGGAAACCCAAACTCCAGGAGAAAATTTCCACTTTGCAGATTATTTTCAATTACAGTTAATCCCATAATTTTAGATTACAAATAATCCCATAAACCCCAAAGAAAAAACAGCCAAGAAGCCTTCCCAGGAGGGCAGTGGGTGCAGGAGACCTGCAATCCACCACTGCCTCCTCTGTGGAACTCCTCAGGGATAATTGTTCCATCTTTCCCACTTCCCTCCTGCCCTTTCTCAAACTTTTCTCTACCCTCCCACCCCTGGCACCTCTTCCTCTTCCCTCCCAGGAAAAAATAATTTACAATCTTATTTTCAGAAAGCATCAAACCACTGCTACTGGTTTGTTGTTTGGTTTTTTTTTCCAAATCCCTGGTTTTGTTTTTGCAGCCTCTCTGGTATCACTCTCCTCCGAGCAAGGCAAGGTGGGGAAAAACATTCAAAGAACAAAAGCCAACCTGTTTGTGTGGCTGCCTGGGCTTTACAGCCTTCAAAGGAGGCAATTACCCTCTCGAGCCAGTGGGGACTCTTCAGATGAGCATTCCAACAGGTTGGAAATGTCACTGAGAGTGTTTACCTGTGTACTGGAGGATAAGGGCTCCAAAGAAGAGGATTGTGCGTGTGTTTGTGGTCTCCTGAATTTCCAGTTGCCTTGGAAACACACCATAAAAAGCAGCACTAACTGGGATAATCACAGCATTTGCATCCTCCAGTCCAGGCTGAGCAGGGGGAACTGAAACACTTGACAACTCAGAGCCTTGATCCAAGGCTTGTCCCAAGGCTCAGGATGGGAAAGGGAAAAGAACAGCAGCCATCAGCCCTACGTATGGAGTTATGGGGTAACAAGACTTCAAATTATCCCTAAAATGCCATGACTGGGTGATAACTCCAGCCTAGTGAACCAGCCAGAGGAACAGAAAGGGCTTGGAGCAACCTGGTCTGGTGGGAGGGGTCCCTGCCCATGCAGGGGGTTGGGACTGGATGGTATTTAAGGTCCTTTCCAACCCAAACCATTCCATGATTCCATGAAATGGGTTTGGTACTGCTCTTCCAAAATACTTCTTTTTAAGTGAGACTTGTCCAGAGAGCAACATACAAGGGACAGAAGGGCTCGTTGGTGCGAATAACGAGAACAGCTTTGACAGGGGAAAAACCACAGCAACTTCCCTGCTGCAAAGCAAGTCTCAGGGAATAAGAACCTCAGCAGCACAATTAATGAAACTACAAATTACATATACATGGAAACAAATTACGGGAAAACAGAATCAACAGATGGTGCGTAGTGAACTGCTTTTCTGGAGAGGGAAAAGCAGCCAATGGTGGAAGCTGCAGCATGGTGGAGATGCTCACCAGCATGGGGAGGAGGAGGGGACACAGTAGCCTCCAGCCATGGGCTTGGTCAGGTCCCCACTGCCCAGGAGAAGACACAAGAGATGGGGCAGGATGAGTATGACCACGAATCAGCCAACAGGCTGGTGACCCCAGAGCATCCAGTGGGAGCTCACAGCCAAGCAAGTCTGGTGTCACACAAGGTCCAGAAGCAGCAGAGACCCCAGCACATCTCACAGTCACTGCTGAGGCTCAGGAAGCCTTAAATTACATATAATAGGTAGCATGTGATGCACTCAGCCCTTTGCTGAGATTTGTTTCAAATATTTCATTTTGAAAAGCCTGCCAAGATCACACAACAACTTCACCACTTCAATAACATCTTCAAAGAAGAGGTCAGACCTCAAAACACCCGGGTTTTGCAGGTAAGGAAGCAGATACACAAAGATTTAAATGGAAAACAAACAGCAAGACCTTGCTGCCAGTTTGCCCATGCTCCAAGCTCCCAGCCATCTCAGCCCCCCAGCTGCAGCCCCTCTCCCAGGTATTCCAAACATACTCAAATTATAAACAGACCAAGTGGTTTCTTCAGGTGGGAAAAGACACAAGAAGAGAAAGGTTCACGTTTCTATGTCAACCACTTACAGAAACACCACACTGAAGGCTCCACAAATGGAGGACTAGGACATTAGGTCACTGAAGATGGGTATGGGAGAGCAGATCTCCTTACCCACTGCAGGCTCAGGCAGAAGCTTGAAAAAAACCCTGTGTGATTCCTCGTTCTTGGCACCATCACAAGCAAAGAGAAGCATGGTCCTGGGCAACCCTGAAGGACTGAAGAATCTGTGGCGGGCCACCACTCTGCAGAAGGCAAGGCAAAAACCCCACAGCTTGGGACCTGAAAGAGGGTGGAAGGCAGGCATACGTGTCCCACAGAAAACCCTTCCATGTCAGAGAGGGGTTTTTCCTGTGGTGGAAGCAGTTGCCAGCCCCTCTTGCAACCAGTGATGGAGCTGGAAGCGTGGGAGGGTCCACGCAACCCTGCTGGCTGCAGGGCTCGCATGGCGAAGGTGCCAGGCAGGGCTGTTAATGGGCATCTCTTTGCAGAGTTGCAGAACAAAGAAAGAAAAACATGACCAATCTCAGCCAGAAAATGCTTCTATTTAACCTAAACAAAGGGATTTTGCTTCTCTTGGGCTTTCTTGGCTTTACAACTCAAGACGCTTTATCCTGATAAGGCACTACCCAGGGATCAGACTAATCCTGCACTAACTGAAGGATCAGCTACAAACCTCACAGCCAGAAAAGCCCCTGGAAAAGGCACGTTTTTCCCTCGGCCTATTTTCCAATAAATGAAAAAAAAAAAGCTTCAAAACCTCTAAGTGAAAAGCAGTAACTGTGCTGGGGGGGGCACTACAGAGATTTCTGCTAACGCCAGGTGGCTATGGGAGCAAGATGAGCTCAGAGTCACATCCAGGCACCACGGGCAGGCAGATGATGACAGCATGGTAGGACACAATGGGCACAGGACAGAGCAGAGCAGCCAAGGAGAAATGTACACAGCACATGAAAAGGTGTCAAGGAGCAAAGTGAGGACCATGCTGCTTCTAGAGCTCCTCCAACACCTTCACGCTTGGCCTGAGGTCCCCAGTGCCCCCATGCTTATACCTCAGCATTCAAGCACGGGCAAGCAGAGGGGACTCAGATGTGTGTGGCATGCTGCTATAGCTCTGGGTTTATTTTTACTTTAATTTCACTTCAGTGCCCCATCAGCAGAGCTGCAAAACAGCACAAGATGTTCCATCTCATTGAGCCAGGAGGACAGTGACAATGTTCCCGTCTGCTCTAATCCACAGGAGCACACGAATTGGCTGGGATGGGCTTTGGGATGAGGCCCAGCATTGATCCATCTCCTCCCCCTTAGTGTGGAAAGCTCTGCACACTCCCACCCCATGTTGGGATGTTCCTAGGAAGGCCAAAGCTCTCCAGCCCCAAGGGCACTGTGTTGGCTCCTGAGATGGTCCATCACTGTGGTGCTCTGAGCTACAGGAGGGTGTCTTGCCTTTGGACTAGCCCAGAAAAAGGTGCCTAGCACTGCACTTTCTAAGGAACTCTTCTCCTTGGAGCAAGGTGCTGGCTTCGAGGCAGTCCACAGTAGATGTGGGATGGTTCTGGGACACCCAAATGTAGCTCTGCCAGTTCCTGACCAGCCCTGCTACCAAAGACCTGGATGAGGATAACATACAAAATACACAAAAAAATGCAAAGGGAGATGTTTACTGAATAGATGCTTCTACTTTGAAAGCAGAAGGCTCAGTTGTTAACAGAGGCTGCTCTGGCCAGCCCAGCCCCACTGCTCAGGTACAACATTTGGTGCTGCACGTATTTGGCCAAAGGGGAGAAAATCCCCCAAATACACAGAGGTTGGGAAACTAGGAGAGATTGAACTTCCCTGGGAAGCTGCTTCGCTCTCCCCAGTCTGAAATCTGCTTTTGCCCACTTTGCCTGATCTGAAATCACCTTCTGCCACTGCCCACAGCATTGAATGCTGTTTCTTTCCTCTCATGCTCTCCAGTATCCTTTTCCCAAGAAGCTCCAGCCCTGCCTGGGGTGTCCAGCCATGCTGAGTGGCTGCTCCCCCACTGACAGAGCAGCCCCCAGCTGCAAATGCCACACAAGCCCAAGTTCAAAGGATCAACCTGAAAGCAGAATGGCTGACTTCAACCCATCAAACCTCATCCTTATCACCCACCTCCTGGGTCCACTAGAGCTTGACAAGCTGAAAGAACTGGGTGAAATTAAGCAGGCTGCAATTTTAAATCCTATTCAGGGCAGCTTATGCAGCCAGACTGGGATCACAGCCCTCCAGCCCGCTCTGCATCTCCATCAGCAGCTGGAAAACCCTCCTGCAAACCCAGTGTCCAGGTCTCCTGGGGCTTGATGAGCTCCTGCCCTCGTCAGCTCCCTTTTTGAGCATGAAATGAGCTTCACAACCATTGCGGGAAGCCACTCATAATCCTCAGGAGAAGGGTTGTTCACAGAAACAACTGAAAATAAAAGCCCTTCAGATTCCCTAGAAATCCAAAGGAGTCAATAGCCAGCATTGCTCACCAGGCCTTGATAAATTACAGCAGCAAGTAAATTAACTCCAGTTGTTATGTTACTCTTACATGCCATAAAGAGCAGGAAAACAAGCCCAGGCTGTGGGTAGAAAACAATATCTTACAGGAATGGTAAAAAACACAACCCAAACCACTAAACAAAATTCATTTTTATCTCCAAATCAATTTGTCATCCCACAGCCAGGGCTTCAGGAAAAAAGATAGTGACGTGGCAACATCCTGGAGCTGGTGCCTTGTTGTGACAGCCCAGCTTGTGGAACAGCCCCAGAGGGGCAGCTCACAGCTCCCACAGTCTGAGCAGAGGCAAAACCTTGGGCTTGGAGGGAGGGCAAAGCCTGGAAGAAAAGAAGTTTGTACAGAAGTTCTACCTACAGCTGAAATACTGCAGCTCTGCCTGCCAGGGACATGGAGTTTCTGGGGCAGGTAAGGAGAGCACAGCTCAGCGGAGGCGTGTGCCTCCAGAGCTTGGAAGGAAATGGAAAGAATGATGGATTTAGCAGCAGGGAAGAGTCTGTGATGCTGAGATACCCTGTGCAGGAGCTAACGCAGACCTGACACAACACAGGACTGTGGGCACCAACACGGATGCTGGGCTGGAGAAACACTCAGCGGGTTCATTGCAAAATCATCCTCTAATTAAGTGAAACAAAAGCTGCAGGGCTCAAGAACAGCTGCCCAAGTCCTTCTCCTTGGTTACACCAAGTGCTGCAACAGCTTAGGACCTTAGGACTAGCCCCTCGAGCCCAGCAGCAGCATTAACGGAGCCATGAGTGACATTATCTCCTCCCATGTGGGTTTAGGAAGCTAATTCTCCTGGGTTAGCAACGAAACCTGCTCCCATTAGGAAGGTGCTACAGATACCAACATGCCATCAATTATTCATCCTGCTCTTTGAAGAACAGTTAAGTTCCTAGTGGGAAATTAATCTTGCTATAATGAGGTTTGTATTTCCATGGGAGTTTAAGCATGTCCCTGTCGTCACTATTCAAACTTTAAGGTTTTTACCTCCCATTTCCCTCTAGGTAACATAATTTTGCCATTACTGCACAAGAAAGTGCAGAGATTACCAGACTTGGGTAATTTTCATGTTCCTACGTATTCACCATTACAAGACAAAAAAGCAGGAGATTAAAGCCATTGTAGAAAGACCTTTTTCCCCCATTTTTTAGCTGGACCAAGCCAGAAAGTGGTAGATCTCACTTTGCATGAGAGAGTTTGGCTTCAATTCAGCTCACCCAGGTTGGATGCAGCTGCCCAGGCTCAGGAAGGTCTGTCACAGCAGGAGATAACCATGGAGATGTCCTTGTCCTCTAAACATGCATGTGGAGAGGATCCAGGGAGCAGCAACAGATCATGGCATGGGTGGAGCAAAGGTGCAGGAGTCCCCTGAGCATTCCATTGTCATGAATTATTATTAAGCAGTGACAGTGTGTGTGACCTGGTGGCAGCCCTTCAGCCACAAGCTGGCTGTGGAGATCCCACTGCCAACAGGAGCTGTGACAAAGTCACATTGGCCAAGCAGGATTTCAACACCTTTTTCTGCCTTCTCTGCAGCCAACTCATGAGGCCAGATCCTAATTATTACCCTAACCAAAAATCCTTCCAGCAGAACACAAAGACAAAATTGAAATGATTAATTTGCAGTTTACAGTGGCACGTATTATTATTTGTGGGATGACTTATTCACTCATCCCCTCTCCTCCCTCTGGCTTCCCAACAAACAAGACCTTTTGTCTGAGGAATGTATGGTGGGACAGGGAAGCAGCCAGGTCCCCTTTTCCCTGTGGATTCACAGGCCACAGCCCACACATCCTGACCCTGCCAACAGGGAAAACAAAACCCGAGGCACCAGCTGGATTAATCTGCTCAGACAAAGCAGTCCCAGACAATCATTACTCTCACGACTATCTGCAACCACAGGCAGATGCAGGCAGCACCAAGAAGCCCCATGGATGCTGCCCCTCCCAGGCACTGGCTGTGAAAAAAGCAATAGGAGGAATAAACCCATTTCTGTGCTATTTTACTCCATAATGCCCTGGAGGGAGCAGACAACTAAGAGGTGTGAGCGTGGCTGGGGACCTGGTGCAGAGCTGCCAGCCCTGGCACAGCCAGTACCACCAGGCAGCCCCCCAGTGCCTGCCCAGGTAATCCCATGTTCAGGGGGGAAAAATTCCCATGTGGGGCGTGAAACTTGATAAAGGTTTGTGGGGGCAGTGGCAGCAGGAAAGCACAGCAGCACCAGGCAGCTTGAAAATTGAGAGGAACTGCATTTCTGGGTGGGGAATTGCAGGCAAGCCACCACAGACCTGCTTCAGCATCATGTGTTAGCTGGGCTCCTCTCTCCCCCTCCAGGAACAGGGCTACAAATGACTCAGGAGTTCACCCATTCCAGGCATTAATAAAGCACCAATTCAGCAGTGACTGAGGCCTGTGGTGTGCATGCACCAAGCTGAAAGAAGGGGAAACATCTCAAAAGCTTCTGACATGCCCAGGACAGCTCAACGCCACCGCTTTGATTGCAAAAGAAAAAAATTAATGACACAGCTCTGCCTCCAAGTTCTCCAGGGGTTTGCAGAGGGGTCCCATCAAGGTTATGCAAGAGGTGATGAAAAACAGCAGCTGATGACAGGGTTGAGCCACCCATCACCTGGAAAAGCAAACAGCTGAAATCTGCAGCTCGCTGATGCTCGACAGCAGAACGGACACGAAGAAAGTCACATCGTGCTGTGTGTGACACCATTTTTAATTTTAAGCCCCACTGGGCTTGCAAATGCCTCACCCTGGGGGGCCTTCCTGGCAATTTCACAGGAACTTTGTCTGAAAAAACCCTCCAGAATCAGGTGATCACAGCAGTGAACCCACCTGAGGGCAACCAGCCAAGCTGAAGGGGCTCAGGTTTGGTTTGATTTGGTTTGAAATAAGGGACCAACGAGCCCAAAATGCTCAGAGCAAACCTGGTTGGATGTGACACAAGGTGACTCACAAGCAACTCACAGCAACAGATACAGGGGTAAAAAACAGCCCAGGAGAAGCTCATGGTCTTGCTCAAGGGTTTGTGTCCATTGAACAAGGCAGAATTTGGGTATCAGGAGGCAATTCCCCTCTGCCACCTCCTGATTTACCCCACAGGAGCCACCTACATCCCATCCTGATCCACTTTTCTTCCCCTTTCACACAGCACAACAACGTGGAGCAAATAATCATTTCAACCCACCGAGCTGCAACAGCTGAACAGGAGCTGATGAGGCAGCACATGGCCACTGCTTACACCAGATACCTGACTGTAAAGAATTAAAGTAACTGCCCAACATCCCAAAGCACCTTCATCATGGAAACACTTCTCTGGGAGAAGAAAACTCCAAAACAACCCTAAAGCAGGGACTGACCTGACCCCATGCAACCTGAATCCATCACGGATGTTTAATGTTCCATTTCTAGCGTGCAAATGATTTCCCAGGCCACTGCTCACCCATGTTTAATGCAACAGACCTGCAAGATCTGATGGGGATAAGAAAGAAAAGGAGCTTCCACATGCATATTTCAGCAGACTTTCATTCCAGCTGGTGAAAGTACTGTATTTAATTGGCTTTTGTCACCTTTGAGGCTGTTATTGCTTACAAAACACTGATCACCAGCTCAAAAAGATGCTGCAGAGATAAAGGTACATTATCAGTTCTGCACTGGCTTTCCAGGTGTCTGCCTACAAATGGGTTTTTGAAATATGAGCTGCTGTCAGCAGGGAATTAAGGACCCTGTGACTCTTCTCCCCCCTGGAACAGTGTGGGGCTGTGACACCCCCCAGACTGTTCCCAACCCTGCCCACCTAATGCATGAAATTACTTTCATGCCAGGCTGTTATTCACAGGCCATTTCCCAAGGCACCATCCCAGACCTCGAGCCTCACTCTTCATCTGCTCAGGAGGAGCAAAGGGAGGCCCCAAGGGAGCCAACTCCCCAGGGTCCCTTCCTGTCCCCACCAGTGACATAGCCCTTGGGTACAGGCAGGACAGGGAAACAGCAATGCACAGGCACCCAGGAGAGCCCCGCTGTTCCCATGGGAGGCTTTTTAACCTCCACCTTTACAGGACCAGGTTTTTGCTGGTGGCATCTCACCTGAGTGGGGCAGATGCCAAGAGCATCACCCACGGCTGGGCTGCCACCGCCTCCTTCACCAAGTGCCAGCCCCTCTCCCAGACGCCCCCCCACACTTTCCACCCCCTCACACAGAAGCTTAACGACTCTGAGCAAGTCTTTTCAATCCATCGAGGTGCTTAATAGGTGAAGAATGTCAAAATATGTGCTGACGAGGCAACAATTAATGGGAGATTTAATAAAAGGTTAAATCAACCTTTCCTAGAGGCAGCGCGTGCACCCGGCCGTGCTGCTCCAGATCCCACCAAGTCACTGCGGTGGGGAAATGCTCTGGTTAGCACTGAACACCCAGCTCTGCCTTCGTGGCTGCCTCCAACCTAACCCTTCTCCTCCCCCCAGCTGCTCCCAGGGCCATCACATCACAACATCCCTGCAAACAGCAACCGCTCCATCCCCGACACATCTGCGCCCAACGGGTCCCTCTGGAAATCAAACGGCTGCCATGGGCAGCAGCCTTGGGAAGCCACATCCCAGGCTGGTTTTTTGTCACTGGAGCAGAAAGTGCTGTGGAAAAACTCACAACTGTTCAAATGTGCATCATTGCTGATGGATGAGAGAGTTGGGATTGTTCAGCCTGGAGAAGAGAAGGCTCCAGGGAGACCTTAGAGCACCTTCCAGTGCCTGAAGGGGCTGCAGGGAAGCTGAGGAGGGACTTCTTACAGGGGCATGAAATGATGGGATGAGGGGGAAGGGTTTTAAGCTGAAAGAGCGAAGATTTAGGTCAGACATGAGGAATAAGTTCTTTCCTGTAAGGGTGGTGAGACACTGACCCAAGTTTCCCAGAGAAGCTGTGGCTGCCCCATCCCTGGAAGTGCTCAAGGGCAGGTTGGATGGGGCTTGGAGCAACCTGGTCTGGTGGGAGGTGTCCCTGCCCATGGCAGGGAGGTTGGAACTGGATGAGCTTTGAAGTCCCTTCCAACCCAAACCATTCTATGTTTCTATGACTGTTCCATTCTTCTGAGTGGCGAGCACAGCCTGAGCTGGTGTCAGGGAGGGCCAAGGGGAGCAGGGGAGCACTTGAACTTAAATGGCTGCACAACGTGCTCACCCCACACTCAGACACCCTCCCTTACCCACCTCTTCCATTTCACCCTCTTGTTTGAAACGCTAGCTGTAAAAAAAGCTTCTTCCTCCTTTTTCTTACTAAAAATAATGCCTTTCAGTAGCAATCAAAGGTGCTCCAGGAGTGCCCAACAGCCATTACCAGCACAGCAGCCAGCAGCAGTGCCAGAGCAGGCAGCTCTCCTGTAATTCCAGACAGAGGCATCACCCAGACGAGACACAGATTAATTTGTGTAGCTAAATGGCTCCCATTCTCACGCTCTGCCAGCCCCAGTGGGTACCAAATGCATATTAAAGTCAACAATTGTAAAATAGTCTCAATTTCAATGGATCAACAAAAAAAACCCCATTATTCAAAATGAATGTTACCAACCTTTAATGGATCTCTGAGAACATTCATATAAACAATCACTTTATAACTGAGCTACAATATCACTCTCTCTGCCCCAGCCTTCTCCGGGGAGGCCGAGTGCACGGGAGTGCCTGTCCCAGGGGAAGGAATTCAATCAGTTTTTGCTAATGACAAAGTCACCAGCCTGGAAATCCTCCCCTCCCAAGGAACACCAATCTGACAGCACAGGACACCACCTCTGCACTGCTGCAGCCATCCACAAAGCTCTCTCTCCATACCCTCCTCTTCAGCAACCATCAATTCCTTTGCACCCTCGAATTCACCATCATCCAAGGATCAGCTCCACCACAGAAAACACCAGCACTGGTTTGGGTCTGAGGGACAAGCTCTGGCTGAACCTGGCTGCCTTGGTTCCAGGTTTAAGTCTCCAGCATCCCACCTCACACCTGGACTCAGCCACTGCTGCATGGCAGCAAGATCCCACCAGTGCAGGGTGCTCACCTGGGAGATGTCAAACCACACCATGGTTTAGGTACAAACTTCACCATGGAAGTCCCTCCTCACCGTTGGGAAGATATCCTCTGTTTTGGAGATGTCTCCACCAGCTAACAATTAAGCAGCACATCACACACCTACAGCCCTCGATGGCAGGAGCTGCTTTTGGCAGATGTGCAGACAGACCAGCCGAGGAGTGATAGATGGGACTGTCCACCACTGGAGATGGTTGCAACAAGGGACTGGGCCAAGGGGGTCCCCATCAGCTTCCTGCAGGTCCCAGGCAGCCATGCAGGGTGGCAGCAGCTTGGGGATTCAGCTTGGCAGGATCCCACAGACACAGCAGTCACACCAGAACCAAAGACACTGTCTGCTCCTCTTCTCCAGAGAGTCATAAAGCAGGAGACACATAAAAGGTCATTAAAACTGGTTAAAGCTCTAAGAAGCTATAAAGAAAAGCAAGTGTCCAGGCAGCTCCTGTATCTGAGCAGGCAGTGCCCACCCCTGGGGCTGTTCCAGGCCAAATCCCACCGTGCAGGGGACAGCTCTCACACAGTCTGGCCTAAGGGCATTGGCTGAACCATCCTCCTCCCCAGGAGAAGCTGCAAACAAGGATGTTTCAAATCAATCTGACATTCACCATTCCTCGGTGCAAACTTCCCTTCTACCCTCACTTCCATGGGATAAAATAAAGCATTTGCTGCCAGTCTCTGCACCTTCCTCAGGGAGGGAGAGGGGACACAGAACTGCCACAGGGACAGGCAGAAGGTGCCCAGCCTAAATGAACCACCAACACAAGGAACTGCCACCGTAAGTAAAGGACTCGGTCATGCCTCAATGCCAGCCTGGTGACAGGGGACACAAGCAGGGTGCCAGCATGCTGCATCCTGCACCCTCCCCTCTGCACCAGCCCCAGGCCACACCTTCTCCTGGGCATCATCTCGGCCCACCCCAAGCATTGGCCAGACCCAACCTACAAGTTTTGGGGCTAAATCTCTCCTTCCTGGGCAAGCAGAGAAAGAGGGTCTCCCAAAAGCACCGGTGGCAGTGCCAAATCTTGGTGCAGCTGGGTGCCTCTTGCTGCCATCCCCAAGCACAGTCCCAAGGGGGAGGAACTTGGATGCTGTCACCTGGAGGTGTGGGGACCTTCCCCTGGGCCCAGCACAGCTTCACAGGAGACTCAATCACTCTTTCCATAGATGTCACCACCTAAAAGTGTCTCCATTTAAAATCTTTTCCCTCCTGCCCATAGTGATACCTCACCAGCCCAGGGTGAAGTGGTTCCATATCAAACTCACGTGTTCTGCCCCGCTCCTTGCTTTGTTCCTTCTCATTAAAAACACAAATTCCAGCTTGTTAATGGGATTCTGGCAAGAGGAACTGCAGAGAAAGCCTCAGGTGGAGCCATGTGAGATTTGAGGGGTGAGCAAGGGTGAGTGCCACCTCACACCACTTCCCATTTGCTCCCTCCCAGACATCTCCGCTTCCCAGTGACACTTGAAGCAGAAACATCACAGAATTCAAATCAGGGAGCAAACGTGGAGTGGTAGGAATGAATATGGAAAAGCAAGATACTTTCTTGCAGGAAGGAAAGGGCTGGAGCAAAGCGGATGACTCTGGCTCCACGTGAAGCTCCCAGGGAGGGGGCTGCCCTGCTCTGCCCACTGCTCCGGCCCGAAGTATCAAAGAAAAAGGAAAATTCAGGTTTTCTTGGCAACATTAGGGTGGCTGGAAGCATCACCTCATGAGTTTTGTGGACCCAGGGCTCCAGGAACTCCATCCCACCCTCCTCCCTTCTAAATTAGCACAAAGAGAAAGGCGGTTCAACTCACACCTCACTAATTGTTATTTGTGATACGCCTGTAACATTTTAATTAATCTGAAGTCTTCAGCATAACAGCCACCCAAGGTACCAAGATAAACCTGAATAAACAGGGCTTGATTAAATACATAATTAATGTTCCCCTAAACCAGGCATATATGAATATTAATTAGCAGGAATAGTCTCTAGTTTGGCATCTCCTGTCATTATCAATTTATTCTTTACATTGCCAGCCCCCACTTTGGAACAAATTAACAAACCTTTTGCTCGCCAGCAGAACCACTAAACACAAACTGAAGGCAGGAGGTTGGGCTTTACATCCCATTATCTCACCCACACATTAACCAGCTTCCAAGCACGTTTGCCTGAAACCAAAGAGAGAGGCACTGCCAAGACCAGAACATGTTCAGCCCTAAAAGGGGCTCCAAGTAAATAAAACTGTTCTCTGCTGGCACTGAAAGAGGGAACCTGTTCCCCATCAGTGCTGGTGGAGAACAGGGACAGAGCTGGTCCTTGGAGGGTTTTAATCACTGGATGGAGCAACGTGGTAGAGTTTGGGCACAGATAAGAAACATCACAGGTGTCAGAGGAGCAAGAGCACCTCCAGCCCCTCAGAGGCACTCGGGCAGACCAAGATCCAGCAAAGTGGACGGGAGCAGTCATCCCCACACCTGCATCCTCCTCACTGCAACACCCAGAGCATGTGAGGAATGTGAGGTTTGACCACACCAGGGAACGTGAGGTTTGACCAAGTGTTATGAAGAGAAGGATAGGACAGAAAACCCTTGGGAACCACCCAGACAACCTCTGATGCCATGATCCCCACAAGCAGGTTGGGCTCATAGGGAAGCAGAGCAGGAGTCAGACCTGGCACCAGAGCCACACGCTTCTGCCCAAGCAAGCACAGAGCAACTCTGCAATCCCAGGGGCCAGGAGAGCCGAGTGACTCTGCAAGCCCCGGAGCCAGGAGAGCTGGCAGCCTGTGTCCAGCAGCCCTACCAAAGCGTTGAGTGTTCACAGCTTCTCAGCTCAGCACCTCCCACCACCCTGCACACGAACAGAGGTGCCATCACACTGCAGGAGCCTGTGCTAATTATAGCGTCAGCCTTTCCGCTCCCAGGGGTGATAATTGAGGGAGGTGTTACAGTGCTTGCAAACCCAGGCTGTGGCAGATCAGGGAAGTGCCACCAGCGCTGCAGAGGCTTTGCTGGGAAAGTGAAAGAACTTTGGGGAAAGCCAAGCCCAGCCTTGTCCCACTGCTCACCAAGAGGCTGGACCAGCATCTGCTGCTTCATGCAAGGAAGACACAAACCTCAGAAACAAGCAGGGCAGGCCACCAGCTCCCACTTTAAACACAACCTGAATTAGTTATTAAGGCAAAAATCAGGGCTGGCATCCTGCAGGATGGGCTCTGGGGAGCACGACAGCAGACATGGGCTCAAGTCCAACCTCCACGACTTGAAACTTGTGGATGACTTTGGGCCAATCCCTCTTGAAAGGGGAACGTTGGTACAGGGCTTTGAGCACAAACAGCCACTGTCACCCACCCAGGGCTGCTAGAAAGGGACACACAAGCCAGATAAGAGTAGCAGGGAACTTTGGGGACAGGACTTGGCAGGGACAGACACCCTCACTGTGACCCTTGGACCCTGGCTGAGCCTCCAGGCAGGGGCCAAGCAGCAGAGCCATCCACAGGCCACCGCTTTCCCACCCTCTCTGGATATTAAGCTTTAATATTGTGACTTTTAAGACACAAGAGAGAATTTCTAAGGCTCTGCAAGTGCCCAAGGGTGGCTTTGTGCCTTGCAGAAGCAGTGACAGGTTAGACCAGGGGCTCTGCAGCACCCAGGGCACGTGTCCATTAACCTGTTGCTACTGGTGACACGTTGTTCTTTCCTCTACAAAACTTCCTGTATCTTGCCAGAGAGACAGACAAGAATCCTCAGCCAACACAGCCACACACAGCACCCAGATCTTCACCTCGGGCTCCTGACGCTTCGTTTGAAGGATGAAAACCAATTATGCTTTGCTAGGTGCAAAAATTTCCACTTTCTTTGTGCATGAGGCTAATTTAAAGCTCCTGCCTCATCTGCCATGCACCTGCCTCCCCAGCAATACATGGAGCTGAACTGAGGCATTTGGGTTATACACCTATGATAAAAAAAGGGATGAAAACTGGAAAATCCTAAGGCTGCTGGGAACCAATGACCAGCTGGAGCAAAGCAATTACTGCCCAGAGACAAGTAAGTGGCAGCAAGGCGGGAAGGGAGGGCAGCTCACACGTGCTCAAGGAGATGATCACCCATGTGCATCCTGACTCCAATCCTGAGGCAGCCCTGGGGGTGTTGGCTTTGATTTTTTTCCTGCCCTTCAATCCTGTGCTGCCCTTTCAGGGGGAGAAATACAGGATGTGTGATTACACACCCATAACAGAGCCTTTTCACCCGGGCTGGGATGGAATTTAAGACAGATGCCCTGGTATCAGATAAAAGCTACTCTTGAAATCAAAAAGCTCACATGACAAGGCAAGGCAGCTCCATCATCTCCAGCTCTGATGGTTAAAGCCACCCTGTGCTGCTGCAGCTCTCAGGGCTGACAGTAGCCACCTCCTGGCCAACAAGCCACACATTCACACCAGCTCGGAAACCATGGCTCTTCCAAAGGCACTCCCTGTTTTCCCCCAAGTTTACAGATCTATGTTATGCAGAAAAGTCTTTTTCCTATTGCTTTCACACCTCCCCATCCAGGAGGCAACCTGAGGCAGGCAGAGACTGAGCTGGGATGGGAGAAAAAAAGGGGAGGGGAAGGAGAGGAGGAGGAGAGAGGAAACCAGGAAAACAAGCGTTCAAAAAGATTCCCTTATATTACTTTAAATATCCCCAAGAACTGCAAAGCAGCCGTGTACTCAGCTGTTACCAATTTATCTCATCTTTCTTTTAATCTCATCTTTCTTCTCCAAGCCCAGCCCACCTAGACTCAGGGCTCCGCAGTTTTCCAGCCACTGGCCAACTCCATCTCTTGAATAAGAAGCCCCCGACCCTACCTGCTCCCGCAGAGTCACAGAGCTTTAAAATGCTGGTGCGGAGACCAGAAAATAAACTAAAAGAGACCAGAATTCGTTGTCTTTACAGAGCCACCTTTCTCACTACGCTCTGGGATTTACAATTATTGCCCACGACAGCCTGGCAGCAGGGAGCAGGGCTGCAGATGTTCATGGTACACCAGAAAGCCTGAGCCCGCAGGCTCCCCCCGAGCCCCTGCCTTATCAGGGGATTTTGCTGCCAAGACCTAACACAGTTCAGCCCCACCACAAGAGAAAGATTTGACGTGATAGACCTTGTCAAAAGGCACCCAGGCACCCACGTGGCGAGGGCCCTATGTGAGCAGCAAGGAAAAGAAAGGACAGAAGGTGGCAGCCCTGTGAGATCCTCCCAGGAAGGGGCACCGACCCCGGGAAGGGGCTGCCCGCCAGCCCCAGGATGGATGGACAGACAGACAGGACTTACCTGGGATGTTGTGGATGGTTATCGCAAGGATCATCAGCAGAATCCGCCTCCAGCTGCTGCTGCCAGCCGGGGGGGCACTGTCCCTGGCCGTGGGGAATGTGGGGGGGCCGTCGGGCAGGTTGGCCCCCACACCCCTCCTCCTCTGGTAGGGCTCCCCGTTCTCACCTTTGTCTGGGGGTACAGAAAACAGCCAGGTCAGCTGAGGGAGACAGACAAACAGCTGGGCACCTCCTGCCCCCCCTCCCAGAAGGAAAAAGCAGAGAGAAGGAAAGACACTGAGCAAAGCAGGGGTGAAAGTGTGCGTGTTGCCCCCCTCCCCGCCCTTCATTTCAGCTTAGGGTAGGGGGTTTCCCTCCAAGCAAACTGCAGAGCCCATGGGCCAGGGAGACTGAGGCAAAGCAGAAGTTCATTCCCTGCCTCCTCCTCCTCCCAGGCCCTGCTCCTGGCTCCACACAGCTCCCCAGCACCATCCTCTCAGCAGCCTGCTGCAAAGTTCCAATCCAGCAGGCATGAGCTACAGGGCTAGTGGCTGATGAGGATGATGAGGACACCAGGCAGCAGCCACAGGGAACCAAGGCAAGACCTTCCCCCACCACCAGTCCCAAAACTGGCAGGTCTGTGGTTCCACCACCTCCACCAATGAAGGAAAACCCCATAGTACTTCATTTTTATTTCACTCTGGTCACAAAATGAATGCACTGAGCCATATTTAGTGATTATTTCTTCCCTTACCAAAAGATCTGCTGCTGCCATTTGCTAAGACATCAGCAGATAACCCCAGGCTCCCCCAGACCTCTGCTCCCAGCAGGATCATCACTATCAACTCTATCTCAACCAGTTATTTAAAATGACGCCACTGAAACCCAAGCCCCAGTTAGGGCTGATGAAGGGTGGAATGAGCACCAGGCAGCACTGTGACAAATCCTACCAAGACCTTCACTGTTCACCTTCAGCATGAAAAGGTGAAAGGAAGCAAAGAAACAACCGGCACAAACCCCTCAACCTCAAACAGCAACAGCTACAGCTTCGTATTAAAGATTTGACATTTAGACAATATAATTCTCTCCCTCTGGATTTACATAATTCTCTCTCCTGTCCCTTGACCCACTCACTCTGAGCTGTTTTTGCAGACAAAGTCTAAGGAGCAGTCTGACAGGGTTTTGATGGAATGCCAACTGTTTCCCCTGCCCCGTGGAGGGCGGGTGATGCCCGACCGTCCCCCTGCACATCACCCAGCCACACTTTTCCAGCACTAATTAACAACCCCAATGTAAGGGACTCCTGCAAATTGACACCCGGGGTCACCTTGGGAAAGCAGGGGTGTCAGCAACACTCTGCATCTCACCATCTGTACAAAACCAGACAAAAGGCATCCCAAAATAGTCCTCAACAAAGAAAACAAAACCGAGCATTTAATACATTTCGGTATCAAAAACCAGGGCAAAGACTAAAACGCCACTTGTCTGCAGCAGGACCAGACAGCTCTCTGACAGATTCCATCCTGTGCTACAGGAGCATCCCTGGCTGGTGTCACCAGGGCTGCAAACCACAATGTCCCCAACTCTGGCATTTTCCCCCCAAAGGCCATCGCTGCCGCCGCGCCACAAACACAGCAAGACGCTGCTCGGGTAAACACTGTCACTGTCATTAGCTGTACAGAGCCAGACGTTTTCTGTCCCCAAATGCCAGCCCAGTCAACAACACGCAGTAACATTTGATGGCAGAGCTTCCTTCCAGCCTGCGGGGACAGAGATAAATATTTCTTGAAGCACTAGCAGGGACAAGCAGAGCCAGCACCACGGCTTGCCCAGCTTGCCGCAGGAGCGCTGGCGCAGCAAACCCCTGGCAACGGAGCAGCCGGGGCTGAAGACACTTAGGGATGAAATTCCCTTCTTCTGCCAGACCACTGGATTGCTTTAATTGCTTGACACGTGTTCCCCGAGCCCCACAGACTGTGTTATCCTCAACTGACCCTGTCCCAGCCACCGACACTGACCCATGGACCTGCCAACAGCTCCATCACCGCAGAGCAACCGCACAGGATTCCCCCCCCAGTGTCAAGGGCTTTCCAGGGTGGAGGGACAATGGTTTGTGTGACACTGGAGGAGAGCACTTACACTCAAGTGACAGAACATCAGCCTTTCTCCCCTTTATTTAAAGTGTTAAATAAAAGTGTAAGTGACCTCAACACCGCAACAGGGCACCGGAGGCTCATGAGGCTGTTTTTGAATGCTGACAGTGGAGGTTTTGGGGTCTGCTGGGGCAGCTTTGCTATTTCAAGACTGCAGGAATCTGCTGGAGAACGGAAGGAAAATGCAGAATGTAATGTTGGGGACCTGCTAAGGGTCCATTCCATCCCAGCACACAGGCAGTACTTCTATTAAACACCTTTTTTCAATTGTTATTTTTACTTACAAGTAGCCTGCTTGCTACTATTGAAAAAAATGTTGATGAAAATCAGACTTTTTCCAAGCATATTTGCAGCCCCTCCAAGGACAGCACTGACAAAGGACAGGGAGATGCCACGGTGCCCATGGGGATGAGGAGCTCTGCTCTCATCAGTGACAAACCAGGAAAAATCTGTGGGAATTAGGCAGAACAGATGCAGCTTTTATAGGAGAAGTGCTGAGGGTGGTTTGGATGGAGAATTTGAACAAAAAAAATTGCCTCTTATACCAATTATTGGCACATTAGCAGAGAAAGCAACACCAAAAGCAGGGAGACAACCCCAGCATAATTTTCCCAGTAGCATCACATGTAACAGTGAGACTGCAAACAGCACATGGGTCAAGTGATGTGTTTTGCTTCCAATTGCTGTGGGGAAGGAAAAAAACCACCAAGATAATTACAGTGTCTGATGATACCAGGACTGGTGATACCAGCTCACGGTGTTGGACACAGCACGGGAGGGGACTCGTGCGGCTGTCACAAAATGCAGGACCCAAAGTGCTCCCAGCTTGAGATGCTGCTGGCAAAGGGGAACAAAACAATCATTATGGCTAAACACAGGCTTGGCTGGAAATCAGGAAAGCCTCAATAGCAAATTGGAGTAGTGATAAGAGCAGAAGAAGGGGTGGTTTTTAAAGAATAGCTGACACAATCAGACGAGACTACAAGAGTACTCACAAGAACGAACGTTGCCAAGACAATTATGTGGCAAATCACTATCTGTGCCACATACATTATATTAAATCTTGTTCACAAAAAGTCCTCTATATATTCTACTCAATTTATCATTATTGAATTTCTTAGTAAAGCTGCAGGGCAAAGATTCTGCCAAAAGTTTAATTACATATGTGCAGCCTGCTGCATTTTTTGTATTCTCTGCAGCCAGCTCTGGAAAAAGATAAATGGCTCTGAGTATGGCTTAAACTGCTGGTGAAACATAAAAACCAACTGGCTTCTTATCAACATGTGAAATAGCTTTTTATTTTTGATTATTTCTTAATGAAAACTGTTTGCATTAGCCCTGAGCTCAGCTTTATTGTGCTTGCAAGCCAGGCACGTACAGACAAATATGCTATTTACTCTGTGCTCAACAAAACCCTCTTTACTGCACTACTTTAGCTCCTGAATTCAAATCCAAGTCTATGCAGCTCTCTAGCTTCTCACATCTGCTTTAGAGCCCAGGGATGGGGCTACTTAAATCCCCCATTGGCAAAGTCTCCATGTGAGGAGCCTGTGCAACTCCTCTTAGGTGGCCTCAGACCCGTTTTAGTCTCAATTTAGCTGCAAACTGAAGCACGTCCTTCTTTCTCCACACTCATGGGAACCCAGAGCCTCCCTTGGCTCAAGATGCTGGAAGGAAAATAATTTACGATCGATTTTCCCCATCAAATTCTTGCAACAAGACTCTGCCTCACCAAGAAGGGATCTGGACCTGCTGGCAGCTGAGGGAGGGATCTCCAGGCTCTCACAGCAACACGAGTCCTGCCTGGGGTTTCTTCCTTGTGATTAAACTTGTAAGGGATGAATTTATAAAAATTTGTTTGTAAACATTTGTCATCTCCTATCTCTAAAGTGTGGGAGAGGGGACAGAGAAACAGTGCCAAGCAGGGCTGCTCAATAGACTTATTAAAAATCCATGAGGAGGTGCTGCTCGGTGGCTATTTGTAACACCTGCTCAGTGTTGATGCACGTGGGAACAAGGTGAAGGAAGAAAAGCACCAAATACTCCTATTTCCAAAGCCTCGGCCCAGCACTGTCTCTGGCTCTCTCATTTGTTCCTACGATCTCCATTCCAGCTGCACCCCCTAAGTGCAGGGAGCAGCAGGCGAGGCTGGCTCCAGCAAACCTGCTGCCAAATTCCTCTGGGCTCCTCCGAGCCCCACGCCAGCACCTTGTTACTGCCAGCACCTGCTCGTTTGCAGCTGGGAATCTGGATTAGGCATTACAGCTGCTCCATTAAATCCAGGAGAGCTGAGTAAGTTTGGTCTGACCCCTTGTCTGGGGGTGGGGTAGGAAGGAGGGAACCACACGCTAAAGAAAATGGTATCAAGGTCGTTGCCATCCCTTCCCGAGGCGCAGAAATAATTGCGTGTTAAATTCTCTCCCCTAATGGCCAAGATAAATTAAAATTACTTGGAAAATTTTTAAGATTCCCAAAGGCCTGATAGTCAATCCAAGCCCCTTACAGAAACGTTCGCCTGCGCAGCGAGCGCGATGCTGTTAACATCTCACCCAAGCCCTCTCCCCGCTTATTTCCATAAACCCTCGATGCTCCATTAACTTTAAGCAGATGTAACAGAGGCTTTGTGGCAGTTGGGCTTCATCCCTGTGGCAGAGGGGTCCCATCCACTCTGCAAAATCCACCCTGGATTCCTCTGCTGGCTGCAGCACAAAGGCTGGGCTGCTGGGGTGAGGTGTCTGCAGCACTGTCCCCCTGCACACCCCGCCAGGCACGGAGCAGGGTGCACCATCCCCTTCCCCCAGCCTCTTGCTTCCCCTTCAGTGTTTGACCACCAGGAAGTCCCAGAAAAGAAGCTGCACCGACGTCAATGTCATCTTTTCCCTGTCCTCCTTTTCCTGCTGCAGCAGGAATTTCAGGGAGCACAGAAGTTGCCTCGATGCTAAAGAGCAGATGGAGCAAAGCATCTGCTCCCTGCTGCCGTGCAGGCACACTGCTCTTATCTGACACCTCCATAAGAGGTTTTAATTACTGTAAGTAATTAAGCACAGCACCTCTTATGGGATAACTGCTATCCCCTTTGCAGACAGGTACAGGGAGAGCAGGAAGAGCTGCAGGCAGAGGGGAGCAGGCAAGAGTCCCGGGTAGCACATGGCTGTCTTGGTCTGGTCTGACAGCACAAAAGGAGCTGGAAATAAATCTGCCAAGGAAAAAGGTTTTCTTTTAAGGAATGAGTCCCCAAAAGCAAGGAAGATCTAACCTCTGGGAAGCTTTCATGTAGAGAACAAAGCCACCGAAAAAAGGAGCTGCTCGGAGTTGCCCAACTACGGTCAAAGTAAGGATGTATTTTTTAAAAATAGCATTTATTTACAACAAGCAAAAGCTGAGTGGGCTGGAGCAGAGAGCGTGGGCTGCCCAGGCTGGGGGTGCCCAAGCACAGCCCAGTGCCATCAACCCCAGCAGGCGTTGTGACAGGGACACCCGTGACATCCATTTGCACGTCGTGGTGACTGCAACCCCAGCCTGCTGCCGTGATCTCACCCCTCCAGCCCCCCATACATAACAAATTCATTTTTCCAATGTTTCTGGCAGATAAAAGAGGTCCCTGCATCTGCTCAGGCTTTCAGCGAGGAAGATAAATAGAGTGTCATGACTCACTGTCTATTAGGCGCCTTCATTTATCCAAGCGTGCACAGGAGCTTTCATAAAAGGTTGTTTAATTCAGCATGACTGAACTACCACTTGCTCTCAGACACACGATTATTGCCAGGATTGGTCTGAAATTTGGAGTCAGGAGGACGCTGGAGCACGGCAGCCTGCCTGCACCGGCACCAGCCCGTCGGGTCCCTCCTCCACCCCATTCCCAAAGAGCTGCCAGGAAAGGGGAGCCCGATGCCCAAACCCCAGCTCAAACATCACACCAGTAACAACCCAGCCTGAAAAGAGACCCAGCATTCCCCCCCAGAACCAGGGCACCTCCTTGCAACATTCCCACCTATGGCTGTGGAGCATCCTTGCTGGTGCTGCACCACTTCATCACCCTTCCCAGGCCCCCCCACACACACACTTTGCAAGTGTCACCTCTGTGTCCCCCAAACCCTGATCCCAATGCAGGAAACTTCTCCCCTGCTGCTCCAGAAATCCATCAGCAAGTCTCACATGGAATGACTGCTCCAGCCCTCTGCGTGCCAGTGTTTATCCACAGCAGCCTGAGAAATCACGTACAGGCAGACAAGGAATGCATCAATCTCTCCTGCTGCCCCACTTCATCTCCTACCACTGGTGATCCTTTAAGCTGCCACGTAATTCCTGCACCCAGGAAAGCTCCTGTCATCCCAGGGAGCCGCCAGCATGTATCTGAGTGGAATTTTGTTTGGGGAAAATGAATCCATAATGCACCTCTTCAGAGGGAAAAGTGCTGGAGTAATGCAGTAAAGGGAAGGGACAGCACAGGTTGGCCAGAGTTGGGCTGGACAAACCAACACTCTGGAAATCTCAACTGGATGCATTAAATCAGCACCTTATTCATCCAGAGCTGCAGGGATTCACCATCCCAGACACCAAACCCTCTGTTCACAGTGATGTTGATGCCCTGGCAGCCTCTGCCATGAGGATGCAGAGGACAAGGGCCATGGCACAGGCTGAGAAGCAGGGTCTACAGGAGGAGAGTCCCTTGCTGCCCTCGCTGATGCTCAGGAAGTAGATTAACCCCATCACCACCTGCTCCTGCCTCCAAAATGATGGGGAAATCTCCCTGGAAAGACACAGTACCTCCCGGTGAACAACTGCCACCGAGGCTCCTTCCCAGTGAAGGACCAAAACCTGAGTGACAGAGATGACATGGCATCACCCAAGCACATGGCAGCAGCAATGACACAGCCAAGGCGCTGCTGTCCCCTCGGGTGACTCCAGCTGCCTCGTGTCACAAGGCAGGAGGAATGCCAAGAACCTCCCTGCCCAGTGTCTGCAGGGTTTGAAGATTAATTTCTCGGGCGAGAGCGACAGCCCGATGCTCAGTGTAATTACATGCACCAGGTCCTTTTAAGCAAACTAATTCACGCCAACTTCCAAGAGCTCTTTAAAGAGTTCCCGGTAGATAAAGTGCATCCCTGAATCCTTTTATGCTGAAATGTTACACATTGGAGTTAATTTAATCACTTCATTTCAGAGGGCTGAGCTATGTTCAGGTCTCTGATCCTCGGCAGGGAACAGCTTCTCATCTGGACAAGATCAGATGCTGCGAATCTCTGAAGGAAGGAAAAAGATTAAATAATCTCATTAGCTGCTTAAAAAGAAAACAGGAATTTTTATCAGGAGCTACTAAGGGACCAGGCAGCCCTCTCGTGCTGGGCTCAGGTGATGATTTTGCAGTGATGGGGGCACCTTGGGGGATGAGGCTCACACTGACCCTCCTCCAGGGAGCCCAGGGTGGTGGCACCCACGGGCTCACCAGAGCCACCTCCTGTCACCACCACAGGGTCCCACCACTGCCAGCACCTCGGAGCCACATCTGCAAAGGAGTCCCCTCCCAAGGATGCTCTGGCATTGGTCTCCCCTCCACTTGCATCCACATTTCCATCCACTTATTGCCACAATACCCCAGCCCATCTTCCCTCTACGCTTCCTTCCTGCCTAATTTTTTTCTTACATTTTGTTTAATTAGAGCTGAATGGAAGTGTGGAAATCCATGGAGCAGAAACTAAGGCCAGCAGAGTCTCCAGGAGCAGCTCTTGGTGCAGACACAACCCTGCCACAGCCCTTGGCATCCCAGAGAGCAGAACAGCACAGGGGTTTCTGCCACCTGCTTTTCACCACGACATTTCTGCAGCACTTCCAAGACACCTAACTAAAGAGGGGCAAGATAAGTTGCTCCATTCTTGCTCTCCATTATCTGTCTTACTCTTTCACTCCAACATACCCATTATTCAAAGTCACCTGCTTCCTTTTTATTCAGAAAGGACACAGCAGCTTCAGCTAGAGAAATTCTCTTTTCAAATTAATTGTGTTTGAAAATAAAAATCAATTAATAAAATGCATTAGGGCCCAGAGGTTTAACCAGAGCTGGAAGCTGCACAGTGGAGAGGTGCCCACACCAAGACGTTAGCACCCATCCAGAGCAGGAACTGCCCCCCTCCAAACCCAAAGCAGCATCTTTCCCAAATTATCTTTCCAACCCCAGGCTGTCCCCAAGCTTCATGGGTGACACCAGCTACTGCCCTTTACCCCAGCGAGCTGCAGATGGTGAACATTTCCCCAGTGCATGCCAGCTCCTTCCAAGCCAGTTCCTAGAGAGAGCTTCCCACGTCACAGGCTGCATTTGCTGTTCAGCTTTGCACGTGCTCTGGAATCAAACCACATCTGGAGGGACACATCTGGGTTCATCCCAGTGTGAGGGACAGGCACCAATCCCTCTGGACCTGTCACCGGCACGGCCAGCCAGACCAAACACATTTGGGAATAGGGGCTACCCTAGGCTGAAAAATAAAATTAATAAATAATCAGTTTCTGAAGAAAATGAACAGTGTGTTCCTTCATTCTCAGCAGCTCAGCCCTCGGCCTCGCAAATCAATGATGGGATGAGGGGGTTGGATTTTTGCCCACTCTGCTGGCAAAACCAAACGGTCAGGCTGCTGCCAGGAGCACAACCCATCGTCCCCCGCTCGCCGGAGACGGGCGAGTTTCCGAGTGTGACATCCTGATGGGATCACACACACCCCGATGGGATCACACACACACCCCGATGGGATCACACACACACCCCGATGGGATCACACACACACATCCCCGGGAAGGGCAGCAGGAGGCTCCACTTCTCCCACCCACCCACTGCAGAGGGCAACGCCCAGGGGGCAGAACACGGATTTGAACCAAGCGGTGCCAGAGGAGCCAGAGACACCTTTCCACAGTAATGAAAGGATCCCAGCCTTTCTTTGGTGCAACAGCACTACCCAACCTATCACTAAATTTGTAATTTCCCTGGTTTAGGCAGTCCTTCGAGTAAAACCAGAAAAGCAAAAAACCAAGGCTCAACTGGCAGCATCATGCCATGAAACGAAGGATTCAGCAACAGCCTCTGCTCTAAATGAGACACTTCACCTGGGTCTGGGCTTTTTTTCCTTCAATAAATTCTGATTTATGGATCTGGGATGAACATCTCAGCAATGAAAACTCCTGTCTCTAGCAGAGTTTAAGCAGAAACAGGCTGCCTGGCTACAGCCTTTGGCTTCAGGATGGTCTCGGGGGGGTCAGGACAGCCCAACCCACAGTGGGATGCCCCTGCACTCACCCTGCAGCAACGGACCTGCCAGTTTTCCAGGGGTTTAACCACATCTGCTCCAACAAAGGGTCATCACAGCCCTGGCCATGCAGAGCATGAAGCCCATCACCACCCCTCTCACCATCAACCAGGCTCAAGCTCACTGCAGTTGGTGGGGATGGAGCAGATGCACCAGTGGGCTTCTGGTCCTCAACATTTAGAAGATCCTCAAGACTCCGTCAGGAGACCTGGAGCTGTGGGAGGGCAGCAAATACCTCTCAAAAACCAATTTAAAAAAAAAAGGGATCTGAGCCACCGCTGGTGTTCATGATGGGAAGGAACCAGGCTTTTTTCCTCTTTTGATTCCAAAGCAAATCACTCTCTCTCAGCCCAGGGTGGGAAGATGGGGATGACTCAGCCAGCAGAAAGGCGCTGAGCTCCTGCCTCCACCGCAGCACGGGAACTCAGCTGGGAAGCACACACATATGTATGTTAAAAAAAAAAAAGCCATTTCTTAAATTTTCCTCTAGTATACCAAGAAAGGATTATTTTAAACAGCTTTTTCCTGCCTTTTCATGGAAAAGCCCTCAGCACTAAGCCTCCCAGACACCTCCTGTTTCCAGCTAAAGGAATTCCTCATCCCTACATAACAGGCTCCCAGAGTCTACGACACGCAGACAGTGCTGGGACCAGTCCTGCTCTCCCCAAGGACCAACCCCAGGACCAAACCAGCAAAAACCTGACACAGAGCAGAAAATGATGGGTATTTCACAGGGTTCTCACACCCGGGAGCAACACTCCTCCCCCAGGCACAGCCAATATCCCCGAGCCTGGAATGGCCATGACTCCGAGCAGCCTGAGGTCTCCTTTGAATATGAGATATTCATGAATAATGAAATATTAAGAGTCAAGTGTGGCAGTCACCTCAATGCACTCTGGGAAAGCTGCCAGGGTTCACCTGGAAAAGGATGTGCAACTTAAAAGAAAAAGTTATCCTACAAACTGCATCTTCCTGGGATGGGATACCAGGGGGCAGCCCCCATGTGCACACTGGAGGGGAACTTCCAGGTGGAAAGAGCCTAATAAATATTTTGCTGATTATTTTTAAGTCCTGTGGATGCCATAAACTCCTGTAGCCCGTGGCCAGAGCCCCTTGTACAGAAAGAGCTGCCAATGGGCAGTAAAATAAATAAAATAAGCACCACTTTAATGACACGTAATTGTGAATTCAGTGCTATTTCATACTGACTTCAAGGCAGTTCACACCATCTGCTGCCACAGACACATCTCAGGGCTTTGAAGAAGATCAGTCTCAGCTTGGCTCCCTCTCTCCCAGTGCCCTGAGGCTGGGGTTATCACTGAGCAGCACATGCCATGGGGAGCAGCACCCACTCCCACCTGGGAGGGTGAAATGGGGGCCCAGGGCAAGTACTTGGCCACTACACAGAGACACACAGATGGCCATGAACACACTGGAGCTTGAGGGCTTGCAGACAGCACAGTTCAAAAAAACAGACTTGATTTAGGCTTACAACAAAATACAGATGAGAAACTATGAAGAAAAAAAGAAAACATTCAAGACCTTTTTCTGCTGAGCTCCCAGGCTGACTGCCAAACCCCTCCACCCCTGCAATAGATGTGATGCTGCACAGCTGGCAGTGGGTCCTGTCCTGCTGCCATCAGTCCCCACCACCCCAGCCCAGGCCCTGGTGACAGGGACACTCAGAGAAGCACGTACTTGTCACACCTCCCTTGGCTCCTGCTCTGTGTGCTAGTGCTGCTCCAGCCCCACCAACCCTCTAGCTTCCCCAGCCTACTGAAAAATGATAGAGAAAAAGCCCAAGCTGAGATCTCTGCTCACATGCTGCAGCTGTTCTGCATTCAAACCTGGATGAAGAAACTCCCGGCACAGCCTCCAAAGGGGAGGACAGTGTCACCTCTCCAGGTCCTGCTGGGGCTAGGAACAGCCTATTCCTGTGCCAAGGGAAAAAAACAACCCCAAGCCCAATAATAACCCTCCAACCCAGGCTGAATGCTGCTTGACCCCCATATCAGGACAAAATAAGGCCCTCTGAGAGGGATGGTATGTGATGGACAGGATGCTTAAGCTGCTGAACTGTTCCACAGCCTCAGCTGGAAACCAAAAGTCATTTCAGTCCTGCTGTGCCTCCGTGAAAAGCAGAAAGACACTCTCTAATTGGGGTTATTTACCCCACAGACTGGGGTTGATGGCACCTGGAGCTGCCTCAGCCTGGGCGAGGGTCTCCCACCTGGCCCCACACCCCCTCCCCATGCCCCAGCCACAAAGGACATTTTCAGCCTGGTCCCCTGGGCATTGCAGAATGGCTTTGGGAGGCAGCAGCAGGCAGACTGGAGGCAGGGCAGCTGCTTCCAAGCTATTCTCCCTTTCAAGGAAGCCAGCAGATGAGGGGGGGATGCTCTGCTGCTCGGGTTCCCTTCTCGGGAATGGCACCAGCAGGAGCTCCCTCTCTTTAGCTGCTGAAAAATTCAAATTAAATAGAGCCATTGCACAAGTTCAGGCACTAACAAAGCTTCAATCACAGCCTCCGTCCTACTTGGCAGCAGGGACTCAGCGTGCAGCAGGAGTGCAGCCCTCATTACCTCTGCCCCTCACAGAGCTTCTTCCTTCAAATATGTAAAAACACCCCTGTAAGGAGGCAGCATCTCCTGCTCCAGCCCTGGGCACCATCTCTCCAGCCAGCCTGGCTTGGGGGACCCAGCATTGATTGAACCCACAGTGCTGGGAGAGACAGACCAGATCTCCCAGTGCTTCTGGATCTCCTGGTGTCCCCATGTCATGGGTGTTGGCACAGAGCCAGGATCAGGGGACACTGAGTCAGGAAGAGGAGCTCTTGTCCTGCAGCACCCACCAGCCCTGTGCTGGTTTCAAGAGCAATTATAATGTTAACCCACCAGCCCCACCAATTTAAAGAGCAATTACAGTGTAAACGTGGCTTTTATCTGAACAATCAATACTTCTATCTGGGAAAGCTTCCTGGTGGGGTGGGAGGAAATAAAACATTGATTTTTAGTGAAAAGGCATATTCCATCATCCTGTGTCATATACCACGTGGAAAAAGATAAAAGAGAGGCCTGGACATGAACAACTGTCTCAGGATTGAAATGAAAACGTGTTGAAATTGAAATCAGATGGGAAAGAAATCACAAGTGCGAATGACATCAGAACCAGTTGTTAGGGAAAAGGAACCCACTGCCTTCAGAAGGAGAAAAGGTTCCCAAGGAGGAAGAACTCTGTCCCCAGCAGCTTCCCTGACAGCTCAGCTGAGAGTTAAACTGGAGCCAAACTGGTCTGCAAGAGCAAAACCCACCAGGTTCAGCTTTCTCTGGCAGCAGCAGCATGGGAGACCTCATTGAGAGCTCCTACCTACCACCCACCAGCTCCAAATCAGAAACAAGATCAAAGACTTAACTTATCTGTCTTCTTGGGGTGCAGGCTCAGCTCCATAAAGGCATCTGAGCACCCGAACACCCACTGATCTCAGCTGGGACACAGGGCCCCGGCCCACCAGTGGGTGCTGCCAAACTTCTTGCCATCTCTCAGCAGCTCAGGGACTGTTTGCTCAGCCCTGCAAAGCCCCGTGACGAGCACCTCATGCTTTTAGGCAATAAAAATACAGTTCAGTGCTCCCCCTCGTTGCCCCCAGAGGACAGCTGCAGGTCTGCGCGTGCTCAGAGCTGCCTGGAAGCAGCAGCAGAGCCAGGATGGTCCCAGCACACCCCAACCACCACTACACACCAGGCACAGGGAGATGATTAAAAATCCCAAAGCAGCACAAGCTGTCACCTAAATAGGTCCCTTGGGGGCCACGTTGCAGAGAAGAGAACAGGTCACCTGAAAGCGTGACCAGAACCACACAGCAAATTACCATATATATCGATATATATACAAACATCTATAACATACAGAGAGGTGTCTGTCTCCATACAGTGGTCAAACTGCCCTGCACAGATGCACTGAGGCTGGGCTCCACCTCAGTACCCTTCCCTAACTCCATTTTGGGATCACTCCAATCCCTGGCCCATGCAGTGCCAACCCCACCACATGCACCTTTGCACTCTCGAAGCCACGGTCAGTCCCCCACGACACAGCTGGGCTATGGCTTTTATACACTTCATTATCCTTAACATGTTTGTTCTGTTTGAATGTGGGGAGCAGCCATTTTATTTTTAATGCAGTTTATTCCCTTTCCTTCAGAGTAATGATGATGGCCTTCCCACACTTCATGCTACATGCCCCAGCATCACTCCTCAGCTAATACTACTGCCGTGATGCAGGGTGACTGCTAGAGCACCTGATTTTCATTTTTCCTCCTCCAAAGCATCCTTAGGGTGACTACAAATTATTCCCATCCCCATTCAGCTGAAGAACCATAGCTAAAAAATAAATGAATTACTGTGCTTACTGAATGAAGCCAAAACAACATCCACTCCCAAGGCAACGATACCCATTGTTAGTTCAGTTTAATAGACCTTGAAATTTAAGGTTTTCCTGAACACAGATGCAGCAGGGTGGTGTTTCTCCCAAGCTTCCCTTGTGCTAATCTTCTTCCAGGCTGGAGCTGGGCTGAGGCAGGATTTCAGCCCTCCAGCCAGCTCCTAAGTTTGCAGGACAAACACTCCAGGAAGACACAGCTTGGAGGCAACGCACATCTCTGGAGGTGTTCCTCAGGGCATGTTTTAATGCCCTATTACCTCGCCAAGGCAGAAGAGTCATTACTACAGGACTAACTACAGCACCAGTGCCCACCCCTGCACTCACACTCATCTGACCCTGCAGCATTGTCTCCCCTAAGCACAGCACAGAAGCCACCAGACCTGCCTGCATCAACCATCTGAGGATGGAAACAGGTTCCTGAGTAACCCCTTTCCTACAGCTGCAGGATTAAAAAGATTTAACAGATTGTCAGGTGTAGTCAGGAAATTAAAGCTCCTGGATAATATTGCATAGAGTTAACGAGGCTCAATTTGGGAAATGACTCCTCTGATGAATGGCCCTAAGCACCACAGAAAGCCTCTCTCCTCAGGCTCCACACTTGCCGATAGACCCGATCTCACAGCGTGGCTCCCAACCAGCACGTCACTCAGCAGCCTTTAATAAGCCTTGTGATTTAACAAATCACCCTGAAATGAAAGCAGAGCAGAGCAGCAAGCACAGGCAGCCCCACACTACCCACAGCCCTGGCACCCAGCACCACCGCCCAGGTCACGGTGCCAGCTGAGGTCTCCTGAGGAGCTGCCCCTCCTGCACCACCACCTGCAGCAGGTCTGAAGGCACTTCCTCAGCAAGAAGTTCAGATGAGGAACCCTGCTGTGTTTACACACCTAGCCAGCCCTTTGGCTTGCTAGCTTCATTTTTACTGCAAAAGACACAGCTGGACCCTGGAGCTGCACAGCACATCCTCCATGGCAACACCCACAGGGCACAACCCAACCCTCCAGCAATGCCATCAGCACTGGTCAACACCAAATCCCCAGCAAGCTGATTTTGCGTGGGCCTCTTCCACCCACACCATCTCCCTTGGAAAGCTCAAGTGCCACCTGCAGGTCCCACTGAAGGGTCCCTGTCTTGAAAGGGAGCTGATGGCAGTAAGGCTGAAGATCTCCTGCAGCCCGAAGAGTTGAACAGACCTAAACAGGGAAGCCTGCTGCTGACACAAGCCCTTCTGGCCACATCTCATTTAGGAGAACACTGGATGAAGCCCAGAGAAGAAGGATGTGTTAACAAGCAGCCATGAAAGACAACACTTGCAAAGAACAGCAGGAAGTGGTAGGAGATGCCAAGAGCACATTTCACAGGCGCAGATGTCATCTGTGGAGAGGGCCGGTTGTTTCCACTCAGCACAGAACTTCTCCCTGGCCAAGCAGTCATGAAAGCAGCAAGTGTGGAGGCAGCTCCTGCCTCTACGGGCAGAGGAAGCAGCTGTCCAGACTTGCCAGCAGCTCTCACGCTCATTACAGCCCCGTTCAATGGAGAATGAAGCAAAGGACAAAGAAACCAAACGTTACACCAAGCTTAGCTGTTCCTCAAGTGCCCCCAACCTCTGACAGCCTTCCAACTCAAAACTTCACCTCTTCAAAGGGTCTGACACCCTTCCAACTCCAACTCAAGGCTACTCCTCCTCTTTGAAGGGTCTGAAAACCTTCCAACTCAAGCCTTCCTCCTCAAAGGGCAGCTGGACTCTTAAAAACCTTCTGCTAATTCAAGAGTACCTTGAAAAAACAAAACAAAACAAAAACCCACCCAAGGAATTTGGAAGTGATTTTGCAGGTGCTGCTGCAGCCTGCTTCTTCTCCTCCTCCCTCTTGGCAATAATGTGAGCACCACGATGTGTGAATACAGGCTCTGCTCCCTCAGCAAGGTGGAAATGAGCAACAGCAAACAGATGGGATACACAACACCAAGATCCCCATCTCAAGAGCCCTCAGAGATGGAGAAGGGCAGTCCTGACACAGCCCAGGTCACCCAGAGCCGGGTCTCTCTCCCAGGAGGTCACAAGTTGACATTTCCTTCAGGATCAGGCTGTTTGGGGTTGGAAATCCTAACGAACCTGCTGAACTGGGTGGTTTATTTACTGCAGGCTGCGAGAAGCGTAGGAGTCTGGAGCTGGGCCCCCTGCAAACACATCCAAGGCATTTTTATGTGCATCTTGGAAAGCAGAACAAAAGACAATGTTCACAACTGACCAAAAGCAAAGGAGAACAAACCATTTAGCACTAAAAGTCAAAATTCCTAAATCCAAGGAGTAAGGCTGAGACCAGAATAACAGGGGCACAGACCTCCATGTGAAGAAGACAATTCATCAGTTTAGGAGGGATCACATACTCCAATTTCCTTTAGTTTTTGGAAGCTCTGAATATATAAATCCACAGTTAGTCGTGACTATAAAAACCAACCACAGAACCCAGCCTGACAAGGATGGTCAATAACCATTTGAAACGCTCCAGAAAGGGGCATTAGGATGTTTTTAAATCAATATAGACACTGCCAGAGGCGTTCATCATCAAGGCTGGCTATTAGAACTCAAAATTAACTGATTGCTTTTGCAAGCAGCAGTTTCCCAGACCAAGCACGGTGTGAACATGTCAACGTTACTACAAATAGGGTGGGAACCATCTAAAACTGGTGAACGTTGCATTTTGCAGAAGGAACCTCACGCTACATAAGTTGCACTGATTTAATGAACCTTTGGACGCACATGGGAGGCTCTGGCTGAACATTACCCCAGTGAATCACAATGGGTTTCATGGCTGGAGAGGCTTTATAGATCATCCCTCCTTCACAGCCTCTGCTTCTGCTCAGGGAAGGAGGGAACAAGGGGGAAACTTATAGGACAAGCGTCAGCAAACTGCTTGTGCTTTTATGATGGGAACTGGCCACTTCTGTGGAGGAGTCCTCCCCATGGCACCCGGGGACATCAGCAGATCAGGGCAGCCTGGAAAGCTGGGGTAAGGCTGGACTTTCTGAAACCAGCCTCTACACCAGCAGTAAATGGGCAACAAGGGAATTTTCTGGTTGCGAGGATGCAACCATAGACAGAGGTAAAAACACACCCATACACTGCCCAAATCCCACTGCTCAGCTCACCTTGTACTGGTCCCCAAGGGGTTTCACCTCTTATCTCCCCTTCCTCCCTCTCATCAGAACTTTACTGCATGATCACAGGACCTGAACTGCCTGGGCACTGATGAAACATGCTACGTGAGCAGGTTCTGCTTCCCTCTCCTGTCCCCTCCTTTGAAGGGGAAAAATAAAGCAAAAATGGAAAAAATTACAGTCTCAGGAGGAAGGTAGAAAATGAAAGGGGAGGCTGGGTGGTGCTGCTGAAACAGGCCCAGCAGGTCTCAGGCAGCACAGCAGGATGGACCCAGGCTGGGTCTGGCACTGGTGGTGCCCTCAGCCCACAACACCCCCTGAGCCTGGCCGCTCACTATCCAGTTTGTAGGAGCATGAGTCACAGCTCAGGTTTCAAGGTGTGATGCTGGATGTAAATCCCTTCTGAGAACTACCCCAGAACATCCACACAGAGCTACAGCTGCAGCACTGAGAGCCCCCCCAGCCTGGGGTGACCCTGCCCAAACTGTTTCATAGAATCACAGACCGGTTTGGGTTGGGAGGGACCTTAAAGATCATGTAGATCCAACCCCCCTGCATGGGCAGGGACACCTCCCACTACATCAGGTTGCTCAGAGCCCCATCCAACCTGGCCTCCCCCTGGTTTTAAAGGCTGCAAACCCACATAGAGGCTGACCTGCCCCAGCCCAGGGGGAGGTGGAGGAACCAGGGCAGCCCATAGCCCCCATGGCAGGGAGGGCACAGCCCCCAGGTCCCTCCATGGCACCAGAGGGTTTTCACCTGCACCCAGAGGAACACACTTGCTCCTCAGCTTCATCCCTATCTGTTCCAAGGGAGGCAGAGAAACACAGATCACATCCCCTGCCTACCCAGACATATTAGACAAGGCTGGGTTCTCTTTCATTTGTAGTAATTAAAGCCTAGTGATTATCCCACTCATCAGATACTGTCTAGACACAGACTTTTCACTGCAATTCATACCAAATCCACCCCTACTCCACTGCACGTGGCTACGTGTGCCTTGCTCCACACACCCACAGCACAGCCAGCTGTGAGCAACTCCCCTAAATATCCCATCTAGATTGAGCATCAATGCCAGCTGTGGGCTGGAGGACAAGGGGAGCAGAGCCCAGCCCTGGCTGGACAGTACTGTGCTTCCTCACTCCCTGCTAACAACTTCCAAGGGATGGGAAACCAAGGGATTTGAGAGCAGGGGGAAGATTTGAGCCGCTTCAACTTGCTGCTGACTGGGGGAAAAAGCAGAATAAGAATTTTTTCTCCCAACAGAGTAGATGAGGGATAGATCCAACAAGTGCATTCCTTCCATCTCCCTTTCTACAGGTCTAAAAGGAATCTTCTCCCTTGCCCAGTGCAGCTCCAAGGATCCCAACAACCCCAGTGTGGCAGCACCATCCCTCCTGCTCCAGCCCCATTAAATCCATGTTCACATCCCAACAGCAAAGAGCTCAGACATGCAGGGCCCTGAAGAACTGCATGTCCACAGGTTCTCCAGCCACCTCCATCCCAGCTCCCCTGCTCCTCACCACCATCCCCAGTCACAGAGACAACTGCAAAGCAAGGCAGGGGTGTGCTTTGGGATTCTTCTTTGTTTTCACAGGTTTGGTGATTTTAGAACATGTAAATAGGGAGGAAGGGTCAGTTATTCAACTGTGATTAAGTCTGAAATATTCCACTTGGTATTAATTTGAAAATACCTGTTGTGTTCCCAGAGCATCCCCCAGAGCACAGCCAAGCACCACCCAGAGCTGGGGAAAGCTGCTATTTTACTTTTTTTTTTCTGGAAGGCTTGAAGTATCTTGTGAAAATACTGGGTTCATTTGAGTAAGTGAAAACAAAAAAAAAAAGAGACAATAAAGGAATTAATGTTTTGTAGCTTCTTGGTGCCATTTCCCCAGAGAGAGGAAAAACAATAAAGTCGAATGGAAATTTTCTATTCTCAAAACCACTTGCACTGTTACTTTTTGCAACTAAAAGAAGATGAAAACACACAACCCCAGCAGCTCAAGTGTCTGAAAATTGAAGTTGCCTGTTTGGTTGGTTTTTTTCTTGAATAAAAAAAAAAAAAATCAAACTGCACTCAGGACAAAGTTTCCACCCTACAAAAATCATGGAAAACCTTGCAACAGCCCTACAGCCTGCGGGGCTGGAGCAGCCTTCAAGCTCTTGCCCCAGGATCTAAGGGACTTCAAGGACCCGAAGCCTTCTGAGTCTAACACAAAATTTCCTCCCACCTCTTTGGAAAAATCCAAGCTGGCATTTCAAGTATTGAGAAATCCTGTGGATTTGAAACACTTTATGGAACATGGAATTAAGCAATGCAGTTAAATAACGGAGCCTGCTTTAAGTGGCTCATGCTATTCTTTGGAAGAAGAAGGATGGTTTCTTCATCTCAATCTGCTCCCAATTGTATCCAAAATACTGTAAACTGCTAGTTCAGTTTCTCTCCAACCAAGAAAAAGCAGGGGAGCAATAAGATTAATTCATTAAATTATATTTTCTTTGTCTAATGAAAACTGTGTTGCCTCAGAGGAGCCATCCCCATGCAGGCAGGTGTAAGGGTGGCACCACCAGCCCCTGTGCACACTCTGGAGCTGGGGAAGCCTGACAAGGTTCCACCACCTTGACTAAGAAGTTCCTCCTTTAAAATCTTATTTTAAGGAGGAAAACAGCTGCCAACAAGACATTTTATTCCACACTTTGGCAGCTACAATTCTATTAACCTCCAAAACGAGGAGTGACAGCATGACTGCAAGTCCTAGCCTATTATTAGGGAGGGTCACCAAGGGTCAGTGTCGTGGGGCACCTTCAACATGGCATCACTTGACAAGGGCAGGGTTAGAGCTCATGCTGAAAATAAACTCATTTCAAGCTAAGCTGATGATTTCATTTCCCTGGTGAATGAGATATCTCATTATCAATACTTCCCAGACACGGACAGATGTGCAAGTGGTTGTGAGAACTGAAGTAGAAATAGAAGTAACAATTCATGGAGTAAGAGCTAGGAGAGAGATCCAGAGAGGGAGGAGAAGGTGCACTTTGCATGCTTGTGTCAAAACCAATCTAATTTCAATCACATACGTGACAGTCTAGGTGCCAGTTTAAGTGGGGTATTTCCCCCGTTGGTATATGACAGGATGCTTGCCTGGATGGAGCCCAGCTCTACCTATCCGGATGGACAACTCGCTCTCGTAGTCCAGGTGATGGGCAGGTTCATGCTCATATTTTTCTTTCACTGCTCGTTGGTCACAGCTCAAGGCAAACGCTGCGTGGGGAGGTCCACTGAAACCCTGCAAGAAAAGAGAGAAATTTAAGGTTTCCCCCACAAGTCCCCTTCAACCTTCTCTCAGGCCCCACCCCTCTGGCACCTGTGGTGTTGGGAAGACCATCAGGGCATCACATCTCACAGTTGCACAGAGATGTGTCTTTTGGGTTCCCCTCTCTACAGACCACCTGGTTGTTTAGACTTACACGTGCATTTCCCAGCAGGAACATCAAGAAAATGGTTGGCAAGAGCTGTGGGCCAAGAAGCACGGGGCTAATGAGGGAAAGCCAAAACTCAGGTGCATTAACAGCAAGAAATGCAATTCCACAAACACAAAGAAATGCAATTTCACAAACACAGCTCCTTCCAAAGTCAGCCTGGAGGAGACCAGGCAGGCAAGGAGGGACATTTCCTGCTGTCGGCACTGCTGAGCCGCTCGCAGAGGGTTGAGCTGTTGGGTTGACCTCTTGGTTGAGTTTACAAGGGAAACAGTTCAAAATCAAACCCATCTGAGCATCAAATGAGACACTATGTTCACAACCACCCAGTGTTATGGCAGTGGGACTCATCCAGATGACCTGATGAAATTTCAGACTGACTTGGAATATATTCCTGCACCATTTGTAACCTCCAGAAAGAAGGAAGAGATGGCCAAAACCAACACCATCCAGTCTGCAGGGAACCCAAGCAGATGCCCTGAGGCAAGAGGGACCATGCTGCTCCCACGAGCAATTCCTGCCAACCTGGACATGGCTCACGAAAACCAGACACAAAACCAGACACAACTCAAGGATGTGCCAGAATCTTTATCTGCCTCAGCCAACAAAACAAAAAAAAAAAAAAGCCTGGCAGACACTGTTTCTGCCTTTCCCCCACTGTGCTGGACATGTGGCAGGAAAGCTGGCATCTCTGGATGTCCCCAGGCTGCTCACACCCACCCAGAAACAGCCACAAAACTGATAGAAAATAATGGGTTAGAGGCACAGCTGAGAGAAGGGAATGTCCCACGGTGAGGGCTGGATGACCTTGTGGAACCAGGTCTGCCCAACACATGGGAAACAGGACCTTGAGTCCATCCTGGGGAACCAGCCCCTGGGAGCATCTGCAAGGAGGGGTGGCCCAAGCTGCACCTGGGATCATCACCCAGGAACAGGGGTTTAGCTGTTGGGTTGACAGCAGCAGAATAAACACTGAACAGCCTGAGATGGTAATGAGAGACTGGATGGATAAAGGTTATGTTAAAGAAAAATAAAGGTTAAAGATGAATAACTAAATCATCTCGTCGCCCATATTTGAATAGTATAGTCTGACCAGCACTATTAATACTAATCACACATTTGCTATCTGCTCTCTGTTGCAGTTCAATCAGGGTGCTTTCACCTCCGTTAACCCAGCCACTACAAGATGCACTGAGGAGGTGCTGGTGTTTAAATCCCCCTAGGAGAAGGGAGACCCACCTCCTGCCCACCAGAGGCACTAGCAGCTCTGCATCCCAGCTCACCAGCAGCTGGAAGAGCAGGTAGAAATACAAGTGTGTTCCAGCAAAACCTGGATGACATGCCACAGTGAGGGAAGAGGGAAGTTCAGCATCACCACCTGACTTGGATAAGGCAGGAAGGGACCAAGAAAGGAAACTCAAGGGCTCACCCTGCTGCTGGCACTTCTGCAGCACCATCTCTGCGTATCCAGGAGAGAGCCTGGTCCTGCTAAAGCTAAATGGGTTTCCACCTCTGGAAAGTGAGTAGCATACTTTCAGGAAAATGCCAACCTGAGGAGAAGCAAGGATGGGAATTTCAACCTGCAGAAGCAAAGCCTCAACCTTCAGAGCACAGGAAGGATCTGCAAGCACTGCCCAGGGCTCTCCAGCCACCGCTGCCTCCCATGTGCCACTGCTCTCACCCTGGACTTGGGGAACACCAGGTTTACAGAGTGGAAGGCTTCTCCTTCCAGCCTTTTATTAAATGAGCTACAAACACCACGACAGCAGCTTTATAGGCTTTATCACCAGATTATTTGTGGCTTCCCCCCAGCCCAAAGGCAGCTGCCTCTCACCTGCAGCTTGTCCATGCAGGCAGGAGTGAGCACAGGGCATGGCCAGAGCCAGTGAGTCTCCACAAGGTACAACAACTCAACCAAGGGGAAAAGAAATCACTTGTACAAGCACAAGGATAACATCTAGTATGCCCTCGATTACCAAGCAAGATCCTTGCAAGGCCAAGACCACTTGCCTCAAGGTCTGCAGTCCTAATGAGACTCTTTTCTGTGCCACCACCCTCAGCACATCAAATCCTTATCGCCACGGTGCCCGTGAATCTACTCGCACCAAAGTGGAGGCAAACCTGAGGATACTTCAGATGGTTATTGTGAGGTCAGGTCACCTCTGCTGGCCAGCACAGACATACACACCAGCAATTTGAAAAAATATCAGTGACCTTCAGTAAAGCACATGATTTATTCCAACTGTGATGGCTCTGAGTCATTTCAGTCCAATCCCTGCGTGAGTCCCTTAATTGGAATGTGTCAGTGGGTTAAAACAACATTAGAAAGAGAAGAGGAAAGTCAACCCACATTAATTAGTTCATGGCACTAATTAGCGTTAACTGAAGTAACCACGGGGGCTGATGATTTCAAAAAAGCCTGATGCAATGACAGACTTGGACAGGAAGACCCGTGGAGCTTGGAGGGAAACTATTCTGGGACACAGGAGTTCCCGCCGTGCCCGGCTCATCTCACGGAGCTACAATGGAAAGGCTGTTAGACTGTCACAGCCTGGTGTGTACAGGAGATGAGAGAAAAACAGGTGTCTTTGGAGACAGCAGAACAGAAACTCACTGCACACAGCACCCACCTAATGGGCAGATCCTGCTTTTGTTACCCAAAAGCTGCAGCAATCCTGAATTCATCCGTATGGAAACGTGCCCCTCTCCTGAGAGCATCCTGGGCAGTGCAGCCATCGATGGGATCACCCTGGGACTGCAGGGCAAAGGGGTGAGACAGGGAGGAGGTGGCAGCTGGTGGCTTTTAGAGCAAAGGTTTTGGATTGCACCCTGCTGCCCAGGCAGCCTCTCGGGCAGAAGTTGCTAAATGAACTGAATCGAGTTATAAAAAAAGGAGGGCAAGTGACACCTTTAAGAAATAATCTCTTCTTCCCCACCCGACCAATGAAGGAGAATAAATTAACAAAGAAATCGTGATGACAAAACCTGATGGTCTGGCTTTGGGTAGGTCACTTGGTACTAGCTCTTGAGGTGCTGCCTGCCCAGGAAGGTTGGTGATGCAATATCTTTACTGGCTTTAACCCCTGGAGCAGGCTCTGGAAAGCCACAGGAAACAAAGACCATAATGCATCCACTAACAGCAGAGAGCTCCACATCAGGGAAGAGAAACAGAATAAATTTTACTACCTTATAAAAAAAAAAAAAGAAAAAGAAAAATGATCCTAACTTGTCCAGGAGCTTAGACAGAGACAGTAAGAGACAGTAACGAGCCTGGCTTCAATGGTGCCCAGAGGCTCCCATTTCACACTTATTAAAAGAGAGAAAGTGATAACAGCTCAGAGACCAGAAAGCCATAAGAGAAAGAAGAGAGGGGTGGGAAGCAAGGAGAGCTGCACATCCCCAGCCCATGTCAGTGGCTGCCCCAGCTGTGGGGGTGGACACGGCGTGTCTCTGCAGCCCCCCATGTCCCCGTGGTGAGCTCTGTGTGCATCGGCTGCTCGCTCAGCTCCAGCTTCAGTACAGAGCCCAGAACCTCTGGGGACAGAGACAAAGGCTGTGCAGCAACAAAGCAGCCAGCGCCTGGCTCTTCTGAGGCAGATAAACAGATTTATGTTAAAAACATGAAATAGGATCAGCTAGAAAGAGAGCTGCCTTAGAAAGCACTTAGTTATCAGTGAGTGCCCATTTGCATGTGAAACAACAGGCTGGCATTTTGTTGTTTGAAACAACACGTCAAGGGCTCGATGCTCCCAGTTTACCCTCTGCCAGCACGGCGCTGGGTGTGAGTCCCTGTGTTGGCATTTGTGACCCACCAGGGCCAAAAAAGCGTGAGTGACAGCAAGCCACTTGGGCTTCACCTCTGCCTGGAGCCAGGCTGGGGCTCCTCACCAATGCTCTGTGCTGCTTGGTGGGACCTGGAGCCAGTGCCCATCAGAGGAGCACCCAGTTGGGTGGGCGAGGATGTGCCTGGGATGGGGTTTAAAGGCTGGGGTGAGTTGTGCTGCCTGAAGCCTGGATGCCACCAGGCATCCCCCCAAAAAACGGTCAGGCAGCTCCATGTTTCCCCAGCACAGCATCCCCAGTGCATCCCCTCACTCTTCTGGGGGAAAAGAGCTTGGGTTTGGTCAATATTGATCTGGCATGAAGGGATGGGTTAAGGGAGCTAGCAGGCAGAGATTGAAGAGGACTTGAATTGCAGCTCCTCTCAAAGCCAGAATCACTGGCAACCCCACACTCAAAATACTAAGGTCAACAACTCAAGTGTTGTTAAATACTTAAATACTCTATGCAATAAAAAAAAGCCCTTCTCAGTGCTGAAGTGGGTGCAGTCAGAGCTGTGATTAACAGCACCCAACACAGCTCTGGGACTCAAGGAAATCCCCCTTATCTCTGCTCCTGCAGTGCCTGGCAGCCTCATGCCCCAGCACAGCCCAGTCCAGCTGCTCAGGGTCACAACTGGGTCCCACAATCAGCACCCAAACACCTCTGATCACACAGAGCACACACCCATAAATTAGGAATAAACCTGGGGACACCCAGCATGCCCTGGAGCACTGCTCCAGCTATGGACTAACAGCGAGCTGCACCAACCAAACCCCAGGTAAAGAAGATGGAAAGCCAAATACATTTCCATTAAAACCATTTTCAAGTTTAAGTGTCTCCAAGTGTTCCAGGTACATCTTGGTTTGCATTTTAATTTGGAGATTGCTAACAATGGAGCAGCAGCAATGGGAAAGGCAGAGAGGAAGGCACCTCAACAGCAACTCTTTTGAGGCTGGCTAAGGAGAGCTGGGGCAGCACTGCCTGTCACGTTGCAAAATGTCTTTGTTCCATTTTCCCTCTACAGTTCAACTGCCTGAAGTTTCATAAAACCTAAACCACAGCATGTGCAACCAGAGACCACGATCAGAACCGTCCTCCAAAGACTCCAAGTGCTGCCAGACAGAGAGGCAGAAGACAAACCACTCCAGAGAAGGCCAATGGAAAGGGAAGCATGTGGGAAGCATGTGGGAAGCATGTGGGAAGCATGTGGGAAGCATGTGGGAAGCATGTGGGAAGCATGTGGGAAGCATGTGGGAAGCATGTGGGAAGCATGTGGGAAGCATGTGGGAAGCATGGCATGAGCACTCATGCTGCTGGTGGACATCAGCAGCTCTTGGGGTCTCCAAACCCAACCCAAGCCCCCATCCCAACAGCCAGGTCCCAAATAAATCCTAGCCCTTCCGTGACACCAGCAGCAGCTTCAGAGCAGAGTGCTGCGCTGGGTCAGGATTGCTTCCCCCACCACCAAGGAGGCTGGAATGGAATCAGTACAGAAATCCCGGCATTCCTGGCAGTGGGCGGGAGCGGGGTGACCCTGAGCAGAGGCACGGATTCAACCTAGGAGCCAGTCAATCCATCCAGCATCAGCTTAACGCAAGAGCATCCTCATGAAACCAGATTTCCCAAGGAGGAACAGCCCCTGAGGGCCTGATCCTGCACCACGCTGAGCACCGTCACCCTCTCCTTGGCTCCAGCCCCGGAAACACCAACATTTAACCGGACCCAGGGCAGCAGGGATGGGGGGAGGCCCAGGGGCTCCCTGCTTCCCACACCAACCACCTTCCATCTGGCTCCTCCTGCCCCTCAGCCTCCCCCAGCCCGGCAGGCAGCCCTGCCTGCAGCAGGCAGGGGGCTGGTAGCTATGGCAGCGCTGCCGCGGGAACTGGGAAGGAAAGGTTCAGGCACAGACACACATGTCAGCGTTTTCATGGCAGATCTGCTCCAGCAGCATCTCGCCAGCAGATCTCACCAGGCTAGGAAGCCTTTCTTGTCCTGACAGCTGCAACACAAGACCAGAGCCACCCCCCCAATAACTGCAACCAGAGAAGCTTAAGTGAATATTAGGGAAGGCTGGTATCAGTTTATCTGTAACTAATGTAATATTATTGCAAGTACATTTTATTCACTGCTAATTATCAGCCACTTTGATAACTCATAACTCTTGAAAATTGCAAACAGCAGCTTCAATCACCAGCCTCTGCTGACAAGCTGCAGGAGCAAGAAGAATAAATCACCTCCCTTCTGTGTCACCACGAGGGTGGGGACAGCCAGGGTGTCCTGTGGGGTGACCCCGGAGCAGCCCCTGCCACAGGGGCTCCCCTGGGAGCTGCCTCATCCAACAGCAGCCAGTGGGAGACCCTGGCTGTGCCAGAACCTGCAGCTCTCCCACGGTCTGACATACCCAGAAACAGTCAATCTGGCAACCCAACGGAAAGAAAATTCATCAAAACCCACCCTCAGACCCTCAAATAAAGGAGGGGCTCCAAGGGCAGCCCAACCAACAGGCCAACCCATCTTTTCAGCCAAAGCAACACTCATATTCAAAACAAATGTAGAGATTTTTCTTGTTGGCACGTTTGGGGCTTTGGCCTTTCCAGGAGGGAGGAAAAACACAGCAGGAATGTTGCTGGCACCAGGTCTGGGAAGGCACACACAATTCCCAGGCTCCTCGGGAAACCCAGGAGGTTTGTTACAAAATGTGCTATTTTGCAAGAGGGATGTTTGACACGCCAGTTTTTGTAACCTTTGCCGTTGCAAAAACAAAAGCACAGGAGTATTTCTCCTGCTTTTCCCAGGTGACCTTGCAAAAGAAATAATACCTAAACAACTCGTTGAACAAACAAACAAAATCCACCTCTGCCACAGCAGGAGATAGGTTGGGTGTCACCAACCTCCTGTCCACCTGGAGAAACCTCAAAACACAACCAATTTCTTTTTCCAAAGGAGTGTGCTTAAAGACTCCACTTGAGCAACCACAAGTGCTGCCCACCAAAACCAGTTAGGATGTAGATGCACTTCCAGTTTTTTGCTGGGAAGAAACTTGCCAAGCTCACAACCAGACCCTAAGGGACATTTTCCTGAGGGATATTTCCCTGAGGACTGTCCTACACATCACCAGCACCCTGATGCCTGCAGCTTGCTCAGCAGGACACAGCAGAGAGGCTTGTGCCATCGAGTCAGCACCACAATATGAGATTTTAATTGTTAGCAATAAACCTTTAAGCCTCAGATGGGATTAACACGAGTTTTTTCTCCACAAGCTTATTAAAGTCTAATGCAGACCAGCTTCGGCTCTCCTCTTTCCCTGCCCCCTTCCCACCTTGTACATTTGTAGCGTGGCAACATGTATTTTTACAGTCCTTTATTATGCAAGGCTTTCTGCAAGGGTAAGAGAAAAAGCAAACAAAACTTCAATTAACAGCTCATTTTTACGCAATACACTCCTCAGTAATGATTTGCTGTCGGGGCAGATTGAATTAATGGGAAAGGGAGAACAAAGCTGGCGGCTGCTGCAGGGTGGGAAGTCAGAAGCCCTGGAAGGGGCTGGAGAGGGCTCCTCGAAGGGATGGTGGGATGCAGCAGGGCTCAGCCAGCGATCCATCAGCCCTCAGAGGACAAGCCACACCTTGCCAGTGCTGCCTAATTCCATTAGATTTAAAGAACAACTTCCCCTAGACCTGCCATTAGCACCACAGATGTGCACAGCCCCTTCTCCCCACACCCCCCTGAGCACCCCAGCCCCATGGACCCCCCAGCCAGCTCCTTCCCAAGGCCACAGTTTCTGCTCTTTTGCTCCTCTCCACGTCTTGTACATCCCATAATTGCCAAAACAGCACCAAAGACCAGGAGAGAGACAACTCCCCTGCAGGAGCTGGAGGAGCCCAAAACACCTTCCCAAAGCACAACACAGTGAATCCACAGGAGAGGCCCTTCATTCTCTTCAGCTGCTGCAATTAATTTGTTAATTCATTACAGACGAGAGGCATAATAAAGGACAAGGCACCTGCTGATTACCACCACCAAGAAGCTAACCAACTTCCCTTCCTTTGGAAGCTCAGGGCAGTAAAGCTGGGACTGTCCCATGGGAATGGCTGAATGTTGAGCTGGAGCATGGACTGGTTCCCCTCCAACCAGTCCCACGGGCAGGGCTTGTCCTCAGCTTTCAAAAGTGACTCGTTTGGGCACTGGACTCCAACCAAGAAAACCTAAAGCCCAAAAAACTGAGCTCCAAGGTCAGCCCTCAGAGTGTTTATTTATATGTGTGTAAAATGTACCTCATCTGTAACATCTCGACAAGCCTTAAAAAAGACACACAAAATGTAAACCAAGAACAAGATGCCCTCCCAAGCTTGCAAAGAGCCTGAAACCCAAGGGGAAGACTCATCCAGGCAGTTTTTCAGTTTGCATTAGCTCTGAAGCTTGCGGCCAACAGATTAAAGTCACATCCCTTTCACCACCTCATTGATAATCAGAATGTGATGGGGGGAGGCAGGAAAACATACCATGAGGATTCTCACACCCTGAGGACACAGACACCCATAGCCACATGTCCAGAGCATCGAGTGCATGCAAAAGCTGAGACACCCACAGGGTCCAAACACCAGCAGAGGAGCCTCACCCGGGCTGAGCAGAAAGGAAGAAACAAGCTGGTTTTTCCCCAATTCCCCAGCAGCCCATCCCTCTCCAGAAGGTCACTAATAAGGCACCATGTCCCAGCGGATTAAGAGCCAATGTCTGTTTGACACCACCACCCCATGGCACCCACAAGTTGGGTGGCATATGGGGGCCATTTGCACCCAAGGGTGGTCATGGAGCACAGCAGGGCACCAGGGATCCTCCCTGGGGACACAAGAGGCACAAAACTGACCCTTCACAGCGGGGTGGCAAGGCAGGCTGGGTGAGGCAGAGCAGGCTGGCTCTGTGCTGCAGCTGCAGAGCCGTGTGTATTTTCCCTGCTCCCCATGAAATCAGCCTTCCTCTCCCTGACATTCCCTACCCAACCGGCGGCAACCTCGCTCACTGCTGCTGTCATCTTAATGGCAGGTTTACTTTTCACAGTGGAGGCATTAATTGGGGGTTATGCTACAAGTGAATTCAAAGGCAGATTTTTTTTGAGATCAAAGAACAGTCAAGGAACCATCCGCAGCACTCGGTGTGCCCAGGGGCAAACGGGGCCTCATTCAGGTGCTGGGAGAGAGCATGGATGCTATGGGAGCACATCTTACAGGAGATGCCATCTATCACATCACAGAATGGGCTGGGTTGGGAGTCCATGCATGAGCAGGGACACCACCCACTAGTCCATGCCCTTGTTAAAAAGTCCTTCCTCAGCTTTCCAGTAGGCCCTTCAGGTCCTGGAAGGGGCTTTTCCCCAGGAACCAGCTCCACAGCCATAGAAAAGTGAGGCAGAGGAATCCCAACTCCTTCCCTGAGCCCACCTGGAAGCAGGCAGGGTACAGAGCATCTCTGCAGCAAGGGAGGGAGCTTCAAGTTGCTTGAGCATCACCACCAGCTTGTAGAGCCCAGGAGGCTTCCACCAACAGAGCCCACCTGACCTGAAGCACACATGCAACCCTGGGGTGCTCTGAGCATCCATGTCCCCTTCAGTCCAAGCAAGCAGCCTGTCAGCTCCCACACCCAGCTCTCCTGCTGCCTGTTTTCTGCTCGTTTGACACTTAAAACTTAAAGTAAGAAGAAGGGTACCCAAATTCAATCAGCAAAAAGGCCAGACACTGTCCAGGACCCAGCAGAACCCCCCCCGACAGCAATGCATCCCTCTTCACCCTGCCAGCCAGGCTCTTCTGGCAGGGACAGGAGAGATCTGGTATTCCAACTTGCTCTTCTTTTTGGAAAATTTATCCTCTTTTACAATTCTGAGCAAGGCCCCAAAAAGTAATTGAAATTCAGTCAGCAAAGGCTGAGCCACAGAGGAGAGAAAAGGCCCCATGTCACATCACCAGCCTTATCAGTCGGTATTACTCACTTGCTGGAGTAACCAGCAGGGACTGAGGTGCTTTATCATGGAACAGAGACAGGAATTTAACCCTGACTTGGATTCAAAACTCTTCAGCTCTAGCTTTGGGGCTTCAAATGTCATGGTTTTCTTAAAAACATGCTTAGCGCATAATAAGGGAATTATAATTATGAGCAGCTGACAAATTGCACTCTGGAAGTAAATAACTCTTTACCTCCATTAATAAAAAAAAAGCACTTCTAAAAATTAGTATAATTACAACTTTGTGCTTTTTTTTTTTCAAATTATTTCACCATATCTAGCAACAACTGGATTTCAACCCCTAAAACCCCTGCACATGGGCAGGGAAGGGGTGGGAGGCAGGCAGGCTTTCCACAGCTCATATGGGCAAACAGATTTTTAAATAAACCTTTAGGGGTTTCTGGGTCCTGTCTTCAAGAAACGGGACTTGAACAAGAGACCTTCAGAGGCTCCCATGGGTGGGCTTTGTGGTCAGCACCAGGGATGGTGTTTAAAATCCTGCCCTTGCCACCTGCCTGGGACAGGACACACAGGAGCTGGTCCTGGCATCAGTCCCACACGGATCTATAACCTTCCACAGCTGGCCTCAGGGAAGAGCTGGGCTGGGTTTATTTAATAAGTCAATAAGACTCATGCCCAGGTAGCTCCTATTTATTCAGGGCTAGCAGGGGAAGGAGCTTTCCCAACAGAAGGCTTTGCTGCGTTACCTGATGAGGCTCCCAAAAAAGGTTTCCCTTCCTCAGTCATCAGAGACGGATCTTTCCTTCCTTCCAGAGGCAGTGGAAAAGGGCCAGAATGTCACAAAACAAACAGAAGGCTGCTATTTATTTTCCCCTAAGCAAAGGAAATCAAAGCAAACCAGGAATGCACAAGTCAAGCTGCAGCTCACACGAGCCCATGAGTCCATCCTCACCCCCCTGCCACGCAAAGGCTCAACTCCTGCAGCCCCTGCACAAGCAAAATACCAATTCTGGCTGGACTCAGGTGTTTGCATGTCTACCCATTCCCCCTTTGTGCTTCAGGTTATCCCCACCCCAGCTCAGATCCCACCGAGACAGCAGTGCTGAGATGCAGGAAGGCTTTGCAGGCAGCAGGAGCACAGACCAGGAGAACCTGAACACAGTCTGCATGTAAAAAAGGGGCAGAGTCACTTTGCATGCCCCAGACCACCAAAACTACCTCAGTGGAACCCCTTTATTTTATTTTCCCCAAGATGATGTGGCCCAAGACATGCAGGTGCCAGGCTGAGCCCAGCAAGATGCCACCCACGCATCCAGTGGGTGCCCAAGCAGCGGGCAGTGTCTCAGTACCATGCACAAGAATTTAACAAGCCAGAAAATACACATGCCCCCCCCACACCAGCATGTCCCTTGGCTCACGCTTGAATTGAAAACACCTCCACCTACTACAGCAATGAGGATGTGCAGCTAATTAACTTTCTAGGAGTCACAGATGAACAGGAAAAAGCACATTACAAATGGGACCTTGTGAGAGGCACGTCTCGGAGGAATTAGCAAATTGCATAAGAGGAATCTTTATTCCTATTATAAATTAACACCAGCGACAAGACCCGGCACATTTTTACTGCCTCATTAAATAATTAACCCATCAAATCCAGCTCCATGCAAATTGGAAGGGAGAGCAGTATTAAAAGCTTTCCATCTTCACCGGGAGGAAGCACCAAGCCGGGAGACTCAGCAACACCCCTGAACTGCACCCACAGCACTAATGATTGTCCTGCCTTATTATCCTGGTACAGCAGGCACGTGCTAGGAATCACTGCCCAGTGCCCATCAAAAAAAAAAAGACACTTCCCACAGTCTGTGATTTAGCCCTGAGGAAGAAATTGTGATTTGAAACAAGATGAAGCTACGCCCAGAGCGAGAGCGATGGTCTCTCCTCCCCCTCCTGCAGCTTCACCATCCTCACACTGTTCCCAGCTTTCCCCTGATACGTGACTTGCACAGATTTAGAAGGCAAAATATACATCCTCGAGGCAAACAACAGACACCATCATTATTAAACAGGAGAGTATCCCTCGATGTCTGTTTATCAAGTTCTCAAATCCTTCCCAAGGGTGCTCGCCAAGAATAGCCTAAAATTCCCTGTGCAAAATGCCCAGTCCCAGACCGTACTCCAAAAAAGCTTGCAAGCCTCGAATTTGCAATAATAGAGCAAGGCAGGAGCACAATGCAATTGCATTTTGAGAGGGTTAATGGGATCCAGCCTCCTACTACCAACCATCCAGCCACAGGCAGCTGCTCTGCTCTCCTCCAGCCCACGTGAAGATCCTCAGCCTGCTCCCCAAACCACCCTGCAACTGCAAACCACAGCCCAAAGTACTTCAAAACGGGTCTGAAACACAAGACCTGGACTCCAGGCAGGGGTTTTGGCCAGGATGGTCCTTCCAGCAGCACCCACAGAGCACACACCAACCCAGCTGAAAGGCTTTTAAAAGGCACTTTTGTTATTATTTGCTTTAAGTCTAAGGAATGGTCAACTCCTCACATGTGGCTTTATTGATCTACTCTATACTCAGAAAAAAAACCCCAAAAAACAACAAACCCTGTACCTAGCTGACCAGAAAAAAAAATAAATTAAAAAATCCAACTGAGATGGTATTTCCAGAATGGAATTACAGCCCCTGGATCCCCATTCCCAATCATCTTTTACCTGAGAAGTATTGGCAGACTCCTGGTTTATAACTGAGTAATGGCCCATCCGCTCCCTCCCTGGATTATATATTAACTCCTAGTTCTCCTGCAACATCTGCCCTCCTCTCCCTCCCCAGAGCCACCTTTGACACTCCTCAGCATTCCCAGGGGAGCCCCCAGGGCTGTCCCAGATCCCCCCCCACTGCAGCACCCATCCAGGTCCTGGACCAAGCTGGGCTGCAGAAGCAGAGCTGCACCCACGGTGCTGGGAGGGCTGGAGCTGCTCTGTCTGCAGACAGATGTTTCTGAGCAAATGAAGCCAAGAGGTAGAGGAGATGGAGCTGATTAAGCCTCATTATCCTATTTAGCATAATGATGGCAGAGCTGAGAGGACGTCAGGCAGCCAGAGAGCAGGAAGAACACAGTGGTTGATAGAAGCTCATCTGCACGTGGGCAGGCAGGTAGGGCAGGCAGGGGTTTATCACCTCCCACTGTGACCAGCTCCCTGTCTTCCCTTCATAGAATCAGTAAGGTTGGAAAAGACCTTCAAGATCACTAAGTCCATCTTCCCTGTTCATGCCACCTTCCTGCTCCCACCAGTGCCCGATCTGGGAATTCCTGCTTGCTCTGAGGAGCATTAAGGTCTGGAAAAGGCAGAAGTGAGGGAGCTCCTGGAAGCTACAGCCTCAACACAGGCTCGTCACTGAGCCCAGACCCAGCATCCCACCCAAACCCCACCCACCAGGGCATGGGAATGCTCACGGGATCTCCAAGAGCCCACAGCACCCAGTGGGAGAGGTTCTGGGGATCCTGTAGCTATTGCACCAAGCAGTGTTTTGAAGTAAACTCTCCCTCCAGTACTTTGGGTCTTGGCATCAAAGACCCTCAGCCCCAACCCCTTCCAGCCAAGACTGACCAGGCACTTGGTGATGTTTCATTCCAACACATTCAGCTTTAACCTCTACCCATGCTCCTTCCACAGCATCCCTCGTATCTTTGCCAAGTCTCCATCTTCATCCTAAAGCATCCCAGAAGTCCCATCCCCTGCCCACTGCAGAGTCTGACCCACCTCAGGAGCCATCACCACTGCCTCTGGGCAGCAGCCCCAAACCCACCACCAGCTCTCCTGACCCTGCTGGAGTCATCCAGGGGAAGGGCAAGTGGCATTTTGCAGTTGCACAAACTCCAAGGAGGCTGGAGGAGACATGCCAGCACAGGGACACCCCCTTTTGCAGGAAGCCAAGCACAGCAACAGCATTAACCACAGGGTGTGAACCCTCCAGCTCAGCACTAGCACAGCCACCACAAGCCCCGTGGGACAAGCGTGTGGTGGCACCTGCTCTCCCACACAGTGTGAACAGCTGTGTCCAGCCAGAGGAGGCAACAGCTCCTCTCCCAGTGTCTGAACTGGATGTAAAGCAAGATATAATTGTATATTTGATATATATTGTGCTGCTTCCTATAACATGCACGCTGGCCAGCCTTGTCACCAGCCCCTCCTGCTCTTTGCAACACAAGAATTTCACTTCCCTGATGCTCTTCCCCCTCCACATGCTCCCATTCCAAACCAGCAGAGATGAACACCAGCCAGCAGGAAGGAGCAGTTCTTGTGGTGCAACTGTTTATCTTCCATGTTGGGAAACACCAGCTTGGGGCAGCTGATTAAACACACTCTGGGGGGGCCCATCTGGCACCTCAACGAGGGTGATCACCACAATGACCAACACAGCCCAGAGACCTCGGGCTACTGAGAGCAGAAATAAAATGCAGGGTTTGATGGAAACAGCTTCCAAGGGCTCTGGCCACACAACAACATCCCCCATCCCCTCCACCACATCCTGCAAAGGGTTTGGGAGTCGTGGGAAGAGCCAGGACACAGGGAGGTTTCCAGCCTCCTGACACTGCTGGCCTTCCATTTATTTTCTCATTACTCTAATGCATCCATTTGCACTGGGAGCCACACGTCCCAATATCAAGCAAATTTTCCTCATAGCTGAGGATGTGTTTGTTCCAATTGTGAGGCTCACAAAGGGTTGGAGCAGGGAAGGCTGGTGCTGAGGGCTCCCCTGGACACCAGCCTGCACCGCTCCTCAAACCCTCACACTCCTTACAGCCACAGATAACCCAGTAAATCCACTACAATAATTTAAAACTTTAAAAAAAGCTCTTTGGAAGCTTTTGAAAAATATCTTCACTGACTAAGCCATTCTTGTGTTTTCAGCTGCAGAAATCCAACAGCTTCTGATTGATTTATTTTTTTTTAATAATAATCTATAGGCAGTGGGATGGTTCGTTCAATTTTGAAATGCTCGGAGGGTTGGCAGCTCTGCAAATTAAACCCCTCGGCTGAAACAGAAGGTCACACCTGAACTGTTTGCAAAGTCTTGCCAGTGAAAAGAACAAAAGCAGAAGCATGGAGGGGGCGGGGGGAAATAAAAGAAGAGCACAGGCAGCCTAAAGCTGCACTCAGCACCAGCAGAGCTGCCCAGGGTCTCGGAGAGAACATGGTGTTATTAAATCTGTGATAAAACACACTGTATCCAGCACCTGTCGTGACACAGCTGAAGGAAGAGCAGAACCCCCAGCCCAGGAACATTTACTCACCAGTGCTGGGATGAGCAGGTCAGCCAAGTACACAAAAGCTGCTCCCAGGGCAAAGCCCACGGCCACCGGGAAGAAGGCAAAGGCTCCGAAGCTGCCGGACTCCTTGGCCATGTCGATGGCCGGGGCCAGGAGGGACCAGTAGGAAGCAGCCAGCATGACCTGGGGGAGAGAAGGGGAGCACTGAGAACTGTGTGGGCACCTCTGCTGGCAGCCCACCCTCCAGCTGAGGAAACCCCCGTGCCCAGCCCCAGGAGCTGCGTGGTGGCCACTGCAACCCGGCAGAGCCATCAAAACCCACTGCCTGACAGAAAACATCTCTGAAGGTTGGGGAAGTGAGGTTTTTTCCCCTCATTTTCACCAAGTCTGAAGCAGCAAACAAACCACACAAGCCCATTAGGGTGATTTTCTGTGGGATTAGCACAGCCACAACAGCCCTTCCAACAGGAATGGCAGCAGAGCAGAAAAACCACCTGCCCCTGGGGTGCTCTGCAGTGACAGGAGCAGGTCCACAACCCCACCAGGGTGAACCAAATCCTTCCTGCATCCAGCTCCAGGCTTTTCCACAGAGAGAGCAGGGGAGGAAGGAGAAACAGCCTTGATCTCACCCAGGAAAAGAATAAATATTGCATAACACCTGGAGCCACGGAGCCATCCCCAAGCACACCACGGCTTTGCTGAGCAGCAGTTCAGCTGCCCAGGCCCTGCCTAGCTGCCCCAGAGCAAGGCAACCACAGCACCAGGGCTTGGCAACTCCTCTCCTTCTGCACCACCAGCACTGGGGCTGCTCCTGCCCCCAGAGCCCCCAGGCTGGAAGGAGAACAATTCCCATCCTGACCAACCATTCCACCAGCTCCCAGCACAGACCAGAGCTGCCCAAGTCTCACCATGGGCTTTCACCAACACAACTTGCACCAGGAAAATTTCAAGTAGCAGAGGGCTTTCACCCTTGCTTGTTACTTAGCAGGGAGGGGGAAGGAACAACTACCCAGAAGACCAAAGAAAAACAGATTTTGGGACTTGTGGGGATCTCCAGTCCAGCTCAGAGCAGGGCAGGCTTCAGAGTTGGTTGCTCAGGGTTTTACCCAGAAGAGAGAACACCAAGCAAGGCATTGGTTTCACAAGCTTATATCAAAGCACCTCCTATCACCATGCATTGCATCACCCCATCTCCTCCTCTGCTGCAGGATGTACTGGACTGGGTTAATTAAAAAGCCATCAACCCCACACAACACCCTCAGATCCCATTTCTCTCCCTGCAGCCATTCAGCTCCACAAGAGCTCAACTGTGGCCAGCTCTGGGGCAGTGGGAGGAAAGGTGAGCCCACCTCTCCATCCAGCAACCCCCCCCAGCACCCCCAAAATCCCATTTGCAGGGTGCTCAGAAGAGATATTGCTCAGCGGGAGCTCACGGCACGAGCAGGCGCCCGCAGAAGCGCGTAACAAACCATTACGTTTTAAATCACCTTTAATGAAGGGAGGAGATGCCTATTGCTGTAGACACCAGTCCCTGAGGGATTGTGCAAATCTAGGCTTGCTATGAGTAAGAAGAAAGCAGGCTGTCATGCCAGCCTGAACTACAGCTGTCAAACTTCATATTTCAAATGCCACCTCCTTTAAAAAACAACCACGCACCCCAACATGGAAATACAAGCAAGAGGGAGATTTGCTTTGCAGAATGACATTGTCATCTTCTGTTAAGGTATCATTTCCCCACGGAAAACAGAGGCCTGACACTGCTCAGCCTCCAGATCCCGTCACCACCAGAGTCAGCAACGAAGCTCCCACAGGCTCCGGGGGCAGATGATGACAGGGCTTTAAAGCCACCCCAGCCTCACCAGCTGAAGGAGCAAACTGAGGGGCTGCACCCACCAGCTTCACCTCCTCAGGAAGGAAAAGAGATTTTTTTTTCCTACACCCTCTTATGCAGAGAAACCCCTTCACCCCACTTGATGAGGGAGCTGGAATTCCTTACCCTGCAGCTGCCAGCAGAAGTGACAATGTCCCTGTGCTTCCCCTCAGACCACCTCTGAGCTCGGGTGTGGGTTTAGGGACATGTGCTTGCCTGGAAGCAGCCAAGGTTCTGCCCATGGGTGCCAGGTCCTGCCTACCAGCTCCTGCTCCACTCAATTACAAACCTTTACAATGGTCCACCCAGGAACCCAGACCCCACCAACGCCACCAAGCAAGCTGGTATCAAAAGCAGGAATAAGGGCTGGAGCAGCTCAGCTCTGGAGACAGGCTGAGAGAGTTGGGGGTGTTCAGCCTGGAGAAGAGAAGGCTCCAGGGAGACCTTAGAGCACCTCCCAGTGCCTGAAGGGGCTCCAGGAAAGCTGGGGAGGGACTTCTGACAAGGGCAGGGAGGGATGGGATGAGGGGGAATGGTTTTAAGCTGAGAGAGGGGAGATTGAGATGAGACATCAGGAAGAAATTCTGTGCTGTGAGGGTGGTGAGACCCTGGCCCAGGTTGCCCAGGGAAGCTGTGGCTGCCCCATCCCTGGAAGTGTTCCAGGGCAGGCTGGATGGGGCTTGGAGCAACCTGGTCTAGTGGGAGGTGTCCCTGCCCATGCAGGGGGGTGGAACCAGGTGATCTTTAAGGTCCCTTCCCACCCAAACCAGTCTGTGTGTCCGTGATTCTATATGAGAACAGCAGCTTTCAGGGAAATAGCCACATTAAGGGCATGAGAAGCAGAAATCCTGGCTGCTTATGAGGGAAGGAGATCCCCTTGGCAGGGTGAGAAAGAAAAGTGGAAGGTGAGAGACTGGCAGGACACTCTCCCTGCTCAACGTTTTAGCTGGACTTCATCAAGGCTCCAATAACAAGAATCAGCCTCGGCAGACCTGTGAAAATTACTGATGCTCTTTAAAGTGGCCCTGAAAGGGAATGTTCAAGACGTGGAAGGTGCAGTTTAAAGAGCACATCTTGACGATTTTCTGCTTCACCTGGGACAGAAGAAGGGATCAAACTGTCACAAAACTGAACAGTAAGAGGAATAGCCAGGAGAGGCTGAAGGGAAGGAGGACTGCAAGTGGCTGTGGAGTGTTCCTGATGCCCGAGGACACAGCAGCTTCAGGATAACACAGAGATAAGAGAACATCTTAAAAAAGGTTTTTTTTAAGAACATCAAGATTTAAGAGAAAAGCCAGAATTCCCCATCAGATGCCCAAGCAAGCAAAGCCTTGTCTCCATGGAAACACATCACCTCGGAGGCTTTTGCAAACGAAACCCTCTATTACCCATGGATGCCAGAAAGGGAACCGAGGCAGGGGGAAGCTAAATGCTTGGGTGCTGGAGAGGAGGTACCAGGCTGGAAGCAGCTCAGCTCCACCACCCCGCAGCCACCAGCCACATGTCCCCTTCACCTGAGATGACACCTGTGCCATCAGATGTGGTGGTCTTGGGCTGTGTGAAAAGGGGATTGTGCTTTGCAGCCAGAATGCTCCCAGCACACCCCAGCTCAGGCCAGGCTGGTCTGACCCTGTGTCCAGGCTTAAACCAGCTCCCCCAGGTCAGATGGCACATTTGTGGTGACAGGAACACTGAGCTGCAGCTTCCCAGATCCCAAACTAACACTCTGCATCCCAGACCATCCTCCTCAAGGTCGCCTGGACATCCTTGTCCCATGTCTTCCTCCTGGCTTAGCAGTGCTGGAGAAGTTTTTAATTAATTCTAGTTTAATTTTGCTTTGCAAGCTCCCAGAAGACAAGCAGGCACGTGGTTACCTACAGGAGACAGAACCAGCTGTTACTCCCTGTTTCATCCAGGATCCTGGTCTCAGAGAGCACCATGGGTGCTCCCTGGAACCCAGATGACTATCAGAGATCCTGAGCTAAGCACTAAAACAGCAAGGTTGGGAGCAATACCTGCCTCTGAAAGCACAAGAAGAGGTTTTTCCTGGCTCTGACAGAGCACAAGGAAAGGTTAATTAAACCCAGCAGCCCAGAATCCAGAGCTGAGATAAAGAGGAAGTTCTGCTTTTCTCTACCCCAGTGCTCAGAGAAACAGCCACAAGAACTTGCAAGAGATCCACAACAAAGACACAGTGTCTTAAACAGAAATCCCTTACAGCAAGAGATCAATGTCACTGTCTGAAGAAGCACTTCTTACAGGGAGGAAGAGAGAAAACAGCACAAACAGGTTTCAGACCCAGCTGCTCCACATCCTTGTTCCCCTACACAAAGCCAGGCAAAACACAGAGAGCCCACACAGATCCTGAGGTTCCCCAGACCCCAGTTGTGCAGCACAAGCCTGGATGAGGCAGGAACAGCCCCTGGTTCCAGCTAGCCAGGAGGATCTCACAGCCCATCTGGGTTCCCTCTCCACTGCTCCCACCTTGGGGACAGCCTGTGCAGCTCCAGCATCACATCCCACCTCCACCACCCCATTCCCACCCATGAGCAGGGGACCATGAGTTGTCCCGGGTCTCTTCTGCTGAGAAGCTGGGTCAGGAAGTGGTTTCTCCTTCAGCTTCTTCATGGACTCTTTGTAAAGCCACCAAGCACACACTTCACTAATGCTTTTCCTGTCCACAGAGGGGGGAAAACACTTCTCACACTATTAAACCCTTTCAGGTCAGGATGAGATAGATACAGCTGGGAAACGGTGTCTGTCACACAATTACAATGCTGCCCAGCTGGGAACAGAAAAAATCAACTCAAAACTCAGAAGGATCCTGGGGGTCACATCCAACAAACCCCACTTCAACCCCAGGCAGCAGCAGAGGGGAAGCCCCAAGGTGTGAGGTTGAGTACAACCCTCGCAGACACGAGGCAGGGAGCCACGGGCACATCGGGAACAAACCAGACCACAAGAAAGAGAAAAATCCCAACTTCTGGTGCTTTTGCCACATCACTGGCACTCAAACACCCGACCAGTGAGCAAGGACCTGCTCCCACTGAGCCCAGAAGCCACCGTGGCTCAATGACCTGTGGATCCCTGGCATTTTCCTCCAAAAGAGCCAGTCGTGGCCATGAAGCACCAGGCAGGGCTGCAGTGACCCTGGGTGACACAGGCAGCTCACCCCAACCAGCACCCACCTTAGCAGCTCAGGCCCATAAATGCAACCTAGAAACCTTCACAAATTGCAGCTCATGTGGCAGCACCTTCCACCACCAGCGAGGGCTCCCTCACTGACATTCCCCTCTCAGTCCCTGCAACAACTCTTTCCTGCTCTGAGCACAGCAAATAAAGAAGCTGAGGGGAAAAAGCAAATGTGTGCAGGACTTCTGGGTCACCAGCTGAGCCACACCTCTGCCACGCAGGGGTGACTCAGTTCCTGGCAGGGTGACACAGTGGCCACAACAAGGACAGCATCATGCCATGCCAGGGGCACCTGAGCCAGCCCCTGCTGTGTCCCTGTGCTCCCCAGCTGCAGGAATGTCACATAATGGGACACAGCAGTGCCACAGTGAGGGGACACCCCAGCTCGTGCTGTCCCCAGAAGCATCTCCCCCACACCATAGAAGAGGCTCCAACTTGGCTTGCAGGGACACGGGTGTGTCTTCCAGAGCAAAACAGCTCAGAAATCCAACCACAGAGGAAAGCTCCGGAAGGAGCAATTCCTAACACAAGTGATTCATGGATAAATGATGGCCCGAGAATCTGCTACAACAGACGAGCTGAATTATTCACATCATTAGCAGGTCACAGGGATGTTCCAGGAACATTTACTGGGGAGAAAACAGAGCTCTGGAGCCTTCTGTGTCACCCACCACGGCAGGCTCCTCCCGGGAGCAGCCGGATTTTGCTTCAGGAACAGCAGATGTGTGATCTCTGGAGCTGCAAACAGGCAAATTTCACCTTGATGGCAGCGTCTGGGGGTGCACAAGGAGGAGGGAGCCCGGCTCCACGCAGATCCCCCAAGGTTGGTGGGTCACCCCAAAGCCTGCCAGCATCACCCACACTCCAGGTGCCAGCTCCAGGCCAGGGGACACAGTGAGCAGGACCTGGCCAAGCCCAGCACACCCACCACAGCCCCTGGGAAGGATGCACCTTCCCCCCAGAGCACATCCCCCTGGCTCTCAGGCACACTCCACCACCTGAAGGAAAATAAACATGTTTTAACAAGTGTGGATGAGCCTCCACCTGCTTCCCAGCAGGTGAGCAGCAGGAGGTCAACGTTCACAAGTCCCAACACAATTTCAAGCCAGGCAGTTTCATGTTTTCCCTCAAGAATGGTCCAATAAGCCTCACATTTAGCATGTGCCCTTGACGTGGAGCTGCAGTGTCTTTATTCTCCTTCTCCCAAGGGCTTAAAGCACCCACGCTCTGCAGGAAAGCCAGAAGCACAAAGCAAGCTACACAAATGAGCCTCCAGGACAAGGGCTGTCCTGCCCATCTTCACCACACCAGTGCTCTGGGAGGAACGATTCAGAAGCCCAAGGAAGTGAGAAGAGTTGAACTCAAGAGCCAAAACCAGTGTGGGCAGCTCGACATCCTTGTGATCCTCCTTGTGCCACCTCCACCCTCACGGAAGAGGCACCAAGACAAGACATGACCCATTCTCCTCCCTGCCCCACCTGCACCTCAGGCAACTAGCCAAGAAACACGAGAGCAACCAAACAAAGTGTGATGAGGCTCCAGAGGGGCCACAGGGGAGAAGGGGCAGAGACAAGGAGGAGGAGGATGCTGTACTTACCCCTGCAGCAAAGCCCAAGCTGCCATCTAGGATCCGCCTCTGCAACCAAGAGAAAAAAGAAAAAATACCCCATTTACTCCCAGCAGAAGCAGGGGAGAGCAACCAGGCCATAAATCACATGGAGGGGGAGAGGCCAGCTGCACCCAGAGAACTTTCTTCTCCCCATGTCATGATTGCTGTGCTTTGAAGCAAGAGCTGTGCTCCTCGTGCAGAGGAGCCCTGGGCTGATGGCACCCACCATCACCCTGAGCATCCCAGCTCCCTCAGCCCACCAGCACTGAGCTCAGCTCAGGGAAAAATGCTCCAAGGATGCAGAAAGGTAAGTCAGAAACTCTCCTGCCCGTGGGTGCACACTGCCCTGCACTTCCCCTCCTAGAAGACTTGGATTCCTCTAAGAACCTGCTGCTACAAACCAAGCCATCAGTCTTCCAGTAACCCAGCACGTATCCTGCCCCCTTCACTCCCAGAGCAGTTTTTCTTCTTTAGCACATCTCCCTCCCCCAGAAAGAAAACTAATGTGCTGCTGCAAAGGGAATCTCACTTTGCAACAAACTCCTGAATAAATCATCATAAGAGAGGCATAAATAATAAATTAATCTGGGCAAATTTTGAGCCCAACAGCAAGGGGGGGGGCTCTAATTTTGGAATATACGACGATTCAATGATCAGCACTTTGCTTGTTTTGAGCACAGGCTGACCCAAATCCTGCACCAGAGAAACCAGGTTACAGAGGGAGAACCTGCTGTTCCAAACACAGGGCCCTGCCTGAGGCTCTGCCCCATCTACCAAACACCAGGAGCTGTGCTACAGCACATACCACAGCCCGGAGTCAGGAATTTGCTTTCCTTCCCCTCTTCTGTGTCAACACATGGGAGAGAAATGAGCTGGATTTTTCCTCCTCCTGCCCCAGGACCTCTCAGAGCCAACGTGAAGTCCCTCAGGCTTGGGCGACCAAAGCCACCCAGGAGCTCAGGGCAACTTTCTGCCTCGGATCCCAGGACACGATCCCGGGACAGAGGACTCGATCCCGGGACTCACCTGCCCACTGGAAAACACAAAGACCAGCGCCGAACCGGCCGCTGTCAGCCCCCAGGTGAGGAGCGTTCCCAGCACCGACTGGATCACCGGCCCGTGCCCCGGGATCATGCTGACCTAGGAGAGACCACGTGTGTCAGGAGAAGTGTTTAAAGACAAAGAATAACCCCCGAATTCCTCCCTGGTTACCAGGGGAGCGCTCCAAAGTCCTCCTCACTGAAGAGGACAGATGGAGCTTAACCACCCACCCTGCAACACCTCCTGGAAGTCCTCTGTTAAATCGCTTTTGAAGTTTAACCCAAAAGACCAAGGGGGACGGGACACACCACGTCCCATCACACTGATTTTGCCTCAGCCCTCCCAAGCCTGCACCAGGGCAGAGCAGCTCTGGAGAAACCCAGAAAAGGGTGCTCAAACCTCGGGCGCTTTGTCCCACCCCCCCAGGTGGTTCCCGGGGATATGCCTCACGTCCCACTTGGTGGTGACACTTTTCTGTGCCAAAAAAGCCCCATTTCACTGGCGTGGAAGGCAAATGCCCTCGCAGCACCAAGCAAAAAGGGGAACAAGTCTCGGGATGGGGCAGCAGAACAGGGCTCAGAGCAGGGGAGGGTTCTCCGAGCACACCGCGCTCCGGGGAATGGCCCAGGGAGCAACACTGCTATGGAAATACACGTATGTGCATAAATATAGACAGAAAAATATATAAAAATACACGTGTTTATACATGCATATGTAAATATTTAAAATGCACATATATTTATACATCTGCATGTAAATATATAAAGATACACATACATTTATATACAAGTATATAAGAAATACACACACTATTCCCTTCCTCCCCCTCCCAAGGCTCTCCCGGACCCCCGGCGTTGCCCCAGCTCCACTGCCAAACCCTGCGAGGTGGGTACCCGGGTCAGACCCCGGCACTGGGGAGGGAGAAGCTCCCCTCCTGCAGCCCCCCCAGCACCCCAAGTCCCCCCAGACCCCAAGAAGCGGACCTCAACACCCCACCGGACCCCCCCAAACCCCACCGCGAGAACCCTGGCGCCCTGTGCCCCCGGGTCCTACAGCTAGCCAAGCTTGGACCAAGACTCCGACAACCCTCCGGAGCCCCCAGACCTCCCAAGGCCCGTCCCACGCTCACCGCCCGCCGCGGCCCCGCCGCCACTTCCTGGTGCCGGCAACGTGTCGCCGCCGTGGCCCCGCCCACCATGGCCGGCGCAGCCAATGGGAGCGTGGCGGGGGCGGGCCGCCCGTGGCTCTGCGTTTCGGGCGGGGAGGCGGTGGCAGAGCGAGGCGGGCGGGCGCGGCAAAGCGAGGGACGGGGCCAGCTGGCCTGGCCACCCCCGGGCACGGCGAAACCCCGCAACGCTGCGCGGTGGCCCCCGGCATAAGGGCAGCTTCTGGTCTTTGGGTTGGGGTGCCCTGAGAGCGTTCCTTCCTGCCACCCGGCAGCTCATGAGCAGAGTCATTAGTGTGATGAGCTGTGTCTGTACAGTGCTAATTAGCACCCAGAGGCTGCACGTGAATGATCAGCACATGGCAGCCTGCCGGAAAAGATCCCCATCCATCAGTGCTGGGATCCATCCCCAGCACATGCACTAGGCACCACCGTGTCCCCAGTGGGTGCTCCCCACCCGTTGATGTTCCCTCAAACCATCATCATGGGGCACGTGGTGGCCAAACCTGCAGCCCCAGATGGGCTCGGGCAGGAGCAGCTCCAGCAGCAATTCCTCCCTGGCAGCTCGGTAGCCTTGGCAGGAGGTTTCAGAGCACAGGGAGCCAGGCCAGTCTTGGGATTGCTGGTGCCTCCTGCTTGTTCCACACCAGCAGGTGGCAGGAGGACACATCCAGCTCTTTTGCATCATAACCCTTTTTTATTAGAGTGTTTATCTTGTAACAGCCTTTGATCAGCCTCCCCTGCCACAGCTGAAAAAGGTCAAGGCCATTTGAAACCTCCCTGATTTAAGATTTAATCAGTCTCTCCCTGTAATTGCCTGCATCCTTCATTAGCTCCCATAGCAAGGCAGATGCAGCACGAGGTGCCAGCTGGGAGGGACATGGGGACAGAGCAAATGGAGTTCCCCCTGCCATCCCGGGGCTCCCTAGCCAGCCGTGACAGAGGCACTGGCAGGGCTGGGGACAGCTGGTGACCTGGTGGGGCTGTCCCTGGGGACACTGCTCTGACACAGGAGGTCAGGGGGCAGCTGGCAGGGATGTCTCTGCCTGGGGAAGTGTGGGCAGCCCCGGGCAATGGGGACAGCGGTGATGGCAGTGAGGCTGCGTGCAGAACCATCAGCAATCACCTGCAGTCCCTAAAATGCATTTTAAAACAGCAAAAGGGGCACAAATTCTTGTGCAGTATCTTTTACTAAGGTGTGTGAGATGCTGCAAGGGGCAGCTCTGGGGAGCCCCAGGGCCACCAGGCACCCAGGACCTAAATCCCTTCCTTTAGGGATGCCCAGGATAGCTGTGGCAGGCAGCAGGTGCAGAGAGACACGTCCTAACCGAGCGATGGCCTGAGGCACCACAGGCTGAGGGTGCTTGGGAGGTGGCCCAGATGTCCCTTTGCTCCTGCCCCCTGTCCCTTTTGCACAGGCTGGGCTCACAGCCGGGCTCTTTCCCAGCACAAATCCATCCGTGTCAAGCTGGAGCAGTGGCTGGAGCCAGCCTGGACCCACACCAAGGCGGATGCCAGGGGAACAAGGACATCCAGAGAGATTCTGGGAACAGAGATTGGGAGAAGCACAGGCAGGGCCACGCCACCTCCATCCCACCAGCTAATGGTACCTTTGAGTCACAGGGCACACAGTGGCAGCTTTGGGCTCTCCGGGAGGGACCCTGCGGATGCGGAGGGAGGCTGCGGGGGCGCACAGTCCCACCGGCCCCGAGTTATGCCCGGAGCTGCTTCCAACAGGAGGGGCATGGCAGGCAGAGCCGCGGGCAGGAGCAGAGATTGGGTCCATGGTTGCCAAAGGCTCGTTAGCATCAAGGATCCAGCGGTGTGATTCCCGGGGAACGTGTGCGGCAGCTCTCCCTGCAGCCCGGTACCCTCGGCGGAGATCGATAAACTCATTACGGAGGCAAATAACAGGGCGAGAGGAGGAAAGGCAGGAGCGGGAGGAAGGAGCGTCTGCAGGGAGCTGTGGTGGGAGCGGGATGCAGCCCTGGGGAAGGAGCCTTGTGTGGAGGGCACGGGACCCCCCAGGAGAGCCTCCAAACCCCCAGAAACCTGCATCCTGCAGGGTCTGGGTGCTGCAGGGAGAGCTCCCCACCCTGGGTGCAGGTGAAGGCGCCAGGGCCTCTCCCTCACCATCAATCACGGCTGCAGTCACAGATTAGATCATGTCCAGCAGCAGCCAGCCTGGTTCTGCCCTGCCTCCGGGGTGCAGGGAGATGGTCCAGACCTGTTTGTCTGGCTAATTAGCAGAAAGCAAAGCCTCCCCCTTTCCAGGCATCCCTGTAATTGAGCCGGTAGCCTCCAGCCAGGCTTCAGCAGAGCCACCAAAGCTGCTCCTAGCTCTTGGGCTGGAGACAGGAAGGGAAAGGAGAGGGAAAAGGCAGTGCCACCCCAAGCACCCACAGGAAACACCCCAGGCATCCCCCAAGGACCTGTCCCCCAGCACAAACAGGGTCTGGACTGATGACATTTTTGATATCAGTCATTAACAGAGGTGACAGGAGTGAACAGCAGAAAGGCTGTGGGCAAGGGCACTCTCGTGGCACCCACTTGGGACCCAAAAATGGGTGACAGGCCCCATGCATCCTCAGCAGGTGAGGAGAGCTCAGAAGGAGCAAGCTGCAGGGCCAGCTGCATGGGAGCAAACCCTTCCCCTCCGGACTGCTGGGGAATGGCAGCTGCCTCCCTGTGCCCCCAGTTCCCCTGTACCATCAGAGAGCCCCACCAGTCCAGCACAGTCTCCTTCAGTCCTGCAAAATGCCAGAGATCTTGCTGCCTCTCCCTGCACTGGGGAGAAAGGCTGGCTCACCCTAACCCTCCGTTGGCAGCCAAAGCCCCAGCTTTCCAGGACAGGGGTCGAAAGCGCTTGTTTTCCACAGGGAGTCTTGCAGAACAGCTGGGAATGGATGGCAGGAAAGTTGGAAGGAGTTTAAAAACTGCTTTGTGGTCACGTAATCCCTGTGCCCCTCTCCCATGGGTGGAATCGGCCTTTGGAGCCGTGTGGGAAGAGGCTGTGCATTTATCCTCTATCCAGCCCTGCCAGTAAATTGCTTTTCAGCAGAGTGGATGATTCCCAGGCTAAAGGACAAAGAGGAGTTTATCTGCCAGCACCAACCCAGCTGCTAGGGTAAGACAATGTCTGTCCAAACCAGGGACCACCCAGAGGTACAGATCAGACCCTACACTAGGCTATAATGCAACCCTCAATCTAAGTGGAATTAAAAAAATACCTTCCAAAGACTCCAGCACAGCTTCAGCTCTCTGCTGCTGCTCACTCCTCACTGGGTGGATACCCAGCTCAGGTCAGCCCCTTGAAGCTCACAGACCCATCATTTCAGTAGCTTTTGGGTTTAATGAGCGGGACCACTGCTCAGCACCACGCTGGGTGCTGGGAGGAACCTCTGTGAGCCCGGGTTGGTGGCAGTGCTGGGGTGAGGGGAGATGACAGCACACTGACTTGCCATGAGCAAGACTTGCTGCACGCTGGGTGACCCGAGGGAGGGATGTGGCAGTGCCACCTATCCAGGGGAAAAATGGAAGGAGGCAGTGCTGGGAGCATGCACAGCCAGGATTGACACGGCCCCTCCCGCTGCTGGTGCGGGTTTGAGGGAAGGGGACGGTCAGGATATCCCTCCTGGGCACAGGAACCAGCTGAGAGAAGATAAAACCACCACGAAAAGGTCACAAGGCATCAGAACCCTCTCGTGTGGCACGCTGGCTACTGCTCTCCCTCCTCCCTACTGTCAGGGAACATCTCTGCACTGCCTGCACCTCTGCCTCCGGTTCCAGCATTGACCCCAGGTCCATGTGCAGGCCCCCTGCCTGGAGCAGCATCCCAGGGAGCTGCCCTGGGGGGCAGGTCACACACAATAGGGCACAATAGGGCACCCCGACCCCAGCAGGCAGCACCCCCGTAGACCCAATCCTGATCTGCATCAGCCAAACCATCTTCTTCCCTGTCTCCCTTCTCACACATTTTTACAGGGATATTAATTTCCACACCATTTATTCCAGGAGGGCTTTTTCCAGCCTCCTAAAGATTTATGAGGCAGATTATGATTCACGCTCGTGCTCTAAGACCTGGTGTCTTCAGATCCACCTTGGGAAGTGGATGGACAAGTGCAAATGAGAACTTCCCAGCCCCTTTTGCCACCATCAGCCACCTCACTCTGGGCTCTTTGTTCCAAGTCACTCTTAATTTCCTGCTTTCCATTGTCTCTTTGATAAGTGATAGAAAAAAAGGGGGGAAAGGAATAGCTATTATTTAATTGTTTTCAAGATCTCAAAGAAAGCAGAGCAGAGGTTTTGTCTCCCCCAGACCTCTCATTTTGGGTCTTCCTCCTGTCATCATTACTGGATAACTGCAGAGACAGACGCCACCCCTATTGAACAAGTCCCCAGAGACCCCAAACCCGTGGGCAATCCCTACACTACCTGCCCACCGTCCCTGGGCTGTTTCCAGCCAGTAAGGACCTGCCTTGCGTTGCTCTTGGTGGCAAGGTGCAAAATCCTTGGGCTGAGGTCCTCCCAAGCTTCCTGAGAGACTTTGGGATTCTCAGAAACCTCTTGGGGGGTCTCCAGCTGGGGTGACAGCGTGGCCGTTGCCCTGCCCTGTCCCTCTCCTCCTGGAGACATCAGGAGGAGGTGAGCCTTTTGCACCATCACTGAAACCAAAATGTTTCTGGAGCAGGAGCCAAGGTGGGCAGGATGGGCAGCGGAGGGCAGAGCAGGGTGGGCAGCGCGGGCTGTCCCCGCCCCGGCCCCGCGGAGCCGCCCCACGCGGGGCGGGGCGCAGCCGTTGCGCTGGGTCCGGCGGAGCCGCGGCGGGGACAGCGGGTGCGCGGAGCGGAGCCAGCGCCGTGTGGAGCTGAGCGGAGCGGAGCGGAGCCGAGGGCAATGCCGGCTCCTCCCCGCTGCCTGCGGGGCCGGGGACAGGTGAGCGGCGGGGCCGTGCTCGGGGCAGCACCTCCCGGTACCCCGGGAGCAGAGGGATGGGACCGGGGGGGGGGGCGGCTCCTCCTCCCCGAGCTCATCCTCCACCGGAGCCGTCCGAGCTCGGGGTGTCCGTCCCGGCTCGGTGGTGTCCGGGACGCGGCTGAGGCCGCCCCCGAAGGGCGAGGCAAGGGGGAAGGTTTTCCCCCAGCGCTCGGTGCTCCCAGGGTCAGTGGCACCCACCCGGGAATATGCGGTTGGATTTTAGGAGTCAGAAGGAGTCCGGTAGCGCTGGAGTCGGGAGGAGCTGTGGTGTGTCCAGGGAGAGACATCTCCGGAGGGGGTAGATGGGGGAGGTGGTTTGGGCAAAGCCCCTCCAGGGAGCATCGCTCCCACTGAGCTTGGCAGCAGGATGGGCAAATCCTCCCCAGGAATCCCTTCATTTCTATGATCTGATTTCTAGAATCTTCTCCTCTCTCCCCAGAGCAAGAGAAGATGACATCTCAGCTCCTCTGAACCAGCAGTACCCAGGGACCTGCAGAGCCATGGAGCTGGAAGACGAGCTGCCCAACACCACTGCGTTCTGGTTCTCCCCAGCTTCCCCCTTTGACAACTTCTCAGTGGAGGTGCCCACCAACACATCACAGAATGCCACGGGCCAGCACTTCGACCTGACCAGCAACGCCATCCTCACCTTCATCTACTTCGTGGTCTGCATCATAGGGCTGTGCGGCAACACGTTGGTGATCTACGTCATCCTTCGTTATGCCAAGATGAAGACCATCACCAACATCTACATCCTCAACCTGGCCATCGCAGATGAGCTGTTCATGCTTGGCCTGCCCTTCCTGGCCATGCAGGTCGCCCTGGTCCACTGGCCCTTTGGCAAAGCCATCTGCAGAATTGTAATGACAGTGGATGGGATCAACCAGTTCACCAGTATCTTCTGCCTGACAGTTATGAGCGTTGACCGGTACCTGGCTGTTGTCCATCCCATTAAATCTGCCAAATGGAGGCGACCCAGGACAGCCAAAATGATCAATGTGGCCGTTTGGGGTGTATCCCTTTTGGTGATCATGCCCATCATGATTTATGCTGGGGTGCAGCATAACCATGGCAGGAGTAGCTGCACCATCATCTGGCCAGGAGAATCGGGTGCCTGGTACACAGGCTTCATCATCTATGCCTTCATCTTGGGCTTCCTGGTGCCTCTCACCATTATCTGTCTTTGCTACTTGTTCATCATTATCAAAGTCAAGTCTTCAGGCATCAGAGTGGGCTCCTCCAAGAGGAAAAAGTCCGAGAAGAAAGTCACCAGGATGGTGTCCATTGTGGTTGCTGTCTTCATCTTCTGCTGGCTCCCCTTCTACATCTTCAATGTCTCCTCAGTCTCTGTCCTGATTGTGCCCACACCTGTACTCAAGGGTATGTTTGACTTTGTGGTGGTTCTCAGTTATGCCAACAGCTGTGCCAACCCCATCCTTTATGCCTTTTTGTCTGACAACTTCAAGAAGAGCTTCCAGAACGTCCTCTGCCTGGTGAAGGTCAGTGGCATGGACGAGGCAGACCGAAGTGACAGCAAGCAGGACAAATCCAGGCTCAACGAGACCACAGAAACCCAAAGGACCTTGCTCAATGGTGACCTGCAGACAAGCATCTGAGCAGACAGTGGGGTTGTCCTTCCTCTGCTCTCCTCTCCCCACCTGCTTTCAAGTGGCAGTGGCATGTACGGAGTCGGGGCAGGAATGCCAGCTTAGGGAACAGCAGCGCATACACGGATGGGTGAGAGGAGTCCTGGTCTGGGCTACTCCTGAGCTACTGGTGGGTTGATTTTCAAGTGCTGGGAAGGATAATGGATCAAGAGGAGCTGCCTCACCAGGAAAACAAAGACAACTTATAGCACAGTGCCACCATGGGCCACAGCCATCGCCAAGATGGCTCTGCTGGCTTACCCGGTGTTACCCTTGGGGCTGGTTGGCTTTGGGTGCTCTGCCCCAGAACAGAGGCTTGCACTTGGACACACATGCAGAGGGGTGACCTCAGGAGGAGCCGAGGCCATGGGTGTGTGCCACCACGGAGACGCATCATCTTATAGCCAAGTCCTGGTGGGAACTCCCTGGACAGTCCACGCATGCTCCCATAGTCACCCCCCACCCCGAGGAGACAAGGATATTGGGGGTTGCATTTTGCCTGGCTTGAAAGCTACTCCATTCCCCCCAAAAGCCTCCCTGCTGCTGTTTGGCTGCAGCGTCCCCAAGGGCCACCCTGCCCGGAGGTGGCACACCAGGACCGGGGCTCTGCCACCCCAGCAGCCCCTCTGCTCTCACCACACTTCTACCGTGCCTCCCCCAGCCCTGCCATCTCCCATGGCAGGAGAGCCCCTTCCATTCTCCTTCCAGCACATCACCTCCTCACAGGTTTTCTTCTCGGATGAAGGATTTCCCCGTTTTTCCTCCCAAGTAGCCGGTGTCCCTCCACATCTGCTCGCCGTCAGTCCCACGCTGTGCCGGCAGCCTAGACAGCTGCTTTCCCTGGGGAACCGTGGCCAGACTCGCTGAGCAGCCACGGCACGATTGCCTGGCTCCAATTCCCAGAGGGAACTCCTTGGGAGCATTTAAACAGCAGCAAACCACCAGAGGTTTGGAGCGCCCTGGCAGGGGCTGCGGCGCATCCCGCTGCCAACAGCTCCTGCAGCTGGGTGAGCCCGGGGCTTGTCCTGGATCAGTGGGGAGCCAGCACCGACCGGCCGCCGGGGACACCCGTCCTGCTCCTTCCAGGCAAGTCACGCTGGAGGAAGGGGTGATGGTGAGGATGGGGGATGAGAGGTGGGGGGTGCTGGGGACATGGCCCCCACCCTCGTCCAAGCCAAAGGGATGGGGCAGAACAGGCAACAGGGCTCCCAGCATCAAGCTGTGGGGAACAGCAGGGCAGCACACGTCCCCCTTGTCCCTCCTGCACCGCAGCATGGGTAAGGGGTGATGTGGGGTGCAGTTCACGGTGGGGTCTGTGCTGGCACCTGCTCAGTACCATCCTAGAACAACCAGCTCTGCCCTTCCAGATCAGCACACAACCCCGGGGCTTGGGAGCCCTCACCCCTGCTCCTGCTCCTGCCCCTGCCAAGCTGCCCTCCTCAGGGAGCGCGAGGGAAAGCCCAGGGGAGCAGGAGAAGCGCCGTCTTCCTGCCAGAGCACCCGGAGCAGTTTCTGTGCCAGGCGCCAGACTCTGTTCACAGGCTCTCGCTCCAGAGCCGAGCCGTGGGAACGCAGTGCTTTAGCTGGAGAAAATAGCCGGATCTAGCTCACCCTCCCCTTCCCATCCCACCTCGGCAGTCTTGGAGCCTCCACCTCGGGATACAAGCGATGGGGGAGGCAAGGATGAGCGTTACCCAAGAGGTGACACCCGCATTGATGTGCCGCCTTGCTCCGACACGTACCCTGCCTCAGTGCTCCGAGAGCACCAGCTCTGGGAGAAGTTTTCCCATGGCTCTGCCCAGCCTTTGCAGCAAGTCCCTGCCCGGGGCATCCCAGGTCCCGTTGTGCCACCTCAGCATCCCCTCCAGCCCCCCAAAAAGGGCTCAGTCCGGGGCTCAACGCCTGCTCCCCAGCACAGCTCTTATACACCAGCTCCGGGGACACGGCGCAGGGTTTGGGGGCTCTCTGAGGAGCAAAGCAGAATATTTTCAGCATTTATTTGCTTTTAGCCATTTACTACTCGTCTGAGGAGCCCGTGTCCGCGCACATGGATGCACCATGCGGGCTCAGCGCTGAGCGGGCTCCTGCATGTCCCCTCGCTGCCTCTGCCGAGCTGCGCAGGCAGCTGCTCTTTGAGCACAACCTTGCGCCCGCTTCGTTCAGTGGAGCCGAACCCGGGCTGTGAGACAGCGCCGGCTGCCCTGCTGATGCTGCAGGAATGAAAACACAAGCAGCCTGTCACGCTCCAGTGAAGTATTGGATGGGGGAGGCCGGGGCTTGGCGCAGCCGGAGCCCTCGGTGAGGATGAGGTGTCACAGCTGCAGCGACTTGGGGTGTTTCATATTTGGAGGAGCGGTGAGGGACTTGTCTTTGAGGACAGCAGGGCCAGGGGGGCTGACGTTCGCAGCCCCCAGCACCCCCCCGCAGCAGGGACAGCCCCAGACTTCGTCCCAGTCCTGTCCGTACAAGCCCTGCCAGGAACACCCGGCCCGATGCGGGGGGAGGTTCCTGTTCCCGGCCGTACATCCCCGGGAGTCCCCAGCAGGAGCCACTGGCCGGGACCATCTCCTCCCTGTGCTAGTTTAAATGTTGCAAACACGAGAAGTCCAGGTTTCTAGCCCTGGAAAGGACCTGTGTCCAGCACTGCATGTGCCCAGGTCAGTGTTGTCCTGGCAAATCCCCCCAGCAGTGACATTTCTGGCAGCTCAGAACTGTGGTCTGAAATACCCCCTGTCCCTCTTTGCACCCAGGGGCTCTCTTGGGCTGGGGATAACAGAGCTGCAGGTGAGGAGCAAGGGGGCTGCCACTACATCCCAAAGGCCATCATGGTGGGATGCTTAAGGCAGGAAGAGACTCCCGAGGGGTGCCAGGGCACCCCACAGCCACCCCTCTGCAGCTCACCTCAGGAGAAAGAGCAGGAAAGAGAAATATGGAGTGAGCAGGGGAGGGAACCGCAGCCCAACACTGGCAGTAAAACCAGCAAAATAAAACCTTCTGCTGGTTCATTGCTGACTAATAAACAGCAGCACCATTGCTGCTGCGAGTAACAAAGTTTTCCTGCTCAGCCACTTAATTTTAGTGGAAACTTGACCTCGTATTGGGGCTGCCCTGAAAAGCCTGGTGGAGCTGCTGGCAGCATAACAAGAAACCAGAGCAAATAGGCTGATCCTGCGAGTGCTGGAGTGGCTCCACTGCTGCTTCACACACAGACTGTCCCCAGGCAAGTGAGATTAATTCCAGTTCCCACCTGCCTGGCTGGAGCAGCAGGAACAGATTTATCACAAATGGGACCTGCCTGTCCCATAGAGCTCCCCGGGATGCCAGGAGGAGGGATCTGATTCCACATTCCTTGGAGCAGGTCGCTTTGCTGTGGGGCTGGGCATGGGACAGTGCTGCCTCAGCTGGGGCTGTCACGGGGATGTTTGCAGTAAGTCACTCTTGCAAGAGACTGCTAGTCCTAACACCTGCATGGACCCCCCCAAAGCCTGTGAGAAACCAAGTCCCCTTCCCCTCCCTGCTACTGCCTTCCCACCATGCAGACTGTGAGCCCCAGCTTCCCACTGTGCCAACCTCTGACCAAACCTGGCTCCTGGCACTGTGACAGCCAGTGCTTGATAGCCAAACCCTGCTCTGATGGGCAGGGAGAGGCTGGGTTTGGACCTGGAGCCTTCCTGTTCCATCTCCAGAACTCCTGACATCAGCACCAAAGCTGCCTTGGACTCCTTTAAAATAACCATCTCGTAATGAACACCGCTGTCTGACTCTGGAGGGCTTCCCTGACTCTGTCCCAACAGGAAGAGCTTTGTCTTTGATGACACCCACACAGACACGCCAGCAATCCTCAGCCAGCTCCATGCCCTGCACCAGGAGCTCCCAGGCTTCAGATCTGTGCCGCTGCTTTGGAGCTGGGCTGGACTCACAGCTCTGGGGGTTGTTTCAGCCCTTGCTGTGAACGAGCTGATTCCAAACCTCTCAGGAAGAACTTCCATCCCCTCTGCTGGGGCGACACCAGCTGCACGCTCTACCCAGGGCTGCTCCGAGGGGGAATCTCCAGCAAGGCATGAGCAAAGGGCAGAACTGACCCCAAACCAGCCTTCCTGCTGCTACTTCTGAAATGAGAGCTGCTGCTTCCCAACCCAAGGACACCTCTGCCCTTCTCTGCCAGCCTCTGACCCCCAGGCTCACACCTGTGTCTGCTGCTGGACTTCAACCCTCTCCCTGCTTGCTCCAGGACCTGGACTACAAAAAGACAGGGCAGGACAGCCAGGCTCCAGCTGAGATTCAGGGAACCTGCCTCAAGCCATGTCCTGACCAGAAGGGATGCAGAGCCTGGGCACCACAGCCAGGAGGGAAGGGGCAGGTGGTTGTACATAGATGTAGATACTGGACATGCCAGCAAAGGGTTTGATGATACTGAGACTGTGGAGACACTCTGCAGCCTGTGTTCTGCTGTGGCTGCCGGATCAGCCCCTCCTTGTGCACACAGGAGCGAGTCAGACCCAGACCCTTGGGGGTCCCCTGGCTCCCCCTCACCCTCCCCATGTGCCAGGCGGCTGGTGGCACCATGCACGAGCCAGGAGGGACCACAGATGCTGCTCCCACGTTGACAGGAGACTTCTGCAGAGTGAGGAAAGGGGAGATCTGGGCTCTACTAAACACAAAAGCTCTTCCCTGCCAAGCTGGGAATGACCTGGGGGGCCAATCCCCCCCCCAAGCAGCACTGCACTGTCCCCCTCCTGTACATACACCCCTCGGTACCTGTAGCTGTTCTGTGTAGTGTGTGTGGGTCTGTTGTACAGCACATTGTCACTGGAACCCACCTGAGAGCGTTTCTCTGCTGTAAGTCTTGCTTTCATCTGTATAAATTGGGTTTTTTTGGTGTGTAACTAAGCCTTCCCAAGGGAAAGGCTCCTGACTGCAACGGTCTGTGCCACATGGAGGGAGTCACGGATGGGGTGGGAGGGAAGTAAAAGAATTTTCCTACAGTTTGACTTTGTGTGTGTGTCAGTGCTGGGTGGGAGCAGCAAGGTATGACCAAGGCTTGGATTCCCCCCCAGGAGGAGAAAAGGCACCACCCCTGGAGTCCAAACACAGGACAACTCACACTCAGTCCCTCTCCCAAAACCACTTCTCCCCCTCATCTATATTCCTGTTGGTGAGCAACATGCTCAGTCGTTCACCCTTGGGGTGGTCTCAGCTTTGGAGGGTCCATGCAGCAGGAGAGCTGCATTTGCCAGAAACCTCCAAAAGATCAGCACAAACCCTGACCCCCTGGTCACCACAATCTCGGGGCACTGAGAAACAGGCACATCTGTGCCAGCATCAACCCCTAAACTAGTTGGGTTACAGGTAAAGCAGGACCACAAATAGCTCTTCAAGTGCAAGGGGTCACAGAAACTCAGTCAACAACTCCAGCACCTCCAGGCTGGTGATGATGAGATCAGGGCCCGTAAAGTGCCATCACTGGAGGTTTAATCATCTGGAAACACCAGCAGCAGGAGAGGGTGTGGACTCATGGGTGTATTTGCTTAGAGAAGATGTACGTTAAGATGTAAAGAAATCTGCTCTGCTATAAACTGAAGTCCAGCTCTGGGCAGCTGCTCAGGGTTTGCCATCAACAGCTTCTGTGCAAATAAACCCCTTCACTCTTAAACCCCAAGGATTCTATCCTTCCCCTCCCCGATTCACAACACAAACAGGATTTTATGGAATTTAAAAACAACTTCTATGAGCAAAGCCCCTTGCATTGTTGCTGGCTGAGTCAGCGTTAGGTGCCCAGCAGGTAGGTTGGATCAGGGGGTTCTGGTCAGATTTGTATTTAACTTTGTGCACATACACAGAAAGATCAGGGCTTCTCTCAGAAAATATTAAGTCTTCACACAAAGGCTGCTAAGAGAAAAGCAATACCTGCCCAAGGAAGGTTTTGCAAACAAACCCCAGACCTGCTGATTTCATTCTGCCCCCGCAGGCTGAAAATATGTTCGATCATGCAAAGTGCAGGTACCGCAAGAAGGAGCTACACAGAAGAAAGAGAAAACACTATTCAGAGAATTTTTGTTTCCAGTGGGTGCGTTCCAGCTCACCCAGAGCGATTTTGCCAAACCTGAGCACAAGGAGCACTTTTTAAAAATTAAAAATCACATCGGATGGGGCGTTTTGGGGGAAAACCTCGGTATGCAAAGCATGGCTGTCAGAGGGGACCTCAGCACCGCCCCAGCTGCAGCTCGCCGCCCGCCTCCCAGGTAGATCTTTCAGCAGAGCCCACCGACCCAAAAAAACCCCGTCAAGGGGAGAACCTTGGGCCGGGCCGGCCCCCCCGGAGCTGCTCCCCGTCATCCTCCGCCGTCCCGCGGTCTCCCTCTAGTGCTGCCGGGCAATGGTGACAAATCAGGGACCTGGCGGTGCTCCGGGAGGTCCCGTCTAGGGCAGACCCGCCGGAGAGAGGACGCGGGGGCTCAGCGAGAGCCCCGCGGGACCCCGGCCCCAATCCCCGGGGACTGAGGCATGTCGCAACCAGTCCCCCCATCCCCGCCTCCGGTGGGGTGTGTGGTGCCACAGCGGCACCCTCAGGACGCGGGGACAGGCCCATTTCCCCGGTAAACGTACAAAAAAGAAAAAAATTAATAAACAAACGGGTGTTTTCGCACACACACACACAAACCCCCCCGCTGCTCCCAGCCGCGTCGCCACGGCAACGCGGTTCTGCCCTGCACAAAGATGGCGGCGCCCCGCCCCCGGCGCCAGCCGGAAGCGCCATCCCCCTTCCCGTCCCAAAGATGGCGGCGACGGCCACGTCGGGCCAGGCCGGGGCGGCCATGGTGGCACGGGGTGCGGAGGCCGAGGCGCTCTTCGAGGCGCACACGGCGGCCGAGCTGCGGGAGGTGGAGCGGCGGCTGCGGGCCGGCATCGAGCAGAAGCGGGAGGAACTGCGGCAGATGGTGGGGGAGCGATACCGCGACCTCATCGAAGCGGCCGACACCATCGCCGAGATGCGGCTCAGCGCCGAGCGCCTGCTGGGCGCTGTCAGGGGCCTGCAGCGGGGCGGCGCGGCGCGGCCCGGCCCCGCGATGCCGGTGAGGGGGGATCGGGACTGCGGCGGGGCATGGGGCGGCCACAGACTCCCCCTCACCCCTCTTTTCTCCCTCGAGGCTCGGCCGCCGGCTCAGGAGAGCTTCTACCGGGCGGCCGCGCAGCTGAAGCTGCTGCTGGACGTCCCCGAGAAGGTGTGGGGGGCTGTGGAGGCCGGCCGGTACCTGCCCGCCGCCCGGCTCCACCTGCTCGGGGGCCACCTCCGCCGCCAGCTGCAGCTCGACGCGCCCCGAGCCCGCGGCAGCCCCGTCCTCGCCCGCTTCCCCATCCTGCTGCGGCAAGTGGCGGCCGCCAGCCACCTCAGGTGCGAGCTACTGCTGGCCCCTCGGTGGCCACCGGGAAGAAATGAGGGTGGTGGGATGCTGGAACAGGTTGTCCAGGGAAGTGGTGGGTGCTCCATCACTGGGGGTGGTCAAGGGCAGGTTGGACGGGGCTTTGAGCAACCCAGTCTAGTAGAAGATGGCACTGTCCGTGGTGGGGAGGGTTTAAAGGTCCCTTCCAGCCCAAACCAATATGCAAGCCTATGACTGCTGCCATGGGGCAAGAACACCTCACTCCTAACACCCAGATAGTCCCACTTCTGTCTGGGGAAAATACCATCCTCACTCAGCGGGTTATCACATAACCACACCTGAATATCTCAGTCAAGCACCAAGACCAGTGACTCTCCACCTCATTCCCTTGCCAGATCCACCATCCTGCAGGAGAGCAAGTCCCTCCTGAAGAGCCAGACTGTGTCAGACCAAGCGGTGGCAGAAGCCCTGTGTGCCATCATGCTCCTGGAGGACAGCTCTCCACGCCAGGCCCTCGCTGACTTCCTTCTGGCCAGGAAGTTGGCCATTCAGCAGCTTCTCAACCAGCCACACCATGGTCAGTGGGATGGGCTGCCTACTTTTTCAAGTCAGGGGAGCCCCCTTTATTTCATCTCCCTCTCACCCCACAGAAGAGTCTCATAAAGCTTATGATGGGGGGAATGCAACCATGTTGGGCTACCACAGCAGCAAAACTTCACAAAAATTAACAGTGCTGAAGGCCTTAAGCCAAGCCCATCTGTTTATGGAGAAGGAGGTGGTCCCTGGAGCTGAGTCCTTTGCCCTCCAGCCCTGGAAGGTTTCACTAGCCCCACAGGGCTGCTCACACCTCAGCTGAAAGGCTTTTCTCTGCAGGTGCAGGTATAAAAGCTCAAGTGTGTTCACTGATGGAGCTGCTAACCACTACCCTGTACCAGGCTCACGCTCTCTTCTACACCCTGCCTGAAGGGACACCACCAGATCCCTCCCTGCCCTGTGGCTTGCTCTTCTCCACCCTAGAGAGCACCACAGGCCAGCACCCAGCAGGTGAGCACCCAGGCAGCCCTGCATCAGACCTCTGCCTGCCCAGGTTTGCAGGCAGGAGGTCACCCCTGTGTGCTTCCAGGAAGAGGTGGGGTTCTGGAGGAGGAGATGAAGCTGAGCAGCTGGTTTAAGTACCTCCCAGAGTCTGTGGTGGAGTTCCAGCCAGCCCTGCGCACCCTGGCACATCCCATCAGCCAGGACTACCTCAGAGACACTCTACAGAAGTGGATCTCCATGTGAGTGTGACCCTGTCCTCCCTTTGTAGGACTCTCCCAGACACCACACGGCTTCTGTGCCACAAAGCAAACCCAAGCTCACCCAATTCCTTACTCCAGCCAGGCTGTGCCTTCGGCTGGCTCCTCGTCCAGCATCCCCTGTTCCCAGCAGGAAAACAGCCAGAGGCAGCACAGCACCATCCCAGCAGCCAGACTGCAACACTGATACTACAGACCAGGCTGCACAAAGATATTTGTTTCTGTCTCCAGCAAACAAGCATTAAGTAAATGAGAAGAAAATCCCTTACCTGGCTCAGTTGGCTTCTGGTCCAGCACCTCCTTTCTCCTCACTGCCCTTCTGAGTGCTGTGTGGGGGCAGCCAGACCCTTTTATAGAGTTGCCAGCTCCACCCCTTCCCACCTGGCCTTGCCCTGATGAGGAGGCAGCCCCCCCTGCCCCTTCACAGCCTCTCAGACCTGTGTCATTATCCCGTGCAGCCAGCTGGTCCCTGCCTCAGCTGCAGCCCCCGTGGTGTGTTTCCCCAGCAACTCTTTCCAGCGCCCCCACCCACTTTCCCACCTTGCTGGTTTTCCAGGGGTGCCTTGCTCCCAGATTTGACACCCTCCTTAGCACAGGGTTCCTGCTGGTGGGCACAGGGCTTTCCTGTGGGGGCCCAGTGTGGGACCCAGGGTGCAGCCAAGAGGCAGAAGTACCCTCAGCCCTGCAGGTGATTTCCCAGGCAGAGTCTCTTACCAGCAGCTTAGGAATCCCCCCCAAGATACAGCCCATGTTCTCTCCTGCCCTGGCGGGGCTGTCTGAGCAGGTCAGACTGAAGTGAAACATTTCCTTCAGGTGCAGTGAGGACATCAGGGCCGGGGTCAGCAACCTGCTGGTCTATGTGATGAGCATGAAGGGCCTCGCAGGGATCCGTGACGCCGTGTGGGAGCTGCTGACCAGTGAGGCCATCAGCCAGCACTGGGAGGCCGTGTGCTGGCGCCTGCTGGACCAGCCTGCTTCCCTCTGGGAGGACCTGCTGCAGCAGCTGTTCCTGGACAGGCTAGAGGTGGGTGGCAGCCTTGCTCTGTGCCCCATTTTGTTACCTCCTGCAGCATGCTGGTGCCTGGTGGCAGCACTGAGTGTGTAATTGAAGTGCTAGTAGAAGGCACATGTAAAAGGTGCTTTTTTATTTTCTTTTTCTCCCGCTTCTCCAGACACTGACCAAAGAAGGGTTTGACTCCATCTCAAGCAGCTCCAAACAGCTTCTCACTTCAGCCTTGCAGGAACTGGAAGTCAAATCAGGCACCTCTGCCCTCAGCAAGCCCCTGCAGTTTGAACACAACGTGGCCCAGTTCCTGTGGTCGGAGAGCCCCAGCGACCTGCCCCCCGACGCCGCCTGGCGCAGCGCGTCCAACCGCGGCCCCTTCGCCAGGAGCGGCCTGTCCATGAAGGCCCAGGCGCTCACGCCGTGCGTGCAGAGCTTCTGCTCAGCTCTGGACTCCAAGCTGAAGGACAGGTTGGACGACCTCCTGTCCTACCTTCCCACAGACTCCAAGGAGGCCGTGCCTGCGGCGCAGCCCCGCTCTGCCTTCGACCGCTTCGCCGACGCCGGCACGGTGGAGGGGCTGCTCCGGGATCGCTGCGTTGCCTGCATCCACCACCTGCTGGGCTGCGTACGGGAGGAGCTCCAGAGTGCCCAGAGCCTGCTGGGGGGGCAGGGGGATGCTCCCAGCGATGCCAGGCTCAATGCTGTCCTCTTCATGGCCAGACTCTGCCAGTCCCTGAGCGAGCTGTGCCCTCACCTGAAGCACTGCATCCTGGGCCAGTCGGGCAGCACAGAGATGGCGCTGAAGGAGAGCCGCTCCACCAAGAAGCTGGGGAAGGGGAAAGGCCAGGAAGTGACCCCTGTGCAGGCCAAGTGGCAGGGGGTGAAGGCAGAGCTCCTGCAGCAGAGCCTGTTTGCTTACCAGATCTGGAGCTCGGCTGTCACCAAAGTAAGGAGCTGCTGCTCTCCTCACATCTGCTCCCTGTGGTCAGCACTGCTGCCACACTGCTCTGCCAGCCTGCAGGGACAGGAGGTGGTGGCAGCTTGGAGGTGGCATCCAGTGGGATGATCTCTAGAAGACTGACTTGGGGAGGAGCGGGGGGATGCAGGAGGTCGGTCTCTCCATCGGTCAGGAGCAGACTGTCCATCCTTTGGTCTTCCTGTTAGAGCTGTCTGTCTGACTGGAGGCTTTTCTGCTTGGCACTCTAGGGTCTGGTTCAGTGCTTCAGCCACACCTTGCTGCTCGACACGGCTGGCTCTGTCTTGGCCACAGCCACCAACTGGGATGAAATTGAAATTCAGGAGGAGACAGAGGCTGGGAACAGCGTGACGTCGAAGATCCGGCTGCCAGTGCAGGTACAAGAAGTGTCCTCTTGGTGAACACAGAGGAATGCTGTGCTGGGAGGAGAAAAGTGCTGGTTTCCAAACCCACTGCTTTGTCCAATGGTCCTGACCTGCTGTGGAGTTTGCCTGGTGTTATGAACACAGGGCAAACACTCCCCACTGCTCTTATTTGGTCTTTAAGATACTCACCTCCTAAGGACAGAGGTCAGGGAGAGGAAATTAGATAGTTGTTGCTGTATATTCCAATTAATAAGATTGGCCCAGGTCCTGTAAATTGAGCCAAAGAAGGACTTAGGCCTGGTTTATACCAGGTTTCATGGAAACTGGATGCACTGAAGGACAGGGCTGCAACAGTGGGACTGTGCCAAGCCCAAGGGAAGCAGGGCTTGCAGATTTCCTGAGGTGTGGTGGTGCAGGAATGACACTGGCTGTGACAAAGCAGGTGGCAATCATGAGGAGGGCCAGGGCAAGGGTTCTGTGTTTGCACAGTACAGGAGGGGCTGAGCAGGTTTGTAGTGAACCTTAGATGAATTTTGTTGATTCCGAGGAAAAAAGCAGCTAGATGAGAGCTCAGGATAGCTGGGATGCCCAGCAGAAGGGTAGGGGAGTACATAAAGAGCCCAAAAGAGGCAGAACAAGCAATTCTGTTGTGATTACACTCAGGTGAATATCTCTGGTAATATTTGAGGGATGTTATAATTAAATGTCTGAGATACTTGAGCCACACTATGGGGGCAGGTCGTTCTCAGCATCAGAAGTTTGTGGTTGCTGAGGAAGTAGGAAGCTCCCATCACAGGAACTGAGGGGATGTTGTGCTGCTGATAAAGCTAACACAGCTGACAGACCACAGGAAACAACACTGTGTTCTTCAACAGCCATCCTGGTACGTCCAGTGCCTCCTCTTCAGCCTGTGCCAGGAGGTGAACAGAGTGGGTGGTCACACTCTTCCCAAAGTCACCTTGCAGGAATTGCTGAGGACCTGCATGGCAGAGGTGCTCGCTGCCTATGAAAAGCTCATGGAAGAGAAGCAGGAGAAGGTAAGTGAGTAGGATCAGCCCTCACTCCAGTGTGGGATGGGAGGATCACTGGGATCATGGCAGTGCACATGCTGTCCCTCAGAACAGAAAGTGTCTGCCTGTCGGAGTTGGGACGGGTGAGTATGTTCTTCCCCTGCAAAGAGGGATCAGAAGCCAGACTGCACACTCAGAACAGTTGGCTGTTCCTTGGTCCTGGTGTTTTTAAACGTTTCCCCTGAAGCAGTCCTTGACAGCCCTCTCTTGGTGTCAGTGAAGAGCCCTGTTCCTGACTGTCATAAAGTCCCAGACTGGTTTGGGTTTGAAGGGACCTTCAAAGTCATTTAGTTCCAACACCCCTGCCATGGGCAGGGACACCTCCCACCAGACCAGGTTGCTCCAAGCCCCATCCAACCTGGCTTTGAACACTTCCAGGGATGGGGCTTCCACAGCTTCCCTGGGAAACCCGGGCCAGTGTCTCACCACCCTCACACTAAAGAATTTCTTCCCAATGTCTGCAGAAACCTGGCACGTTCCCCATGACCCAGAGCAGGGCTCTGCAGTCACTCTATGACCTGCGGTACCTGAGCATCATCCTGACGGCCAAGAGCGAGGAAGGAAAAACCAGCAGGATCAAGCATGACTCCGGGTGAGGTGCAGCTCTGGGGTTCAGTTGTGGGGCCCTAAAATGGCTTAAACCAAGAGCCTTGCCAGCTGTCAGGAGGATGCTTCCAGGAGCTGTGATCCCTGCAGGTCTCACAGGAGAAGGGCAGTGTAGATGCTGATCTCTGACATCTTCACCCACACTAAGCTCATCCTCAAAATGTAGGAAGGGTGGGATTCTGCAGTGGAGAGCTCAGAGACAGCAGGCTGGTCCCCACTGCACAGTGTGTCCATAGGCTAGGATACCTTGGATATAACAGTTAAGCTTCCACCCAAGAGTTAAAACCCTGTATATGCTCCAGTCTTGAGGACTGAGGCATGTCTCTCTTACCACAGGGAGAAGGTTCCTCTGCAGCAGCTGGTTGTGTAACAGCTGGAAACTTCAGGCAGCTGCTGTTCTGCTGAGTAATTCCCATCTTGCTCACTCACCTCTTAGGGGCAAGTCCCTCACTGCTCCAGAGGGACCAGTGAAACCACCTTTGTGGCATCAGCAACGCCTGACAGGGCTCTGCTCTCCTTGTAGGATGGAGAAGGTGACAGACTTCCTGGAGGGACACATTGATCCCTTTGACTTGGATGTTTTCACTCCACACTTGAACAGCAACCTTAATCGCCTGGTCCAGAGAACCTCTGTAAGTTGAAGGAAAAGGAAGGGATGGATCAGGAAGCAGGGCTGCAAAACACATTCTGAAGGGTGGCTGGGGTGGCTTTGTAAACGGCTCAGTGCCTCAAGGGAACTACTGGTACTTGCTCAGACGTGGGAAGAGCATTTAATGCCAACTGAAGAGGAGCTTGCTGAGCTCCACCGAGGGTGGAGTTGGTTTATCTAACAGGATTCACTGAAGCCTGCACAGCACTAATTGGGTTAAGCAGTGCTGAAACAGGCCTAGAACTCACTTTGTGTTCAAACCTAAAACCAAGCACAAGTGCAAACCTGCAGCTGCCCCCAAATAGCAACAGCTTCTTCGTGCCCTGCAGGTTCTCTTCGGCCTGCTGACTGGGACAGAGCACCAGTACGCAAGCAGGAGCGGCACGCTGAGCTCCCAGGAGCTCCACAACATCTTGCCCTTGGCATCCAGCCAGATCAGGTGAGGCACTCGGCCTCTTCCGTGCATTCTCCCGGCTCCTTGGGAAGTGGGTCTAGAGCTGCTGCTTCCTTGTGACCCCCCCAACATTTCCTTTCTCCCATCTCTTAAGGTTTGGACTTCTGCCGCTGAGTATGTCGAGCTCACGGAAGAGCAAGTCTGCCACCAGGAGCACAGAGAGAGCCCAGGTTGGTAAAACTTCTTGCCAGTGCTCCTTCTCCCACCAACACTAGAGCTTGCAGGGAAAGAAGAAAGCAGTGAAACAGTTAATACTTAACCTGGTTTTTATTTTCGGTCAAATATGAACCATGAAGGTAACACAACATGGGATGGTTTGGATTTCCCCCTGACCCTCAAAACCCTCACCTGACAGCCGCTGTGTTTCTGGGGCCCACTGCTCCCTGGTGAAACACAGGCAACAAGCACCATGAAAATGCAGTGAAGACTTAGAGAGAGGAGGCATTTTGAGATCAGTGCATAAAAGACAATTTAAAGATGGCTGTGAGAAAGGTGGAGGGACACCAGCTTATTATCTGCCCTCCTTTCCAGTGCGATCCTGACCTTTAACTCCCGACGAGGCCTGGCTGGGGTATTGGAGCCTGTGTGCACAGAGTGGCTTGCTGCTCTTGCAAAGGCTGTGTGTGTCCTGCTCTGGGTGTTAGCTGTAGACAACCCTTCTGCTGCTTCGTTTCCTCCAGTTTAAAGCATCTGCTTAAATGGAGCCCTCCATGCTGAGGTCTGAGAGAGCCAAGGGATCCCTCACTGCTACAGGGAGCTGTCATCAGGAATGTGTTTCCTTTGGCTGCTAACTTCCCAGTAATCCATCTGTGGGGATGCCATTTCAACTGGGACAGAGGAGTCTAGTTTTATCCAAGCAGAGAATGGTACTTGAGATGCTGATGCTTCCTCTGCAACTGTTCATTACTCAGAAGCATTAAGGACCAGACCTAGTGTAGGGGCTGTTTAAAAGCCCGAGGCTTCCCAGTGAGGGGATTCTGTGCCTCTCACACCTCAGCTGCAGCAGTGTGAGGTGTGCAGTGATGATTGGCTTGCTCCTCCCGCTGCCCTCGTGGTGGCACATGGATGTTCAGCACCAGTCATGCTTCCCAGCATCCCTGACAGGTCCTTGTTCCTTGTTTTCTGCTGAAACAGTTCAGGAAAGGTTCAATCCGTAGTTACTCCAGAACAGCTCTGCAATGGCAGCAGCTGTACTCCTACCACCCTGTCACTCCCCTGCTGTGACACCAACAGCCCCTTCCCTGCAGTTCAGAACGATTTTCCTTGGGGGGGAGGGGGTGGGTGTCATTGATTAACACCTGACCAGCTAGCTCCCTCTTGCCAACAGCAGCAAGGTGCTGTGCTGCTGCCACCTGCTTGTCACCAACCACCAGGAGTGACACCGCTCAGGTTGCGGTTCAAGCTCATGTTGCCTGGGCAGAGCTGTTCTGTTGTAGTCTCCACCTCCTTGCAGCTGCTGTAGGTGTGGGTATGGAGCCAGAGATGTGCTGTCAGAGTTCCTGACACTTCTGTTCTTCAAAACAAACAGGTTCCACCTCCTGCACTCACAAGAGCAGAGGAGGAGGCCTCACGCCCTGGCTCCTTGTTCAGGCAGCTGGTAACCGAGGAAGAAGACACGGCTGCCCCTTCTCTCTTCAAGCTGGGCTGGCTTTCTGGCATGGCCAAGTGATGCAATAAAAAGTAAAACATTTCCCTGTGTATTTGTCTCCACAGAGATGATTCTGCCCTGGGCAGGGATGGTGACACCTCTGCTGGTGCTGTCAGAAGGGATGGACTGTTCCATCCTTAGCCAGGTCATTGTGTACCACTTGAGCCAGGCAGGGGTCAGGACTGTCCTTGCCACTTGCCAAGAGAGGGTGGCCACTCTTTCACCTTCTATTCCTTATGAGTTCTTAACCTTGAAGTCAAATTAAAGAAAAAAACAACCACGAACCTACACACTGTAAGAGAAAACATTTCACAGCTAGAAACGGGTACTGGAGCAATATAAGACTCCACCTTCAAAAGCTCCTCCCCAAGTGGCTTTATATTTCTCCACAGGCCTCACAAATCTGCTCCCTACAGGCACCTGACATTCCAGCTACAACTGCCCAACCTTTCCAGCTTCTAGTTTCACTTTTTTTTTTTTTTCCAGTACTGCAGCAGTAAAGATCAAGCAAGAGAAGGCTTATTGCACACTGGGCTGGGTGGGAAGCTCACAGCCAGGGCAGCCCTCAGGGACTGCAGGGACAGCACCTCTGCTCACTGTCTCACTAACTCTAAATACATAAAAAAATTATGTTGCCAAATAGATATTTTTTTTTACTAGTTTATTGAAATTAAAAAAGACTTATAAAACTGAAGATGAATGTTTTGAGAGAAGTTGACATAAAGCAACAAATTGCTAACAAACAGATTAGGCAGTCAATTGGAATTGGACATTTTGCAATCCTATAACACAGATGTGGATTCCTCAGTCTCCTCTTGACACGTACTTTATAACCACCCCAAAAAAGAATCCTATAAAAATTGCTTCAAAGCCCCTTTTGCATTGCAATAGTGCAGCAAACCACAAGTAAACAACTCCCTGTTAACCTGTTGCCTCAAATATAGACTGAAAAGGCAACAGGCGTTTTGTGCAATTCCATTTTACTGAACTTTGAAGTTGAAATCTCCACACAGTGCTGTCCCTTCACAGAAGGCAGGGAACTGCTGGTCCATCATGTGGGAAGGCGTCCCCGGCTCTGTAGGCTGTGAAAATGTGCCTCCTTCAGGATCTGGTTGATGTGGAAGTAAGGGCCTTGGCTTAGTGCAGACTGCTCATGGAAGGACTGAGAGGAGACAGGGCTGGATCCTGCCATGCTGGGGTTCAGGCTGGTTTCTGCACCACATGCTCTGTCGGGGCTGTTGATGCTGCTGTTGCTGCTACAGCTGCTGCTGCTGCTGCCGCTATCGCTGCTGGAGGACTGAGACAGAGAGAAGGTTAACAGCAACATCACAGCTCTGTCCACCACCAGACACCTCAGCTGAGCAAACCACCTTTACAGTCAGCCCCTCCCTTCCAGATTTGCAGGCTCAGGTTCAGCCTGATGGACTAACATCAATCCACCAAGTGCTTCCTTGGCACCCGTAGCTCCCGTTACTGCCAGCACACGGGAAGGGATGAGCAGGCCAAGCCTTCCCTGCAGGTTCACTGACCTCCAGGACACTGCACTTCAACCTTTCACTTTTAGGCCCACCAGCTCTGCCCCCATGACCCACATTAACACTAGTGAAGTTTGCTGAATTAATCCGAGAATTGGAAAATAAAGAACATTCCTGCTGGAGGGCACGTGTCAGTAAAGGCAGGAGGAGCTTCTGGCTGCTGCTCTAGCAGGGTGAGAGGGAAGCACCATGCAAAGCTTCTCCTACAGGTCAGTCTTTCTAAAATGAGATCTGAAGCATCCAAAGCAACAGGCTGTTAAAAGCAACTCAATGCCCATTTTAAGTCTTTGAACACCTTGACACACCTACAACTACTCTTCTCCCAGTGAAGTCCTGGGACAGCCACGTTAACTGGGAGCTTTCCATGACAATTTCCTTGTCACCACAGGCACTGAAATCTTCCACATGCAGGAAAGAGAACTCCTGATTCAGCTCACAGAGAGGCCAGGGCTCATTTGCCAGCATTTAGGATAAACACATTTCATGGTAATGACTGGAAAAGCATTAGCCATAATTTTCAGGGTTTCAAAGACATAAACCTGTTTGGTTTACACCATTTTAAGGGCTGCTAATGACAAGTTCCATTAGTTACAGCTGAAATATTTCATTACTGTGTGATCTGCTGTGCAGGACAACACTGCAAATATTTAGGTGCTTAAGAATCAGACACTGGCTGCCTGGCCACCCTGTAAGAAGTAAATTCACAAACACAGCCACAGTGTTAAGTGACAGCAGCAAAAAAAAAAAACCAAACACCCAGAGTTTAAGTATTAAACTAAAACCACAAAAGTCAAAGCTCGCTGGCCAAAGCAGAGGAAGACAAATTTAAAGCAGCCCACAGATATTTTAACAGTCAGCACCACTTCCAGAAGGCCTCACATTGGAGTCAACCTGAAGAATGGGGCAAACTGGACTTGACACATCTGTTCCAAGCAGTGAGAAAAGGCGAGGAAGGCACTGCAGGAGTATCTCAGGTGGAACACATCTCAGTGCCCCCTGGAACTCCCCCCCCAGGCACTGATTACACAATTGATTCCAACAATTTAACCATTGAAAATTCCTTGTTTTGCTAAGCAGCAAAAAAAAATGCTTCAGTTCTGTTGTAGTAGAGCAAGCAAGACAGCAGCAGGGCAGCTGCACTGGGGTGAGGATCAGCCAGGGAGGAGGGAACACCAGGACACATGGGGAGACATTCCCGAGGGAAGCAGCAGAGGTGACTACCCGAGCAACCCACCCCCTCTGCCTAAGGCTGCCAGCGCTGGAGAGGGACAGAAGGACAGGGAGGAGCCAGGGCCTGGTGCTGGCTGAGCCCCCCTCACTTTGCACAGAAACACAGAGATTAAATGTTCAACAGGTCACAGCAGCCTTGGAGAGAAACCCACCGCACAGGACACTTTGTTTCCTTTTACTCTGTGCTCCTTACTGTGTTTCGTTACCGCCACTGTCTGAAAATCAAGGTAAAAAAATCGACATGAGAACCCCAGGGTGACCCACTGCTCAAGTTTCACATCCCAACAAACACTTCAGAGCTGTTAGTATTTATTATTTTATGCATGGCTAACTTTTTTAAAAACAAGACAAGTGTCCTGGGACGTGCTTCCTGCACCTAAGGCTGTTGCCAGGTCTGGCTGGTCAGACCCTCTTTATTTCCAGTTCTCTAATGCAAAAATTCACTAGTACATGAAGCCCCTTTATTGCCCAAATCACACCAAAGACCTACCATGTCCCCAGGCTGTGGTGCACATTCTGTTAGGCATTTGGACTACAATTAGACAAGAAAAGAATCCTTAAAGTCATCAAGTCAGCAGTGACAGGCATCCACACAATGAAACAAAGCTTTAAGTGAAAGGGCAAAGGAAAGTAGCCCAGTGAAATTTTAGGAGTGCTTTCAAGAATCAAAAAGGCATCTTCATGGTTTACCTGACTCATTAGCTCCTCTTAACATCACCCTGAGAAGGTTTAAGTAATTTCCAAATAAATGACCCATTAAATGTATTAATCTGCTGATCTGTGAAGTAGCATCTCACGACAGGAACTTGAGAATCAGCCATTCAGACCCTACTGCTGCTCTCAAAATCTTTCAAGATGAGTTTTAACAGAGCTGTAATCTGGTTTTGATGTAGAATTTAAGGCCAGCCCTTCCCAGTGCAGTGGTGTAGAGTGGCTTGCGAGGCAACACAAAACTTGGATTTGAGAGCAGAACTGCTGCTGTGCACCAGCAACCACTGCCAGTAACAAAGAGGCACTTCGGCGCTCTGGGGAATCCCTGTCATGGGTCAGAACAACAAAGATGAACCCCAAGAAATGGGGTTTTAAGGAAGGAAGTTCCTCAGGGAGGAAAAGAGCTCCTCAGAGCACTGCAGACTCCCTTCTCCTTCATGGAAAAGCAGAGCAATGGGCTTTTTTTTCCTGGTGATTCCCCAGGCTGCAGAGCACAACAGCAGGTTCTCCTGATCCACCAGGACTCTGCTCACCTTCACACACAGGACAGGAGGGGCTTCTCCTGAATGTGGAAGTGATTATCAGGGAAAACAACAAGGTAAGGGAGGGCAGGCTGGACAGGAAGGGAAATGCAGGGAGAAACGCTTTGCTAATGTTTAAGGTTGGGTCCAGTCCAGCCCTTTGGTCATGTGCCTGTTCACAGGCAGAACTGCAAACAGAAGGGGACTGTCACCCTCAGGGTGGCTGTCACCTAGAGCTCCTCCTGCTTTGTTCCAGGAGGAGCAGGAATTGCAGATTGTCACAGCAGTTTGCCAAGAAGCAGCGCTGGTAGAGATTGGAGAGAATCTCAGTTTCCCTCCTGTGAAAGTCAGAGCCAAGGATGCTGCCTGCCCTGGATGAAAGGCCAGTCCAGTGGGAGAAAAAAAATCAACATCTTTTTGCACCACATCATGAGACCAGGAGTGAGGGAAAACCTCAGAGAACAGCCCACGTTTGACCTGCCTCTGAGAAAGAAATAGATCTCCCTTCATCTGACACATATTGCTGTCAGCTGGGAAGAGAGAGACCAAAAAAAGAAAAATGGAAAGAGATGGTGGCAAAAGCCAAGCTCGGGTTTAGTAACAGCCTGATTTTCATACTAAGGTTCTGGTCTCAGCTAAACCACAGTGTAAGAGAAAACAGTCCACTTCCAACTGAAGGAAGGCAAAAGGAATCAGTGCTTTAGCTAATGTTTCACCAAAAGGTGTATGTGTGCCCTGAGATGAAAAAGCAATTCCCTCCTCGTGTCCTCTTTGAAGCTGCAAACTGCTCCCACCACACACACACACCCCTTCTCTCCTCCTTCAATCTCCTAAAGCTAGTGAGGATCTGCCACCTGCAGCAGCTGCCTTTGCAAAGTGTCAGGAAACTGAATAAAATGCTACAAATGGCCAAGGATTTCCAGGTGACAGCAATCGGAAGCACTTGTGCACTACAGGCATAAGAATGTCTCCATCTGACACAGGAAGCCCCTCAAGAAACATTCAAGTACTACTCATTTCATCTCCTGGCTTGGATTTCTGGGCACGCTCAAGTCAGAGACACAAGAAAAGCAGGGGGAAAAAAGCTCACTTCATTGGTAGAGGACATTGTGAATTTTGTTCCCTCGAGGAAGGGAACACTGAGTTTTGGAAAAAAAAGACACTCCTGCAGGTCAGTGTCAGCAGACAAGAGCTCCTCCCTGCCTGCAGGTCCAGGATTAATGTGTTAAAACCAGAGGTTCCCAAGGCAGGTGCATGCAGGAAGCAGAAGGCTCAGTGTTAGCCCCAGCGACTGGGCTGTGCTGGTTTCACTGGGGGGGCAGGCAGGCCATGCCCATGCTGTCCCCTTGCAGCCCCCCCAGACAGCCCTTAAGGACAGAGTTAAGGTCATCCACCCTCCTGGGGCCACAAGACTGTTCCCATTCCTGCATCTCAGAGACTTTGCCCAAACGCCACGTGTTTACACGACAAGCAAAGGTGCTTCTGCCACTCACCATGGAGGCTTTTCCTGATAGTCTTAATTTCATTACTCCTACTTCAATCCCTTGTTCCACACTAAATTCTTCCTCCTCCCGCCACAAAGCTCGTTTAGCCATTAACTACTCTGTGTTTAAGAGATGTTTAACCTGTTGGACAAGTGATTCAGTGTCAGATGGCAGGAAACTATTCATGGTTCTACCCGTTACACCCGAGAAGCAAAAAAATTACTTCAGGCCTGCAAGTCAGGGGTGGCAAAGGGCACTGCAGGAACCAGGAGCACCTCTCCCCACAGCAAATCCCTTCATGAGGAACATCTCACCTGTCAGCACCTTTTCCACCCAATATCACCGACTGTCCCACGTCAAGTAAAGTGTAAAGTCTCCCTCACAAAAGGCACAGTGGGATACAGAGCTTGGTATCCTTTTAAATGTAAGTAAACATCTGAAGCCTTTACTGTGTGATGAAAGATGTTGCTCAAAGTTACATGGCACAAAACATGCTCTGCAGTTCAGTACAACTGCAGCAGCTCATGACCACTCCCTACAGCCAATCTCCAGAGGGCTGTAAAGAAAACAACATGGATATTTTACCAGGGTCTGTAGTGATAGGATGAGGGGGAAAGGTTTTAAGCTGGAAGAGGGAAGATTTACGTGAGACATGAGGAAGAAATTCTTTGCTGTCAGGGTGGTGAGACACTGGCCCAGGCTGCCCAGAGAAGCTGTGGCTGCCCCATCCCTGGAAGTGTTCAAGGCCAGGTTGGATGGGGCTTGGAGCAACCTGGTCTGGTGGGAGGTGTCTCTGTCCATGCAGGGGGTTGGGACTGGATGAGCTGTAAGGTCCCTTCCAACCCAAACCATTCCATGATTCTATAAATATGAGCAGAAACTCCCTGGTTTGAGTTCAAGTGTTTGAGCCGTGAAGGAGCAGGTCTTCCTTAAGCCACCAAGCTCCTTGGGAGCATTTCTGAACCACCAGACAAGGACCCTGCACCAGGCAGGAGCTGGAATGCTCTGTGACTTCCTACCACAAATAATCACTTTAATCTAAGTAAGGGCAAAGCTGGCAGAGCAGATGGCCAGGCAAGGTGACCACAGACACTTGTGACCCACCCTTGTCAACTCCTCAGTTCTGGGTGTGCCACACACCTCATCTCAAAGCCAAAAGGAGCAGCAGAAGCTCCTCCTGTGTCTTCACCCGGTGAGTGTGTGTTTGAAATGAATTATCAGAAACATTGAGGCTGAAGATAAGCAGGTTGACTGGCACACATGCTGATTTCCAAGCCCTGGTTTACAGATCCCAATCTCCAGCACACGGAGCAGTCAGGCCTCGTGACAAGCAATACAAAAAAAGAAGTGTTTTCATTAACTACCCCCCACGAATAACATTCCACAGAATATTCCAGCCTTTATTTAAACTCAGCATCAAAGGAAAAGGAACTTGCCCAAGAAGGCTCTCACCTCAGTATCCCAAGAGTCCTGCAGGACAGTACTCCTGGTGGTACGTTTAGTCTGGGGAACATGCCCATCCTCCTCATTCCCATTCCGCCTCCTCTTCCTGGATAAAGGTCAGGGAGAAAGGAGAAAAAAAATATATATTATCAGCTTCCTGACAGACCTTCTGGTTTGTTCTCTAAAGGCAACTCTGCAAAACAAGCAGGGAAACTTGGTAAGTTAATGAATGTATCTAAACCTCTGGTGTGGACTTTCACAGTCTCTTTTGAGCTGTTCTCTACAGAACAGAGAGAAAATGATGATTTTGCTCCCAAAAATGGCCAGGCTGATGTTTCTGTATCAGTTCAAGGGACCTGGGCTCACACCTGCCACTAAAACCAGCACTGGGCATCCTTCTAAATAAACTCCTTTGACAATTCTCAGCCTTGCAACTGCTCTCAGTGCTCAGGAAGGTCTCAAAATAAGCCTGGGATTTTGAATGGCATCTGGCAGGCTGAGAAAAGCTCCCAGGAAGAGAAGCAGTGACCACACTGCCAATAAATACCCAGTTGCACCCCTCCTGCTCACACGGGTCCACAGCCAGCACCAAATCCCATTCCTGAGCCACGTTATTTCCCACAGGGAAATGAAGTGTTGTCAGAAACGCCCCCAGGGAAGCCCTGTTCCCAGTGTATGTGCCACCCTCTTGTGATACCAACACTGCTTCACGGCAGCTGATCAACAACAGCAACAGAGAACTCCTGCAAGCCAACATATCTCTCAGTGTCCTCAGAATTTTAACACAAATATTAAATTATTTTTCCCCGCTGTACAAACGCCACAGGTCAAGCAGGACCTCGGCACTATCCAAAAATACAGCCACTATTTCGGTGGCTAAAAATTAACACATACTCAAATGAGTGAAAACAGACTCAACTGTAGTATTTATAACTGAACCTTCTCTTACAGACAAGCTCCTGCAGCAGGCTCAGCTACCAGCACTGGGTCCACACCCACAGAACAGAAGCTGCCTCGCAGTTCTCCCATCCCTGGGATGCCCCCAGCACCACAGCCCAGGGGTTTCTCCCTCCCCTAGGACCACCCTGCTCACAAGAGACATTCCGCCCCCTCACTCCACATTCCTCCCTTCCCTGACGCCCGCAGCCCACAACAAACACCACCTCCATCCCCCACGGCCCGCCCCTCCCGCTTCTCGGTCCCTGATTCTCCCTCCCCCCGTGTCCTCGGCGCAGACAGGACCTACCTCCTCCCCTTGCCCACCAAGCCGAGAAATCCTCCTCTGGCTTCCCGCAGTCCCCCCCCCCATATCCTCTGCATTCTACGCCTGTTTGATCTCCCGAACGCAGCCCCCCGCCCCGCTGCACCTTTAGCGCCCACGGCCGCCACACTCCCGGCCCAATTTAACCCCTTCCAGGGACCAGGGCGCCGCTCCTCCCCTTTCCCCCACCCCTTACTCTCCTGCTCAAGCCAACCCCTCCGGGGCAGTGTAAGCCACCCACTACGCTCACCCCTTTCTCCCTCCCGCCTCCTCCGGTCGCCACACACGCCGAAACCTCCCCCTCCGGTGCCCGAGGGGCCCGAGCCTCCTCCCCAGACACCGCCTCCCCTCAGGCCGCGCTCCCCTCCCCCACCCCGCCTGCGTCCCTCACCTCTGTCTCGCTCCCCGCTCGCTCGGCAGGGGCTGCCGGCAGCTCATGGCGCGCTGGGATGAGCTCTCTGAGGCGGGACGGGACGGAGCAAGGCGAGGGGCTACGATGCGGCCTGGCCCGGCCCGCCCCACCGCCCACCGCCGAGGATCGACGTCCCCCGCTCGGCTCCAAGCGCCGCTTCCGGCGCCTCCGCCTCCTGCGCATGCGCAGCGACGAATCCGGGTCGGCCACGCCCCTGGCCTGTCACAGAGTGCGCCGCGGCGCGCAGGGTGCGCATGCGCAGTGCGCGGGGCCCAGGCCCCGGTGGGAGCAGTGCGGGGTGACCATGGCGGCGGCGCCGGCGGGGCAGGAGCTCTGCCCGCACTGCCACAAGCCCTTCAAGCGGCTCCGTACACACCTCCCGCACTGCAAGGCCGCGCCTAGCCCAGCCCCAAACCCACGATCTGGCCCAGCCACCGGGCCCCCCGCGCCAGGGAGCGGCTCTGGGTCGGATAGAGCCGGCCCCGCCGCCGGGCCGGGGGCAGGCAGCAAGCCGCGGGTGGGAGCGGCCGCTAAGAGCAGCAAACAGCCGCCCAAACCCGCCGTGGGGCAGGGGCTGCCCCAGGAGGCAGCGGTGGGACGCGGGGAGGTGGCTGCGGCGGCCCGGAAGGGGAAGAAGGCCGAGGCCGAGCAGGGTGGAGGGTCCGGCCTCGGGCTTCGCCGCCAGCCCGACGGACGCCAGGCAGAGCAGAAAGTGGAGCCTTCGGTACAGGACGTAGCCAAGGCCCTCGATTTGCTCCCCGAGGAGGTCAGAGGTATCCCCGAAAAACTGAGTAACGGAGTGGAAATAGTAATAGAGAAGCACCGCGCCAGAGTGGTCAGGGAGAAGAAGAGCGGCTCCCCGAGCAGCGGAACCTCCGCAGCAACCGGAGCCACAGGCAGCACCTCGGGGGAAGGGCCGGGCAGCGCCACCGAGGGGGCGGCCACAACCCAGCCCGAGCCGCGGGAGGGAACAATCGCCCCAGAAACCACAAACGCAGGCACGCGTGGCCTTGGAGCCGCGGAGAACGCATCTGCGGGGTCAAAGACAGAAAAAGGCAGCATAAAGGCAACAAAAATACCCCCACATGAAGCTCCTGCTGAGGCTGCCGGCAGGGACAGCCCCAGGGGCCTCGCTCAGCAGGAAGGAGCAGACACAGCCCCGAGAGAGGAGCAGCAGATATACCTGGAAGTCGGTGTGGAATATAAAGCTTCTCTCTCTGCTTTGCATACCAAGAATCTCCATCTGTCAGTGTCAGAGGGTTTGAGAGGTGACCACGGAGGGACAGCCAAAAATTACCTAACCAGCACAGAGAAGCTTCAGGAGAGGGAACAGCAGATGGCTGTTGGCTCCCAGCCCATCCTGAAGGGGAGGAGGGACACTGAGCTGGCACTGCACCAGCTCCTGCTCCACACCTCCAAGATCCAGCCCATCTGTCCATCCCAGGCCTCTGACAGGAGCACACCAGCAGGTGCCACCAGCTTGGAGTGGTTTCCAGACTTATATCCTAATTATCACAGGCTGAGTATTTTTCCAGGGAAGCCTTTCCAAGAAGAGACTGGGATCACCATGAAGACACCACAGGGCAATTTCTCAGAGGGACAACAAGGTAACACAAGATAGAAAAGTTTATGCTGCTGGGATTTACTGTCAGGCTAAAGTGTCCATTGTGACTGAGAGAGGAGGGGCAGAGAGTGCTGAGCTGCTTGGCTTGTCCAGAAAGGGATCCAAGAAGAATCCAAAGAGGTTAACTGCCCAACCCTCCAGGCAACAAACCCAATGGTTTACATTTTTATGTAGGTTTGAGTCAGGCTCTGACATGTTTGGTGGAACCAGCTCAGTGTTGGGGAGACTATTCTCTTTCCCAGCAGCTGGTCCTGAGCCCGTGACTCGCAGCCCTGTCAGACTCCAGCTCCATCCTCCCCTCCAGCCCAGGGAATGTGAGCACCAGGCTGCCCTCCCTGTCCCACCTCTGACTGCTCCATCTTCTCCTGGCACAGGTCCCCTCTGGCAGCGGCGCCTGCTGGACGTGCAGCTGGCAGAGCTGCCTGCCTGGCTGGGCACCCGGGACTTGTCTCCCCAGGGGCTGCTTGGAGGAGTGCAGAAAGGTGAGGCTCAATTCCTGGCTCTCAGGGCAGAACTGTCCCCACTTCCCTGATTTACCTCCTGCAGCCTGGTCCAGGTGGCCAGTCTGGATCTTGATAAAGTAGTAAATAAATAAACCCAACCACGTGGCTTTGGAAGGTGACCTGGAAAGCAGGTGACTCCACAAGAGCTGTGTGTTGATTTGACCCTTCCATTTCTGTCCTAACAGCCTGGAACAGCTATTACAACAAATACATCAACGTGAAGAGGGGTGGACCAGCAGGGCTCTCCATGCTGCTGGCAGGATACTGCCTCCTCAGCTACAGCTGGAACTATCAGCACATCAGTAAGATTTCCTTCTTGGTGTCCTTTTTATTTCAGGAATTCTCCCTTTTGCAGCAGTCTGTCCTTCACAGTGACTCAAGCTCTGAAATAATTTAAATACTTCACAGTTAAGACTAATACCAGAGCTCAGAGAACAGGATTCTGACCTGGCTGAGGAATTTAGCTCATAAAAGTGCTGATAACAGCTGCTGATTCACAGCTTCTCCCTGGGGAGCACCAGGAACCATCAGCACTTTCCAGCCTTGCACAGGGAGGGAATGTCCCAACACTGAGCACCCGTTCCCTGGATTTACTCACAAACTGCCAAGGGATTTACTGGTGTTTGTGTGGATTCCCCAGCAGGGCTTGCTCTCCTTAGCAGAGCAGGCTGCAGGCAGGTCCCTGCTCATCCCTGCTGGGCAGAGCACTCTGGTGCAGTCCCTGAGCTCAGCTCTGTACTAACACTCTTTTTTTTTCCTCCCTGCTTTTCTAGAGCAGCATCGCTGGCATAAATACCACTGAGGAAGCTGGAACAGTCATGGATATTTGACTGGGAGTCAGCAGAAGTGCTCAGAACCAGCATCCCAACAGGGCTTCAGATCAGCAGAGGCCCATTTACAGGCAGATGGGTTCTTTAGTTGAGGGGAATGCTTTTAATCACCCTCCTGGAGACAGAGCAGTGACAGGGACAGCCTGCAGCCACTGCTCTGTGTCTCAGGCAGCCTTTGGTACTGAAAGAAGCCTTAGAGCTGCTATGTGCAGTAGAGCTGGAGTCCTCAGAAGCCCAAATCTCCCACTTTGGGACACCAGACACAGGACAACCCCTTAACCAGGCTGCTAAATAATTGACATGGATGTTGTGAGGGGCTGGAGCAGGGTGGGATTAGGCCAGAACAGTTCCCTCTACGTGCCAAACTCAGGCCATCTTTTACTTACCCCTCTCCACAAGATGGGATTTGCTCTGGACTGGCAGGAGAAGGGTGGTCCCTGCCTCAAAGGACCCCCAGCCCTTACTCGGTGCTGGTGGTTCTGTGCAGGCTCTGAAGGAAGGACCTTTGCAAAGGTGTTAAAGCAGCAGCACCCAGACCTCAGTGCCCTATTTCTGGAGGAAGAAAATCCATTGGATTAAGCTGTTGTGCCCAAAGGGCAAACTGATGTCTGCAGCAGACAAACAAGGACAGTTAGGAGAGCTGCTGGTTGCAGCCTGTCATCACTAAACATGTCTGGAAAAGGGTTGGTCATGTTGCAGGCATGAATGGGGGGGGGGGAAACCACAAGGAAATAAACCCACCCTGAACTCTGTCCAAAGAGCAATGCAGGAGTTCTGTGCCAGAGGTTGTTTCACCAAAAGCTCCCTCTCACCAGCAATAAAAACCTTTGAGAGTTTTCCCTTCCTGCTTGGTACTGTGTGTTCCCAAACGTGGTGCTCCTTGCCCCCCTTCCCAGGGGATTAGCACACCCCCACCTGCCCAGGACCCCTCCAAACCTGTGGCTGCTCTGTGACTGTTCCTGCTCTGCCAGGGGGAACAGGCAGCTCTGGAAAGTCCAATTTCAGCTGCATTAGGGAAGCAGTGGTTTCTCTGCTGCTTGTGCTGAGCAAAACTAACTGGCTTTTCTAGCCCAGCAGCTGCCCCAGGAGCTGCCGTGCTGGCTCCATCCTGGTTCACAGCATCGTCCTTCCAGGGTCCCTGCAGAAGCACCCGAGTCACTTCCCCAGCAGGATTCCAGCCGAGTGTTCCCACATTCCCTGGCACAGTGACCTCTCTTGGCTGTTCTGGGGGACAGGGGGAGGCAGGGTCCAGTTTTGTGCTGGATCCACGCCCTGCCAGGCCACTAAAAGTGTTCATCCTCGCAGCAGCATTCCCAGCTCCTGGGCAAAGGGAGCAGCCGGGCCTGGTCCCAGCACATCTCTCACCTGCAGGCAGCACCCTGGGACCTCCCACCGCAAAAAATCCTGCCACCCAGCGGGACAGCACGGCCTGGCTGCTCTCCGGGGCTATTCCACTGCTCAACAAGTGTTCGTTACCACAGAAGCCCCTTCTCCCCACCAGGTTATTTCAGCCCAAATCCAGCCTCATGCACCAGCCGCCTGGGGGAGCAGCCTCCAGGGCCAAGAAGCACAGCCCAGGGAGCAGACTGACATCTCAAGCCAAGGAAGCTGTTTCAAGAGCTCTGTGGGAATCCCCATGCCACACACCACCCCTCACCACAGCACTTTACCCTCACTCTGAGGTGGCACCATTACCCCCAGTCCCAAAAACGCTCACCTTGAAGCAGGTGCATCATTCAAGCAAGCTCTGGGTGCCCAGGGTTCAGCTGTTGGTGGCACATGGTGGCTCCATGGGTGGCACATCCTTGTATCCACTCTCCTCACCAGCAGCCAGACCCAGCTGTATCAGCCCCCAAAGCCAGCCAGCTCCCTGGGGGAACATGGGGCAGGAGGGTTAGGTGGCAGCTGCTGGCCCACAAGAGCTGTGGGGCAGGGGCAGCTGGTGCATCACCCCAACAGGCAGAGAGGCACAGAGCAAAAGGGCTTCAGCTCAAGAATGACATAGGACCTTCCCTTGGGTGGATGCACGCTGCTGGTCATCCACCCAGCCTTGAGGCTGGAAAGGGACACACAGGACAGGCAGTTACGCCCTGGTGGTACCCCCAGACCCCCCACTGTGGCTCCCACAGCTTCTCAGGGCTGTCCCAGAGCTCAGGCAACTGGTACAGGGATCCCCGTGAGGACCAGGGTTGTCCCCTGCCCACCAAACCCTGCAGTCACCAGCTCAGGCTGGACACGGGGAGAGACCAGAGGGGTTCAGTTAATTCAAGTAAGGACCCCTAACACTTTATTCTTGACCCAGAGGTGGCCACAATCACCTCAGCATGCACTGGCTCAAGCCAAACAGTGGAAATCACTTAAGTGTGGGAGGAACAGAGGTACCTCCAGGAACACCCACACTTGAACCTTGGAACAGTGGCCCTGGGCAGGTGCCAGTGGCGTTTCTTCCCACAGACAGGAGGTGGCATCAGGCACTTGCTCGAGGCCAGAGGGACAAGGGTGCCTGCACCCAGGAACCCCCTGCCCCAGAAACTCCCCAGGCTCCTTGGCTTGGGACACACCAGCAGGAGCTTTCTGAGCTGTGGAGGAGATTTGCAGCACCCACTGGGAGCAGGGGGCTAGGTCCCCCAGGCTTTGGTTGCCCTGGAGGTGTTCAAACCCTCTCTGGTGCAAAAGGAGGAGGAGAAGAGCTCAGCCAAAGGGCTGGGGGGATGATGGGGTCTGAGCAGTGTTAGCATTTTGGGCCAAAACCTGCCAATTCACCAGCCACAGGGCCTTGAAGAAACCTGCCATGGACACAGGCTGGTCATAGACCAAAAAGGGGCCCCATCCGGGCTCCCTGGTGTCCCCAGGGTCCTGCAAAGTGGTGTCAGTCCCATCCTCATCCCTTTCCACATTCACCCTTGGAGCCCAGCCCACAGTAGAAAAACTCACACCCCTGCACCCCTGTCACTCTCCAAAGATACCACAAGACCCTGTCCCCAACTTACTGTCCATACCCAGGAAGAGCAGGGGCTGAGCTCCTCACTGCTGCTCCACACCAACCTCCAAGTCAAACCTGATCTTTCCACTCCAGCCACCAGCTCCTGCATTGCCCCAGCTCCAGCGAGAGGCACTTCCAGCCCAGCACAGGCAGGGGACAGGGCTGGAAAAGGGCTGCCCGAGGAGAAAACAGGTCTCCTGAGGAAGCATAACACTCTGCAGGCAGTGAGAGCCAACTTAGGCCCCAGCAGCACTCAGAAACCCTCTTGTTCCTCCCTGAACCAGAGCAAAACCAGCCCCAGCAGTAGCCCGGAGCCCTCCATTTAAAGAGGGAAGCTGCTCCCACCTGATCTCCATTTGCAGCCCTATTGCCTGGTGCTGCAGCCCAGCTGCATGGAGCTCAGCCCCGCGTCCCCACTACAGCCCCTTTAGCACCCACACCTGCTTCTCCAGCCCCAGCTCTGGGGCAGAGCCCCCCTCTACCCAGCAGCAGGGGGGGTCTACAGGGGCTGGCATGAGCTGGGTTAAACCCTCCCACCAGGGCTGCTGCTCAGAAGTGATCAGAGCCAAGGGATGGACCCCGCCTGTGTTTTGTTGCCCAGCAAGTGCACGACCATGGTGCTGGGCATGACCACGGTGCCACGCTGCTGGCTGCCAGTGGGCCACCCAGCAAGGACCAGGCAGCCCCTGGGTTTAACCTCCCGCTCCGTCCCTCCTCCCTCACGCGGCTCCCGCAGCCGCGCACATCCCTGGCTCGCACCCGGAGCGACGTGGCCTGACACAGCGGGGATGGAGACCTGCTCCCATTCTGTCACTAGCTATAAATGCACTGGCCCTGCGCTGCCCGCCCTGCCGGAGCGCTGCCTGAGGGTGCTGTGCACCCACCCAGCACCGAGCTGCCGTGCTGGCAGCAGCCCGTGCACACGTGGGGTCCCTCACCGAGGTGCTCAGCCCGTGCTGTGCAGATGGAGGGTTCTGGGGAGACCGTGGGTGCAGCCCGGCTGACCTGCCCTCCCCTGCAGCAGGCGCCGGCCAGACATTCCTGGCATGGCAGCGGTGCTGGTGTTACTCCCTGCTAGCCCAGGACTGGCTGAGCTGGCCCCACACTTGCCCGCTGGCACCATCCTGTCCCGTCCGGCGGGGCCGTGTCCCGGGCGCTTTCTGCCCCGTCGGCTCGCGGCAGCGCGGCGCTGCCGAGCGGGAGCCTGAGCTGACAGGCGTCACAACCAGCGCGATGGCTCCGTGACGGTCGCAGGCGGCTGGTGCTGAGCTGCCCCGGGGCCTCTCCCCTCCCCACGGCACTGGTGAGGCCCCAAGGAACAAGGAGACTCTGGGACAGGGTGCCAACCCCAGTGACCTGCCCTGCCCTGCTGCTTTGCATCTGAGCGTCCATAAGAGACAAGCTGGGTCAGGTCCCCCCTCAGCAGCCTGGTGACCTCCCAGGATGCAGGGACCAGGACCACAGGCTCAGGGGAGGGGTGCTCAGAGCAGGACAGTGGCCCTGGGACCCTGGCAGAGGGGGGCTGTGCAGTGATGCCCAGGGCAGAGGCAGACCGGTGAGCTCAGAGCCATCAGCTGCAGCTGCTGTTGTTCTCCCTGTCCCAGACAATGGCCCAATGTCCCACTCCGTGGGGCCTTGTGTTGGCCCTGGCACACACACAGGACCCCATTGTGTCCCCACTGTGGCACAGTGCTCACCCACTCCCATCATCTACACCAGGGGAGATTCCTCCCAAAGAACAGGGGCATCTCCTAGGACCAGGAGATGTTGGAAAGGCCAAATCCTTTCATCCACACCCAGCACCAGTGAGGAGAGCCTGGCTGGTGCTCCCAGGCTCTCCACTCACTCAGGGAAGGGCTCTAGGGCTGCTCCTGGTCCTTCACCCCATCACAGCCTGGCTCCAGCAGCAGGGTCAGGGAGGAAAGAGACCCTCCATGCTGGCAGATCCCTGCTGGTACCAGGGACTGAGCTGTGGGAAGCTGACAATGGGATGGGAGCAACCGACCTTGCTCATTGCGCCAGATGCAGCCCCTCTGTCCACCCTCACTGGAGTCTCCAGGGGCCACAGCAGCCCCACGAGGCAACCCCAGCCTGTGGGAGCAGGGACAGTCAGTCCTGCCCCACCATCCTCTTCCCTTCCTCCCTGGCTGGCAGGGAGCGTGGGGACTGTAGGGAGGAGAGTGGTGTCTTGGCAGATCCGGCCCTTGGCAGGAGCTGGCCTGGCTGGAGGGTCTCAGCCTGGAGCCAGATCCGGCCAGCAGGAGCTCTCCTGCTTCCTCCCGCTGCAGGCAGCCCCACACCACGGCCACTGCGGGTGCTGAAACACCGGGCAGGGAACCAGCCCCCGGGCAGGACTCCAGCCAGGCTCCGGCAGGACAGGGACAGCACAGAGAAAGCTGGTCCCCACCTGTGCAAACGCCCACGTCCCCACACATCCCTTCCCCCAGGAATGAGGCCACTGCTGTCACTACTGTTTCCTTTTATTCTTTGCATTTGTACATACATGGTATAAAACCCTCTTCTTCCACCCACCTGCACCAGGCCAGCGTCAGCATGGCCCTGCCAGACCGGCCCTGCCACAGGGCCACCCGGGGACACCGGGGCTCACCCTGGCTCATGGGGGGTCCCAGGCGTCCCTCCCACAGGGGACAAAGCCACACTGCCATCAGCATCCCCGGGAGCACCCCAGAGATGCCCAGGCTGTTTGGAGTGTTGGGCATCTGGGTTGGATCCATCCATCCAAGGGATGGGGAGTGACCCCCTGCCATGGCACGGGCTGGAGGCTCTCAGTCTGCAGAAGGTCCCCAAGAAAGCTGGGGAGCTGGAGCTGCCTACAGTCCTGGGGGCCCCATCTGAGCTCCAGAGCCAAGTCCTTCCTCATGGGAAATCTTCCCTTCGTTAAAATCAAAAGCAAGAGTAAAGAAAGTTAAGTACAAATCAGAGAGCAGTAAAAACCATACGGCAGGAAAAAAAAAATATATATTACTAAAGGGGCTAAAACTTCAAAGCCTCGTCTCGTTTGATCCTATATTGCTTTACACGGGCAGAGGGGAAAAGAGCTAATATCCAAAGTCCAACAGAAAGAACCAAAATCAAGTCTGCTTTCCCCTCCTGGGATGTGCTGGAGCTCTCCGGGTGCTGAGAGGCTTCAGGGCTGTCCCCACCCCGGGAGCAGAGCACTGTCCTGCCATGGCACATCCACTGTTGGATAGGGAGAGGGAACGAGCGAGGAGTTGAGTCTTCCCTGGTGCCACCCGTTGCAGCACCAGGATATTCGGCCCAGTGTCCAAGCAACTGCAAATGAGAACCAGACTCCTTGGCTCGGCCACTGCCTTTTATACTCTGATCTCATCGTCATCCTCGTCAGCGAACGAGAACTCTTTGTCGGGACGTTTCAGGGGGACCCCCCGCTGGCTCGGTGGCCCCGGGACGGAGCTGGAGCTGGATGCCAAACTGCTGTCCCTGGAGCAGCGGCCACTGGTGCCACGGGATGGGCTCTGGCTCTGCAGGGCTGCTGTGGCCACCGGGGAGCCAGGCAGAGTGGCATCTGCCTCCTCGTGGCTCTCCTCCTCCTCAGGGTCTTCATCTTGCTCCCACTGCTCCTTATCCATGATGCTTAGGACATCCCCGAGCATGGAGGGCCCCAGATCGATGTGGAAGGACATGATGGACTCGGCGTGCTTCATGCCCGTCCCGCTCTTGGCCACCACGACGGGCAGCTCCGTGATGTCCCCGAAGTCGCGCTCATCCAAGCCGGGGCTCAGTGACCCAGCGGCCGCCCCATTCGGGTGCTGCTGCTCTTCAGGGCTCACCTCCTCAGGCAGCTTCTTAACAGGGCTGGAGGAGAGGCTCTTGGGCAGCTGCCCTGTGCTCCTGTCCACCTCCTTCTCATTGAGCTGGGGCAGGGACACGGCATTCTTCACAAAGAGAGCCGAGTCCCGCAGCGACCCCAGCATGTCCCGCCGGTCACCTCGTGTCACCGACTGCGAGCGCTTGCTGCTGCGGAAGCGGCGGGAGAGCAGGCTGGGTTTGGAGGTGCCCAGCTCCTCGCCCACCTCCGGCCCCGGCTCCCCTGCCTTGCTGGTGAGGAAGGAGGTGTCCCCGAAGGCGTCCCCCGCCCGCCCCACGTGCATGGTGTGGCGGAAGTCCCCCAGCGGCGCGCTGATCATCTCGGCCGTCAGGTCGGCCCGCGAGCGCCGCTTGGAGTGGGCAGAGTTGGAGACAAGTTGCTTGAGGATGGGCATGGCCACGGTGAGGTCGGGGCTGACACTGCACTGCACCGGGGGGGCGAAGACAGAGCCGTGTGTCCCAACTGGTGCTCGCACCTGCTGCTCCCACCAGCGTCACTGACAGGTCACTCCTAAGGGACAGGAGAGAAGGACACAATCAGGCTTTGAGGACACGGATGGGCACAGCCCTGCCAACACCAGCCCTCACCATGCCAGGCTGCAAAATCTGACCCCATGCTGCTCCGTTCCCCTGGGAATAGCTTCCTTGCAGGACATGACTGCATGGGTGACAGGTCTCCAGACATCCCTGAGCTCCACACACCCTGCAGATGAGCGGGTCCCAGACCCCATCCATGGAGGAAACATGCAGGAAAGACTGCAGGAGAAATGCCTGGGCACGGGGGTGTTGCAGGACGGTCCCCAGTGCTCTGCCCCATGCGACCGGGGACAAAGAGGGATGTGGAGCACCTACCATCCCCTCTGAGTGCAGCCCCAACCTGCTGGAGCAGGGCACGGCAGCACTCAAGCCTCTGGGAGCTGCACGCCGAGAAGATGCCTGGGATTTTTTTTTTAATTGGAAGAAAGGAGGGAGGAGCAGACGCCAAAAGGAATTGGAAACAGACGGCAGGAAGTGTGTGAGGAGCGCACAGAGCCCCCGGGAGGCACCGCCAGCCAAGGAGCAGGATGGAGGGAGCTGGGATGGGGGACTGGGATGGGCAGGCACCCCTCGGGAATCCCCCTGTGCCCAGGTTGGCAGGATGGGGACATGGGGACATGCCTTCAAGCACCCCAAAGCCCTCCACACTGCTCCTCGCTGAGCCCATGTGTGGCCATGCCCAACCCCCCCAACCACCTCACTGTCACTGCTGTGACTCAGGGGTGGCAGAGATGACGAGGACACTGGCTGATCAGGATGCAGAGAGGCATATTCCTCCTTCCCATGGTCACCTCAGTGCCACCAGCCACCCCATCCAGCCCAGCACCTGTGGCCCTGCAGAAGGGGACAAGGACAGTGACCATGTCACCGCATCCCGCACTTCCCCTGGCGCCAGGCAGCCCCAGGTGGTCCCGGGAGAGGCTGCCGGGGCGGAAGGGTTCGTGGCCGCCCACTTCCTCCCTCCGGGCACTGCTGGCAACACTGCAGCCCCGTGACGTGCACGGGAAGGGACCAACGTCTGTCCCTGAGCAAGCCTCGGAGCAGAGGCTGCATCATCCCCATTGCCCACCCAGCCCCAGGGTGCAGCTGAGGAGCTCTCTGGGAAGGGCTGGAGCGAGCCCCAGCCCCGCAGCCCGTGGGCAGCAATGGCAGCGCAGTCCCTGCACAACCTGGCCCTGTACCAGCTCAGCTGGACACCGAGCGGGCACAGCATCTGCCCCACAGTTCCCAGCACAGCTAGGGGAGGGCTCCCACCCCCCAACCCACCAAAAACCTGCCCGTCTGTCCCTCACCAGGGCCTCAGACAGGCTGTGGCCTGGCCAGTCCCAAGCAGGCAGGACGGACTCTGACCCCATCCAGGTGCAAAGTCCCGGTGCCCGGCACTCCCAGCACAGCTCCTGCATGGAGCTCCCCTGCCAGGCTCTCACTCCAGCCCAGCACAGCCTCTGTGTGTGTGTGTGTCCCTGTGCGTGGCACAGACACTCTCCCCTTGCCGTGGCTCCTTCCAGTCCGGCATTCCTCCAGCCTTCGGTTTTACATAAAACAAACACTCCCGGCAAGCTCCCCAGCTGGGCCAGGCAACCATGCTGCTGATTTAGGCCATCTGGGGACTGTCCCTCCCTTGTATTTAGATTTCAGGGCCAAGTTCAGCATTTGTGAGATACTTCACAAGCCTCGGCCAAGGGGCCACCGGGAGGTTGGAGCATTACCGGCGTGATGAAGCAGCTGCCCTGGCCAGCAGCTCTCCATCACCATCACAGCCTCCAAACGAGCCACCACGTCCCCCCCCTCGATGCTGCTGCCCACAAAGCCTTTTCATAGTGGCCAAAGTCCCCCCCATCTCTCAACACTTCTCTCCCAGCTCATCCCAAGAGGTGATGGCAGCACGGTGGGGATGCTCCTGCCTGCCCAGCCTGGCTGCTGGCCCTATTCTGCCCAGAGGGAGCAGGACACAGAGCCCTTTTCTCCTCCCCTTGCTCAGAGAGAGGAGAGCAGATCCTGTGACATTCCCACTGTCGGCGCTTTCAGAAAGGAAACCAGGCCAGGGCGGCTTCACTGCCGCCTCTCCAGCTACCTACCAGGGAAAGCTGCTCTGTAACTGGAGAGACTTTGCAGGCAGGCTGGCAGGCAGTACTACTCGTCCTGGGGCAGCGAGCCCAGAGCATGGCCAAGTCCCAGCAGGGCTTTGGGGAAAGGGGAGGGGACAGAACCTGCAAGCAGGAATAGAGGACAAGAGGAATAAAGTGAACTGACAGACCACCTGCTGCTTCCCACCTGCTCTGTCAGCCCTTTGGGACCACAAGCTCGAAGGAGCAGGAGCCTCAGGTCCCCAGAGATTATCATTTCCCCTGCAAATGGGTGGCTGTTTGCAGGACAGCAGGGTCCTGCAGCCAGCAGGGAGAGTGGGACAGCTCTGGCCAGGTGCAGGGCAGGCAGTGGGGACCGTGTGCCCTGATGGTGCAGGCTCCACAAGCCTTCCCCATCTCATCCTGCTCAGCACCAGTGACTGAAAGAAAGAGCTCAGTGCATGGGTGCACATGGGGGAAACAGTGAGTCCAGCCGAGCTCCCACACGTCCTGCCTCCAGCTCATCCTGCTCATGGGCTGGGATAAGCCAAACCCATGGAGGGGGAAAGCATCCCAGCCGGCCCAGCAGGCTCCAAACAAGCCTCCCGGCTTGCCATGCAGCATGCCCCAGGCAGCACCCTCTAGCCAAAAGATGAGAGAATGCTCTCCCCACCCTGCCAGGCACTGGGGCAGGGGCTGCTCTGGACCGGTCGGGCCCCTCGTGCCGCCCGGAGCCAGGGAGAAGCCAGGCAGGGAGGACAGGCTGGCTGCTCAGCCCCACTTTTTGGTGTGCTGCCCCTCGGGGATCCTGCTCAGGAGGCCCTTTGATGATGCTTCCTGGCAGACAGTTGCCGGAGACATGGCATGGATCACACCCTGCCACCACCAGCCCCGGGAGGGGACCAGCCTGCTGTCACACCCTCATGTTGGGCTCCCCAGCGAGTCTTCCCAGGGCCTGGGGGGCAGACAGTCCTGTTGGTGCGGGCCAGCCCAGGCATCCCAGTGACCGTCTCCTCCCCGGCACGGGTGACAGGTCTGGTCCTGTCCTTGGCACCGGGACGCTGCTGCAAGTTCAGCTGTGGGATGCGTGGAGCAGCCCCAGCAGTGCTTCTGGAAGCAGAAAGGCAGCCGGCAGCAAGCGTCAGAGCTGGGGCTGGCGGGACAGCTCGCCAGGGCTGGAGGCAAAGCTCGGCTCTCGCCAGGGCTATCGGCACGCCGATCAGCGCCAAGCTGGGGAACTCACCGCCCCAGCACCGGCACTCTGGTGCCAAAAGCAGAGCAGCACTCCCCGAGGGACTGCCAACAACCGGGAACCAGCCAGAGTTCAGCGAAAAACTATTGGCAGGACACGCCAAAACACGCACAGGACCATAAATCTTCCTGCTTTGGGGCTACGAACCAGCCCACGGCTTTCCAGGGCGAGGAGGGGACATTTCCGAGGGGAAAGGTTATCTCCTGGCTGGCCCCGGCTCCATCTCTCACAACAACAGGGGCTGGATAGGGTCCGACAGGATATCGGGGCTAAACAGACCTCCCGACCTCCGCCGGGCTTCAAATTCCTGCGGTTTCGCTGGGGTGGACGGGAAGTAAACAGGCAGGCTTCCCATGGCTTGGCCGCAGCACCCTACCTGACAGCAGGGCTCAGCACCCCACAGGCAGCCGGCTCGGGGGGCCCGTGACCGCGGCGGCTGTTTGTGCTCATGACAAAACCCGGGGAACAAAGGGAGAGACCGCCGTGGTCAGCACAATGCTGCGGGCAGCGGGGCTGCCTGTGGGCAGCAGCGTGTGGCTGCCTGTTGGGGTCACTGAGGGAGCCCCAGCACCGGGCCAGCGGGTGGGTGGCTGGCCCCAGCGATGGGGTTTCAGGCCAGCCTTGCTCTTCTGCCCCCCCGCACCCAAACCCACCGAATGTCCTCGGTGTTAAACCTCAGCTGGATTCACTCCACGGTCTCCGAGGGCGCTGCGTCCAAAACAGACTTGTTTACAGTGCGCCCTGCTAGGGAGAAAGCCCCATCCCGGGGTGCAGAGAGCTGTGCTGCCTTATTCTGTGCCTCAGTTTCTCCCCCGGACCACTAACGATCCCGGCTCCCTTTAGAACAATCTCCCTGATCTATAAATTCGGCACTTGGAAACATCTATAACTTAACGCTGCTACCGCCGGGGTCAAACCAGGGCGGCGTGGGCTGCGTCCAGCTCCCCACCACCGGTCACTGTCCACCAGCCCCCGCGTCACCGGGCACCGGACCGTGTTTGGGAGCCAGCCCCGTGCCCAGGGCTTGCAGACCCGGGCAGGTCCCTGCTCCCCGGGGCACCCACGGGAGCTGGCGTGTGCTCCCCAGGGATGGCGAGCAGCCGGGAAGCCCTTGACCCTGTTCCAGGCAGCAGGAGGAAGGGCTGGAGGGGGATTTCGGGCGGCTCTGACTCAGCACCCGCCTGCGCCCGGCCCCGGCCGGCCCAGGGGTGCTGCTGGACCCGCTCCAGCGCGGGGAGGATCAACCTTTCCGAGAAGGGCCGCGGGCAGCCACCGCCCCGGCTCCGGCCACCGCCAGACCCGATCACCGCGAACCCCACGTCGGGCTTGGGAGCGCGGGGAGCCGCGGGCAAGCGGCCGCCGGCGGCCACTAGGGCGGGGTGAGCCGGGCCGGGCCGGGCCGGTGCCCCGTGCTGGGCAAACACGGCTCCATATCCTGTTAACCCCTTCGCCCACCCGCGCCGCGAACCGGCCCCACGCCCCGGCGGGTGCGGGGCCGGGAAGGTAATCACCGCCGCCCCCAACTCGTTACTGGAGCGGAGCTGGGAGCAGCCCCGGGGACCCCGCCCGCCCGCCCACCCACCGGACAATAGCCGAGCCGGGACTCGGCTGTACCCCCCCACTCCGCGCCGAACCGGGCTGGGCTGACCCGGAACCCAGCGTACCCCGGACCGCCCCACCCCACCCCGTACCTGCGCGCCCGGGACCCGCTGCCGGCCCATGGCCGCGCCGAGCCGAGCCGAGCCGGAGCGAAACCGCCCCCCTGCCCCCCCGCGGCGGGCATGATGTCACCGCCTCGCCCGGACCAATGGCGAGACGCTACGTCAGGGGGCAGCCCCACACCCTCCATTCAAACCCGAGTGGGGCGGGGGGGGGGCGGGTGATAACCCTTGTCCCAGGCGCGGCCCCGCCCGTGGGGGTTCCGGGGATGTTGCGCCGGGGGGTAGCCCCAGATTAGGGTCACGACTGGGGCCCCCCCGGCGCCTCCATTAGCGGAGGGCAGTGATCCGCGGCGTGGGGGGGAATCCCAGATTCCTCGGGGGATCCCGAGTGGGGTCCCCGGGGGCTGAGCAAGGGGCTGGCTGCTCTACTGGCAGACCGGCCAGGAGTTAGGGGTGTGGGGGGTGACCGACTCTAATTGATTAAGGGTACTTAAAAGCCACCATGAGGAGGTGGGTCATCCGCGGGGCAGCACTGATGGGGGGGTTCCAGTCGTGACCGTGACACCCACGAGGCTGCAGCACCCACATTCGCCATCCACCGTCTCCCATCTCCATATCCCCAGGCAGCCACGCTGCTCTGTGCCTCTCGGGGGGTCCCAGAGCCCCTCCAGGCCGGGGTCAGTTGGATGGTCCGTGGCCAGGATGCGATGGTGGGGGCACCCTGGTCTCCCCGGCTCCGGCGCTGGCACGGGGCTGAAAGGGAGAGTGCAGGGCTGCAGAACTGCTCACCCTCGGGGATTAAGGCAAGACCTTTGTGGGAGAAAAGGGACGGGAAAGACCAGATTATCCCGAATCTGCCTAATGCAGCGTTTCTTGCATATTCTGGAGCGTCTGGAACGTGTGGGGAGGGAGCCAGGCTGGGGTGGCGAGTGGGGTCCCAGGATGTCCCGGCCATGCGACCCTGGGGACCCGGGTGCTGGGGCAAGATGCTGCAGGGCTTGAAGGTTTCTCATGTCACCGGTGCAAGGAGCTCCATTCCTCTAGCTCGGCAGCACCGGTTGCTTTGATGGCTCGTCTGGCACAGACCCTTCCTCCCTGGGAAGGACAGGAGGCCACTTGTGGGACAACCAGGGAGCTACCACTCCTGCGGGCAGCGAGGGCGAGCGTGGCCCTGCGGAGGTGCTGTGGTCGGCACGGAGGAGAGGCTCTGCCGGACTGAGCACCAGGGGACAAACTACCCTGGGCACAGCCTCTGCCTGCAGTCTGGGTGTCCAGCACCACTCCCCTCTGCCGGTGCCTGCAGTCTCTTTCCCTCCTTCCCAGGCTGTGCTGCTTTCCCAGTTCACACCAGTTCCATTTCCATAGCCGGTTTGTTTGGCAAATTTTATTTTCCTTCCTTTCCATATGGGTAAACCGAGGCAGGAGGAAACGCCCAGTGCCCATGGTTAAGCAGGGGTCCACTGGGAGCCTCCACTGGGAGCCACCGCTGGCTGCAGCTGTGGTTTGTTGGTGGGCGAGGAAGAGGAGAAGGGTTTGCCAGAGCCCCAGCCAGCGGCTCTACCCACTCGTGTGAAGCCAGATGATGTTAATAACAGGCAGGCACAGCCCCGCACGGTGCTGCTCACCTCACCTGACGCTGTCATGGGATCACGGTGCTGGCAGAGACAGCGCAGTCAGGAGGGATTAACATCAGCCGGGTGGTGGGAGCCGTCGTGGAAAGCTCCTGCAGGATGGCCTGTCTCCGGCTGGGAACAACAGACACCCACACGACTCAAAAATTTGGGAGAGACAGGCGCCCTGCGCTCTGCTCCACGGCACAGCCCCGGGGCTGCATCCGGCCCTGGGGTGACGGTGGCGAGGTTGGGGTGCTGTGAGAGGCTCGGGAGCACAGAGAGGGTGGCTGCATAGCCCGGGCCCCTCCTGAACCCCTCACCTTGTGCTACTTCTCAGCAGCTTTTGAAAGTGGAGAAGGAAAAAAGAAAAGGATTGAAAAGCACTTTGTAAAGCAGGGCAGGGAGAAGCGTCCGAGTTTCCCGGCAGCCCCATCCCCTCCTCCGGCTGCCAGCACCTGCCAGCTTTGTCTCCCGCCTCTGCCTTGGCCATGCAGGAGATGCTGCTGAGGGGCTGGGTGCTTTTCCCGAACCCCAGAGCTGCAGCAGGGTCTAGGGATGGCCATCCGGATACTCCAGTTTACTGAGAACGGGGCATTGCTCACACAGGCCCCCCAAACCCCTCCAGCCCCAGGGCCCAGAACTGGCTACTACCCAAAAACCTCCCCAACAGCCCCACCAAAACCACGAACACCACCTTGCACCCACAGGCATCAGGCATCACCCCTTCCCCGTGCTGTTTGCCCAGGGGTTAGCCCAGTTATCCAGCTAACCAGTGCACCCCGGTAGGATCATGCTCGCCACTAGTACCTGGGCACCCATGGGTGTACGGGTGAGCACCAGAACGAGCTGGGCGCAGGTTGGAACCCTCCTCCCACTCGGGAACCCTACACCCTGCCACGGGGCAGCAGTTTTGGCTTCTCCCAGGGGATCCCACCTGGAGCGTGGCTACTGTGAGGACCCACCGCGGCTGGCAGCACCCATGGAAACCCCCTGTCCTTGCACAGGGCCCCCTTGGGCTGGAGTGCCACGGCATGCACAGCCCTGGTGGTGCCAGGCACCCCAGCCTGCAGGACAGGGTGCACAGACCTGGGTCCTCTCCGCCGCTCTCCTGTCCCCGCCGCCCCGGCACAGCTCCGCTGCCGTCCCCGCCGCCGGCAGCTCTGCCCGTGCCGTGAGCTTCACAGCCTGGCACGGCGCAGGAGACAGCAGGGCCTGGGGCACGTGGGGCTCTGAGGATGCGCCGAGTCCCGTCTAGCCCCCGGCACGGCAGGAGGAGCTGTCCCTGTCCCCGCGGCAAGGGAAAGGTGGGGACACCCAGCTCTGGTACCACTCGGGTGCCACCCCGTCTGCACAGCAAGGTCTGGGGGGGGAAGCTCCTGCCCTCTGCCCCGCTCCAACTCGCCAGCCCTGATAAGCGAGCGGTGCTCTGCCCTTGGGAGACCCGCAGGCCACTGCTGAGCAGGAGCTGGGAGATATGTCAAGGCCGATTTGGGCCCCCGGGGGTTGACTGCTGCCAACAGCTCACCCTGCCTGTCTGCTGCACGGAACAGCCTGGAGAGCCGGCAGCGCAGGCAGCAGCGGGGCTGGGCATGGGCAGCCCAGACCTGCCTGGTGGGGTCAGGGCTGGGGGAAGGTTTGTGGTGGTGAAAGCCAAGTCAGGAGAAAGGTGGCTGTGCTTGTGGGGAGTACTGTGCCTTCCCCCGTGAGCCCAGCCAGTCTGGCTGCATCTGTACTGTGGGGAAACTGAGGCAGCACAGTGAGTGAGAGCTCCTGCTAGTGCCCCTGGCACTCAGCCCATCTCTGCTGTGCCCACACCAGGCGTTGTGCCCTGCAAGGCTCCTGAACCGTCACAGGGAGGATCCCTGGAGAGCAGAGAGAAACCACTGCCACAGTGGGATGTGGGAACTGCCACTTCCTCAGGTGCTGCATCCATCAGCCCTGGGAAACCATCAGCAGAAGGGCTCACCACAGCTTCACCTGCCACAGGGCCCCGGCCACTCCAGCCACAGCCACACCAGTGGCTTCACCTCCCAGCACGGCGCCAGCCCCAAACCTGCCATGGATGTTGCTGCACCATCCAGCTTCTCCTCCCCGTGGCAGGGGATGAGCCAGGCCAAGCAAGTGGGGCCGGGGCTCTGCTCTGCCCCAGGTGCTGGGGCTCTGGGATGCCACCATGCCAGGGAGCACACACAGACCCCATGCAGGTGCCTGCTGGGACTTGCATCCCACTGTCCCCACAATGGGGGACACATCCAGGGACTACCTCAGTGCTCACTGGGTTGTTGCTGCTCCCAGGGGCTGGTACATCTCCTCGCATGGGGACAAGTGCCTTGCATAAGGAGCATCCCTCGCATGGGGATCTCACCTGTGTTGCTTGACTCCCCAGACCTGCTCTGCCCCGTGACTCTGCCAGCTCTGTGTCCCAGCCCTGGTGGGAGGAAGGTCTCTCTTGCACAAGCCAGGATGCCTGGGGCTGGAGCAGGGCTGCAAAGGAGGTGCAGGATTTGTCCAGCCAAACACAGACGCCCCCTACCTCCAGCACTGTGCCAATGTCTCCCCCCAAACAGCGTGTCAGGGCTCCCTTCACTGCCCAGGGAGGGGACAGGCACCCCTGGGTGCTGCACTCCCTTCAGTGCCAGCAGAAGTAGGTCAGATGAGTCACCTCCCAGAAATGCCCTCAGCTCCCCACTGACTCCGGGGTCATGGTGACACACCAAGGCAGAGATGATGCTTCTGCTGGTGGCCATGGCTCAGCAGCAATGCCACCAGTGTCCCCACTTTCTCCCCAGCTCAGCAGATGGGTACAGGGGGATGGAACACTGGGCCATGCACCCCCAGCTCCAAGCATTCCCTAAATGCAATGCTCTATTCAAGCCCTATCCTGGTCCTGCAGCCCCCAGCACTCTCTGCCTGGTTCCCTCCCTGGTGCTGTAGGGCTGACAAGCCCAGCCCCAGGGCAGGTGGACAGACACATCCCACCAACCCATTCTCCACCACAGCAGGGTGACAGAGAGGCAAGAGGGATGATCTTCAGGCTGTTTATTGGCATCCCCCTCAGCTCAGCCCTGGCACCACAGGTAGGCACTCTGGGGGTTTGCTGTGCAGAGACCACCAGAACAGCTTTGGACACCCCCGGGCATCAGCACCTGCCTGCCCCTTACACTTCCAGGCCTCTGCACAAAATCCTATTAATAAAAACCCCAAACCACCAGAAATGCAGGTGGCTATAGTCACCATATCAACCTGTCCAAGCCCTTGGCAGCCCTGGGGTGCAAAATCAAGGGGGACATCAGCACCACTTGCACCCCACAGGGCTCTCCTGGGGTTTAAGTCCTGGGGTCTCCCTGGGGAGGACTCTGCGCTCAGCCAGGCACAAATGAGGGGAGGAATTAATTGCTGCCTGGGTTCCTGGTGCAGTGGCTGCCCCCTTCTCCCAAAGGCTGTGGGGTGTGGATTGCATGTCCAGAGGTTGTCAGATGAGAAGAGCTCGTCTTCCCCTCTGCAGTCAGGGGTCTCTGCTTGTCCCCATGTCCTGGGGCAGCCACAAGCAGAGGCTGGTAGAGGGGCCAGGGTTTGGCACAGTGAGAGCCCCTGCACTCAGCCCAGCAGCACCCATGGGGCCCTGGTGAGACCCGCAGCAGCTCAGGAGCAGGTGCTGAGGGCAAAGTCTGGTGCAACTGCTCCGGTACCCCAAGCTCTCCTGCCCCACCTCAGCTGAGGAATTCATAACACAAAGCTTTGGCCAAGACCAAGAGCTGGGTTTTGCTCTCCAGCCCCAGGGAAGGTGCTCAGTGTTCTGCTCCAGCACTGCCAAGAAAGCAAAACACCCACCAGGGCACCAAGCCTGGGACCACTGCCCCCCTCAGCACTGCTGCCAGTCCCAGAGCCCTTTGGCCTCTCCACTTCTTCCTCCTCTTCTCTCTGTAGCAGTTTTTTTTCTTAATTTATTGGGGCTTGCCTTTTTTTTTTTTTCTTTTAGCTTGTTTTCCTATATCTTTTCCTCCTGTTTGTTTTTGCTTCTGCTTAAATATCAAACGAAAGAAGAAAATCCAGCGATGGGAGCTCTGGAGCCAGGAGCCAGGCTGCTGGGTGGGCGATAGAGGGTACCAGGCTGGCTGGGAGGGTTGCCAGGGGTCTGGGGGGTGGGAGTCCTGCTGGCTTTGGGGCGGAAGAGGCTGCCCTGCTGGGTGGAGGTGCTGTTGGAGAGGGGTGTGTGGTCGGGCTCCCCCGAGTCGCTCTCGGTGTAGCTGTACGCCTGCGCCCGCGAGATGCCCTTTTGCTGCCGCCGCCACGAGTTGTAGTAGGTGGGATCACTGATGTAGTGGTTGACAAAGGAGTGGGCTTTCTGGTGGCCAGGGTCCACCTCATACTCACTGTCACTGCCCTAAAGAAGAAGATGGTGAAGGTGAGCATGAGGTGGGGAGCACCACCCTGCAGCCCCACAATTAGCTTGAGCTTTCCCAGTCCTCTTTTGGAGATGCTGGTGAGCATATCCCAAAAGGTTTTAGGAGCTGGGAGGGCTGCAGCACGGCTGGGGTGTTTCTGCCTCTTGCTAAAAGCAAAATAAAACCTCATACAAAAGGGTTGCAGGGTCCTGGGGCCTGCGGGAGGGTCCCCGAGGCCACGATGGGTGGTTTTGGGAAGCGGGTGCTGGCAGCCCTGTCTCCTCGCTGGCGGTAATTGGATTCAGCTTCCCCTGGCCGTGCACAATGGGCCCATTGAGGGCGCTGGGGAAGCTGTTCTGCGCCAGCTCCAGCTCCTGCTGCTCTTCACAGCTCCTCAAAAGCCACTCGAGCCCCGCTGAGGCAAGAGGGAGCAGAGCCGGCATCCACCGTGCAAAGGCAAAAGAAAAAGCCGGTGCAGGCAGCGGCGTGGGGGCCACCCGGGACTGATCACCCTCCTGCTCAGGGACAGACATGGGGACCCCCAGGACTTTCCCCCGGGATTCAGCCTCGTTTTTTTAGCTACCGCCCAGCATCCCTCCCAGGGTTGATGCTCCCGTGTGCTCCCCACGGAGCTGCCCGTGGCCACGCTCCCGCCCGGCCACAGCTACCCATTTCTCTAGGAGGAGACAAAGGTGCCATTTTGCGGGGTTGGCAGAACCGCGGCCGTTGCCAGCAGCGACCGGGCAGCAGGACAGTCCCCAACCCCGCTGCCCTCCCGTCCCCTGCCCCCAGCAGCGCTGGCCCCACCCCCTGCGGAGTCACATCCCCAGCACAGGGGCCAGGGGCTGTGCCAGCTTCACGCTGGATCCGTGCTGCGAAACCACAGGGGATGCCCCTGCCTAAAAGCAGGACGGGGCAGGGAAGTGGGACTGGCATTGCTTTTCCAAATGTGCACCAGGACCCACATCACGGTGGGCAAAAAGCAGGGCTGGTGCTCAGGGAGGGCTGTCAGCACCGTCCATTCTGCCCCTGCCTCCCCTTGTCCCAGGTCCCCATCCCCACGTGCAGCCCAAGTGGTTACCTGAGAGTCAGAGACCTCGGAGGGCTTCTCTGTCAGGCTGCTGCTCTCGGCAGGGATCAGGTCATTGTACTTGGTCACGTCCTCGTCCGAGTAGTGGAGGCTGCCGGGGCTGGGCCGTGGTGGGGACCTCGGGGAGAGTTGGGTGCTCAGCACGGGTCCCCCAATCAGGGCTGTGCCACACGGGGGTGAGCCCAGCTGAGCCCTGGGGCAGGCACAGGGATCACAGCAAAGCTGTGCTGGGCTCCCCCGCTAAGGACACTTCCTGAGCTCTCAGGGATTCCCAGCTTTTCACGCTGTTCAGCATCCCAGCACATCCAGGCTGGTGCAGCAGCTGCAGCTCATGGCAGGGGGAACACGGGGCAGAACAGGGTCCCTCCCGTGGGGTGCCAGTCCTCCCCAGCCCTGTGCCCATCCCACAGCGAGCGCAGGATGAAGAAACGGGCACAACATCCGAAAAACTCCCCCTCTGCCCGGGGAGGGAGCTGCGGCAGGGGGTCCCTACCGGGTGTAGATGCCATTCTTCCGGCAAAAGGAGTTCTTCACAGAGAGGCGCCGGTTGTTGAGCTCCAGGGCAGGGAAGCTGCCCTCGTCCAGGCTCACCATCTCACCATGGCTCAGGGCAGTGGCCTTGGAGCCATTCCCTGCAGGACAGGATGCTCAGACTTCCCCAGACCCTCCCCAGGCAGCACAGCATGGGGGGGGCGGGGGGTGGACCCTGCACGAGGGTGGCTGGAAAATGGTTGTGCCAGCTCCAGTGTTGGAAAGACCAAAGCCTGGGGATGCCCACGAGGTGCCAGCCCCGGGGCAGCAGCCCCATCAGCCCCTCCTGGGCTCACACCCTGACCTGCCCCATGGCTCCCAGCTCAGTGCCTCTGTTTGCTTAGTGAGGACGTCTGGATTTTCCCCACAATTTGAGCCCTTCATACAGCTAAGAAAACAGATCTGTGTTTGACTAATCCCAGTGACCTCTGCTGAGCCCCCGGCATGCCCTGCCTCCACAGCTGACAGCAAGACAAGTTGCTTATTTAATCTTTAGCTCCCAGTGCTCTCTGGGAAGCCCAAAGCATCTTTATCCAGTGTCACCGGGTCTCTGGAGGAGCTGGGCCCCGAGGTAGGTGGGGAAACAGGCTCCCACCACTATGCTCATGCCCCAAAGGCGGGGAGGGCAGCCCCAGAGAGGCTTCTACAGGGTCAGGGCTCTGCACCCCACACCTAGCACACCCAGAGGGTCCCATCACCACCCACCAGACCCCCAGTGCTCACCTGAGTCTGACTTCTTGGCATACTTCTTGCTCTGTCCACGGATGATGAGCACGAAGACAAGAAGGAGAATGAAGATGAGCCCCACCAGGGCGATGACCACCAGGAACCACCACTCCTCATAGAATGGGTTGGCTTTCTGGGCTGGAGCACAGAGGGGAGGATCAGAGGGGAAGAGGCATGAGGGGCAAGCCAGTACAGATGGGGAGACCCCCCTGCAGAGCATAGGGTCAACTTGGGGAATTTGGTGAGACCTGGACCCAAATGAGGGAGCAGATTAGGAGGGGATAGCAGGAGGTTCTGCACAGGGAATGCTGGAAGATGCTGCTGGCAGCAGGATTTGGGGCTCTGTAGGAGCCAGGCAGTCAGGGAGACTTGGTTGCAGTGACAGTCATGAGAACAGAGCAATGCTGGGACTCTCCCTCCAGCACAGGGGTGACAGCATCCCCCTGGGGACACCCACATGCTGTCTCTGCTGGCTACCTGACACAGAGGGGGATGGTGTGCTGGGGGTCCCGTAGCCATAGTCATTCACAGCAATGACACGGAAGTCGTAGCTGACCCCCTGCTTGAGGATGTCCATGCTGAAGGTGTAGGAGGTCACCTCCTTGGGGATGTCTTTGATGAGGATGTCCCAAAGTCCCTCATCTGGAAGAGAGAATGGGCCTGAGAGGGAAGGGAACTGGCTCTGCAGGGCCAGGATGAGAAGCTGATCTCCCTCCATCCAGGATCATGTGCCCTCCACCATCTGCCCAGACCTCCCAGCCCCCTCAGGCACCCAGCTCACTGGCTGCAGTATAATTAAAAAGCCATGGAGATGCACGTGGCTGATCAATCACCTGCCCCACTCATGGCCAAGGGCAAGACCAGGAGCATGGGGACCTGCTGCCATCACAACCCCAGAGCACCCTCAGCAGCCCACAGGAGCCAGGGGTTTCCCTCCCGGGTGCTGCTCCCCAGCACAGGGAGCAGAACAGACCCCTGTTAGTGATTGATTAGGTCATCTGAGCTGTGGTCTCTGCAGCAGGGAGAAATAATTGCCTTAGGGCAGCAGCAGCATCGATGGGTTCATGAGGTCCACAGCCTCTTTCCATTGGTCCCCACTCAGCACCTGCTTGGCAGCTCATGGACCAGCATGTGGCCAACAACCCAAACACCCAGGTCCTAATCCCCAACCCAGCCTGTCAGGTGGTGTGGGAGAGGTCAGCACTCCCTGCCTCACTTTCCCTTTCTCCTGAACCCAAGGCACTGCTGGTGTCGAGGTAGGGATGGGAAGCAGAGAGGAGCTGCAGTACCTGAAGGACGGGCTTCAATGACGTATCTGGTGATGGGCCCTTGGCCAGGGTCCCCACTGGACCAGTGGATGGTGATAGCTGAGCCATAGCGGGAGATGAAGGGCTCACCAGGGGGGCCAGGGGCACCTGGGAAGCCAGAGTAGAGCTGGAGCTCAACGGTGGTCTGGAGCAGCCTGGTGGCACACAGCTGTGCCAGTTCTGGTGGCACCAAAGGGACTGTCCCCACATCTCTCTCACCCTGGCACACAGTACCCCCCATACCTTCTCCAGGCCCCGTGGTGATGTTTGCCTCAACATCTGGCCCATAGGCAAAGGTTTTGGCCCTGACCCGGAACCGGTACGTCATGCCCTCAGCCAGGTCCTTCACCTTCATCCACAGTGGGCTGTTCCCCTTCACGTCCACTGTCACAATCTTACTGACACCTGTGGGGACAGAGGCTGAACCAGGTCCTCCCCAGAGCCCTACCAGCTCCCCCCAGCCTCCCCCTGGTGCCCCTGTTATGCCCTCACCATCCACAGGCATGCAGGGCTCGTAGACCAGCCTGTAGCCCTCAAGGATGCCGTTGGGCAGTGGTGGTGGCTCCCAGGAGACGTTCACCGAGGTGGTGGTCAGCTCGCTGAACCGGATGGAGCCAGGGGCGCTGGGGGCTGTGAGGAGTGGGGTGGCTGGAGCCAGCTCAGCACTCCCAGGGCACACCCCCAGCACTGAACCAGCCCTCCTCCCTGCCTCCACCCTAATGGGACTGGGGCACTTGTCATCACTATTTCACACCACCCTAGTGTCACACCCCTGTGCCCCCAACACCGCTGCTGCAAAGACCTGGCCAAGCCACCATGCATGGCTGCGGCAACAAGTCTCCTACTTCCTTGTATCTCCTCTGGAGTCCTTCATCATTCTCAAGTCTCAGCCAAGACCTTCATCTCCACGTGTCCCCAACCCACAAACCCTCTGAGGTGAGCCCGGGGCTGGTCTCTGCTTAGGACTGTAGGAGCTGGGATGCAGCTGGGAGGAAGGGGCATCAGCTGGACATCACTGGAGCTGGACCCAGGGAGACACCTCCCTACGGAGCCCAGGGGCAGGAGGGTCTGGATGCAACCATGGAAAATAAAGGGTAGGGGGCAGCCACGCCACGGGCCCCACCTGCCTGATGCGTCCGCCCCTGGACAGGGGGGCTGCGGGGACCATCTCCCGCGGCGTTGAAGGCGGCAACGGTGACCCAGTACGAGGTGTACCCGGTCAGGTTCTTCAGCTTCACCCCTGTCTCTGGCAGGAAAAGCGTCTTCACCCGCGCGCTCGCGTTCTGGCGCTGGGCTTCCCAGAAGTGGATCTGCCGGAGAAGGAGGAGGAGAAGAGGGCACGGAGACGTGGGTGATGCGTGGATCCGGCCCCTCTGCGCCCCCGGCTGCATCCCGGCAGGATCCCTGCAGCCTCCGGCAGGATCTGGCCAACATCCCACAGCCGACAGCGCCACCTGCCGCCCTGCGGCCGCTCGGCACCGGGATGGGACATTCGGCACCTCCCCGGCATCTGTCAGGGATACCCATGACCCCCCTTAGGACACCCAACATCTCCATGGCATCCCTCCAGGACACTCGGCATCTTACCAGGACACCTCGCATCTCCTCAGAATCCCTTCTCCAACAGCACACACATCATCTCCCGGGGCACCCATCATCTTCCCAAGTCCAACAACACACAAAGCATCTCCCAGAGGAGCTCAGCACCCCCCAGTGACATCCAGCACCCTGTGTGTTCACCCCCCCTAGAACCCACCACCTTCCCAGGGCACCCAGTGTCCCCAGGCCCCAGCTCAGTGCCAGCTCCCAGATACCTTGTAGCCCTGGATATCCCCGTTCTGGCTCTCAGTGGGCGGTGGTTCCCAGGTGACATCCAGTTGGGTGGCCGTGGCCGCCTGCACTGCCACGTTCTGTGGCGCACCGGTGGGCACTGGGCCAAAGGAGGGGACAGTGTCACAGCCAAGCCGGGACCAGGAAGGGGCAAGCCCCCCCAACACACAGGATGTGCTGCCTTGTCTTGGCCCCAACGTGTGGTGCCAGGGCAGTTGAGACCCCTCTCCACAGCTCCCAGCCATGGGCAGCCCCCCTGCAAGGCAGGGCTGGGCCCGTGGACTCACCTGCTTCACCCACAAAGACCTCCTGGGGGGGGCTGGGGGGGGCCCTCACCCACAGCGTTGTACACGCTCATGCGGATCTCATAGCGCCGGTGCTTGCTCAAGTCTGGAGAAGAAAGGGGAGAAGGAAGAAAAGGGGAGAAGGGATGAGCAGGGTCCTCTCTGCAGGTGGTGGTTGGGGGGTCCCGCTACCCCTGGGGGACCTGGCAGAGCCCCCCCCCTCGCTAGGGAGGACATGGGTGTCCCAGGGAGCAACAGGAGCAGCAGGCAGAGGTATCCCCCTGGGCACCCTGGGTCATCCCAGTTCACCCCACAGTACAGGCAGGCAGAGGGGAGGGACACACACAGGGGGGTGGCAGCGGGGACATGTGGGGGGGGGGGGCAGTGAGGGGCAGGGGGGCGGTGACTTACTGTCCAGCTCGTACTGGGTGAGGGTGACCTCGCTGAGGTTGTGCACGGCGTACACGGCTGGGCAGCACACGCAGGAAGAGCAGGCAGCTGGTTAGACCCCAGCATGGCATAGGTGGGCTCCCGCCTCCAAGCGCCCATCCCAGCACAGCTGTGCACCCCAGGGTGGGCCAGGGGTTCCCTGTTAGGGCCCTGCCACCCCCAAGTGACAACAGGGATGTCATGGCACTAAGGAGCCTTTTAGCCCCACCCCCCCGAGTGGCACAAGCTGGGTCTGGGAATCATGGTCTCCACAAGGGTCTTATTGTGGCTGAGAGCAGTGGATGGTGCAAGGTCGGGTCATGGGCCCTGCCCTTGTCACTCGTGTCCCCAGCTGCCCCCAGAGTGGATGTGACCGTGTTGCCTTCAGGGTCTGAAGATGGCAGCACACCCAGACACACACAGCAGGACATCACACAGACACCTGTGTTAGGTACGACATGGGGACACCCACACAACAGGGACACAGGGCTGCACACAGAGGGACTGAGCCAGCAACATCACAGACAAGTGTGTTAGGGACCACGGACTTGGTGGCACCAGAGGACGGGTGACAGCGCTGTGGGACACAGCCTGACCCTGACAGTTCCACCATGGAGCACAGGATGATGCCCTGCCTTGTCCTCCACCCACCACTGCTCGGTCACCCCACTGATGTCCAGCTGATGTCCCACCCCCCCACATCCCCAGGCTCAGAGGGGCCACCAGCACTCACGGGTGAGCTCTGCCCACGTGGCGCCGGGGTTGCCGATGCTGCGCAGGGTGAAGCCGCGCAGGCTGTCGGGCACCAGCTCCCGGTACCGCAGGCGGAAACCCAGCAGGATCCCGTTGATCTTGTCCTCGGCTGGGGGCTGCAGGGGAGGAGAATGAGGGGCTGCTCTGACCTGGGGCTCCCTGGCACCCCAAGATAGCTGTCCCCAGTATGCCTCGGTGCCACCTCCAAAGGGGGTTAGTTGCCGGTCAGGGCCAGTAGCAGAGGGGACAGTACCTGCCAGCGGATGAGCACTGAGGTGGTGGTGTGCGGGGTGACAGAGAGGATGGTGGGGGCTTCCTCGGGGGCTGTGGAGGAGAAGTGGGCAGTGAGGCTCTGGAGATGCCCTGAACATGGGGGGATCCCCAGGCCGGGGATGATGCCCTGGGCATGGGGAGGATGCCCCTCTCCCTGCCCCAGGAGACGCAGCCTGTGCTGACCCGCCTGCAGGGTGGTCAGTGACTCTGACTCCTCGCTGTACTCGCTGTCCCCTATGTCATTTGTTGCCTTCACACGGAACTTGTAGGAGGTGAAGGGCTTCAGCCTGCATGGGAGAGGAGCAGGATGGAGACAGTGAAGCCAGCAGGTGACCTCAAGAGCCACCCTTCCTCCCGCTTCCCAACCTTGGTGCAAGCACTTCTCCTGGGAGGGGAAAACCAAGGCACGGGGCAACTGCCCCCAAAGCATCTCCCAGCCTCCCCACCCCTGCTCAGGGCCAGCCCGTGCCTCACCTGTCCACGACAAAGGCGGTGGCATTGCGGCTGACGGAGGCGGAGTGCAGCGCCCAGTCACCGTCGGGCAACTCGCGAGTCTGCACGGTGTAGTACCGGACCGGGGAGAGCCCGTCGCTGCCCGGCTCCCAGGAGAGCAGCACGCTGCGGGCCCGCACCTCCTCCTGCTGTGCCAGCGGCTTCCCGGGGGGCTGCGGGCGGTCTGGGAGAGGGGGGGGGGCTGGGAGCACTGCAGGCACGCCACGGGCACGTGCAGCCCCCCGCCGTGGGCTGGGTCCCCCTCCCCATTACCTCTCTTCTCCGTGGTCACCACGAGGGCTTCGGCCGCCTCGCCCCAGCCCTTGCGGGTCTGCGCCATGATGCGGAAGAGGTAGGTGGCCTCGGGCTGGAGGCTGGTGGCCGTGTACTGCCGGGCGCTGGGGTCCAGCACCTCCATGGTGGCAGAGTTGGCTGTGGTGGTGTTGAGGCAGTAGGAGACCTGGTACGCTGCAGGGAAGGGACGGTGGGGCTGGTGGAGGGGACACCATCCTGGTCCTTCTCCACGCCTCCCTCCTCCATCCCTGCCCACACACAGGGCCACCAGTAAGGGGGTTTTGGGTCCCTATACACAGCCAGGGAACCAGCTTCAGGGCTCCAAGAAACTCAGGGGATCTTGGGGAGCTGGCCTCTGCCTCCCCATGCTGATCCCTGCTCCCATGGGACCTCCAAACCCCTCCGCAGAGCATCCTGGCATGGCACAACTGGGATGGCTTCCCCACCTACCCAAGATGATGCCGTTGGGTGCTGCTGGTGGCTGCCAGATGAGCCGCACCGAGGTGGTCCTCACTTCGGGGAAGAGGATCCCCACGGGGGGGCCCGGCACTGGATGGGGGAGAGACAGAGTTCATCGAGGAGTGCACAAGTGTGTGCCAAGTGCCAGTTCTCATCCCCTGGGAATGGGAGTCCTGGGTGTCCTGGTCAGGGAGGACAGGGATTGCCCCAGGGAAGGGAAGGTTTCAGGCACCCAGGGGACCCCCCAGCCCACTTGGGTCTCTCTGCCTGTCCAGGTGCTGTTACCCACCATCATCCAGGGTCCTCTTGAGGACGGGGGGCCGGCTGGGCACACCATCGCCAATCCTGGTGAAGGCCAGCACCCGGATCTCGTACAGTGTGTATTTGCCCAGCCCGCTCAGCTGGGCGCTGCGGGAGGCATTGCCCTCTGCCAGCCAGAACTGGGCACGCGCCTCCGAGTCCTTTTCCTTGTACATCACCTGCAACAGACCCCGTGGGACACGGCCGAGATAGAGCACCGTGGCAAAAGCTGGCACAGACAGGCACCATCTCTTGGAGGTGGCACAACTGGGGACCTGGCAGTCTGCAGGGTGATTTTTTTTTTTCCCCCCCAGGGAAAGCCATGCTTCCCAGGTCTGTGGCAGCAGCTGGCAGGGCACGGGCAGGGCTGCAGGCAGAGCCACAGCATCAGGCCTGTGGCAAGAGCTCACCTTGTAGCCCAGGATGAGACCATTGCAGTCTGCTTCAGGGATGCCGTTCCACTGGACCAGCATGCTGCTGGAGGTGGTGGCCAGCGCTGACACGTTGCTGGGGCCAGAGGAGGGCACTGGGGGGGGATGAGAGTAGGGGGTCAGTGGCCAGACCCACCCAGGATGGGTACCCGATGCTGAGGGGTGGGCAGCAGTACCTGACTCCCGGGTACGTCCCACCACCCACTGGCTCCAGGGCCCCAAGCCGATGGCGTTGAAGGCTTGGACCTGCACACGGTACTCGGTCCACTCCTCCAGGTCCTCGATGGTGAACTCCCGCTCCACACGGTCACGGACGACATGCACTGCCGGCTGCCCCCGCCCATCCAAGCGCACGTACCGGATCTTGTAGCCCACCGAGTCAGGGTTCCCATTGTACTCCTGCTCTAGGAGGGGCTGGGCCAAGCCAACACAGATGGGCACTGTCATCCCCGAGCTCCCACAGCCACCACAGCTCCATCCCTCCCAGCTCCCCACCCTCCAACCCGCCCCATGCCCATGGGCACAGATGCCTCCAGAGCCATGGTGTCCCCCTCACCATCCAGCGCAGCCACAGGCTAGTCTCACTGGCTGTCCTCAGGGTGACATTGGCAGGTGCCACATCAGGGGGTGCCTGCAGGGTCTGGATCCTCCGGGAGGGTAGGCTGGGAGGGCTGGTGCCCACGATGTTCACTTGCCGCATGCGGAAACTGAGAGAGGAGGTGGGAAGGGTCATGGCGGGGGGCAAGAGGGCACCAGTCCCCCAGGGAGGATGTCACAGCACCATCCTGGCCACTCACGTGTAGTAGGTGTAGGGCTTCAGGTTGGGCACCTCCATGGAGCGGGCGTCAGGCTCATTAGCAAGCTGATGGATGAGGCCCCACTCCTCAGCCTCGCCGCTCTGGCCCACCTGTGGAATGGGAGTGGGGTGAGCTGCCCCCCGAGCACCCCCTTACCCCCCACCCCAAGGCACCCCATACCTGTGCCTCCACCTGCCAGCGAGAGATGGAGGTTTTGCCATCATATCCTGGGCGAAACTGCAGGGTGACAGAGCGGGGTCCGATGTTGGAGATGCCCAGGTTGGTGGGGGCACCAGGGAGCTCTGTGGGGAGAGGGCAGGGTGGGTGGCACTGGCTGCTGCCACCCTGCACCAGGCACAGCCTGTCGGTGTCCCCACTCCACCGTGCTCACCTGGTGGCACCCCTGAGGAGATGGTGGAGGAGGAGACCTGGCCCTGGCCCTTGGAGGTCATGGCAGCCACCTCAATGGTGTAGGTGGTGAGGGCAGTGAGGCCAGTGACACGGTACTCCAGGGTGACATTGGGCAGGTAATGGGTCACCCGTGTGTTGGTGCGGTTGTACTCCTCCCAGGAGATCCGGTAGCCTGAAACGTGTCCCGTGCCATCAGCCCCCATCATCCCCCCAGCCCCAACGAGGAGCTGAGTGGGGCTGGGGGGAGATGTGGTGGGGGTGGGAGATGCAGGAGTCAGGCACCCACTGGTGCTCCCTCACCCGTCAGGATGCCATTCTTCTCCAGTGGCTCCTGCCAGCTGACCTTCAGGGATGTGTCCAGGATGTCACTGAAGCTGAGATGTCCCACAGGGCCAGGCACTGCCCGAAGACACCCAGGCTCAGCACACAGCCACGCTCCCAAGGGTGGGTGCCCTCGGCACCCGCAAGACCCCAGCAAAGAGAAACCACGGATAGGCCTCCCCATGGATGGGGCTTCCCAGGGCTCAGCAGCACCCGGGTTCCACGTCCCCACCGGCAGCACCAGCGGGACCAAGCCCCCCATCCAGGGGCTGCTCCCACCCTCCCTGGCTGCCGCAGGCGGGCAGGGTCCATCCCGTGGGAACGCAGAACCTCCCCGTACCGTCCTCGTGGGTGCGCACCAGCTGGGGGGGGGCTGCGCGGGCCGTCCCCCGGCGTGGTGAAGCACAGCACCGAGGTGAAGTACTCGGCGAATTTCCGCAGCCCCGCCACGTAGCCCACGTGGACACTGTCCTGGAAGTTGGGTCGCACCGTCACCACCGTCGCCTCCTCCTCGTGCTCCGGCTCCCAGGCGATGAGCTGCAGGAAGAAGGAGCTGGGTCAATGATACCAGCTACCAGCGTCCCCACTGCATGTATCGGTACCACAAACACCATCCTTTGGGCACCTCCTTATTTATTTGGAGTTGATTACATATCAATTAACGGGCGCAGGGAACACTTTGCTGCCTGTTTACCCATACGAGGCACCACGGAGCTCACGCTCTGTGATTAACTCCCATTGATAACAGCAAGTAATCACCCACTCACCCGCATTTAGAAGGGATGTTTGGGCATTTAATTGGTATTGTGCAAGATAGCCTATAGCAACTTAATTAAACACTAATTAGCCCCTAAAAATACTAATCAAAAATACTAAGTGGCATTTAATAAGAATGTTAAATATCCTACTTGCTCTGGTTATCTCATTCAGCTGCAATTAAATTCCTGAACTTCTTTTGAGTGGATTAAGAAACAAGTTTAATGTTTTAATTCAATTTAATTAATGTAAATTTGAATTAATTGCAATTTGGAATTAATTACAGAGCATGGGAGACTGTGAGCCCATGCAAGTGTTAAATCTCAGTAAGTAGTATTTTAACAGCCAGGCTGGAACCAATTAAAGAAGCCGAGGGAGGAGTCGAGACAGTTTGGGAAGGTCGGCCAAGGATTTTCCCCCCAACTTGCTGCCCTGTTTTTGGGGAGACCTGCAGGAATTGCCCCTCACCTTGTACCCCTGGTTGATGCCGTTGATGAACTGGGGGCTGGGAGGGTTCCAGGTGAAGCGGATGGTGGTAGAGTTGGTGGCCTCGGCCTGCACATTTCCCGGGGGCACAGTGGGGACTGCAGGGAGGAAGGGATGGCTCACAGTGGCTCTAGCTCCATCAGGTCCCCTCCATCAGTCAGGCACCAGTCCCCCAGGAGCATGGGCACCCACAATGGGGAGTACCCATGAGGGTGCCCCAAGACATCCCTGGCTCTGCAGCCCCTGATCACCCCTCCCCAGCATGTCCCAGTCCCCTTGGGACCCCCACACCCATCCTCCTGCCACCTGTCCCCATCAGCCCCATGGCACAGCCTGTCACCGCTCGTGTCAACACCAAGCCCGTTCCTGTCCCTGCCCATCCCTACCTGACCCTGCCTACCTCCCTGCAGCGTCCACTCGGTCACCTTCATGCTGTACACCCCAAGGCCAGCACTGTTGTACGCTGCCACCTCGATCTCATAGTTGGTCCAGATGATGAGGTCCTCCAAGAGCAGGTTGTTGACCTCAGCATTGGTGATGTTCTTGAACTGGTAGCCCACGGGCAGCCCGGCCAGGCAGTACCTGGGGACAACGGACCACCAGAGCTGCCAGTGTCCCCACCAGCACCCTGGGATGCCGAGGGGGATGCCCATGCTCCCCTGCTGGCACCTACCGGATAATGTAGCCCTTGAGGACACCATTCTGGTGGCTCTCAGGGGGTGGCTGCCACTGAATCATGATGGACTGGTTGGTGCGGCCACTGGCAATGACGTTTTGGGGGGGGCGCAGAGGGGGGCTCCTCGGGCAGGGACACCCTGCAGGGGACGAGGTGGGGGGTGAGCACCCAGGGCTGCCAACCCCCCGGGACTCCCCAGCCACATCTCACCTCTCCGTGTCCTTGCTGAACTGTCCCCTGCCCACGTCATTCACGGCACAGAGGCGGAACTGGTAGGAGCGAGCGGGGACCAAGCCCCGCACTGCCACCCAGGTCAGCTCGGGGTCCACGCTGGCCAACAGCACAGTCCAGGGAGCATCTGCAGAAGGAGAGGGGGATGGAGGACCTGACCTGCAGGACACCCAGGTCCCCTCTCTCGCTCATGAGTCCTGTGGTCCCCAAGCTCCCCACAGCCCCCCCAGGCTTTGCCCAGTGCCAGCTGGGGAGGGGGGAGCTGCCCCTTAACTGTTCTCGGAGACCTCCACAACGTAGCGGAGCAGGGGGCTGTTGCCATCGAAGGGCTTGGCCCAGGTCAGGTTGATGGCCCGTTTCTCCAGGGGGCTGAGGGTGGCCACTGGGCTCTCAGGAGCGTGGGGGAGCTGCCTGGACAGGGGGGTCCAGGAGGGGAAGGTTAGGGAGGGGGGCACAGCCCAGGGTGCGGGGTGCTGGTGGGGGTGAGGAGGGGGTCTCACCGGACGCGGAGGTGGGCGCTGCGTGAGTCATTGCCCCCAGCCGAGACCACCTTGCAGGTGTAGGTGCCAATGTCACCAGACCAGGTCTGGGAGATGTAGAGGGTGCCCATCGCATCCAGGCGCACCCGCGGGCCACTCTCGGGATTCAGGGGTGCCCCATCCTTCTCCCAGATGTACCTGTCCGGGGCAGAGAACCCAGGAGTGCTGGCACCCTGCACCTCCCCACAGGGAGAGGGGACCGGGGGTCCCGCCGGTGTGCCGGGCTCCCCGTGCACAGGGCACCAGGTGGCACTGCAGGACCACCAGCGCAGGGCTGGGGACGGTGGCACCCACCATCTGCCTGCTCCCTCTTCAGGCAGCCTGGGGGGGTGCCCGGACCCCCCAACCCTCCCAGCACTATTGCACGGACCTGACGTCCACACTGGGGTCGTGGGTGACCCCACAGCTCATGATGGCTTTGGTCCCCTTGATGACACTCTGGTCCTGTGGTGGGTCAGTGATGCGTGTCCTTGCTGCAGGGGGGACAGGATGAGCCACCGGCACCACCCAGAGGGCTGTGGGGTGGCATCGGCAGGGGACAGCTCAGGTTTGCACCCACACAGACCTATCAGCCACATGCCAGACCCCATCCTTCCTGGCCCCAGAGAGCTCCATCCTGCATCATGCATGATGGGATGCAGCACGGCGGAGCTGGGCAGGGGTCCCTTACCCCAGACAACCAGGTCGGCAGACGCCTCATCCACGCCACGGGAGTTGGTGGCCAGGCAGGTGTAGGTGCCGGCGTCAGCGAGGTGTGCGGGGCTGACGAGCAGGCTGCCCGACTCCAGCAGCGTGAAGCGCGGGAGCTGCACGGAGCCACTGGCCAGGATCCGCTCCCCTGGGGGACACAGGGACCTCCTTCAGCTCCCAGTGCCCTGGCCAGTGGCCCAGCATGGTGGCCACAGAGCCCAGTAGCCTGTGGAGGATGCCCTGGGGCCACGCAAGCAGGGATGGGCAGGGCAGTCTTGCCCACACCCCAGTGCCCCCAGCCCCATTTATGGGATCACAGAATCATTCCGGCTGGAAAAGACCTTAAAGATCACCTAGTCGAACCATAACCTCACTCTATCAACTCTACCAAGTCCAGTGCTTAAGCCATGTCCCTCAGCACCACCTCCATGCAGTTCTAAACACCTCCAGGAGTGGTGATTTGACCACCTCCCCAGACAGCCTGTGGAAGTGTTCAATAACCCTTCAGTGAAGAAGTTTAACCTAATCTAAACCTCCCCTGGTGCAACTTGAGCCCATTTCCATTTTTTCCTGTTGCTTATTACTAGGGAGAAGAGAGCGACCCCTCCTCACTCCAACCTCCTTTGAGGGAGTGGTAGAGAGCAAGGTCTCCCCTCAGCCTCCTTTTCTCCAGGCTGAACACCCCCAGTTCCCTCAGCTGCTCCTCATGAGACTGGTTCTCCAGAGCTTCCTCTCTCTTTACCTTTCTGCCAGGTGATGGCCGGGCGCGGGGCCCCTGAGGTCTCGCAGTTGAGGATCACAGACATGCCATCAATCACTGTGCTGTCCTGCGGACCCCGGGTGATGTTGGGGGCAATGCCTGCAGGGTGGACAGACACACAGCCACCCTTGAAGCCCTTTCCAAGGCCCAGCCTAGAGCTGACCCGTGCCAGGGGGACTCCCATCTCTATGGGAGGGTTGCCTGGGATCCCCAAGCCTCCTCGTGGAGCCCAGCAGGGGAGTCCCAGGTACACCCCACCCACTGCCCACACCAGGGCACCCAAGGCTTGGGGTATGAGGGGGTCTGGCACCTACTGGTCACAGCCAGGTACGTGGTGGTCTGCACCTCGCCGGCTGCGTTGCGGGCGAAGCACTGGAACATGCCAGTGTCATCAGGGACCAGCCTGCTGATCTGCAGGCTGCCATCAGCCAGGAGCTGGAAGCGGGAAAGCTTCTCCAGGGGGATCAGAGCAGCATCCTTGTACCAGGCCATCTCAGGAGGGGGCACACCTGCAAGGGCAGGGGCCACATCAGGGATAGGGCCATGGTGGCACAGAGAAGGCCGCTGGGGAGATGCTCACCTTTGGCTTGGCAGGGGATGGCCACCACCTTCTCCATCTCGGCCGTGATGTGCCTCTCCGGCTCCTTGACGAACTGTGGCGGCTCTGCAAAGGGAAGCCCAGCAATGGGCAGTAGGTCCGGGGGGGGTTCTCCAGACCCACCGTTCAAACCACCCTCAGCTGAGGCCACCCCAACTCATCGCAGGCATGGTTTGGGCTGCCTCACCCAGGACGGAGAGGTAGGCACCCTCGGCCACGGCGGGCACACTGCTGCTGCGGAGCGCGGCTTCGCACTCGTAGTAGCCGCTGTCGCTCAGCACCGGGTGCAGGATGGTGAGGCGGCGGCTGTAGTCGCTGATGCCGCTGGAGAGGGGCACCCCGTCCTTCTTCCAGGTGATGTGCAGCTTCATCAGTGGCCTGGGGGGGGTGGGCAGGAGCACATCAAGAGCCAGCACCCCTGGATCCTGCCAAATCCCCACCTCCCTCCATCCTGCAGGACATCCTTCATCCATCCCAGGGGTGGGCCCTGCTGGGAAGGTGCCTGGGGGCACTCAGCACTGGGGCCAGGTGATGCCAGCAAGGAGATGCCTCATCCCCATCCTGTCTGCCCCATCATGACTCACCTAGCGTTGGCCACACACTCCATGGTCACCTCCGAGGTCCCAGCCACCACGCTGGTGTTCCTGGGTGGGACAATGATGGTGGGTGCGATGGGATCAGCTGGGCCACCCACATCTGGGGAGAAGGAGGCCAGAGAGACAACCATCAGCACCCCATGCTCTCCCTCATGGCACCCCAGGCAAGCTGATGGGGTACCCAAAGCCCCTGCTCTGCCTGGCATGGAGGTGACAAAGGTGGCAGGGACAAAAGGGCCATGGGCTCTGCTCTCCTGCAGGAAGGTCCAGCCCACCACCTTGGCATCTGGGTGCTTTCACAGCTCTCCCTGAGCCTTCTCCTCCCACGGGAGCCCATGACACCAGCCTGTCCCCCAGGCTGCCTGGCAGTGCTGGCTGGCAGGGCAGAGGGAGAAGGGGAGTATATAAAGGGAAATGATTGCAACAATAAAAAGCCCCCGTGTAGGCGTTGTGAAAATGCGATCGGCTTGAAAGCTGCTGACAGAGCTGAACCCATAAACATGGGCTCCAGGTTGTTTATTGTGCACCAGGACACCCAAGGGACATAAAAATGGATTAACAGGGCAGGAGGGTACGGGTGACAGGCAAAGCCCTCCATGGAAAGGGACACATCCCCTCCTGGAGAGCAGGGGGGGGAAGATAGGATGTGGACACAGGGAGGACTGACACCACTTTGAGGCACCTTCCCTGGGATGCTGTGACCAACACGGGCCAGGGGACCCTTGGCTGGGTCCTGCAGGGTCCAAGGGGACTAGAGGGATGGGGCCACAGGGGTGTTCTGCAGGCAGTGGCTGATGAAGTGGGGAACAAGAGCAGGAGTGGGGCAAGGTGTCCCACAGCAAAGCTGCTCCCCTCGGCTGGATCCAGCTGCAGTGGCAGGGATGGAGCAGGAGACTCTGCCCAGGGTACGACCAGTGTCTGCAGCACAGCCCCAAGTGCCTAAATAAATTTTGAAGCAGCTGAACTGTTGAGTCAGCAGAAGCTGGAGCCTCCGAAGAGATTTACTGCAAATTAAACTTGGGGGGGGGGGAGCCAGGCAGCGCAGGGGGAGTGGGGCCAGGGGGGCACTCACTGGCCACCGTCAGTGTGATGGGCTGGCTCGTCTTGTTGTCCCCATTCTTGTCATTCACTGCCTGCACATAGTAACGTCCCGCATCCGGGGCCACCGTGGAGAGGATGACCAGGGTGTTCTCCAGCGTGATGGCTCTGCAGGGATGAGCGGGAGATGGGAATTCAAACCCAACAGGGACACCTATGTGGGGAGCCAGGACCATTGTTCCCCCACCCAGCACCCACACTAGCCCTGGGACACCCACATGGATGGACACGATCCCCAGCCTTTCTCCTGCTTGCCCCATGCTCCAGCTCCCAGACACGGGCTCGGCTTGGACACTGTCCCCAGGCAGGAGCCAGGACCATGCCAGGACCAAGCCCCCACCCCCAGCATCAAGCAGAACACATTGGATAGTGCAGATTAATAGGACTTTTTAATCTTTTATTATATTTTTTTTTAGTATAGAACGATCTAATCTGCTGGAAACATAAAATGGTTTGGGGAATCTATTTTTTACCATTAAATATGAGATAAAGGAGTTTTATCTCCTCAGTCCTGCTTTGCAAATAGAAAGGAGACCAGTTCAATTCCTGTATAATGTGGGTTACAAATCCAATTCCCACACGCCCGGCGCCGGGGGCTGCCGCAGCCCCACGGGGACACTCAGCACACACGAGTGTGCAGTGCCCGGCCCCAGCACATGCAGAGCCCCTTTTACCTGCTTTCCTCCCTCTTATTTTTTAAAAACTCATTTCCCTGATGACAAATAGAGCCATTAGTTGCCCAGCCTGTCTCCAGGTTGTAGCATGATGCACTCAAGACCTCTGTTAAACATCCGTATTGCAAGGGCAACAGCAGCCGAGGGAAAAGCATCCCGCCTCCCCCCCCGGATGCTGAGGGATTCGGGGGGGGGGGGCACCGGGGGGGCGGTGCTGGGGTTACTCACACGCGGCTGCTGGGGGAGATCTTCCTGCCATCACGAAACCAGGTGACCTGGGGCTGGGGGAAGCTGGCGATGCGGGGGGGCACGGATGACGGCCGCCTCCCCGTGGGACACGCTCTGCTGTGTCTCGCTGTCCTCGAAGCTCCCCATGTCTGCAAAACGTGCAGGAGAACCGTGTCGGGGGCTGGGAAGGGGCTGGCAATGTGCCCTGGGGACCCAGCCGGGGCCAGCAGGCTGGAGGCCACAGGGATGGGCTCCCCCGGGGGATGCAGAGGGGCTGCCTTGGGGGTCTGCTCCCTGCTGCCCTCCATGGCCGGCACAGGGATGGGGGTGCAGGACTTCATCCACACCAGGATCCATCCCATCACCTGCACGCCAGACCGGGGACCACTGCCCCTGTGATCCCCCACCAGGGCTAGGGTGCAGCTGCTCCACAGCATCTCTCCCTATCCCTGTCCGTGGCCCAGTGCCAGGAGCACCCCAGCATGACCTTGGCTCTGTGGGCAAGGTTGGGGCATCCACTGCCTCCTTCCCGGCCAGCAGTTTCCAGGCTGGAAGTGTGCAGCAGTTGAGGAAAGCCAAGGGAAGCAGGGTGCACAAAGAAGGGGGGCAGGGGATTTTTATTGACTTCCCTTAATTGCTGTAATTAAAAACATGTAAAGAATCTTTTTTTAATGACTTTGCCATTATCATTAGTTGTTAGCACAGCTGCCTTATTAATTTCTCATTAACTTCCTGATTTGTCACTGCTCCTCAGGAAGGGGTTTAAGGGGATGGGATTGGGGGCAGCCCAGAAGGAAGGGGTGACAGAGAGGGACAAGTCCCCCGGAGCACAGAGCCAGCATCTTGGGCCTCAGCACCCTCCTGTCCAGCTTAAACTGACCATGGTGCCTCCACATCACCCCCAGTGCAGACCCCCAAGGTCTGGACCATCCTGCTCAGGTCTGCTTGTTCACAGGACCTGCACTGAGCCGTGGACTGAGCCTTCAGCCCCTGCTCCCATGCTGAAGGATGTGTCCACCCAGCCCCATGAGCTCCTCTTTGCTCCCAGCAAGGATTATAAACGGGGTTTGCTCCAGCGCTCCACGCAGCTGGAGAGGAGCAGGGCTGTTCCCACACTGCCAAACATTTCACCCCTCTGGAAAGCCTGCCCCAACACGGGGCTGCGGGTTTCCCTGCCCATGGGCTGTCCCCCTGCACCCCCAACCAACATATCCCAACCAGGCAGCAGGAGCAGCAGAGGCAGCAACAGCCACATCCTGCCAGCACCACCCCGGGCATGCTCCAGACACAGGTGTGCTGGACACTGGCCACACACCCAGCCCTGCTCCGAGCAACCCAGCCATCCCACAGCACCCCAGGGCTGGGTGTCCCTGGTTTGTCCTCCACCAGGGTGATCACTTACAGGCCACCTGCACCTCAGTCTGGCGCTGGAGCAGGGCTCCCATGCGGTTGCGGACGATGCAGCGGTAGAAGCCGGCATGTGTGCGGTCCAGAGAGGTGATCATGTACCTGTGGGAGAGAGAAGCCACTTCAGGGATACGGGGGGGGACACCCAAGTGACCCTCACAGTTCCCAGGAGAGGCTGCAGGTCCTACACAAGCCCCTCACTGTTGGGCAGCCACCCCTGTGCCGGGCACCAGCACCTTCCGTAGGGAGCTGCTGCTGGAGGGGGGGTGTGCATGTGTGTGCACGTCTGTGCAGGCATGTAGGTGTGCACACACACGAGTGTGAGGGAGACAACACAGTGTTCCCCGCTGCTGCAGAGGAACTGGTGGCCACACACTCGTGGCATGAGCTGGCGGGTGTCACCAGCCCAGCCACCAGGGACCTGGCACTCACTGTCCTGACCCCTGCACCGACCCCCAGCAGTGGGTGGCAGAGGCATACTGGAGGCTGCTGGTGTCACCCCACAGGTGGTCCCGCCCAGCAAGGCTCTGATTAGCCAGGGCTGAGCTGCCTTATCATCCCCAGCGGCTGCTCTTATCAGCCGCCAGCAGCTGATAAGCAGATAAAGGAAATAACCACATCTCAATTCACCCACTGCCCCCGAGCATCACCCCGGTCCCCAGGCTGGACCCTGCAGCCACCAGACCAGTCCCCAGCCCCAGGAGGGATGCAGCTGCTCCTGCTCCATCATCCCCCAAATCAGGCTGGACCCCTCCCTCACTGGTCTCGCAGATGGGTGACCCTGGGGGGGCCAGGCAGTTGCGGCAGCATCGCCTCCCCTGACAGGGAGCGCTCCGAGATAAAGCAGAAACAGAATAAATCAACCAGCTCAACCTTCCTTGCCCAAAATCTAATCTCGCATTAAAACACGCCGCGGGCTGTTTCAGCAGAGCTTTGTTTGTTCTTCTGATAACCGAGCGTAAATTAAACTTTCATAAGACACGAGGAGCACGTCCCCTCTGCCGGGAAGCACAGCAGGCCCCTGTGCCCACCCTCCCCAGTGCTGGAGACAGTGCTGGGGACACAGGGCTGCTGCCTTGCTCGGTGGCACCACTGAGCCATGGTAGGCACAGCAGAGCTGGCACCAAACCCGCTGCTGACACCCAGCCACCCACGTGGCGTGCTGGGGGTCACCTGTCCCTGCAGGAGAAGGGAGGATGCCCTTTGGGAACGAGTCCTTGAGTGTCACGGCTGATATTTAAAAATGATCCCCAGAGGCTTTAAATAAGGTATTTCGATTCCACGGAGCTGTCAGGAACTGATGGGGACACCAGGAATAATGGGCCCGCTCTCCTTGTGGTGTCCTCGTCAATAAATCACACGCACGCACCGTGACTCCTAAACACACACACACGGATGGATGGACAGACAGACACTGGCTGATGCTCACCTGCCAAGGGGCACACGTGGTCCCCACACAGCCCCCCTGTGCACCCCAGTGCCACATCCCCTCCAAAACCCCACCCTTGGGGCTCACATGCACCCACACATGAAGCACCCACTGATGCACAGCCCCAGGAGCTGGCACAGGGAGCCCTCACCCCCCAATGGGGACACCCCTGAAGCCCCAGTTACCATGGTCTGGTCCACACACCACTGGAGCTGGAGCAGCTATGTAGGGAGCTGAGCTTCTGCACACAAGCAGATGAAAATAGCCCAGAGAAAGGAAATCAATTCCTGGTCACAGCCTGGCCCGCAGTCATTAACCAAACACCAGCAGAGACTGTTCTCCACCACTCAGCTTCCACAGAGGCTCTTGCCAAGATCACTCAGATTTGATTTCCTCCCCCCCGTCACACCTGGCTGTAAGGGGACAGTGACCCACTGCACCCCCTCACTGGGGGATGTGCTCTGGGGCAGGAGGAGGGGTGAAGCCCCCAGCCCCCTGTGCAGCCCTCCCAGCTTGTGTGGCCACGGCTGCTCCTCCTTGGCCAGGATCTGCTGATCCTGGCTCCTTAGCTCAGGGCTGATCCTGCCACCTGTTGCCCATGGGCACTGCCCCAGCCAGGTCACTTTGCCCATCCACCATCCCAGAGACATGTTTTGCCCCACTCCAGCTGGGATGGAGATCCGGCCACTCTCCCAGCACAGCCATGGCTGCTGACTCTGCTGTTTCAGGAGCTTCCTTGGGCTGTTTGCAAAGAAAGAGGTTGACAGGGCATCGTCTGCGGGGAGAAGCACTTCTGAAGTGAGGACTGACCTGTGCTCCAAAAAAAAAAAAGGCACTGATGGAAATGAGGAGCAGTCTCCAGGCTGGGTCAGGAGGCCACTGTGCCATGCTCAGCCCCAGGGTCAGGAGCCCCGTGCCGGAGGACCTGCAGGTTTGCTGAAGGCTTTGGCACAAGATGGATTTGACAGATGGATGGGCTGCGTGTCAGGAACGATGTCCTCCCCAACCCTCCTCACCGTGCAACCCTGGCAAAGCATCAGCACCACGGATACACTCAGCACGCCAGGCTGCACACACCACTTTGTTATTGTAGGGTTGCTGAGAAGCGTGGGGCTGACACTGCCGAATTATTATTAGATTGAGGGGGTGGAAAGGGGCCGGGAAAAGCATCAGCCAAAGGATTTGATCCTTCAAACTGAAAGCCAGAAATCCGTGTGGCTCTTCCAATGCCGCCCCAGGAACAGCAACAGCTGGATCAGATTTTTGGATATAAGCACATTGGCACAGTCCCCTTTGATTAATATCCTGTATAACGACTAATTAATTCTAGAGGGGACGTGTATTTGAATAGTTACTGCGTGATAATGAAATGTCAAGTGAGCATTAAAACACACTTAGCAAAGGTTTAACGACTCCCAGCATCTGAGCCACGCGTCCCTGCGCCTCCCGCGGCGCTGGGCTGACGCTCAATATGCTTTTAAATAACCCCCCCCGGAATTTCATCAGCCCCTGTTAACTGTATTATCGGATCTCAATTAGCTCCTGATTGGAAAGGGCTCTGTTTTGAGGCACACGGTCAGAGCTGTCGCCTCTCTGCCTGCCAGGACTGTTTTCCTTTGGTCAGGGGAATCTGGCGGGTGCTGGCAGCCCTGTAAATCCCCACCTCCGTTGGCCCTGACAGAACAATGAGCCAATTAATAATTAATACTCATGTATTAATCTGCCACCTTCCCATGGCGCAGAGAGGGGAGCATGTACACAAGCCTCAATCCCTGTTGCAGCATCTGGAGGGCTCCAGAATGTCCCTTACCAAGAGCTTGGCCACCACCCAGCTCAGGCAGCATCTTCAGGTCTGAGGGCCCTCACCCATCTCCTTCCCAAGGCTGCCCGAGCCCACATAAGGGGACAGCCAGAAGATCTCATCCACCACCTTCCCACCACATGCCCCCTGCCGCCCCCTGCCAGCCCCACTCTCAGGCACCACTGCCCTGTTCTCACATCAACCCCACACACACACACAGTGTCCCCCCTCCAAGCCAACAAGGCACAGCAAGAGGCAGGGGCCTTGGCAGCCTGAACATCACCAGCAAAGCCCCCCCGGTGCTGCCCAGTACCTGCTGGGTGCTGCCTCACCTTCAGACAGGGCAATACCAAACATGAAGCTGGCCAAGCTGGAGCCACCGTTACCAGAAACTTACTGCTGGGCTCTCACCTAGCCTAGCCAACACCCCTCTGATATTTATCAGCTCCCGTTAATTATATTATTGAAGGCAATTAGCTCCCCAGGGAGGAGAGGCTTGGGCTTCACACCTGGGCTGGTCAAGAGCCACTCCAGCCTCAGCTGCTGGCACAGGCTGGGGTCCCAGCAGGGAGCTGGCGGTGAGCACCCCCTGTTTGCCCCCAGGTTTGTTTTTTTGAGAGGGTCCTGGCTCTATATTTCACATAAGTTGGGGACAGACATCAAACATCTGGAGCCCTCAAAAAGCCACCAAGGCTTGGCAGGGTCCCAAGTGTGCAGCATGCCATCCCTGGAGGATGCGCACCCCAAAACACCCCAATCCAGTGAGCTCAAAACAGCCCCAAATCTGCCCACACAGGGCAGCTCCTGCCAACCCTCCCCACGTGTGGAAGCAGGTAGGGGTGGGTAGAAGTCACCACGTGCTGGAAAACCAGCCCTGGGGCTGGTGGGGTCTTGGGGGCTGCGTTCTGCCCAAGAAACCCAGGGCAGACCTGGGATGCTCAGACACACAACCCCTGTTCTGCTGAGGGGAGGCACGGTGAGCAAAGCCAGCAAGAGCTGGAGATTCAATTACACTTTCCTGGGCTCCCAGCTCCCAAGAAAGGGGATCTGGGCTCTTGGGAAGAGGCAGGGGATCCTTTAGTAGCTGCTGGGCTCCCGCACCAGCTGTGGAGGGACGTGGGGAGAGGAAAAAGGGCTGATTTAGTAGACACAAGATGCATCTCTACGGATGGGAGTCTGTCCAGAGGTAATCTATGTGTAAGGTAATTTCCGAAGGCAGCAGGACTCGCTGCAACCCTTAATAGGACAATCTCATGTGATAAATTACCAGACCCAACTAATCTGCATGTTAAATTTCTTGTATGAGAAATAAATATCCTCAATTCACCAGAGAAGCGCTTTCCTTCAGAGGATTTCATTAAAGACATCAAGCTGCCTGATTTGCATGTTATGATTCCTGGTATGAGGAGAAGTCAGGCTCCGGAGAGCTCACAGGAGAGCCCGGCACCGGCGAGATTATGCAGGGAAAAACAGAGCCGGCCCTGGAGAGCGCAGCGCCGGCGTGCCGGGGCACGGGAGCAGAGCGCGCAGGCAAACTGCCACCACCACGCTGCTGTCACCTCAACCGAGGTCACAACGGGCACTGGGGGCTTGCTGGGGGTCCCCAGGCACGTGGGAAGTGGGGGTCCTGTGGGAGAGCTGTGTCCATGCACCCCATGCTGGCAGCAGGCAATGGAGGCAGCAAGTGGGGGGAGGAAGGATGGTCCCTGATCCCCCACGGTCTCCAGGGATGCTCCCAATGGAATATGGCTCCACATGTGCACAGAGCCAGGCTGGTCCCTCATCCCACTGTGGTCCCTAGAAATGGTCCCAAGGGGGTATTGCTCCATGCACACACACAGAGCCAGGCTGGTCCCTGATCCCACCATGGTCCCAAATCCCCCATGGTCCCCAATCCCCCATGATCTCCAGGGACACTCCTGAAGTGGCACAGCTCTGTATCCACATGGAGCCACGCTGGTCCCTGATTCCCCTGTGGTCCCCAGGGATGCTCCCGAGGGGTTGGCTCCACCTGCACACAGCGGGACCTCCTTGGCTCTCGCTGGCCCATGGCCAAGGACCTGCCAAGCCCGTTCCCCACCTGCCCTTCGCCGCACGCCAACAAGTCGCTCCAGTGGAAGCTGGTGGCTGAATCGCTGCGGGAAGGAAAGGGCGGTCGCCATGGAAACACGCTGCCAAACCGGGAGAGTGGCTCCTTCCCTTAAATCACGGCATGAGCTCGTCTGACCATCAGATAAGGATGAACCGGGGTGGTTCTTGGGGAGTGGGGGGCTGAGGGGGTGTGAGCCCCAGCCTGCAGCCTCCAGTAAAATGGGTAAATGCATAAGGGCGAGAGCAGCAGGTGGTGCTGGCTCTGGGGAGGAGCAGTGAGGATGCTGAGGACAAAACAGGTGGGGACATGTCATCCTGGCTGGGAACTGTGAGGTGATGTCCCCATGCCTGGAGGGCTACCCAGGCACAGGCTCCCCACAGCCCAGCTGAAATGCATAGTCTATCTTGTCATGGACACAGCCAGGCCCTGGGGAAGGTCCCTGTTGAGCCCAGAGTGGGGACATGCTGGGAAGCACGTGCCAGCCTCAAGCTGCAGGGGGATCTGGCTGTATCCCACATCCCTTGGCCATGCTGCCAATGCACCCACAGCCATTCCTGGCCCCTGCACAAACAGAAGCATCCCTATGCGTCCCAGACCATCAGCACCAGCCCTCTCCTCTCCAAGGATTACTCTGTTTCTAAACTCGTTAACTTTTAATTACTATCTTCCCACCGCCTGAGCGGGCTGGCTCCGTGCCACCAACATCTCTATTAAAATTCAATTTCTGCCCATCACAACTAATTTTTTGTGCTTCGCCTTCTTCATTGGCAGCCTTCAATTCCAGGCAAAACATTCAAACTCTCATCCCAATGCCTAAAATCCCTGTGGAGGCCTGGGGACAGGCAGCACATGCCAGGCAGAGTGACAGTGATGCAGGCAGGACGTGTCCCCGCCATGGCAGGGCTGGGGTAAAGCTAGGCAGTGATTTGCATCAAGGCTGTTTGCTTCATTAGCTGCGCTGGGTTTGTTTGGGTTTTCCCCATGTGTTTATTTTCTCGCTTCCTGCCTTAATCCTTTCTGGCTGGAAGCTGGAGGTTGGAGGACTGGGGGAACGAGGAAATGGAGTCACCTTGGGGTGGTGATGCAGGGACATGGGGCTCCAGGGCTACCGGGCATCCCAGTGCAGAAACACAAGTGCTGGCCCCTTCCCTATGGAGCAAACCCAGGGGCAGATCCAGGGCAGGAGTCGAGCCTGGGACGATGGGGACATTGCAGAGCTGCAGCCACCATGACTTGGTGGGGGATAGCACCCACGGTCCCCACTGCTCCAGCACCCAGCATGGCACAGCGCCGAGGACAGGACCCAGCATGGTACAAGTTGCCAGGGAGGGGACCCAACACCCAGCACAGTGCACAGTGCCAGGGAGGGGACGTCACCCAGCCACACTGTCTGCGTTCCTGGCATCCCGGAGCAGCCCCGTGTTGCTGTAGCAACACGAAGCCTTTGGATTCAATGCCTTTAACCAGGGAACGGCTTGTCTCGGCCTGAATTATTGATTAAAACAGAGCGGATGACACACGCACACAGAAGAGACGGCGAGAGGTGCCTGGCTTGATTTAAAGGCGAGCTCCGAGCGGGCAGTGCCGTGGGGCCGGCTGCTCCGCCGCAGGATGTGCCGGCACCCGGGGCTGGATGCCCGGACCTGGGGCCATCTCTCATGCTGCCCTTCCTCTCTCCTCCCCTAGTCGAGCCATTCTCAGGGAGCCACGAGCCAGCCGTGATCTGCAGCCCGGTGTTAATCCCGCCTGTGCAAACACCTTCCCCCCAGTGTTGACCTGCTTAAATCCACCGTTTGCTTTGCAAACAGAGCTGGCAGCTCCTGGCACGTAACCGCAGCCCCTGCGGTGGGACTGGCAACGCCCGGCGTTCCGGGTGGATTTGCCCCAAATGCTGGGCGGCCGTGGCAGGGACTTACCGGTATTCCAAGGAGAACTTGGTCAGCTCCCGGCTGTTGTGCAGCCACTTGAACTCGAGGGGCCAGCTGCCCTCCGCCATGCACGTCAGGACCAGGCGGTTCCCCTCCAGGTGGACCTGGCTCCGCACCGGCTCCGTCTTAAAGTACGGGGAGACATCGTCTGTGGAGAGAGGAGGGAAAGGGGGTGAGAGCTGTGCCTGGCCCCACAGCCTGCCAGCCCCACCACTTCATCACGGGCACAACCATAACCCAGCAGTATGTGGGCAGGGGGATGCTGGTGGCCACCTCCCCATTCAGTGTCCCACCCAGACCCCTCCACTGGCCATTTTCCCCCCTCCTTGAGCCATTTCACAAACCTATGGACAAGAGCTTAGCCCATCCAGGGTTTCTCTAAGCTGCTTGCTTTGCTTTATTCCTGCCTGCCTTTGTAGTGTTTCAGAAGCACTGAGCTTTTAACTCGGGGGGTGAAGGGGGCGGAGGGGCTGGGAGCAGAGCGAGGCATAAACACTTACTCCTCTCCTGTTTTATTTGCTAAGTAAAACTATAAATCGAAACACACAGCTCCATTTTCTGCTTAACAAATGGAAGCCCTTTTACTTCAAAGACACATTCATATTCCCCAGCAGCTTTCAAGTGCGCTTTCAATCACAGCTTTCGGGTTTTGCTTTGGGGTAGGGCTTTGCTTTCTTGTGTGCATGAGCTGAATTCCTTCCCAGGGCTCTCCACACCATGAGCCAGCACCATAGCAGAGCCTGTGCCCGTGGGCTCAGCCTGCCCCAGTGCCCCACCGCCCTGGAGGGGCTGTCACGAGTTTGCAAGAGCTCAGAGGCACCCAGACATCACCAGACTGGCAGTGGGGGTCCCTCTCCTCGCTCCACCAGCAGTGCCCAGCTCCTGCACACCCTGGGGTGCAAACTTGCTGCACCCATGTGGAAATGCCCGTCTGGTTTACACCTGCCTGTCCCATCCTGCCTGTCCCCGAGGCAGGGAAGGAGCAGTTTGCGGGTCCTTAATTTAATCCTTCTCTCTGACCTTCAGCACCTTACCCCAGTGCCCCTGCCCGAGGGGGGCTGGATTCAGGTATCAGGACACCCCACAAAGCAGGTGTACAGCACTGGGACCACACTGATGAGCTTTAAGGTCCCTCCCAAACCAAAACACTCTGTGATTCAATTATTCTGTCCCCACCGCAGCACAGGAGCTCAACTTGCAACACCAGAGGCTTCACCCACACCAGGCTGGAGACCTGTGGGATTCCCGCAGCCCTGGCTGGGGCCATGGCACGGCCAGACACCTGCTCCAGGGCCAAGCACCTCCTGCACCAAACCAGTAAACAAGCCATGGGGCAGACCAGGGCTCAGCCAAGGCACCACTGCAGTGAGAACCCCCAGCAAACCGAGCTGATCCTGGCACCGGCGGTGGTTCTGCACACAGGGGCCACGCTGCAAAGCCTGGACTGAGGCGTGGCATGTTCGGTGCATCCCCCACGCTGAGCCCGCTGTTGGGGAGGTGTTTAGAGTGCTCCTGGCACACCTTCCCCCAGGCCCACACGCCGTTTGCATACATCCTAATTTGATTTTAAGCAGCTAAGGCTCATCTCGCTTTGAAGCACCCGAGCCATCTGTTCTGCATTAAGGGGTGAAAAACGGCGCAGAGGAGAAGAGGCGGCTCCTAATTCCACTATTGATCGTGGGATCGTTATCCACCCGCCAAGGTCACGGCATCCGCCTCGGACCCAGCAGCTCCCCTGTCCCATCCCCCCCTGGCACTGGCTCCTCTGCTCCCCTGGGACACCAAACCTGCTGCGGCCAGGGGGCAGTGGGGCTGGGGATTCCAGGAACACCGGGTGTCCCTGGGGGTGAAGGTGGCCTCAAGCTCTGGACTCCAGCCCAACGCCAGGTCCAGGGGTGGCAGGAGGAGTGGAGGAAGGTGGGGAGAGGAATGTGGCTGGTTTAGTGCCGATGTCTCTGGAGAGACCTCCAGGAACGAGATGGGCTGTTCCCAGCATTCATCTGCCCACCAGTTCCCTGCCAGCTCCCACCACGATGAGCCACAGCACAGAGGGGAGAAGAGTCCTGATGCTGAGCAGCACTTCACCCCCCCACCCCAGCCCTCCAGCAGGCCTCCCTGCCTCGGTTTCCCTCCCTGACATCTCAGTTCTGCTCCCAGCAGGCCGTGGGGAGCTTCTCTCTCCCACCACCCCACCAGCAAGACAGGCCATGGCTCCCCTAAAACCTGGGGGTGCACAGGAGTCCCCACCTCTTCGCCACAGAGCCAGCACCCACGGGGGCTGCAAGTCCCCCACTCCTGGACCCAGCAGAAGGTTTCCTGGTGCGTGACAGCCACGTCCCCCCCCAAAAGGAGGGTCATTACTGCTAATTCTGCCTCTCCCCCATCTGTTGTGACTGTTTACACTCCAGTTGCTAATTAGAGACTAATTAGTTGGTGCAGAAATTCATCACTTTTCAAACACAGGCGGCAGCAAGAGGCGTCCCAGGGAACATCTGCACATCTGGCAGCAGCAGCACAGGCCAGTGCTGAGCTCCCCGGGGCCCCGGCCACGTTGTGCCGTGCCATGCCGTGCCAGCCCAGCGTGGTCCCCTCCACACAGAAAGGTGCCACCAAACCATGCCATCCCCATCCTGCCCACACCAGTGACCCCGGAGCTGAGCCACTCCAACCAAGCTGCCAGTGGCACTGGATGGGATAAACGGGATGCCAAGTGCCAGCAACGGGGAAGGGGGACAGGAAGGGGGACGACTCCAGCTCTCTCTCCCCACCACGGATGACATTTTAATGCCAGGGCCTCGCAAGGCACTAATCCTGCCTAATGGGATCAAAATCTTTGCCCCTGCACTTTATTTACATAAGGGCTGCCGGGAGCTGGGGCTGAGCCTGGTGCATTAGTGCTGGGGAGGGGGTGCAGATGTAGGGCAGGGGGGGGCTGGTCTCACCAAAAGAGCAGTAATGGACCCTAACTCCTGGGCATAATGGGTGAGCTGAGAACTAAGCCCCCCTCTCTCCAGCTTCAAATCCCTCTTGATGGGAAGGGACGGGGAGTTTTAAGCCCAGTGGAATCCCAGAATGCCTGCCAAGAGCAGGGCTCTGCCGGGCAGCTGCTGGTGGGGGGATGAGGGTGAGAACCCCCCCTCATGCTCAGTGAACCCCAGCAAGTGGAAACACGATGGGGAAGGGGCATGAGGCCTGACCCCACGGGTCCCCCCATCAAGGACCAGCAGCTGGCAAGACATACAGGTCCTTCTCCCATCTCTGCTGTGGATACCTGGCATGAGCACCAGCGGGTCCTGGGTCCCCCCCGCCTGGCACAGTGACCCTGGGGACAACACAGCCCCCCAATGCTCCTGGGGATCAGCCCTTATTCAGGACAGGATCACCACCCCTCGGGGACAGGGGTGACATCCAGCTGCTCCCCTCCCCAGCTCACTCATAGGAAGCTGATCAGCCCAGCGCTCATTCCTGCTAATTAACATGAATCAGGGATGTGCTGGGCACCACCAACCAAGCCCTGAATCCATCCTGCCTGTCTCTGTGCGCTCTGAGCACCCAATGGAGACCAACCAACGCCAGAACCATGCCCACCCTGCACCAACACTCGACTCAGAGGAAATAACACCATCATCTTCCTCCCTTCCCACCAGCCCCTCTTTGGCCCGGCTGGGATGTAAGAGGGCAGCGCTAGGAAGGGAAAACTCCTCTGTCTGCACCTCATCTTGACCATGGGATGGGGGGACAGAGCAGTGTCCCTGGTCCCCCAGGCTCCACAGGGCTCCCTCATCCCTCCTGGAGCAGGATGGCAGCTCTGGGGCAGTGCTGGCACAGCTGCCTGGCACTGCCACCAAGCAGCCCCATCCTCCCCCTCCAGCCCCCTCATGCCCCCCCCCCCAGCACAGAGCTAAATCTCTTCTGCATCAGACTATCACTGGCGCTCCGCAGCACGAAGAGATTAAAAAACAATAAAGAGAAAGAGAAACCCTCTGCTATAATTACCAGCCTTTAGCTGCCAGCAGAGGCAAGGAGGGAGGGAGGGAAGGGAACAGGGGGAAAAAGAAACAGAGAAGAAGAAATCCACTAAAATTTTAATAGGAACCACTGCATTTAATTTAACGACACATTTTTTCAATTACCAGAATAATTGTTTTATTCATAAAATGAGCTTCAATAAAAAGGGTAATTTTCCTTTGTTTTTATTATTCATTTGTGTAACATATTCGCGGCGCAGTTCCCCAGTGCCACAGCAGCCACTCCAAATCTGGGGGACGGGGGGACCCGTGCCGGTGTGGCAGGGAAGGGATTAACATCACTGGGGTGCCCCATGGCCCCCAGACACAGCACCCATGGGTGACACATCCCCCAGCACCCCACTGGGGTTGCAGCCCTGGTTGGGTGTAATGAGAGATCACCCTGGGAGACCCATCTTGGCCATGGCACACTGTCTCATGGGACAAAGCGTGGCCACTCCAGCTGGGTGGCCCCGTGCCCAGGGACATGGCTGGGGACAGGTGAAGCCCCCGAGGAGACGTCCCTTGGCTAAGTTACAGTTTCTGCTTGTCGGATGCCAGCGTGCGGTTGGGAGGCATCAATTTTTCAGTGGCCGCTGGTAAATTCATCCGACTGATTAAATGGCACATGTCCCCGCGGGCACCGAGGACACGGCCTTGCCACGGTGACAGGAGCCACTGCACCACCCCACCACAGTCCCTGGCGTCCCCACCACAGTCCCCTCCCGGGGTGGTGGCAGGAGCCACGCAGGGCGGGTGGCCGGTGGTCGGGGGGGGGGGATTAGCAGCGCTCTCCACCACAGCCAGAGCCATTAGTATTCCTGAGATGAAGCTTCATCCCCTTAATAAAAAGCAAACACAGAATTGAAATGCCGAATGCTCCTGGCACCCGGGAAGCTGCGGAGCACGACGTGCTGCTGAGCAGGGACCCAGGTATCCAGAGGGGACCCAGGCATCAGCGGGGGGAACTAGGCATCTGGGATGGACCCAGGCATCCAAGGGGGAATCCAGACATCCCTGAGGGATGCCAAGGATGAAGCTGAGCGTGGGGTCAATGATGTGAGCGTCCTCAGCAAGCCCTGTTCGCCCTCCTCCCCACATCTCAGCAGGCACCAAGCAACTTGAGCCACTTCCCCCCAAAGCACAGCCCCCCCAAATTCATCACACGTGTGGTGCCCACTTGCTCTGCTGGCAGCCCCTAGCCATGCCAGCCTCATCTGGCACAGCCAATACTGGAGCCGTGCCCCACTGTGGCAGAGCACAGCCCCTTTGGTTCCTCATCCTCTCTCCAGCAGTGACTCCAGGTCAGCTTTGAATTTGGGAAGAGGACAGGGGGGGAAGGACTGAACCCCACAGCACAGCGACAGAGAAGCACCGGTGGGAGTAGGGACCACAGCTCACATCCTGCACCCAGGCAGCACCCACAGGGACACCAGGGCCCTGCACCTGGCCATGCCACCCTGCCAGCCCGGGGCCCTCAGCAGAGCCACTTCCATCTCCCTGCCCAGCAAATGCTGGTTTGTCAGCAAAACCCCAAGCCAAGGGGTTTGGTGCCGGTGGCAGCGTACCAAGGCACTGTGCCAGGGTGCCTGTGCTCCTCTCTCATCTGCCAAAACTCCCTGCAACACCACGAAGCAGGGGCTGAGGGTCTCCACTGCCCACCTGCTCCAGGACAGGGTGGCACTGAGCATCCCCACCTCCCTGGTGCCATGGGAAGGGAGCAGCCAGGGGGGTGCAGCCTCCCAGGACTAGTACAGCGCCAGTAGTAGGGCTGGATGTCTCTGTCCTCCCCAGCCCATTGCCCACTGAAGCCAATATCCATCCCAGCATCCACCCTCATTCCTGAGCCCAGTGGAAAAGGCTGGCCTGGGAGAAGAGGGGCAGCCATGGGGGACACCTCAGCTGTCCCGTGTTCCCCCCGGGCTGGGCTGATGGCCATGGGGTGCCATGGAGCAGCCCCAGTCCCACCTGGCACACGGAGCAGTGCCAAAGGCACCTGACACAATCCTGCCCAGCACACCCCCCCTATGGCTTGTGCTTTAATGTGCTTTTTTTTTTTTGCTTTTAGTAAGAAAAAGACTTATAATTGCAGATGTGTCCATTAATCCTCACAACTAACTTTGTTCCCTTCCTTCTCTGCTTTTCTCCTCCCTCCCTTTCTTTCTTCCCCCGCCCTGGAGACCAAGAGCTTTAAAACTCTCCTTCTGGCTATTAATTAAAACAACCTCTCTGCTATCATGAGTGTACTTGCCATAAATTAATAGAGGCCTTCTTAATCAAATCTTATCTCCTCTCTGAGTGCCCGGCGTGCCGTGCTGGGGTTGGTATCCTAACCTGCTCGGCCATGAAATGCAATTTCCAATGCTCCAGTGGACTCAGCAGCTCTGCTCCATCTCCTCCTCCCTGCCCGTACCTGTGCCGGCCCAGCAGCACCACTTGGGCCAGGAGGGAGGGTGAGGAGCCCGGCACACTCACCACTGAGGTGGCTCCCAAAAGACACGCTCCATTTCTCAGCCATTTACTGCATTTATCTGCAGGCCCTGCGGATGGTACTTGTCTTCTTGCATTATTTAGAGGGCACAGCCCGAGCCGGGGGGTTCGGTGCTCACCAGCAGCACAAAGCTGTGAGAGCAACCACGGGAAATCCTCCTGCCAGGGCTGGGGGCAGGGGAAGGCACAGCCATGGCACAGCTCCTCACAGGGGTCAGGGTTCAGCCAAGAGTGATGCTCTTGGACCTACAAGCTCATGGTTCTTCACTCGCCATGGCATGCTGGAGAGCATCATCCCTCTAGTCCCCTCAGGTTTCCCTTCTCCCCATCTGCATGGTGCCTTCCCACCACATGCCCTTTCCCAAAGGCAGGTGCAACCCCTGGATGACAATGACAAACCCACACACAGAATCACAGAATTGTCATGGTTGGAAAGGACCTCTGAGATCAGTGAGTCCAACCATAAACACAAAAAAACCCAAACACAAGCAACCACACACACTCCACCAAAAAACACCCACAAAAACCCCCACAACCTCAGCCACTAGAGCATGCCCTGAAGTGCCACATCTACATGTTTCTTGAATACCTCCAAGGATGACGACTCAACCACCTCCCTGGGCAGCTGTTCCAGGGCTTGACCACTCTTTCAGTATAGGAATTCTTCCTAATACCCAATCTAAACCTCCCCTGGTGTAACTTCAGGCCATTTCCTCTGGTCCTATCATTATTTACCTGGGAGAAGAAGCCAACACCCAGCTCCCTACAACCTCCTTTCAGGTAGTTGTAGAGGGTGATGAGGTCTCCCCTCAGCCTCCTCTTCTCCAAACTAAACAACCCCAGTTCCCCCAGCCACTACTCATATGACTTTTTCTTACATCCCAGGTGATGCCACCCTCAGGCAATCCCTGCCCCGTGTATGCCACCTTCTATCTCAGCCACAGCTCTGCCGGGGGGGGGGGGGCAGCTGGGCTGCTGCAGATCTCAACCCTAGAGCTCCTGTCCACGCAGAAGCCATCCCCCACTCCCGTGGGGTTCCCAGGCAGCAAACATGAGCTGGGACAGACAGTGACCTGAACATAATGCCCTACACCTGCCACTTCACACGCTGGGACTGGTAATCACAGCCCTGCTTCAAAACCCCTGGCCTGGTTGTGATTTTCCTGTGATTTTCCCCCGATGGTCTGAGACAGCCAAGGGGGAGCTTCAGCTCGGTCCCCCCCAAAGCACCACGGGCTGAGCCAAGCCCTGAGCAGCAGAGAGATGATGGAGCTGCAGCCAGGAGTCACAGCGAAAATGAGCTGCATCACAAAGTGATTGCAGAGCAGAGCTAAGAGGGTTTTTAACAGAGACAGAACTGCCTGGTGAGCCTCCCCCGCTCGGCCCCAATCACATCGAGATCGCAGGAATAAAACGGCCTTTGTTGCAGGTAAGAGGGGCCGCGGCCCCGAGCGGCATCGCCTGCCTTGGGAGGCCCCGGAGCAACTCCCAGCGGCTGTATCCTTCCAGCAGCAACCCCCGGAGCTCTGCCGGGAGCCGTGCCCCTCCTGCGCCCGGGCCGGGCACCGGTGCAGCCCCCGGGAGAAGAGGCGGAGCAGGAGGGTTCACCCGGTGCCCTCCAGCCATGTGCCGCCGGCACGCACCCTGCGGCGACCTCACTGCCAAAAAAAACGTTCGTCTTTGCTCCTGTCAGACTGTTCTGAGGGCAGGGACCTGCTGCCCTGCCAGCCAAGGGAACGTTGCCCCCCCTGGGGAGCTCCTGCCCACGCAGGGAAATGCGGGTGGAGCCGGGCACCTTTCCATCTCCATCCGCCCCTCCCCGTGTTTGTGCCGTTGCTTTAGGAATTCCCCCGCAGAGGAAAAGGTCTTCTTGAACGGTGAGGGAGCCCTGGGGACACGGGACAAGTGTCTGTGCACGTCACCGACCTGGCCCAGCAAAGGAGGGGGACCCGATCCAGCACCGCCACCCCAGCAAGGAGCCGGGCCGGAGCCGGCAAAGCACACGGCTCCAGCGCCGCTGTCCTGTTCCCTTGCGCCTCCCTCGGAGGAGCTCTACGGTTTCTTACATGCCATAAGCCGATTGTAGAGGTGTGTTAACTGGATTAGGTGGGAGGCTGAGGGAGACACGGACCTGGCGAAGTTGCTCGGCGGAGCACGGCTCCTGCCCGTGTGACGCTGCGAGGATGTGCAGAGCCGGCTTTTAAACTGATTTTCTTCCCTTAAGCCTTCGGAAAGGTGAAGCTGCGGGAGGGACGCGGGCTCCGCCGCCTCCTCGCCCCGTGCAAAAATCCTGCAGGGCCCCTGGCAGCAGGGTCACATCCCCACATCGGTTCCCGTAGCCCTCGGCGCTGGCAGGGTGACAACGCACCGCCTCAGGTGGCACCGCGCACCCAGCGTGCCTCGGGGAGCAGCACGGTGACCCCGAGCCCCCGCACGGCCCCATCCGCACCCGCCCGCGGCGATAATCCCCGCTGGCAGCCGGCTCCGGCCTGGGGCTCTCGGTGACAGCCCTGTGCTTAATGCAAGCTGACCACGACAGGGCACGGCCGGGGGGGCACAGCCTCACCACCCCCTTCCCCAGCTGGGGAGCTGCCCAAACCCCCCTGCCCAAACTCAACCCGCGGCAAAGGGGACACCGATGGGACCGCTGTACTCCCTGCCTCTGGGGATGCATGGAGTGGTCCGGCACGGATGTTCTCCACCTCCTCGCACGCAGTCCCCAGCGCGGCACCGGTGCCACCTGCGAATTGCACAGCAGTTTTGCCGGTGTCACACTTCATCCATCTCCGCCGGAGCTCTGCCGCAGCACTTCCCGGCCGCGGGGCGGGGGGAATGGCAGTGGGAGCCATTTCCAGCACCAGCGGCAAAGCCCAGGCAGAGACCGAGGACCCCGAACCCAGCCAGGGAGGCCCTGGCACGGTACGTGGCCAGATGTGCCGTGGCACGGCCAACACGAGGCAGGATCCCTTGTATCCGAGTGGGGTTGGCGCTGCCCGCGAGGCCATAGCATCCCCCAGGATGGACAGATGGATGGACACCCTCCTCTTGCACTGCCTCCTGCCAGGCCGGCGGGACACCCCCACCGCGCTGCCATCTCCCCTTCCTCCTCCCGCATCTGTCTCCAGGCCCATCCTTATTTATTTATTTGTTAATTAACTGCTGTTTCCATAACAAACGCTCCAGCTTCTCCCAGCCTCTAACAGCCCTAGGGCTGGATTGTTAACTAGGATTTTAATTTGTTAATTAAAAGCAGGATGGCTCCATAACAAGCTCCTCTTCCGCAGCCAGGCTCTCGGAGGGCTCAGCGGGCCATCGGCTGAGCCAGCAGCCTCACCATGCCCGGCTGAGCCCCCCCAGGAATGGGGCACACAAGGGGGGTGCGCACAGCTCCCCCAGGACAAGGGGTGTTTGCAAAAGGGACATCGAACTCAGCAGCACCGCAGAGCCTGCTCAGGACCTCCCTCCTCCCAACAGCGATGCTGAAGATGAAGCCACCTTCCTTCACGGTCTCATCCTGGCACTCCCTTCCCCAATCACAACCCCCAGCACGTGTCCCAGGCCATCAGAGGGTCCCAAATGTGGACACCGACTCCTCTCTGCCCATCGTAGCAGAGCCGGGGCCGTGCCAGCATCATCCCCCTTCAGCTCCAGCGCTTCTGCCCAAGGACCGCAGCCCTCAGCACCCAGCCCCTGCGGCACCAGGGACCCAGCCCAGTGTCAACCCAGGCCAGGTAAGGCTTGAGCTGCTCCTGGAGCCAAGGGAGAGACGTCAGACCTGGCCTGGGAACAGCACCTCTTTCAGCCCCGCGGCGAGGGGAACAGAGCGGGGCTGTGTGCCTGCCCGCCCCTGCCTGCCCGCGCACACCCAGCCCCGCTGCCCGCCCCTGCGGCTGGAAAAAACAACATTTCCCTTTGCGGGAAACCCCGAACAGACACGGCACCCTTGTGTGTTCCCAGCCCAAGGGGGACGACAAGCAGAGCTCTGTGCTCTGAAACATCGTGCAGCCCCTACAGACCCCCGTGCCTGGCCCTGAGCACACAGCCCAGAGCCCCAAACACGTCCCCAAGCTCACAGACCACAAACCCAAACGCACGGAGCTGCGGGGAGCTGCAAGGGACGCCCAGCAAAGGAGCCACACACAGATGCTCCCGGGGGGACAGGAGCACCGGAGTCCGCCCAGCCTGGGGACACGTCCCTGGGACTGCCTGGCTGCGGGTGACACAGCCAGACATCACCAGGGGCTTCAGTGACCCTGTCCCCACACCAAGCATGTCCCCAAGCAGGACACAGCCCCGCCCCAAGCCGGGGATGTTTAACAAGCTCCAGGCTCCGACCAAAACTCCTTCCCCAGCAAACTCCTGCCGATGCCACAAATCCTCCCGACCCCGCGATTACGCAGCTCCGCCGTATCTGGGTCACTGCTGTGAGTCACCCACACCCGGAGAGTGACTCAACGCTACCACGGACCTGCCAGAGAGGGGCCAGATCCCACCACCGGCTTCCCCAGTAGAGACTCCAAAACAGTGAGGAGCGGAAGGACAGACAGACATCACCTCCAGATCCCACACAGCCGCCAGCCAGACACTCTCCAGGCAGGAGAAAATACATTCCCCCCCCGCAGCCTCAGAGGGATGGGGAGGCCCTTCCCAGCCCCATCTCCAAAGGCTTTGCAGCCAGGACCGGAGCTTGACCATGAGGTTTTGGCAGGAACAAGCTCCATACCCCACTGACGAGCAAGGCAGGGGTCTCTACGCCCTGAGCTCAAACCCCAGGGTGGTCCCAGCACTGGGTGGGATGGATGACAAGCCCAGTACAGCCCAGCACAGCTCCAGGTCGGATTTGACCCCTTGGGGCATTTCAAGTATACCCTCTAAATATTTCTGGATGGCAACCACAGCCCCATGCCACGAGGCCATCACAGCCCAGGAGGGGCAGGAAAGCAAAGGCACCACCAAAGCCCAAACAGCACCTGGGACATCACTTCTCTAAGGGGCATCTGCCTCACTGTCCCCCAAGCTCCTGTCAGCCCCCGCATCTCCCAGCCCTGCAGGATGCTGAGCACAGCCCTTGCAGACAGACAGGCTGACCGACAGCCACTTTCCAGGCTGGCTACGAGAACCTCCACCAGGCAGCGTTTCCCAACTGAAAAAATACAGCGGGGGAAGAAAAACAGCAGGCAGGAACCACAAGAAAAACCCCACTCAGCCCTTCCCATGGCGCTGACGCAATTAAGTCGCCAGCCCTGCGGGATGGAAAACACTTTGCCAGCTCCCTGCCCCCCCGTGCCAAGCGGGATGAAGGTGCTGGTGGCCACAGTCCCCCTCCCCATGGCAGTGGGCACTCGCCCGTTTACTGGGGTGTTGCCCAGATGTCCTTTTTCCAAAGTATTAATTAGTCATTGCGTTGCTCACTTGAAACAAATAGCTGTAACATGACAGCAAACACGAGTTTTCCTTGGAAAAAAAAAACAAACCCTTTCTAAAGCTTTTCCTTCCCAGACATCCCTGTTTGCAGATGGGAAACAGGAGTAACTCACAGCCCAGCAATTCCCCCCACTATCCACAACAACCCTAAATTTCCACGGAAGCAAACTCCAATCATTGCACTTATTTACACACTTGTGGCTCTCCCAGCCAGAGGGGCTTTTCCAGCCAAGGCTGCGACGCTGGGCCAGCGATTCTAGCAGCAGAGCCAGCGCCACTGCCCAGCCTGACGTGAAGCTTCTGGGGAGAAGCCAAGCGAGCGAAGCTCCAGCATCGCCCCAGGTGAAGGGCTCCGGCAGCTCACTGCCCCTGCTCCTGCCTTATTTCCACCCTCCACTGCACAGCTCCTCTCCCCGCCGCTCACAGTCCTTCTTTCCACCGTGACATGGAGAAAATGGGGAGATGAAGGCACCCATCACCTTCCTCCCCTTGCACCCCCATGCACGCAGGCAGAGGCCGGGTGCTCAGCGCTTGCTGGTGCTCAGCCGGCGGGGAGGGCTCTCCCAAGGGCAGAGCTCTGAATTAAACACACCACCCTAATGAGTTGATTGTATTAGTTTGCGAGTGCATTGAGAACTCATTATCAAAATAAACATCAATTCACTCCACTGAGCATGGCGCCGCACACACACACGCCCCGGCAGCGCCACAGCTGAGGCCGCACGCAGCTCCCACCCCGAGACAGACCGCAGGTCCCCTCTGCACCCCATCCCCAGCACCCACCGGGGGGAGGTGTAGGGGCAGCGGGCACCCACCCTGCAAAGCCCCTCACCCCACGAGGTTTGCTTCTCCATTTTGGCAGTGCCAGGTCCCCTGGGAACCCCCTCGGTGCTGCTGCGGGGTGAGAAGTCCCCCAACCCTGACTCAGAGTCTCCAGCCCCTGGGAGTCTCTCCTGCACCCAGGGCTGGAGCACCGGGGGCTTGGCAGAACCCGCAGGATGGCCAGGGCAGGAGGCACACCCCCATCCCCAGGGAGCCAGAGCCGAGCCCCTCTCCGTGCACCCAGGCGTGAAGCAGGGGCACAGCGGGCGCATTGTCCGGCTCGGCTGGACGCGCTCCCTTTGGAAGCAGCAGCTAATCCCATTTCATCCCCCTTCACGGCCATCAGCTGTTTTTCAGGCATTCAGGAGGCGGGTTGCTGAAACCGGAGCTATTGTGTCTGCCGCGCCCCAGCCCCCTCCGTCCATCTATCCATCCCTCCATCCACCCACCCAACCCAGCCGTGTTCGGCCAGGCACTAGCAGCATGTCCACACCCAGCTCCCACCTCAGCACCATCCCCAGCCAGATCTTTATGAACTGCCCAGAGATGGGGATACCAGAGCCACGCAGGACCCACTCCCCTTCACCTTCCCCCAAGCTCTCACACTGATCCTGTGGTCCATGCCCAGACGAGGAAGAGGAGGAGGAGGAGGGGAAGCACTGAGCATCCCACCATGCCAAAACCCACAGGCACAAGCTGAGCCCTGGGGACAGCCCAGCACTTGATAGCTCCCCACAGGGGAGACACAGGCTCCGAGAAGGAGGACAATGAATAAGGAACATAAATGACCCCCTAAAACTCCAGTTAATGCTCAGCCCTGCCCTAGATTCAGCCCAGTTCCTTCACTCAGCAGCCACAGCTGAACCTGGCCCCAGAGAGCACAGCAGGGACATGCTGGGGCAGGATGGCCCTGCAGGATTGGGACAGAGGGACAAGCTCCTCCAACCACCCCAGTAAATACACCGCAGCCCTGCAGACACAGGACAGGGGACCAAACAGGTCCCCAGCCCTGCTCTAGCCCCAGGGAAACACCCACCCTCTGGCTCTGGTGATCCACACATGCAGGAGCAGACATGCACCCTGATGGATGAAGGGATCCTAAAAACAGTGTTTCCCTTCACCAGCTTCTTGAGAGCCATGAACACAGCCACACTGCTGAGTGTCGGGGGGCTTCACACCACACTCTGGGTCTCCCACCAGTCATGGTGACCTGCTGGCCTCAGGGGAAACTTGTCCTTGCAAGCCAGGAGTGGCAGGACTCTGCCAGGCACTCCAACCTTGCCAGCTTCGCACATGGACCCTGGGGTAACCCCTCCAGGGGCCACCGCTCCCAAATTGAATCCACATCCTGCTCCTCACCTCGGCAGAGCCCGGGCACCGCTGCTGCACAGAGCGGGGAAGACTCAAGGTTACAGCCGGGGACAGGTGGCTGTCTCACCCAGCAGTGCAAAAAGCAATTAGCTAAAATTAGCTCAGTGATTTCTTTCCACTAATGGTCAAACTCATCAAGGTTTCCCTCCACCAGGGGCGTCCGCACCTCCACATGGGCCGGCGGTGATGGATGAACCGACGGAGCCGCTGGCCCTTGCCACAGGGCAGCAGGACACACACCAGCAACATGTCCCTGTCCCCTTCTCACCTCTGCCCCGTGCCTCAGTTTCCCCCAGCTGCCCAGGGGCAGATGGAGAGCTCCTGGCATGCTCAAGACAGCCGGAGCTGCCACACGCCAAGATGGATGATGGGGACAATGACTGCTGGTGGGGAGGGGACGGAGGGTGGCTTTGGCATGGGGGGCCCCGGCATCCCTGGAATTGCCACCATGCCATCCCTGATGCTAGCCGGGATGCCCAGCTGCTGGTACATGGTGGCAGCTGGTCCCAGTGCCCATGGTGGCTGCTGGCCAGGAGGTAACACTGATCCACACAGGGAGGTGACAACCCGGAGCAGCCAGCAGCTGCCAGTCACAGCATCCCCAGGGATGGCCCTGCGCAAGGCTGAGAGCCCCCCGCACCCCAATTCTCCATTCCTGGAAGGCCGAGGGTGGGGGTGCACCCGCCCCATCAGAGCAGGGAGACAAAGGGGACCGAGGGACCAGCTGCAGCCCGGGAATGTCCCCTGCCCTCGGCCCCGTTCCCAGGGATCAGGTTACCCAGTTCCCAGGCAACCCGAGCCAGGCACGGCTTTCCAGGCACAGACATTCCTGCACCCCGCGGGGCTGGGGGCAAGGGGAGGGGGCTGCCGAGGGGGCCCCTGCGCCCCTCTCGAGTGCAGGTGGGGGGTCGGCGACAGGCAGGGGAGAAAGTGAAGCATCGCTGGGAGCGGTGCACAGGATGCACTCCCAAAGCATCGCTGGGAGCAGGGGACAGGACACGCCCTGCCAGCCGGTCCCCAGCCCCGTCGAGGGGGCGCCCAGGGCTGTGCCCACACAGGTGGCATTGTCAGCATGCCCAAGGTGTGCGGGATGCCAAGCGGGGCCAGCAAGGCAGGGAGCTCCTTCCAGCACATTCCTGCCTGCTGGCAGGGCAAAGGGTGGCAGGAATGTACCCCAAGTCCAGATCCACCTTCATGGATGGTTCTAGATATGCAGAGGGTGGGAACCCCAAAACACCAGCAGCAGTGAGGGTTGGGAAGGTCCCTGGCATTGCCACCACATCTCCAGCCACTCTGAGTGACCCTGGTGCCATGTCCTCTCCAGCAGCTCCATGCCACGCTCCCCTACACAGGAGGGCAGTATTCCCTCCCTTCCCTTGGGAGCTCCCAGGACAACCCCTCACCCTCAGCACCCACCACCCTGAGCCAGCCCAGCCCCGCAAGGGTTCTGGATCCCCCGCGCAGGTTTTGGAAGACCCAGGGCTGGTGCCATGCACAGGAGCCATGTGCCACCAGCAGAGCACCGCAGTCACCAGCCCCTCCACATCACCCGGTGCCCACACATGACCCCGGGCACTGCGGGGGCTCCAATCACCCCCCATTAGCACGATCACATCACCCCTGACAGCAGCATATTTATTCCTGGCCCTGCAAGGACCATTTTTCACCCAGGGACACATGACTTGCTAACAAGCTCGGAGAGGTAATGAGGGCTCAGAAGCCAGGGCACCCATCCCAGCTGGGACCCAGCACCTCAGTCTGCGCAGGGCCTTATTTACCCCAGGCAACAGCCTGCAATTGTGCTGCAAAGCACCAGTGCACCCCCAATCAGCTTGTGTAGGGCCTACAGTAGTGTGTGTGGTGGCTGGAGCTCATCCCGAGGCAGGAACCAGCCACATCAGGGAATAGCTCCAGGCACAGGCTGGGGACAAGGACACAAAGACTCATGAAGGCAGATGCAGGGCCACTCATCACACTGCCCCCCGGCACTCCACGAGCCAGCTGCCCCCCTTCCAGGTTTAATTATCAGCATCTTCCCAGGTTCACAAGCAACCTACATCACCCTGCTTCCCTCTCTCCTCCAGCTCCTTCATTTGTTCCCGCTAAGCGGAAATGCCACTGCAGCCTATTTCCCATTGCTAAGGGATGAGAAGCACTTGACAGTCACCCTGGCTGGCACTGCCAGGCAGGAGCCACTCAGCTGCCCCCAGCTCACTCAGCCCACCGACGTGTGCCCAACCGTGCCAGCAGCAGTGATGGATATGAGCTGGCAGCTGCCCTTGTCCTGCCTGTTCTCCCCCTGGGAGCCAGCTCCCAGCCCATGGGCATCAAGGCTGTGGCTTCAGCAAGAAGCCCTGGCACCCCAAACCTTTGAGGGCCAGCCAGGGCACCCAGCACAGCAAAGGGGCATGGTGATGCAGGCTGCTTGAGATGGGACCATATGTCCCTCCCCCATCAGTTATCATCAGGTCATCAAAATTTCATCGCTGCGCCTGGTCACTAATGGCTTCCAAAGAAACATCAAATTTTAATCTTCCTCTCCCCTAAAAGCCACTTTTCCTTCCTGAGCCAGAGCTTTGCACGAGGCCACCAGCCACCGTGCCAGCCGTGGTCATGAGGGAAGGGGGAGCCAGGGCAGGGGACACCCATGCTTGGCCACCTCTTCCCTGCTGCTGCTGGCACTGAGGGCACCAGCAGCACCCTCCATAGAAGTCCTGGCACGAGCCTGTTACCAGCATCATGCCCCCAGCAAGGAGCAGGGGCTCATCCCCATCCCACTCAGCCCCACGGGGCTCCACACATGTGGACGTGCCCAGACACCACACATGGGTGCCAGAAGGTGCCGGCACCCCCTACTCCAGCCCCTTAATAAGCCTCTTTGGTGGAAGCTGCCCATCTCAGGCCCCTGCCCCAAATCCCGTCTGGAACCTTAAGCCTCCCAAATCCCTCCTGGGACTGGCCACAGCCTCCACAATCCCATTAGAGGTGCCATGCCAGCGTGGAGGGTCCTGTGCTGTGCCCCCAGCCCTGGGTTGGGGGAAACCCACATCCCTGGGGGTCCCAACCTATTAGAAGTGGAGAGGAGGGTTCTTGGACCCCTCAAACACCCATCCTCCCCCCAGCTCTTGGGGGGGGGCCCTTTATTGTCTTTGTTAATGAGCTAAAGGTACCTTTGCTGCAGGCATGAGCTGGTTGGGGCAGGGCTGGCAGCATGGGCTGCCCGTGCCCCCCCAGCTGTGGCACAGCCCCCCTGGCCGTGGCACAGGTCGCACTGCGACACAGCTCCCGCCCAGGCGGTGCTGACAGATTAGCCTTCCACCCAGCACCGCCTTCGGCTCCGGATAATTAGCGCAAGGCCCCTAATCAATAAGTTATTTTTTGCCGTGGGTAATTAATAATTACACAGCACAGGCGGGCTGTAATTAAACTTCCATCCCCCCCTCTCCCCAGCAGCACGGGGCTTTTGTTTTACCAACTGCAGGTATTAAAGTGTTTCAGCTTGTGCCAGGGGAACCCTCATGCCCCGGCCAGGGAAGTCTCACATCTTCTCCTCCTCCTTCCCTTCTCCATTGATCCCATTTTCTTCGGCTGCCTGAATCAATAGCAGCGGCACAAAGCACTGCCTGCCTCTGCTCCTGCTGCCAGGCCTGCGGGGATGCCCACGCGGGGCTGCCCTGCCCGCCCCACCGCAGCAGGGCTGAGCCAGAGGCCGAAGCCGGGCATCCTGCCCACACAGCAGCTCCTTCCCCTGCTCCCTCATCCCAGCAGCCAGTTCATCTCGACGGGATGCAGCAGTGAGCAGTGAGGAGGTGACCCTGCCGGTGCCTCCTCAGTGCTGGCCATGGCAGAGGACGCAGGCACACACCAAGCTTTGGCAATGCTCCCCCCCACCATGGACAGCCACCACATGCCCGTGGCTATTGCTGGCCACGCAGCGCCAGGCACTGAGCAATGTCACAGCCACCCACGAGGACGTGACACCAGCCACAGGGAGCTGAAGCCGCAAAGCTCAGCTCCTGCACCAGGAGAGAGGAGCAAAGCCCCTTCCCCACCCCTCAAGAGGGCTGAAGCACAGCCAGCCCCACATCTCCCACCCCACGGCGAAACCCCGGAGGCCCACAGACAAATGGAAGGAGATTCAGTTCCACCAGGAGCCCGTCCCACAGGCAGGGAACAAACAGACCACGGGGGACCCACCAGCCAGAGACGCCAGCCAGGAGAAGAGAAACTCGGCAAGGGAGTGAATCAATCAAAGAGACCTTCACAGCTCCCCACACAGGGCCTGCCCGGATAATATACTGCCGCTTTAGATGTTATGTTCTGAACTTAATTACGGAGAAATTATAGCAGTGCTGGGGGAGGCTCAGGGGGAGAGGGAGGACAGGAGCACACAGGGACTTCTGGCTCTACTTGCTGCCTCAAACAAGGGCAAGAAATGTCACAGGCGAGGACCCCCGGCGCTGTGCCCCACTGGGTATGTGTCCCCCCCCATTTCAGAGTCTGGATCCAGTCAGTCCGAGTGGCAGGGATGAAGGCAGCCGTGCTGCAGCTCTGCCAGCCAGGAGCCTCCTCTGCAGACTCACATGGAGCCTCACTGCCGGGGAGGGACCCCAGGGTCCCCTCCACCGCACCCCAAAGAGCCACAAACTATTTCTACATTCGTCTCGGGTAGCAGAGCAGCTAAAAACAGAATGTGCCGTGCGTGGCAGAGCACTGGAGGCAAGGAGCAGAGAGGGCTCGCCCTGCCCAGCGGTACTGCCTCGCACCAAGGGCCCCCTGGGTGTACAGGGAGCCCCAGGCACCCACGGGGGCTCAGGGCTGCAGACCCTCTCCAGCCCCCTGCCTGGTCTGAGCCACCAGTCGATGGGACCAACCCCAGGGCAAAAGCTGCTCCCTGGGAGCTCCCCAAACTTGCACCCCAGGTCTTGTCGTGCAGCAGGGGTCCACCAGGAGGGGGTGAAATGGGGGTGCTTTCATCCCCCACCATCGCCGAGGGATGCTCAGCCTCCCCAGAGTCGTTCAGGACAGTCTCTACCCCATCCTCAGGGCAACATTTCCCCGCCCCCCCAGCCCCAGTCTGGGGACAGGGGTAAGAAGGACGAAGAGCCGAGCCGTGCTGCTTGTCCCTACCGAGCCCTCCCGGACACCGCGCTGCCCTCGGCACCGGCCGACCCCAGGCTCCAGCTCCGGGGTGGCTTCTTGAATACCATCGATGCTGTGTGTACCCCCTTAGCAGGAGCTCCGGGACCGCGTCGGTCCCCGACCGCCCCGGCTGGCACAAAGCTTCCCCGGCCCGGCAGGGTGGGGGCTCAGCTAAGGGAAGCAGCACTGAGACACCCCCATACACACACAACCCGCCGCAGACCATCTCCAGCATCCAAGTCGGAGCTGGATGGTGTCCCCCCGCCTCGCCGTACCCCCTTACCTTGGCCGCCGGCTCCCGGGGGGCCAGGCAGGGCAAGCACCACGAAACACAGCAGCCCCCAGCTCCCGAGCCGGGCCATGGCTCCACCGAGACGGGGGCGGAGGAGGGGGCAACTTCCCCGACTTTATAATCCGGGCGGCTGCGGCGACAGTCCCCACTGCTGGCCGGGCACAGGGGCGTCCTCCGGGCTGCGGCGCAGGGACCCGCTCAGCAGCGTTGCCCACAGGGAAGGCAAAGACGATGGGGTGAAAGGCTCCTCGCAGGGCAGGGGGGGCCGCAGGCAGCTCCCCACCATGTGCAACTTCCTCAGGGACGCGTGGAGCCGGAACCCCCCCCCCAAATCCGGAGCGGGGCCAGCAGCCGAGCCCCTCCCCAAGCGTTGCGCCCCGCGTCAGGGAAGGGGACGGGAAGGGCAAGGCTGAGCACCCCCGGTCCTTCCTGCCCGCCTGGGCACCATGGGGACAGGGCCCCTACCGCTCCCGGAGCAGAGAGCACCGCAGCCGCTTAAAAGTTTGGGTTCCGGGGGCGGCGGGCAGCCCCTCTCCAGCGCTCAGCTCCTGCCTAGGGACATCCCCGCCTCGGCGGCTCCGGGCGGCTGTGGATGGGGGGGCCGCTTCTCCTCCCGTTGCGCCCCGGCACCCAGGGGGAACCGGGGGAAGTGCGGCGGGGGGTCCCGCTGAGAGCCGCGGCCGTGCGCGGCGGGCGGGCGGGCTGGCGGCGCCGCGCCGACCCCTCTCAGCGCTCCGACCGGCTGCTTTGCTCCTCCTGCGCGGCGCGGCGGCGGAGTGAGCTGCGGCGGCGGGGCTCGGCGGAGCCGGGGGCAGCCCGAGCCGGGGAGGCGGGGAGACGGCGCGGCTCCGAGCGCTACCCAGTGGTCGCGCACGGAGCCGCTGGGGGAGCGGGCACGTCCCCTCGGCCGCCCCCTGTTCGTGCGGGTCCGTCCCCCTCCCCGGTGCACCCGGCTGTGGAAGCAGCATCACCCCGATGCAGCTTTCGCTTTTCCAAGCGGTTGGAGCCGCCCCCCAACCCGCGCTGCCCCCAGCCCCTCCGACAGCACTCAAAGCATCAGTCGCCGGTCTCGGGGGAAGCAGACAGACACAGCATGTCCCTGAGGTAGCTCAAAAGCAGAACTCGAGTCACTGCCACAAGATTATCAAAGTACACATTTTGGGGTTCTCAAAAAATAAAAGCTCTAACCCCAGAGATGAGCCAAAGGCACCTCCCAGATAACAATGCCACTTCTTCAGGCCTGATCCTGCAATTCCTCAAGCCCCGATTTCCCAATTAGGCCTTGAATGCACATCCTTCAAAGATGTCTGTGCTTTATACCAGCACAGAGCTTTGCATTTGGTGGGGGAGAACAGCTCAGTCACAGCTGCTACCGAGCATTAGCACCCAAGGACCTGTACCATCTGCACTGAAGGAAATATCCACCCTGAATGCTGGATCAGCCTCCTGAGCACACACTGTGCCTCTGAGCCAAGGAACCTACAAGGATCAGGGTGGAATGAAACCATGAGCAGATTAGCCTGAAGGCAGGCCCAGTACCACCAGGTCAAATCAGGGCAGGGACAGAGGGAACGTTCTCCCACAAGCACCAATGCACCTGCATGCTTTAGTGCCCAGGCACCAGTGTGCATTTCCAGTACATTATAGGTGTAAATCATGCAGAGTCCTCAGGGGGACAATGCCTGTGCACACCACGTATTTGGAGAGCTACTGCCAAATTTCCCATCGACCTCTTGAAGAGAGACTGAACAATAGCCCAGCACTTGCCCACCCCAGCATTAATCAGCTCCGTGGCTGGCATTCTCAACTGAGATGACAGGGATCGATGTGCTGGGGGAGGCTGCAATCCTGGCTCACCCCTTGAGGTGGTGTTTCCCAGTATGGGCTGGAACAAGCATAGGGAGAGAAGCTGGCCTGCCAGGGGAGGGCTCAGCCCCTGAGGTGGGCTTGGACCCCTGCTCCCCAGGTGCTGACACGTGCTCCAGAGGAGAGCAGCCGTAATAATGCTCAGCACACTCACAAGCCCCAGTGGGATCAGGGCTTTGTTCCATAAAGAACAGGAATTCCTGTCTTCAGGGCCATAAATTCAGCACCTGCCTCTGGTGCCTGCACTGATTTATGGTTATTACAATTAATCTTGCCGAGGTGCAAGCCATTTATTACCCACTTGTGCAGGTACCTGGTTCCCCACAGCCACCCTGGCAGACTGGTTGAGTTTTGATCTTGCAGCAATGCTCCCACCACAGCACATCCTCCCTCCCAAGCCCTGGCAGCCCTGCTCACTCTGTACCACCTCTCCCCTGCCCAAATCCATCCAGATGGGAGCAAGTTCCAGTACACAACAACCACAGCTGTTTCCAGGAATGGATGGAAAAGCCAAGAGCTGCCCTGTACAATGTTGGCACACCCCAGGGATCAGAGAAGGCAGCCAGCTCTGGTGGCATCCTGGCACGTCCTCAGGGTCACCAGATGCCAGGTGATGCCCAGGTGGGAGGCTATGGTCCCCATGTTCTGCTGGGCCACCCCTGCTCCATCTCTCCATCTCACATGAGTTTTTGGCCCCATCCGATGGCTCATGGAGAATCCCAGCTCTAATTTGGGGCAGTATCACTTGTAATTACACCAGGAATCACACCACCATCCACACACAGACCAGCTGCAAGCCACACTGCATGACTCTCACCCCTCCAAAACCCTTCTGGAAGGGGTGAAGGTGCTGCAGGTCTCCAAGTGTACACCAGAGTTGGGGCTTTTGAGCTCTTCTTTAGAAATCTCTGACCCCCAGTGCAGGGGTCTCAGGCCCCCAAGAGCAGCAGCTCATCCACCAGCTGCCACTGGAGACCTCAGCTAATGAGGGGTTCACCTTGCCCAGCCACCCCGTGGGCAGCAGGACGCCACTTTGGGCCTATTTGCAGAGTTGAAAGCTGTTATTTTGCCTCCTCGCTTGAAGAGGGCGCATCAAAGTCAAACCCAAAAATACGTCGCTGGGCTTGAATTAAAAACTCTTGTCAGAAACCAAGGCAAGTTCCAAAAAAAGATCAAGGCTTTATTTGAAATGTAAAAGTCTTTGCTGGTATATCAGGCGCTTTGGGGACTGTATTATCCAAAGGCTACAGGACAACAGCCAAGACCTTCCTTCAGCTGTCCTCAGCATCCCTCATCCTCTCCAAATGAGGCACTGGCTCTTTCTTAGCAGCATTGCTGGTCCCTGAGCACAAGAGCAGAATCCCCTGCCCCCCTCCAAGCTCCCTGCTCCAGGAATGGGCTGGGAAGTAAAAGGAAATACAAAGTGAGAGCCCATGGGTGAGAGACTCCAGGAGCTCAGTCATTTTCTGCTATCGAAGGGGAGAGGAGGGAGATGTAACCACAAGCTGTCAGCACCAGCACAAGGAAGAGAAATGGGATAACAGGGCTCTGCAGCCTCACAGACAGAGGTATAACAAGCCCCACAGGCAGAAGCTGAAGGCAGACCTATTCTGACTGACAGTAAGGTGCATGTTTCTAACAGTGGGGATAATTACCTGGCTTCAGCAAGGCTCCCCAATACTTTTTTTTAATAATTAAAGCTGAAAGGGGCATTTCAATCTCTCCAGAAGCATCTGCTCTCTTGAAGGAGTTAATCCAAGGCAGTGCTGAAGGCCACAAGCAGTCTCTGTGATCTATTAACTTCTCTCTTTAAACCTGGGCTTGGGCCAAGTCCCTTCTCCCCAGCAGAGCTGTGGTCTGGGGTGAGATGCAGCTGTCACACACCCCCTGGCCCTTGGGGATGTTCCCAGCCACCAGGCAGGGCCACACACAGGCAGATGCTGCATTCTCAGGAGGACTGAAGCTGCATCCCCTTGAAGGACACCAAACAGAGGTTCATGCTGCTCCTAGATGCTGTGCAAGGGGCCTTCAAACCAGCTCAGAACAGAAAAATCTTAAATATTTGATTGTCTTCAAGAAAAGTACTAAAAGAAGGAACAGCAACAGGAGCAAGTCCTCTCCTTCCTGTCAACACAGCTCTTCTTCCCTGCCCAGAGTGATGTCCCAGCATCAGCTGCTCAGTGCATCTCAGCCCAACTAAGATCTTCCTTCAAGCCCAGAGTGAGACTGTGCTCGGCGCTGGGGCTGCAGAGCCGCGGGGCTCTGAGGTGGCAGAGAACAAAGAAAGGGCATCTACCCAGCAATGGCTACAAGGGTCCAGGAGATCCTGAGCAGGATCCAGCTCTCCCCCTGGAGAGCAGTGGTTTGGCAATAACTGTCAGACGCTTCCCAGGGAGACCTGCTCCACCTCCACACCCACTGGTCCCCACCATCATATGGGTCCTTGTATTCAATGTGTCACTGGGGTGAGTGTGGGGGGGTTCTGAGCAGCCCTGCCCCTCTCTGGGCCCCCCCCCCAGAGCCCATCTCACTACTGACCACACCAGCAGCTCAGCAAGAACAGCTCATCCTGGTATTGGGAGGGCTTCTCCCCCCGTGGAGAAAACAGGAGGGTGGGTACCCTGGATAGACCCCCATGAGCTGTTGCAGCAAAAGGGTCTGTGAGCCCCATGGTGAAGAGGGAACACAGTTCCTGCTTTTGCAGACCCACAGACCTTTCCCAGCCACGGGCTCACACTGGCAAACCCTTTTCTGGAGCATCTTCCCAAGGCCACAGGTACTGGGGAGCAGAGGCATTTCTAAAGGTAAAACAACCACCACAGGATCAGGAGCCCCACAGCTCTCTCTGAAAAACCAACTGCTCCTCCACAATAGCTGCAAAGCTGAGCTTTGCTATTTCTGCTGACTGGAAAGTGCCAAGAGAAGCCCCCAGAATGCATCCCAGGGAAGCTGGCTCTGCTGTGCACTGGCAGGGTAATGGTGCAACCAGCAGCTCCACAGCAGCAAGCTCAGCACTGGCCCCACACCCCCAGACCACCGGCACAGAAACACCCGCTCCAGCAGCACCAGCCCCAAGCCAACAGCACAGACCTCAAGGCTGTTTTTTAAATCAGGAGATTAAAAATTTAAACTAGGGCTCTGGCTCATTTTAACATGATTTCTTAACATTTAAAGGCCATGGTCCTGAGCATTTCCCCAGAACAGCAGCTGGGGACCAGCCGGGTTTGCAAGGGGCTGGATCCAAGACTCTCACTTAATCACCCACTTCCAGAAGTGGAGGATTTAAAGACACTCGCTGCTGAACCCCCCCCCCCCCCCGACGTCCCAGGGCCAGGCTGGGGGTGCCAGGAGCGCCCCTGCCCCAGCTCCCCTTGGCCAGAGCATTTGCAATAAGCCCATTTCTGATCCCCATCTCCAGATAGTATTTGCTGCTCAGAGAAGGGGGGTTTTGCTGTGCACTATAGACCCAAAAGGAGAGGACATGGGAGGACACCAGCTCACTATTTCAGGAGCACTTCTCTCCCACCCTCTGCCTTTGCAATTACTACATTGAAGCACATACAGACACACATTCACCTACTCCCCATGGTTCAGGGTGCCTGGGAAAAGAAGCTCATAAAAGCAGCAGAGGACAAAGCTCATCTTACCGATTCCCAATGTGCATCACGGGTGGCTCATCCCTCACGGAGAGCTCCAGAATCTCCTTGCTGTGGCATAGCACTAGGCACCTCCAGCCCCACCAGGATCTCAGAGCAGCAACACAAACCTGCCAGTTCAGTCGGGTCAGGCTTATTTAACCCTTATGCATTAAGCAAGTGGATTGAATCCACCTGCAGGTTAAACCCCTTCAGGTGTATGGGGGAGTGACCCCAGCCCCCAGCTTCCCTGCTGTTAGGAGGGAAGCTCCATCCCAAGAGTGGGATGGGTTCCTCGCTGGGGGCTGCCAGCCCTACCTGCAGGATCGGGCCCCTGCCTGGAGCACAGGCAGGGGGCTTCCAGCTCCTTCCCCATGGTGGGCTGCGGCACAGGATGGTCCTTGTTGTGATACCATTAGGAAGCTGCAGGGAAAGCCCCAAAGTGGTTGGCTGCTCCCCAGGGCCATCAGGAGGGGGGCAGGAGGCCACCCCTCCATGTCTTCACCCCAAGCACCCCACCCTTACCGTGCCCACTCAGGGGTCACTATCGTCCCGTGAGCAGTTTCCCAGCACAGGGGGCTTCAGGTGCTGCACTGATTTTTCAACTAAATAAAATAAGGTGATACATAATTGATAATAATAGGGGAAATAGTAAATAATACATTTACAGATTTGCATAATGAATAGCACCGAGCTTAGGCTGCTCGGGCGACCGCAGAGCCGGCTGCCGTGGCACCGCTGAGCTGGAAAAGGGGAGTGGGCAAAAAGCGGGGACCCGGGGAGGGGGATACAGAGCTCCCAGAACCTGCCCCGCCCGCCCCAAACATCAGCCTTTCGCTCCCCCTGCTTGTGTTCCCACAAAGCCCCAGGGGCATTTTAGGGAGACGTAATTACCAGCCCCTCAATCAATCCTGATAGCAGCAGCAAAACCTTAAAGTTAATTACTTCGTGTTTGTGGAAGAGATTGGTTGGGATTGGAATTAGGGGTGGGGGGACATGGCAGGAGCGTCCCTGCCCAGCCACCTTCCCACACCAAGCTCACCGGACCACCACTGCTCCAGCCCGAGGGGGCGGGGGCGGGGGGTGCGGCGGGATGGGGGGCAGAGCACCCCGAGCCTGTTCCCACCCAGAGCACCATCCCACGGTACCCCGAGGGGAGCTGGGGGCCAAGGAGCGCGCAGACGCTCGGGAAATGGATTCCGGCTGGTTCCTGCTGAGTAATTCCGCTCCCTAAGGAGCCGTCGGTCGGATTTGCTGTCAATCGTGTCCCCCCCCCCGTGCTGCGGCGGGGACGGCTGCGCCGGAGCTGCCGACTCATGAAATCCGAGCGGGGACCACTGGGGCAGGGCTGCTCCACCGACACGGCCCTTCCTGCCGCCTGGAATACAGCGGGAGATTCCCAGCCCAACCTCGCAGAAAACGGTTGGCTCGGGGGAGGCACCCCTCGTGCCTCAGTTTCCCCATGCTCGGAGGTCCGGCAGGTGACACCGACTGTCACCGTGTGCCGTGGGGGAGTTGGGGACCAGTGCGGGACAACGTGGAGCCCTTCACAAAGGGTTTGTGCTGCTCCTGCCACACTGCCCGAGAGTGAAGTGGGGAGAGATCCATCTTCCTGCCTGCCAGATAAACCCGCTACATTTCAGATAATTCCAGATAGTAAATTTTTCGAGTCCCTATAAGCTAAAATCAATATTGGCACAACTGTGCATCATTAAAAACTAAATGAACATGACAAAGCCAAACTGCTGCCTATTAAACAAATGAGTTTTCTATCCACACAGGCACAGCGGGTTATTAAATTCTTTATTACAGGAGCTTTGCTTTTTATAAAAGGGGGTGGGGACATGTCGCCCTGCAAGGTGAGCTGCTGGATGGAGCTGGTTTGTCTCTGCCCTTCCAGTGGCACCAGGGACACTCGGGGCTGGGAGCAGAGCAGTGCAGGGAGCAGCCCTCAGCTTCCCCAGCTCGATGCATGGAGCAGTGGGAGCAGCACAGCCCTGGGACCAAGCTCCATCCCATGGGCCCCCCTCCACTGAGATCCTCCCCCAGCAAGGAAAAGCCACCGGGGTAAGAGACCCCTGTGGGCTTCAGGCCTTGAAGAAAGGCTGGGGGAAAGTGATGTTGTCCCAGGGCAGGGCTGGGAACGGGGCTGTGCAACACCACCGGGGTGGCAGTGACGGGGCAGTGTGATGAACACACTCTTGCAATGTCCCAGCAACACAACAGCAATTCAACAGCAAAAATGCAATGGCAGCACAGCAGCAACACAGCAGTACTGCAATGGCAACACCGGGGCAGTGAACAGGGGTACACAGGCTGTGGCGGGGGGGTGACGTTCCTCCCTTAGCTCTTGAAAGCCAGTGACACGTTGGGAAGGTGGCACCGTGTACTTTTCAGCCCAAATCTCAGAAGTCCTGGCAGTGCCCTCCATCCTCTTCAGGGACCAGGAGGACCAGACTCTGCTGGTCATCTTCATCAGCCACTGTCACTGGCTGGTGTCACAGGTACCACCCCGTGGGACACGCTCTGCCAGCAGTCTGCTGTCTGTCCCCGAGGAATGATTTCAGTGTCCTGATTGTGTCCAAGTCCTCACCGCACACCAGGAGGTATAAATATTAATAGGTGGGGGATGACTGCTGGGGAGGGGAGCAGCGTGTGGGGAAGGGGCTGGGGCTGTCTGTCTGCAGCAGCCCCCCCCACCCCACCTCCCATGAGTGCCGAAGCCACCAGCCAGCAGGAGCAATGGCTGGGAGCAGAGCTGGGAAAGGTCAGCGCTGCTCAGCCATGGACAGGAGAGCCGGCGGGCAGCTACTGGCTCAGCCACCCCCGACAAGTGCCAGCAGATCCAGGAATGCTGGGGAAGGTTTTCCCATCCCCTTCCTCCAGGACAAACCCCCCTCCCTCCTCCCCAACCACAAACACGGGGCCAGCACAGTGCAGAGCTGGCCCAGCACCCGCTGCACGAGCCCCACGGGCTGTGCTGAGCTCCACTGGGTTTGCACAAGCATCACACAATTCTGGGTGACACACAGTGACCTGCGCAGCCCCTGGCCCTGCCCTCCCCAGGAGCAGGCACTACAAGGGCATTGAGGGGCTGGAGCATGTCCAGAGAAGGGCAATTGTGCTGGGGAAGGGTCTGGAGCACAAGTCTTATGAGTAGCAGCTGAGGGAACTGGGGGTGTTCAGCCTGGAGAAAAGAAGGCTGAGGGGAGACCTTATCACTCTTTACAACTCCCTGAAAGGCGGATGGAGAAAGGGGAGGAGTTGGTCTCTTCTCCCAAGAAACAAGTGATAGGACAAGAGGAAACAGCCTCAAGTTGCCCCAGGGGAAGTTTACATTGGATATTAGAAGAAACTTCTTCACTGAAAGGGTTATTAAACACTGGAACAGGCTGGCCAGGGCAGCAGTGGAGTCACCACCCTCAGAGGTGTTAAAAAGCCATCTAGATGTGCTGCTGAGGGACATGGTTTAGTGGTGGACTCAGTACAGATGGGTTAATTGTTGAACTCTTAAAGGCCTTTTCCAATCAGAATGATTCTGTGACTCTGTGATTCGATGGTGGAGCCTGGCTCAGTTTTGGCAATGGTCAGCTGTGCCAAGAGGAAAATTTATGCCTTCCCTGACCCACCAGCTGCTGTAGAAAAGGGCAAGGGAAAGTTGTGGCTGGAGGCCAAGGATCTGGCTGCAGCTCCTGGTCCCCGGAAAATGGATGCTCTGACATTGTGGTGGATGGACAGTGGCACACGTGCCAAATCCCTTATCTGGAGTATCTCTGGGGGGGAGCTGGAAAGAAGCTGCACGTCCAGGGATGCCAGATCCAATCCTGCTGCCGGCAGAGGAGTCAATCACATCCCTTTTGAGCAGAGGCAGAGCTGGCTGGGGGGTGGGAGCTGCTGCAGGGAGTTTTATGGGGCCTGAATCAATCAGTGGGAATCCCATAAAAGTCGGTGGGTATAAATGGGCTCCTCGGATGGGTTTTGACATCCAATTGTCTTTTCCATTTCGGTTGTCATAAAGCTCCACACACCCATATATACCCTGAGAGTGAATATGCACACTCAGAACTACAGATGAGCAGCCATGTGGACAGCAAAGCTTGACACACGTGTTGTGTGCAGGCATGGAGGGGCTCTGGGCACATATGTTACACTCAGGAGACCCCCCTGTCCCACCAAGAACCTGAGGATCCATTTCCCGGCCACCCCACAGCAGGGCATGGGCGATGGAGGATGGATTTGTATTTAAAAAATCCAACAACCTCATTTAAAGAAAAAAATAATAAAATACCTGCAAGGATCCCCCCTCCTCCCCAGCCAGCAACACTCCTGGCAATCTCAGCTACAGGATTAGCTGCAAACTTTGACTAGCAAATGGGTCGTACATCATCTCAGCAGAAATCATTTGCTGGGCTCGGATACAGGAGATCCTGGGAATGGGAGATGGAGGGACATCACTGCCCAGTGGTCCTGGCTCCGGGGTACCCCTGCTCCTGGTCCCCTCTCCTGTCCCCAACCCCCTGCCCTGGAGCCAGGGAAGGTGTTTCTGCCGCATGGAAGAATTACTTCTGGATAAACAATTACGGATAATTTCCATCTGCCCATCTGGCAGGCAGGAAGAGGTGTGCAGGAATGAGAACACCTGGCTCCAGTGCCTCCTCTTCCTTCTCCTTCCCTGTCTTGGGCTGCAGCCCATTTGGAAATGAGAGCTAAAAGCTGGGGGGGGAGAGAGGGGGCTGCATGGTGCAGCTGCAAGATGTCACAGTGTGGCACCAGGATGGGCCACGAGGGGACAGGGAAAAGCAGTGTCCCCAGCAGGTCTCAGTTGCAGCCATCATCCTCATCACGCTGGAGACTCAGCATTCCTGGGGTCCCACACCAGACACGTGCCATCCCTGGGGTCCCACACCAAAGATGTGCCATCCCTGGGGTCCCACAACAGAGACATGCCATCCCTGGGATCTCACACCAGAGACGTGGCATCCTTGGTGTCCCACACCAGCTGAGGAGAAGGCTCCCCAGCCAGTCACTGGCAGCTGAGGCTCTGCCTTTCTTCAGTATCCATCTCATCTGAGCACACAGCCATGGCAGGGGGGGATTTATCACTTCCCTGGGTGCTGGATCCCCTCTGCGGATAAGGTAGTTTATGCAAACAGATGCCAGCCTGTGTCACTTGCTTATTTCTCTCTCCTCGACTCACAGCTCATCATCAGTTACGGCACTGACCGGTCACCTAAATCACCCAGCTTTGCTCTCACTCTGATTGATGCTGCAATTTTTCTTCTCTCCAAACAGCCGCTCGCCGGCTGCGGCTCTGCAGGGACCCTGGGAGGACCAAGGGGCTCTGAGGGGGCACCTAATATGTGGGGCACTTTGGATCTGCAAAGGGGCCCCCAAAAACCCACGCCCTGGCACTAATTCTTGCACCAGAATGCACCAGGTTCACGCTGTTCAGGCATCGGTACCCACAGTCCTGGCTGTTCCAGTGGAGAACGGCCCCACAGATTAGCAGGGGCTTGTCCATGGCTCCCCGGCTTGGCATGGACTGTGGCTGCCTCTCCATCAAACAGCAACATCCTTCTGGCTGCCAGCAGGGCCGAGGGCTTGGAATGGCTGAGAGCCACCAGGGCTGGGGGAGTGGAGCTGGGAGCCCTGCGGCCATGAGAGCTACCAGCTGTTTTGACACCAGGGCCCTCAATAAACTCACGTCAGGGTCCTCTGATGTGCTGGGATGAGCAGCAGAGCCGGCTGGAGTGAGATGCTCTGCTTGGCTTCAGATGCTGCTCCACATGTCCACACCACACCGGCGTTTGCTTTCTTGATTAATTTTTCAAGTGGAGAATACTGGGGTCCCCCTGGGGCTCCTGCGCCACGGATCTGCAGGGACAGAGGGACCGTGGGCTGTGCCGGATCCGAGCATCCCTCTCCAGTCTCTACCCAAGCCCGGCTCGCAGCCAGAGGAGGCTGGAGGGGAACGGAGTGCGTGGCCTGGCAGCATATGCGAGCTGGGAGCGCTGGGTCCCCAGGCAGCACCGCCAGCAGCCGGGCGTGCGCCGAGAGCTGGCTGCCGGAGTGCACAGCCCTGCCAGCGCTGCCCGCCTGCACACGCGCTCATCCCCTGCCAGGTTTCGTCACCGCCGGCTGTGTGGGATGAGGGATGAGCACTGATCCGCGGCACTGGGCTCGGCTCCGGGCATCCACAGCCAAGGACGTGGCACAGCCCCAGGGGAGGCAGCACCAGTGCAGGATGGAGCTGGAGGTCCCTGTAGCCACCATGACCCCCTAAAGGGAGGAACGGACCCCCCAGCTTGTTCCTGCCTGTGACAGGGAGCCCAGCAGAGGCAGCAAGCACAGGCAGCCAGTGCCCCTTGTCCTCTGTGCCATGCATACATGACCATGGCCAGGTCATGGGGACACACGGTGCTGGGTGCTGGGGACAGTGGGACTGACTTAAATCAATTTTAAACACACATCGCCCTCCATGAGGTCTGATCTGGGGCTGGATCAGCTCAGCAGGATCAGGCCCCATGCTGTGTTCAGCAATTCTGCTGAGCAGCGGGGGGGGTTGCAGGGTGCTGAGCCCCCGCCGAGTCCATTTGCACCTCCCGAGCACGGCGCTGCCAGCCCAGCCAAGGTGAGAATGAATCCCTCTGGCTCCCCAGCCATGTGCCAGTGCTGTCCTGCCTCTGCCCATCCTCACCCAGACACCAGCTCCTGCAGCCCCCCACCCTGCATATCCCTGTCCCACTTGGGGGACTCTCAGCCCAGCTGCCATCCCCAACGTCCCACAGGGCACTCCAGGACACCCCCCGCCACCCCCCACTGGAGCCTGGGGCCATGCTGGCACGAGCTCTCCGGTGCGTCCCAGTAACAAGCTTCTGTTAAATAATTGAATTCCTCAAATCGTTCCCTTTTCCCTCCGGTTTCCATACACATTTGTCACCGTGCCATTAGGCAGGCGCTTTGCTCGCACTTCATTTATTCATAAGCGTGGCTGTGGCTCATGTGCAACGGCGATGACAGTGGAGCTGAGCACAGCTGCTGGCACGGGACACGGCTGTCCCCAGTGCTCCCGGCTCTCACGGTGGCACCAGGACGGTGCCAACAGCAGGGTGACAGTAGAGGATGGGGCCTCTGTGCATCCCCCATCATCCTGGCTCATCATATGCTCCCCGTGTTGGGAGACAGATGGGAACAGAACGCTGCACCCCTGTGTCCCCACCACGGATTTGGGTGCTGGTTCAGCAGCTCTGAGGCAGCACCTGCCCACAGCTCATGTCACTACCAGTGGTTCCTGTACCGAGCAGACAGTGACAAAGCAAAGCAAAGAAGCCCGTTATGGGACATCATCCCAAGAGCTCCCCTACCAGCACCACAGGCCAAGCCGAGCTGCAGGGACACATGCCCGCGCTGCCGAAGTGCATCCCGATTACACGCTCCACGATGACAGTGGATGAAAAGGCTCAAAAGCAGCTGCTGCCCCCAGTGCCCCATCCTCACGGGGTCGCCTCTGCTGCCCAGCCCTGCAGGGACGTGTCTTGTCGCTGCCCAGACAGAGAAGCTCTGCGGGACCAGCCCAAGGGGCTTCTCACTGCTGTCAGCACTGAGGGGTGCAGGAGAGAAGCCGCCCCGGTGTCTCGGGAGCCCCTGGGGCTGGAGCTATCTCTGTTTCTCATCTTTCATGCCGCTTATGGGAGAAATTAAAGATAAAACATGGCTGAGTGGCAGGAGCCACGGGGCTGCCGGAGGCTCCTGACATGGTATTGGGAGCCTCAAAGGATGAGAAAAGCCATTAAAGGTTAGCAGGGAACAGTAACCCCTTGGTGTTTAATGTCACCAAACCCACCTGGAGTATCCTCAGGTCCATCACGACCATGCTTGGTGCCACCACCGCGGGCTGTGGGGTGGAGGGGACGCAACTCGCGGTGTGCCAGCCAGCAGACACTTGCAGGAGCACTGCTCAGTTAATTGCAGTAATTAGCCCATAATGAAGCCATTATTTGAGGACATGGTGCCATGTGTTCCTGCAGGGGAGGAGAACAAGGGGCCACAACATTCATATCTGGAAGTGGCGCAGTGGGCAGCGGACAGGGGCAGTGTGCCAAGCTGGGGCGATGGACAGGGACATCACTGGACTCCCACAGCAGGATCCCCATCCCAAGGGAGACACCGGACCCCTGCAGTGGGATCCGCATCCCAAGGGAGATTTCAGACTCCTGCTGTGGGTTCCCCATCCCAAGGGAGGTGCCGGCCCCCCGCTATGGTGCTATAGGAGGGACGGAGCTGAGCCCCGAGCAGCCCGGGGGGCTGCGCTGTCAGGCGCCGCGCGGATACGTTGCTCCGCAGGCATGTGCCGGCGCTGGAGTCAGGAGAGAGGCTGCAGCCAGCTGGCCATCTCCTGCCTGTGCGGGCTGGCTCAGCGCCCGCCCTGTGTCGGCTCACGGCGGTGGCCGAGTTAAGCCCCTGTGCGTGGAGAAGGGCCGGGGCTGCGGTGCCAAGGCAGCCCTGGAGGCCATGGGTGCACATCTTGGTGGCGCCGCTGCTGGAGACCGCTGCGGTACCAGAGCCATGTGCCAGGGCATGGCCAGGACATACCCCCTCCATAGGGCTCAAGAGCCTTGGAGACACAGCCAGAGGTGTGAGAGCCCCAGGTCCCCCCCCTTGGTGGCTGTCGCCCCCGCAGCCTTCCCACTCACACCGACCCCACCGGAGCAGCCAGCAGCCGACAGCCCAGATTTCCCCAATTTCCCTACAGCACCCACACTGCTGGAGAAATACGGGCTTGTCCCCAGCTCCGGCAAGGGATATGAGGAACCTTCGATGGCATCGCAACCATCGGAGTGCCAGGACCCACCCAAACAGCAGCGCTGCACCAGGAGCCATCACTCAGCGGCGCCCCGGCTGTGCCGGCACAGGCCGGGCTGGCGGCAGCAGAGCCCCCGGAGCCGAGCCCGGCTGACAAGTGAGCGGTGGCTCCAGCGGGACGGAACAGACGGGAGGGAAATAAAAGCAAATGACATCAGTGCTGGCAACGGAGCCCACCCCAGGCAGCTATTTCGGGCAGGGCCGGGCCGGCGGCGCGGTTAAGTGTTTGCAGATGTTGCTTTGAGCTCCTCGCCGGGCTCCTTCCGCCGGCGCTGCAGGGCAGGGACGCTGCCAGCTCCGGGGACACGCAGAGGGGTGCCACGGGGCTCCCTCTGCACCCCACGGCGGTGGATCCCGGTTCCCGGAGACAAGAGGAGCCTCAGGAGCCCCGGCACAGTCTGGGCACTGTTGGCTGCCTGGATCCGGCATTGTGGAAAGGTGACCCCTGGCACAGCTCCTGCTGTCACCGCATCCCGCTGCCACGCACGGGGACCTGCATGGGGGGACACGGGGCACACAGCCAGTGACCGGGACATGGTGGCATCTGAAGGTGACTGGGAAGGGCAAGGAAAGAGAAACCTGGTGGTTGCCATGGTTACCGCCTAGCATCCACCAGCGCGGGCTCCAAGGACATGTAAGGGCCGGGTTGGGCTGCAGGAGGGAAGGAAGGGCTGGCGGCTCCTGCTGCCCCCACCGCACCACCATTCGGTGCTGGGGAAACTGAGGCAGGGCCCTGCCCCACTGTTTCCCGGTCAGCACCGGAGGGAGCTCAGCACCCTTTGCTGCACGTTTGGGCACTGATCCAGCTCTCCTCCCTCCAGGGGCAATTCGGATACCCCGGATTTGCACCATGAACTCATCCTATTGGGGTTTCTCAAGACACAATTTGGGGATGAAGGGATCCAGCCTGGTGAGAGCTCAGCCAGGACTAGGCTAGAGGGGCTTCAGTGCACATCACCCCCCATCACTGCTGCTGAGTCATCTGGGGGGGGGTTGAGCCCCCCCCAGCAGAGATCCAGACTCGGCTTCGGCTGATGGGGCTGCCCAGTTCAGAGCCGGGATCTGATCCCAGCTCTCTGTCAGCCTCAGCCTTCCCTGTAAACCAAAAGAAAAAGCAGCTCAGGGTGGAACGAAGTCAAATGAAAGACGTGGCAGATGTTTCTCCTCTTCCCAGCTCCCAGTCTGCTACAGGGGGCACAATGCTGACACGTCCCCATCCTTGCTGCCACCCGTGTCACTCAGCAGTGCAGGATGACAGGCACAGTGGTGGCAGGTGACATTTGCCAGCTTCCCCTGGCCACTGCAGGGCAATCAGCATCTCCACCATGACAGGCAGGAAGGGCCCGTTCATTAGCTGCCTCCAGATGTTCCTCTGCAGAATAATTTGATGGAAAAACCGGGAAAGGAGCATGAGTTTTGCCAGCAACATCTTGCTTTAATAAAAATAAAAAACCAGGAAATAATGTTAGAGGAAGGAAAGAGTTGCCCAAGTTTATTCCCCTCCTGCTCGGAAACATGCTCCATTCAGGGAGGGTCAGCAATGCTGGGCTGCAGTGATCCCCCCCAAAGGGATGGCTGGACAAAATCCCATCTCCAGGCTCCACAGCCCCATCCCATTCCCATTGGTCACCCCTGCCATGCTCCAGGCTTGTTGCTGTGTCTGTCCCACCATTGAGTAGCTGCAAACAGGGCCCAGAGGGTCAGACTGGAGCAGGAGTGGAGCCAGGACACAGACACCAAAAGGCATTGCAGTCCCCAAGGAGAAAAACATCCCTTGGGAGTGGAGGGGGAAAGAGAAGAAAAGGGAACTAGCAGGGAAAAAAAAAGTTCAATCAGATTTGTAAAGGGCACAATTTACAAAATCCATCACATATTTTACTCCGCTAGGATTTAAGGATTAGCCTGTAATACTTAGGTGGCTTTTTGTAATAAAATCCTGAGCTGCAGCAGCCCTGGGAAAGTGAGAAGGTGGAAGAAGTCTCTTCTCCATCCCGTGCTCATTTTCCCAGCATTTCCTCCTTTCTTTTTTTTTTTTTCTTTTTTTTTTCTGATCTCGGCAGCCCCGCTAATCTGGGCTTTATCTGCCTATGGAAAAGGCCTGAGCTCTTTATTGGATTTTTGTCAAGAATAAATTATTTAGTTTGGGATCTTGTGGAAACGGTTTCTGTGGTATTACACCATCTCACAAAGGAAGCAGCAGGGATCAGTTCCTGCCCTGCAATGTGCTCAGCTGGCTGTGGGAAGTGCCACTGCCAGGGGAGTGCAGGGACAATGGGTATGGCACAGGGACACAGGGTATGGTGGGTAGGGTGCAGTTATGGCACAGGTGTGGTGGGTGTGGTGGGTATGACACAGGTATGGTGGGTATGGTGCAGGTATAGCACAGGTATAGCACAGGTATCATAGAATCATGGAGTGGTTTGGGTTGGAAGGGACCTTATTGATCATCTAGTTCCAAGCCCCCTGCAAGGGCAGGGACACCTCCCACCAGACCAGGTTGCTCCAAGTCCCATCCAACCTGGCCTTGAACACTTCCAGGGATGGGGCAGCCACAGCTTCTCTGGCCAACCTGGGCCAGGGTCTCACCACCCTCACACTAAAGAATTTCTTCCTAATGTCTCACCTAAATCTCCCCTATTCCAGTTTTAGTCCGTTCCCCCTTGTCCTCTCACTACAAGCCCTTGTAAAAAATCCCTCCCCAGCTTTCCTGGAGCCCCTTCAGGCACTGGAAGGTGCTCTAAAGTCTGCCTGGAGCTTTCTGTTCTCCAGACTGAACACCCCCAACTCTCTCAGCCTGTTTCCAGATCAGAGCTGCTCCAGCCCTCAGATCATCTTTGTGACCTTCTCTGGACTTTCTCCAGGAGCTCCATGTCCATGTCCACTGGTTGGTTTGAAGTCCACCTGGGGCAGTGGCTGAGCCATCTCTCACCTCCTGGCACAGCCAGACCCTGCCAGCACCAGCCTTGCTCACCCACTGCCACCCAGTCCCTGCCCTGTGGGCAGCACTGGGATCAAACCCAATGGGGGAAAGGGCAAAACCCACCCAGAGGTGCTTAGGAGGACATCAGCATGAGGCCACCAGGCTGGGGAAAGGAGGGACAGAGAAGGGGACGGCGAGCGGAGGCGCATTTCCCTTTCAGGCAGGATTATAAAGCCTAAAGAAGTTCTTAATCATCTTAGTCCAGACCTCATTAGGGAAGCGAAATTAAGGGGCCAGGATCTGCCCCAGCCTTTCTTCTCTAGGCTCAGCTGGGGTGAGCAGGGTCCCTGTGCTGGAGGCTGGGTTCCATGTCCCCACCTCACTGCAATGCCACCATGATGCCACCATGGGTCTGGCCCCAGCACCCGCCGTCAGCACCGCGGCAGAGTGGGTGGGTGGGCAGAGCCTTTGAAGAGCTGGAGATGAGGGGGCTGCATGCGAGTGAGTTCTGAACTCTCCTAATTAAGAAAATCCTTCAGGGAATGAAAATCCCTCAGCTGTCAGGTCTGTGTGGGAACACAAAGAAGTCGAGCCAAGGACTTTGGGGACAGGGGTTTTGCCACCAGCGCCACCAGCCCCTGCAAAGCCACTGTCCCTGTCCCCATCCCTGTCCCATGAGAGATGCAGGCAGGGGTCTGCAACACCCACTCCTGCCCTCAGACAGGAGCCCTGGCTGTTCGTTGGCATCGCATCAGGAAACAGGCAGTGCTGTGGGATGGGGTCCCAGGGGTACCCAGGCAGGGGGGCAAGGGGTGCCCCATCCTCAGTGGGTGCCAATGAGGGTGCAGAGGAGCCCCCGCCACCCACCCCGAGGAGCATGGTGAGTTATTGCTGCAGGAAATCAAACTGCTAATAAATCCCCAGGCAGAAGCTGGGAAGGTTAAAAGTCCATCTATAAAAGGGAGACAATGATTTATAAAGTGGCGTCCAACTCCTCTTCCCATTGTGGGGCTCTCAGGCTGCTGGTGCCCAGAGAGGGAGAGCAAGGGCCGGGCCCCAGTGGTGCTGGAGCTTGCTGGGACATGGGGCTGAGGGTGTTCCCTGGGCTGGTGGTCCTGTGGGATGGAAGGGAGGGGAGGTCCCATACTGCAGCCACCATTCCATCCCCATTCCATTCCATGCCATTCCATCCCATCTCCATCCCATTTCATCCCCATCCCATCTTACCCCATCTCCATCCCACCCTCACCACTCCCCCTGGCAGACAGTGCTCCCGACCCTGGTTGGGTCTGTGGTGCAAAGGTCTTGGGTCAGATCCTGACCCACTTTCCAGAGAAAATAAAGTCTCTTCCAGGGTCTGTGACGTGGCCTCTGCCTGGCACCCAGCATGGGGCCGGGTTCCCCGGGTGCTTCTGAACAAACGCTCATGAGAAGGTAATTATGGGAGAAATAATAATTGTGCCAGCCCTGTGAGAAGGATTTTTCCTGGGACCGAGGGGAGCCCCACCGTGGTGCTGAGTGTGCCTGTGCTCTCCCTGCCTGGGAATTGCCTGGTAAAAGCTGCCCAGCCCCTGCCTGGGCTGTTATCTGGGAGTGTCTCAGGTGATGGGGATGAGGATGGAGATGGAGACGGGAATGGGGTAGGGATGGAGATGGGATAGGGATGGGGATGGGATGGAAACAGGAATGGAGCTGAGCGACTGCAGCGTGAGCTGTGAAGGTGGTTATGAAAGGCTTTATTACAGGGTGCTGCTTGCTAATTGCAGAGCTCCTTTCAGGGAGCTGGCAGTGGATGAGCTCGGGCGACAGCACCCAATTATTGCAGCTCAGCAGGGGAAAAAGGGAAAGAAAGGAAGAAAAGAAAGCGCAATTATCGGGGCCTCGTCTGCGGCACGGCACAGGCTGCAATTTCCAACCAGGCTCGTTCTGCCTGGCCCCACTTTGCTCCTGCTGCCGAGCCTGTGACAGCTTCCATTTATTTTTAAGCGGGCAGTTGCCTTTCTCTGCCTCCCGTCCTTCGTCCCTGCCCTGCTGGGACTGGCTCCTGCATCCCACCAACACCAGGACAGGCTCCCACATCCCAGGGATACTGGGACAGGCTCCTGCATCCCACCGATGCTCTCCCAAGCATCTCTGCCAGCAGCTCAGCCCCAGCCCTCCGTGGGAACCAAAATACAGACCCCTCTGGGAGGCTGCGATGAATTTTCTCTCCCCCCATCTCACTCGCTCCCACCTTTTTCTCCCAGAGCTGCTCCCGGCTCCGAAATCACAGCCTTGTATTTCAAAAAAGGTCAGATTTCAGCTCCTGTGAAGGAGAAAAAACCAGAGCAGCGTGAACAGAGGCAGCCGCCTGTTTCTTGGGGGATCAGGAAGCCAGAGCCGGGGTGTGGGGAGGTCCCAGTGCTGGGGTGGGCTGGGGGCCAGACATTTGTGCCTATTCCCCATCACCACATGGTAACTGACAGTTAAATTTAATTACACCTTCGAGAAGTAATAGTGTATGTTGGTTGAACGGGCTGGTTTTCTCCTGCTGCTCAATGTGGTGGCTCAGAGGGTGAGGTTGGTGGCACAGTGACACAGGCTGGGGAGCCAGGCAGTGCCAGCACCATCTCCCGAGGCCAGGATTGGAACAGAAAAGTCAGGGCATGAAACTACCCCACTGGCTTCAGCTCTTTCCATCTCTGCTTTTTTGCCTTCTTTTTTAATTTCAGAAATGTTCATGGAACAGCTCTCCTGGGGATCTGCTGTTCTGTGCTGCTGGATTTCCCAGCCCCTCAGAGTCCATCCCAGTGGCTCCCAAGGCTTCTGCCACACTGAGGGAGGTTTTCCAGAGGGAGCAGAGCTGGGGGCTCACAAATCCCAGGAATCCACAGCCAAGACTAACCAGGAGCTCAGCATCTCCCTGAGCCAAGCAGATTCCACCTCCCTGTCCCCCTGACTCACACACCTACTTCTCTCTAATTAAAGATAATCAACCACAATTACCTAATTAGCTCCCTGATTTTTACCCTCTAATCCCATGCACATGGTGCATCCCTCAGGGTGGGATGCTGGTCCCTACCAGTAGCACCCATGAGCACCCACACCAGGGCACAGCAATGGGTGACAGGGTCACAGAGCACCCAGGTAACCCCAGTCAGGGGACAGGTGGAGTGACCAACCCACCAAGCCCCCCCTTGCACCCTGGTGCTTGTAGACATGTGCACAAATCCTGTACCCCCCTGCTGCAGCTCAGCCCCCAGACACCCCATGTCAGCCTCTCATGGGCCACGGGGACACATGCCAGGCTGGGGATCAGCAGCAAGGCCACCCCACAGGGACCAGGACTGATGGGTGCCCTGTGGGACATGGGGAGAGTTTGGCCAGGTACAGTGGGTAGGACATACAGAGCCCAGGGGGGCAGCAGGAACACAGGGACACCTCAGGGTGCAGGGACTTGTCCCCAGGGCCACCCTGCTCCTGAGCCATGCAGCGACCATGCAGAGACATCCTTGGCATCATCCAAGCACTCCTGTTGGCAAAAGCTGGCACCTGGGTAGAAACCATGGCACATGGCTCTGAGGGACCAGCATGGACCTGACAGGGCCAGTGTCACCAGCTGGGGATGGGGACAACCCAGGCTGTTGGACACACCAAGCAACCACAGAAGAAAAATTAGGCCAAAGAGTGGCCAGCTCCTTCTCTCTCCCTCTGAGAGATCATCGTCCTCATTAAAAAACAACTAATTATTATTCTGGCTCATTAGCAATTATAAATCTCCAGCTCTGGTACTTCATTTAAAAAAAATGACAAGTTAGCACTTAATTATGTTCCCCAGCAGCCTGACTGGTGGAAGCGTTAACCCTCCCCACCCCGCTGCCCGCCAGTGCCCACCAGTACCAGCATCCACACCAGTGCCAGCCATCTACACCACCAGCCCACCCTGGGGAGAAGGGAACTGGGAGCAGGCAAGAAACCAGCCCACGCACCCAGCATCCATGGGACTGTACAGGAGTCAGCAAAACCACCCTGCCCAGGGGACAAAGCCAGCCCTGGGCACATGTCCCCAAGGAACAGGGACTCCATGTCACCCCCACCTTGCTCACACAGCACCCAGCACCTGGCACCCAGAGCCAGAGCAAGCACCTTCCCACTACCCAATGGATAATTGGCCACTAAATCCCTCCGGGGGAGAAACGGTGGGGAAAAAATTACTGCTGCTGAACCAGCTCTTCAAAATTATGTCACCTTCCTCCGACAGGATAATTGCTCCTTTTCCCCAAGATTTAATACGGATCTCACATCCTTAAACACTTCTGTGTTATTTTAAGGGCTCCTGGTGGTTTTCCTTCCTCTCCCAGGATCCAGCAGTGGAGATGGTTCCCCCTGGCATGGTGAACTCTGTTGAGGTGGCAGATGGTGACACTAGCACCATGTGCCAGTCCTGGGGGGGGGGTGATGCCATATGTTTGCAGTAGCCAGAGGAGATGAGGGGGATGCTCCTGCTCCAGGGGTCACTGGTGTCCCCTGTGCACCCACCAGGCCCCTGGTGCCGCGGCACCAGCTCCTGCCTTGTTCTCCCTGAGCTCTAATGGCTACATCAATATTATCTTGCCTGCAAGTTGCCCTGTGACAGATCCATCAATGACACCACACCAGGGAGGGATGTGCACAGCATTACAGCAGTGGTGCGGGCTGGGAGGATCCAGAAGAGCCCAACTCGGGGGGGGGAAGTGGGACGTTTTGGGTGTCAAAACCCTCAGGTAGCCCCTGAAGGCTCAGGTGTTTTCAGCCCTGGTGATCCTGGGAGCCAGGAGATGCTCTCTGAGATGTACCTTGATATTTTGGGGTCTCCAGCGCAGAGCGTGGGTGGTTCTCCAGGGTCCAGGCCAGATCCATGTGCTGGTTCCCAAACACTGGCACCCAGGATAACTCCCTCCTGGCTCTCATCCAGGTTTTGATCCTAACAGACCCCTCGCAGCGAGCGATAAATCAACCTGTGGACACAGGAGGGAGACTGGCTGAGCCCCATCCATCACCACCTGACCCCACCAGCCCTGCTGCTGCCTGCCACCTGCCTGCCCTGCCAAGGGACAGTGGCCCTGCACCCTGACAGAGGGGCCAGGGGGACCCCCAGCAGCGCCAGCCCCCCCAGCACAGCCTGGCCTGGTCATTAGGTTTCCCACACCAGCACAACAGTCATAACCCCCACTCCAGCAAACCAGCCCACCCGCTCCAGCATCAATTTGGTGGCAGCTGGTGGCCAGGACCTGGGAGCAGGTGTGGAGAACACGGAGGGTATGGGTCCTGGCAACCCCCTGCCACCCACACCCACCCCACTCCACCATTTACCCACTACCAGGCATGGGATGGGTGAGGTTGGTTTTCCCAAGCAGGGCACTGGCCATGCCCACAGCCACTGAGACCCACCAGCCTCATCCTCGGGAGCCACTGGGGCAGGGCTGCAAGTCTGTGAATATATCATCTCTTATTTCCATGACCCTTCTCCATCATTCATTGTTTAATTCACTGCTATTCCATTATTAACTCTCCTGAGTGCTTTGGTGATGCTCTGACATGGAAGAGGCACAGTGAGATTTTTTGGTCCCAGTGCCAGGGAAGAGGTGGGACCAGTGGCCTCTGGCTTGGGGGATCCAAGAACCATTTTTTCTTTAAAAGCCACTACTTGTCAGGAAAACAGCCTTGTTGGAGCAAGGTGGCTGTCCCCAGCAGTCCCCTTGCCATCCTGGCAAGCTTCACGGTCCCAGCATTAACCTCTAGGAGCTGTTGGAAGGAGCTTTGGGTCGTTCATCCTCAGTCCTCCAAATTCCTGCTCTGAAGGGTCTGAGCCACCATGGGAACCCAAAAACAGCCACTCCTCTTCTTCTTCGCTGGGGGACACTTTTGGCACAGCCAAACCCTGCCAGAGCTCCCTACACCAATCCTGCCGCCACCGAAGAGCTGATCCAGGAGCCAAGGAGCAAGCAGCTGTGGGCACTCAGGGACACCAACACTCACAAATGGCTCCAGAACTTTCCTAAATGTCACACCGGAGAGGCAGGTCGCCAACCCCATGGAGCTGGCAGCCACGTGGTGTTTCGGGGCGGCGGGAGGTGCTGCCTGGACCCCCCGGAGCCGTGGAGACCTCTCACCAGCCCCAGCAACCCAAATTCCAGTGGCTCCTTCCCTGAGCATCCCCCCCCAGCTATGGGGAGGAGGGTTTCCCAGCCCCATCCCCCAGCTATGGGGAGGAGGGTTTCCCAGCCCCCCCCCCCGCGCCGCCACCGGGAGGGTGTCTGCTTTAAACTGCTCCGCTTCAATTATTTATTAGCGCTTTAAAGAGCCGCTTAAGCTCAGAGCGAGAGGGTGGGATTTTTTTAACTGCACCTGATGCCCACCCCCGGGCTGTTAAATTTCACCTCAGGCCCATAAGACGGGTCATAATTTCTCCCGTTATTGGGACCTGGGAAGTGGTTCCCATCCCTGACACGTTGGCACAGGCTCTCCAGCTCTGGTGCCTCACCCCTCCGTGGCTCGCTCCGGGATTTGTTTTTTGCGGTCATGTTCACTGAAGGCGAAGAGAGGGAAGGTACCGTGGAGACAGTGAGATCCCACGGCCTGCCAGCCCTACCAGTCGGGATGCATTTGTACCCACAGCCCTGGAAAAAGGATGCTCCTTAATTCTGATTGCAGCTCTGCAGCCGGCGCAGAGGCAGGGTCCGGCATGGGATCCTCTCCAGCTCTCCGTGGAATGGGAAATAGCATCCCCCAGCCCCCCTGGGAAGCAGGATCCGGTGCAGACCCCAGCACCCTGGGATGCAGCCCTGGCTCTGCTCCTCTATCACACCTCCCAGTGTCACCTGCTGTCACCAAACCTGCCCCCAGCCCCCTCCTCCAGGACCGGGGTGGCAAGGAAACACTTCAATCTCAATCAATTAGAAATAAAGCAGTTGTAACGGCAGGGCAATAAAAGAACACTTTAATTTTAGAGCTAATTAAATATCAACAATTGGAATGCAGAAACAGCCAGTTAACCTGGAGTAACCCATTATTTATAAGGAATATAATGCACTGGCGGGGGGGCCAAGTGAGTTGTAGTCATTTTAATATCAGCTGTCACAGTCTAACTGTTCTCTTTTGTCTCACTCCAGCACAATCATCTCGCTGGCTTCCTCCGGGACCATTACCACTTCTCTGCTCGACAGCAGATTAATTAAGCCCGGGTCCCAGCAGAGGAGGGGGACGCGTGCTCCTGTCCCCGCCCGGTGAACCGGGGTGGCGCCGGTGCGCAGCCGGGCTCCAGGGCTCCGCCGGCGCAGCCGAGCGAGGCGATGCCTCCAGCCCCAGGCTTCGGTGAGAATTGCAACCCACCGACTGCCTGACAACTCATTAGAAGCTGTAAATTATTAATAGGGAGCGTCCGCGGCTCTGCTGGGCACCTGCCAGCGCGGTGGCTCCGGGGACGGATGGAGCCACGGTCCCGACGGGAAATCCAGAGCCTGGCAGCCCCGGTGCAGCCTTCGGGTGATGTTCCAGGGTGTCCTGAGCCGGGAATCGGGAGCCAGGAGCTGAGCAGGAGGACATGGGAGCCCAGAAAGGCTCCATCACTGCAGCCCAGGCACCATCATCGTGGCCTTTGGCAACCTCCCAACCTGCTGAGGGGAAGGGTGTTTAATATGTGCAAAAGTGCCATTTAATTTAGTGCATTTGTTAGATTTTTAATAGCTCCAGTGGCAGGAGGAGTCCCAGGGACTGAGGAGCCCGTTCAGTGGGGCAGGCAGCAGCTGCCAGTGCCTGGGGAGCTGCTGCTGCCCCGCTTTGTCCCAGCTGCGTGCGATGAGGGATCCTGAAATGTCTCAAGCTGGAAGGGATCTACAGGATCACCAAACCTCAGCCCAGCTGTCACCATCAAGCCTGGTAGCACGGCCAACATCGCCCAAGGACCACAAGCCATGAGGACCATGAGCCACGAGAGCCACGAGCCATGGGAAAAGGGGAGGAAAGAGGGAATTCGGGGGACATAGCAGCAGGAGCGAGGAGCATCTTGGCACAAACCCAAGGCACTTCACTCCACGTGAGGAAAATGTTTTGACTCCGAGTCACCAGGCTTTTGTTACAGGTTTAATATATCAGCTTTAAAAGAAAAATGTCATCGTGTGACAAAAAAAAAAAAAAAAAAAAAAAAAGTCAGGAAATTTTCTTTGGGAAATGTCAAAACGAAACTCTTCCAGAGTGAAATGTCTCGCCAGCAAAAGGCTGGTGGCTAAACCCCCCTGCCAAGGCTGGCACCGTCACCGTGACCCCCGGCATCATCACTGCTGACAGCAATTTGTCACCAGGGTGCCAGTGTCCCCAGCAGGAGCAGCCACAGAGGCCAGGGAAGGGCAAACCCCCCCGGCCACCCCCTCATCCCTGGTGTTTCCATAGGAGCTGTAATTACTCAAAAAAAAATCACAGCCCTTTTCCACCAGCCAAAGCTGAAGAGAGGCTGCTCTGAGTGGGAAGTTACGTGGGCTTTCATTAGTATTATTATTGTTATTATTTAATTCTCAAGGTCATAGGATTTATGGATGGCCTGAGCTCACTTATTATCAGACCCAGACAAATAAAAATTACAGATTCTGGTGCCTGCTTTACAGCAGCCCTCGGTGGCTATTACAGCTGCTAAAAACGTTTTCTGTTCAAAAAAAAAAAAAAGGAGACGAAAGAAAGCAAGGGAGGGAGGGGGAAAAAGAGCAAAAGGAAAAATGCAATAGGAGCCAGGGAAATGATGGATTGCGGTAGATAATCCATCTTGTCAGCCCAGGACTACATAACCTTGATGTCAGTGGGTATTTTTCTCTGTCTGAGCTCTCTGGGATGGAGCTGCTGGAGCAGGCAGCACAGGGGTAGCTCCCACCCCACCTCCAGAAAACTGCCAGGATCTGGGGGCTCTCCTCATCCCCCTGTCCTGGCTGGGGAGGGGGATGTGAATTCCCTGTCCCAGGTCCCCAGGTGGATGGAAGGTAGGGCCAGAGGGGTGGCAGAGGACAGGGGGAGACAGTGAAGGACCATCCCTCATCTCTGCCTCCGCTTTTTCCTCCCCTCAATCTCTTTTTATCATCTGCCATCCCCCTCTTTCCCCCGCCTCCCCCCACCACCACGCTCCCTTCCCGGCATCTCTGCCATTTTTATCTAATGCTGGCCGTGAAAATTGGTGTGAAATAAAAAAAAATAAATTTAAAAAAAAAAAAAAAGAAAGGCCTCTCTGCCCACAGATGAAATCAATGGAGTTGGCAGGTCGCCCATGGACACCTCTGAGCAGCACTTCCAATTTGCAGGACAGCCAGGGGCTCGCTGCAGCTCCTTCCCTTCCCTTTCTTCTCCTTCATCTCCCCCACCCCTGCTCCTCCACCCCGCTTTTTTTTATTATTATTTTTTTTTCGTCTGTCTTTCCAATTTCCCTTTGATGTTCCTGGTATTTCTGCTTCCCGCATAATAGAAATCAGCCCTGGGTGTGTGGGGCTTGGTGAGGGAGTCTCTACACACACGGTCCCTGGCTCCTTTCAGTGGGGGTGGCTCAGGGATGTGGCTGGGGGGATAGGGAGGATTTTGGGGATCCCCTGGGGCTGGGTGGGAGCTGTAGCATCCCGGTCCTGTGGGTCTCTGGCTCTCCCCTTCCATCCTGCCTCTGCCTGGGCTGGCTCCATAGGGGGTGGTGGGGCTGGGGACTGTCCCCCAGGCTTGGAGCAGCCCCACACGTGGCAGAGCATGGAGAGAACCAGGAGAGGCTGCACATGGTGCTGGCCCTGTCCCAGGCTCTGCTCCATCCCCATCCATCTCCTTCCCCCTCCGTCTCCATCCTTCCTCCGTCTCCATCCCTCCATCTCCATCTCTCCTCCTCCAGCTTCAAGGGAGTCCCCGTCATGGTGCAGCTGGGACGGAAACGCTTCTCTGAGCCACGGCAGAGCTGGGGGCTGGGAAAGCAGGAACTGCTGTCTGTCCGTCTGTACATCTGTCCGTCTGTTTATCTGTCCCTGCAGCCCAGCAGGGAGGAGGTCCCCGTCCTGTTCAGTGTTTTTAGCCAGGGATTCATTAAATAGGGCTGTCCGTGGCCATGGGCCCCTCTGAGGGTGACCAGCAGCATCAGCTCCCACCCAGCTCCTCGCTGTCCCCCCACAGTCCCTCGCAGGGCCCCCCCCATGAGCAGGCACTGCCTCTGTCCCCTCTGCCACCAGCCCAGTTCCAGCCCAGTTACTCCCCCGAAGCTGGACGTTACACAACTCTACTTCATTAGAGCTTCAAGGCAAATGTGACGTTAATCACGAGAACCTTGAAATTCCACCGGAGACTTAAGCCCTGGAAGGAAAGGGGGAAAAAATCCTGCTTTCCTGCCATCGCTTTCATTTCGCTTTGAGGTTAATAGAAGGCTAATTTGAAAGCACTCTGCTAATGAGAAAGCTAAAAATACTCTGCCTGTGCAGACCCTTCCTCTGTAGCTCCTGGCTCGGTGACAGTTGATGCTCCTGGGGACACGGTGGCCCCCACCTGCCCCCTGTGGAGGGAGGGACGTGGTGGCTTGGTGACCTCCCCAGCAGGGATGTGTCCCAACCACAGCTGGGGTCGTGCTCTGGTCCCTGGGCTGGCTAGGGCAAGGAAGGGGGGGTCTGGGTGTGGGGCTGCAGGGTTGTGGCTCTGAGGACCTTGGGTTGGCCAAGTGTGGGGTCAGGGCCCCTGGGGGTTGTCAGCTATAGGAAAAGAAGCCCCCTCCCCTGCACCCCGAATCTAAACTGGTGCTGAAAGGAGGCCTGGAGGAGCCCTGGGGCATGGCTGGGCTGTGGGGAATCACCCTGGTACCCCTGGGAGGTGCTGGGATTTGCCAGGAGATGCTGGAAGATGCTGAGAGATGCTGGGAAATACTGGGACATTCCAGGAGAAGCTGGGAAATTATAAGAGACGTTGGGAGAATATGGGACATACCAGGAGATACTGGAAGATCTTCCAGATTCCAGAAGAAGAAGCTGGAACGTGCTGAGAGACACTGGGACATGCCAGGAGATGCTGGGATGTGCCAGGAGATTCTGAGAGATGCCAGGAGATGCTGGAATATGCCACCAGGGGCACACATACCAAAACACTGGTGGCTGCCACCATCACCCCCCCACCCCAGCTCCTATTGATGGTTTAATTTTCCTTGGGTTTGGGGGGGAGAATAAAAGCACCAGATAATTGTAGCGGAATGGGCTGATCAGTAATGTTTGGTCTCCTTTTTACAACCATTCCCCAGGGGCCCATTATGGTAATTTTTCTTCTATAACTGGCAAATTGTGTAACAAGTCAGATGATAAACTCGCAAGCCCGCAAGAAAATTTGCATTTTAATACAACTGTCGAAATCATTTCTCTGGGTTGGGCTGGACGGGGCATTTCAGCCCTTCCTGCTGTGTGGGGTGTTTGGGGGGGTGAGGGTCAGACCCTCCCCCCCGGCTGGCCCTGGCAGGGCTCTGTGGCTGGAAGCAAGGGTGAAGCCACAACGCTGCAAGGCCACCAGCTGCCATGGGGCTGGAGGGGACAGGAGCCACCACCAGCTGTTTAACAAAGGCTTTTTGGGGATGGGATTTCCCCAAGCCCTGTGCCACCATGTCCCCAAGCCCTGTGCCATGAAGTCCCCAGCTCTGTGCCACCATGTCCCCAAGACCTATGCCATGACACCTCCAACCCCTGCACCATGATGTCCCCAAGCTCTGTGCCATAACGTCCCCAAGCCCTGTGCTGGCTCCAGGGCACCCCTGGGCTCGAGGCCATTTGGGCAGAGCCTTCAACCCATCCCTGGTCCAAACATGAAACCTAATTAAGGTTTGGAAAACACTCGCCCAATGCAGAAAACTGCCATGGTATCAGCAAGGCAAATGGTGCCCAAATCCACTCATGTTCTTGCCTTCTTTTAGTCCAGTTTTATGAGGTGGCAGCTGAGACGTGCCGTGCTCCCGTGTAATGGTGTCACCACGACTCATTGGGACTCTTCCCTGGAGCTCCTGTCCTCCTCCAACCTCTGCATCCCTGGCTGTGGATCAGATCCTACACGCTGGAGCACAGCAGGGAGCTGAAGATGTCCCCATCCCCACGGTGGCTTGGGGACCCCTCCTGCCACCTCCCCCCTGCATCCAGGGCTGCGTGCCAGCTCTGCAAGGGACATTAAACCAGCTGCCACCGTCTGTCCAGAATTAGCACAAGTGACACTCACTTTGTCCCCACATGTTTCCAGCGTGGAGCAGATAGCCAGGCCACTGGCTGGGACTCGGCACTGCTCCGCCGGGCATCACCATGACAGAAATGCTGGATTTCCCCAGGATCTGCTGGGAAAAGTACCAGCCAAAAGGCATGGGGGCTCTGCCAGCTGCCAGCAGCACCTTGCCTGGGATCCAGGAACAATTCCGGGTCTTTGGATGGGGTTGGCTTCATTTCACAGAATCACAGAATCCTAGGGGTTGGAAGGGACCTCAGAAGATCATCTAGTCCAACCCCCCTGCCTGGCAGGGTCACCTAGAGTACATCCCACAGGAACTTGTCCAGGTGGGTTTTGAATGTCTCTGGCAAAGGAGACTCCACAACCTCTCTGGGCAGCCTGTTCCAGGGCTCTGTCACTCACAGTAAGTACGTTTTTTCTGATATTTACACGGAACCCCCTATGCTCCAGTTTGCACCCATTGCCCCTTGTCCTATCGCTGGACATCACTGAAAAAAAGCCTGGCTCCATCATCCTGACACTCACCCTTAACGTATTTATGCCCCAGTAATTAGCAGCAACAACTTGCACTGCCAAATTGCCTCTAATGGAGGAAGAAGGGGGAAGAAAAGGGATTTACCAACAGGTGAGGACACATCCTACATGGCCAGGTGATGGCTGGTGGTTGCCATCCCGGGGGACAGCCACGCATTTTGGGAGAGGACCTGGCCATGCCCCTGGGATGCAGGATGCTCCAGTGGGAATGTGGCACAGGAGCCCCACATCAGGGCCACCACGGATCTGGACTGGGATGCTCTGGTTTTCAGGAGGTTTTTCTGGCACAGCTCTGTGGGAGGGGGATGGGGCTGGATCCATCCCTCTGGAGCTGGTGGGTTTGCTGCCCTGTTTGGCAGCAGAGGGCCAGGCTCACTGGGACAGATGCAGCCAGAGCCCGGGAGCTCTCCTGAGCATCCTGCTGCAGGCAGGAATGCATGGCAGGGACAGGGAAGCCTTATTCATTCCCAGGGGCATGAATAATGAAAGAAGAATCCATAATTACATTCCAATTAATTAAGGATGATGGACAGAGGGGACAGGGTGACTCCACGCAAATCACACACGTTGTAAAGGGCCTCGCTCCTGCCACCATCACATTGATTTGCTGCTTTGGAGAAGGGGGAAAAAAAAAAGAAAGAAGAGGAAAAAGAGCTTCAGGTTCTAAGGATGACAGATCTGGATGGCACCAGGACATCCTGGCACTGGGGCTGGCAGGGCTTCGTGCTGGCTCAGGCATGGCTGCTTTGGAACAGGGGGATTTGGCTTTGCTAAGCTCAGCCCTGCCTTGGGTTGTGACTCCGCAGGACCTGGCTGTGTCATGGCCACCATTCAGTGTGACAGCCAGCACCCAGCTGAGGGCTCCTGTCAGCCCATGCTGCACTTAATTAGTGCTCTGTCTCATTAGCACCTTTGTCTGCTCAGCCCAGCGCCACACGAGCAGGACGCTGGGGACAGCGGCCACCACCTTCCTCACTTTGAGCTTTGCGCGTTGGTCTCTGGTTCTGCACATGTGTGGACATGTGTGGACACACGTGCACACAGTCCTGCACACATGGGCACATGCCTGCACACACATAAAGGCACATGCACACGTGTGCACAGCTGCTTTCCTGCCCGCTCCCTTCCTGCCACATCCCCGCTCCCGAGCAGTCCGGTCCCCCCGGCAGCCCCGGTGCGCGGCCCTCGGCACGTGGCTCGTGCCATTACCTTGGAGACTAATTAAGGCAACGGCAAGAGCCAGAGCACCTCAACCCAGGGAAGGTCAAAGGCTGGAGCCAGGCAGGAGGAGGCTGGAGCTGGAGTCAACACTGCCACGTTAATTGTGGTGCTGAGCGGCACTGGAACTGTTCCCGGCCATTACGTTAATGGCGCAGCCGTGTCCCTGCTCATTAATTAATTGGCAGCTCTCTGCAGGGCTCATCCTCCATTTACTTTCCTGGGACATTAGGTGTCATCGTGTACAACCACTGTGCACACCCTGATTCCCACCTGAAGTGGGATGATGTGGAAAAGCAGCTGGAATATGGTGAGGGACAAGAGGAAAGGGCAGCAGTGCCAGCAGGGTTATTCCCTCAGGAAGGGAAAACTCACTGGCTGAGACCGTGGATGGGATGGACATGGCTGTCCAGAGAGGAGAGCCCAAATCCCCAGGCAGGAGTGTGTGGGATGTGTGCTGGGAGAGAGGAGAGTGGAGTGGCTGCTGTGCTGCTGGATGAGCCAGGATGGAGGTGTGAGGGATGGGATGGATGGGCTGGCATTGGATGGGATGGGATTGAATGGGAAGCAAAAGCAATTTTTCTTCCTCACAAGTCTGGCCAGAGAGGTGCCAGGAGGACTTACCTGGGGCTGGCAGAGTGCTGCACCCCCCAGCCCAGCAACCCAGGGCCCGCAGAAAGGTCCTGGAGCATCTCACTCCTCCATCCCCATCCTCCTCTTCCTCCACAGCTCAGAGCTCCTGGACCGTCCTTGACCCTGGGCTCTTCCCTCCATGGTGGCATCTACCATGCTTCAAAGGGTAGTCAGAGAAGCTAGAGCAAAGGTTACACTCGGTGCTCCAAGTTGATTCCCTTCCTGGGATCATTGGCTTTTAGCAGCCCAGGGGAGGAAAAGTGTTGTTTAAGGAAAAGCATATTTTTTAAAAAAATTTCCAGCATCCCTTTAATTAAGTGATAAAATGAGTCAGAGCGTGAGGAACTGCTCGTTAATTCATCCTGACGACGTTCGGCACCGGGCCAGGAGGATCCTCTTGCTGCAGCGATAAAATTTCATTTAAAAATCTTTTATTTTATCTATTTTTTTTTTAAACACTTGTTAATTTAACCAAGAGCCTAAAAAGTTATGAGCTGAGAAAGCTGCCTGCTATGAACTGCTCACCAAACAAGCCCTGGTCCTGCTCCCTTCCAGCAGCCAGGGAAAGGTTTGAGCCACCCCTTCCCTTTCCCAAACCTATATTTTAATCTAAAATTATTTTATTTCCCAGTGAAGAAAGAAAAAAAAAAAAAAAAAGAAAGTGCCTAAGTAGTCATTTATTAACAGCTCTAAGTGTCATTAGGCAGAGAAATGGGGTAAAATATAGATTAGGCCGGGAAGAGCCAAGGATCCGAGTGCCATTTTTCCTGTTCCGCATGTCGTTACACATCCCGTCGTGGCAAATCACAGCCATGATTAGTAGCATCAAATGACTTCTGAAAAATGATTATGTGCCATTAAAAACATTAGTCTGTCTGAAACCAGCACAAACAAATGGCTGTGCTGGGGCTGTGTCATTAGCTCCAGGGCCAAGGGGATGTGACGGGAATCCTGTGGGCACAGTGGGTGCACCTGGGGCATCTCCTTGCCCTGGCACAGACCTGCCTGCATGGATCATTGCATCAGCTCCACCACTCCAACCCATCACCCCAGCCCCACCATCCCCAAGCCCATTGCCCCTTCCCCACCACCCCAACCCCTTGCTCTGGCCCCATCCCAACTGCCACCCTGGCTCCACCATCCAAAACTATCTCCCCGAGCCATTGCCCTGGTTCCATCACCAAAACAATCAACCCAAGTCATTGCCCTGGTTCCATCACACAAAACCACCTCCCTGAGCCATTGTGCTGGCTCCATCACCCCAACACACCACCTCAGCTCATGGCACTGGCTCCATCACCCCATCCTATCAAACCCATCACCCCAACCTATCAAACCCATCACCCCAACCCATCACCCCACCTCTCCATCCCACCACCAGCACTTACCTCCCTGCTCTTCCCCCTTTAAGGGGACATAAATCCAGTTAGTACAACCAAAGAAGAAAAATCAAAATGTCACATCCGTGGAGACGGTTCAATTGAAGGGGTATTGATTGTCACAGAGAATATTTGCACTTTATTCACCTACTTAGTCCCTTCCCCCAGGCACACATGAATTCATCAAACATTGTCACACCACATAATGATGCTTGTTCCCGAGTGTTGTTGCAGCAGCTCAGACTTTGTCCTGCCTTCCTGGGCAAGGAAGAATTTAGGGAAGAAAGGCTTTGATGGCAGAATATAGGCGTGCTGGTGGCAGAGGTGGACTCGAAGCCCTTCATTCCCATGGCACACAGGGCAGCTTGGCCTTTGTTCCCACTTCCTTGGGGTTTTGGGCAAGGGTATGGAATTAAGTCGGGGAGAAAATACATTTGCCCATTGTCTGCAGACTTTTATTGTCATGTTTTTGCTGCCTCCTTCAGCCCTGGGAGCCCTTTGGAGCAGGGATATGGTGGCTGCTCCCCTTCACTGGGAGTGGAAACGGCAGCAAAGGTGAAAATACAACAGGAAAGGAGATTTGAATGGGAAGCAAAGGCTGTGAAGCGGGGAGCATCCTCTGGGATGAGAGCAGATGCCTTCTCTGCAGCCAGCCCTGCTGCTGGACTAGGGTCCCACATCCCAGAAAGGCCCAGCAGGAGCAACACTGGGAGAAGCAGGGAAGGGAGCTTGCAGTGCACAGCCATGCTGGTGGGATGATCCTGTCCTGGACCCCAAACAAAGGTCCCAGGGGATGTGGCAGGCTCCCTGAGGGCTGGAAACCCATGGAGACATCCCAAGTGCTGCAGCTGTCCCCAAACATGCAGCTCCTTCATGTGAGCAGGGTGCTGCCACCACTGTCCTCGGGCCGTGTGGGTGGTGGCAGCCACCAGCCCTAATCTTCTGGTTGAAATAAATTGGCAGCACGAGCGGGTGCCTCTGAGCCATGTTTATTATTCATATTATTTGCGCGTTGATCTGATTGTGTGTAATGATTTAATCTGTTAATGGCCCCTGATTCAATATGCTCCTCTCAGCCTTAATCTCCTTTCGCCATTTCCACCTGATTTCCTGGGTTCTCTGACGGCCTTTCAGTAGCTGGAGGTCAAGTTCACAGCCCACCGTGGTGGCAGGTCACCAATGGGTGAGGATAGGATGCCCGAAGGTGGGGGGAGGGAAGCACACACTGGGTCCCTGCCCAAATTTAGGGACTGGGAGCAGGGCTGGGGTGTGGAGAGAAGGTCCCAACCCCATCCCCTCCTCGGGGCACCGTGGCACCCAAAGGTGTCCCTGGGTGCTGGAGGTGGATGGGGCCGTACTCTGGGGTGAGGGCTCAAGGGGTGCACGGAGCCGCAGCCCCCGGGCAGGTTGGATCCTCCCCCAGGGGTTTCCATGCTACCTGAATTGACATTCCTGACCCAGATGATGGTGACACGCAGACCCCGGTGTCATTGACAGCCAGGAATTATTCTCAGTGTTCACAATTCCCCTGACACCTCGGGAGGGACCGGATGCCTTCCCCCGAGCCAGCGGGGGAGGAGAGGGGCTGGGAACCCCCCTCAGAAGAAGGGATGGGGGCACCCACAGCCGGTACATCCACTGAGACCCCCTGGGGAAGTGGCAGCTCCGGCACTGCGGGCACGGGGTGACAGGGTGATGCTGGTCCCCTGCCCGCCCTCGGTGATATTGCCAGTCCCCGGCTCGCCCTGCCAGACTTCGGAGGGCTGATTTATGGCATCGCCAGGAGGCAATCAGGGCCCCGGGCTCCAGGGACGCCGCGGCGGCTCCTCCGCTGGCTGTGGATCGGGAGCAGGCGGCAGGCGCGCCGGCTGCATACCAATGGGAACCAGCCCCGGTGGCACTCGGGGACAGGGCAGGTCCCCTCCTGGGAAGGTGGATCTCTTCGTTGGTGCCCGAGGATGCCCGTGGCAGGGTTGGAGGAGAAGGAAATATGGTGCTGGGAGAGCTTCGGGGAACGCACGCGTGACTGTGACGGGGCAGTGACAAATGCCACCCTCGGGGAGGGAGCCCCGCAGAGGCAAAGCAAACCACCCGCCGGCCAAAGATGACAGCAATGGTGGCGAGTAACAGGATTTGTCACCAGTTCCTGGGAACAAGCCAGAGCCGAGGAGCCTTCTCCTCCTTCCAGGGAGCCCCAGGCAGCCCGAGCATCCCTGCCTTGATCCCGGCACCGCCGTGCCCCGCGGGGCCATTAACGGAGTCGGGCCGGTCGCTGCTCCGCCTCCTCTCCCCGACGGGAGATGATTTTTGGAGGCAGTTGGTGGCGGGGAGCACAGCTGCCGCCAAGTGATCACAGCGATTTATCTCAAGATTCACCCCAGATTCCTCATGCGGGGAGTCTGGGCAATGTCGGCTTTTAATATTCAGGCGGCTTTGGAGGCTGCGTTGGTCACCGGGCCCGGCAATTTGTATTTCCCTTAATTGCCGGGTCTGCCCCGAGCACCCGCCCCCCCGAGGCTCACTACCCTCGGGGACGGGTGAGCAGGATGGGCAGGGGGCTGGGGGGGCGGGGAGGGTGGACGGGGGGCTGAGGGCACCGCGGCTGCTCGCTACACCCCAACTCTTGGTCGGAGCATCCCGGGATGAGCATCGGTGCGTCCCGCTGCGGAGCTCAAAGAATCCAGCCCCCCGGGGGGGCTCTCCCGGTGCGTGTCCCGGGTGAGGCGCCGGCAGAGCTGTGCCCTCTCTGCCGACCCCCCGGCTGCCGCCGGCCCCGTGGCTGGCGTCACCTGTCACCGCTGTCACTCCGCTGCCATCCAGGCAGCTGCCACCGCGCGGGGACTGAATGCCAATGAGGCTCACGGAGCTGCAGCCTCACGGGTGGCCCCCGCTCGTGGAGCTGCACCACGGGGACCCCTGGGGACTACGAGGGACAAGGTGTGCCGGGAGCAGGGGTGATAGCTGCCCCCAGCGACGCGCTGAGACCCCTCCAGCTCTTGACAGCCGGGAGGTGGGACACAGACGTGTCACCGGCAGATGCAGCCCCTGGGTCCTACGACAGGAGCCCACCAGCCGTACTCCACCACGTCCCTGGCTGGTGGCACGGCCACGGGGACACACCTGAGGTCACTTCCACCCCCCTTGGAGCTCTGCACCCCAAAGCCAGTGCCACCCTGGCGTGAGCCCTGGGCCAGCGCCTGGGGACCCCATCCACCCCCTCTGCGAGCCAAAAACCCCATAATTCCCTCCCCAAAAGCCCTGGTCCCCTCCCCCGCCGGCGGCCCAGCCGAGGCGCTGGTCGTGGTGCAGCGCTGGGCGGATTTCAGCTGTCCTGGCGCTGTAATTGTCCTAATTAGATCTACATATTTTGATGAAGGTTTTGCAAGAAAAGAAAAAAAAAAAAAAGAAAAAAGAAAAAAAAAGGCGGCAGGCGGGGAGAGATAATCGAATCGCAGCTGACATTCCCATCAGCCAGCCTCTCCGCACAGCCTCTGCTGCAGCCCAGTCGGAAAATTATGCGGAAGGGGGGAGGAAAATTACCATAATCTTCCTCTGCAGGATGACACCAAATTCGGCTGGAGCTGGGCGGGGTGGTGGGGAACCAGGCGGGCTGCCTTGATGGTGCCACTTGCCGATGCCACCCATCGGTGTCACCCACCTGCACGGTCTGTGTCCCACGGCCACCAGCACTCTCTGGACTCCTGGTCTGGGACGTCTGCATCGCTTTGTTGTTTTTCTGGGGGGAAGAATGGTGAGGGTGGCAGGACCTGGGGATTGAACGGTTTTGCTGCTGCAGTGCCCCAAAATCCTCAGCTCTGGCCTCTCCCAACCCCCTGAAACAGCCGGAGCAGCTCCAGGGCCAGATGCTGATCCCGGCTCCCGTGTGGCTGCGGGATCTGACCCAGCACAGACCAACACTAATTAAAAAAAATATATATTCAAGAGCTTCAAACGGTTCCTGATGCCTGCGGGAAAACTTCCAGCTGCGTTTATCCTCCTTTTCCCTGCCCCAGCCACACCACGGTGCTACTGCTGAACGTGACCCTCGCCACCCCTGGGCTTTATCCCCAGCTCTGTGTCCCCCACTCCCCAGATTTGGTCCCCTCTTTTCAGGGCATTTTCCATGAAAACAGGCTCTTTTGTTTCTTTGGAATTAATCTGCCTCTACTGTCTGTTCCCCACCTCGAGCCTGTGCCTGTCTTTGTCCTCGGCAGATAAAGAACAAAAGGAGAAGAGATGGAGAAAATATTATCTCGCCTCCAAACGGGCTTTTTTTTTTCCCCCCCAAGTGGTCCACGAAGCCTGGGATGCTCCCAAAGAGCCAGTCTGATGAACATGAGGGCACAGAAGCTGCCATTAGGAGGGGATGGATCAGCTCTCAGCAGCTCCCTGGGCTTTAAAAACCCAGAAAAGAAGAAAGAAAGAGAGTGGAGGGGAAAAAAATAAAATACCGAGGGACTGGAAAGAGTTTTCTGTCCCTGTTATTAATGAACACATCCAGCAAATTGCACTCGAGCTCCGGAGCAGGGAATGGTGATTCCAGGCCCTTCTGCTCTGCACCAGGGGGGAGAAACTCCAGGAAACAGGGGAAAAATCAGTTTCTGCTGCAGTTTGTTACCTGAATGGGGGAACCTCTCGGGGAACATGTCCTTTCATGTCTCCCATTATTAACTCTGCCAGCTCCCACCTCCGCCGCCTTCCCGCACAAACGTGTTTGCAGTGGGAAGAGGGACCTGAGATTCGGGAGAACAAAAAACTGGATGGTGGATGCCCGTGCCAGTGCAGGGCCTCCACACACAGCACATCCCAGCCCTGCACATCCCAGCCATCCACATCCCATCCCTGAGGACAAGATCCGACCAGCCATGGGACCCAGAAATAGTGGATTTTCCCTTTTTTTTTTTTTTTTTTTTTCTGCATGAAGGAGCAAACATCTGGGGGTGTTGCATGATGTCCATGAGCAGGGAATGGTCATGTCTCTGGGAAGAGCAAAGAGGAGATGGAAACCATCCACACCTTGTGTGGGCAGGGTGCCCCTGGTGACCTGTGTGTTCTGGGGATGGGGAGAAGAGGAGGTGCTGTGCTTCCAGGTGCTGTGCTTCCCACAGGATGTGATAGAGCCCAAAGTGCAGAGCCAAGGTCTGGGCAGCCAGCACCAGCACCATTGGGACCCATCCAGCACCTTGGACCTCACCCTGATGCACAGACGAGCTGTGGAAGAGAAAGAGGAGGGAGGAGAGGAGAAAGATAAGGATGAGTATGAGGAGATGAAGAGATGAGGAGGAGGAAAGGGTTCAGGAGGAGGAAGAGAAGGATGAGGATGAGGAGGAAGAGGACAAGGATGAGGAGGACGAAGAGGATGAGGAGGATGAGGATGAAGAGGAAGAGGAGGATGAGAAGGATAAGGACGAGGACGAGAAGGATGAGGAGGATGAGGAGGATGAGGAGGATGAGAAGGAAGGCTCCTCACCCAGCTGTTCCCCAGACCGCAGCCAGGCCGGTGCGCGGTGCCCCCCGCCCCGTGTTGCCCCACCAGGCATTCCTGGCGCGGCGCTTCCCGAGCAGAAGGATTTTTTTAATCTCCCGCCGGTAGCCGGAGGGTGAATTAAGGCTGTTAATTGAATTTCATCAGGCAGAGCAGCCGGGCCGGGGGGAGGCAGCAGGAAAAGTATTTGATGTGTTTTAAAAGCCGCCGTTTTGGAATGGGGGGGAGGGGGATTTTTATTTTTTTTTATTTCAAGCAGGCGGTAAAACGCTCCGTCTTTGAGGAGCTAAAGACTCTCATGAATTATGTTTGTTGATTAATTCACCCCTTCGGCTTTTAAATAATATTAATAAAGTCAAAGTGATTCCGTTCCCAGGGAGGAGAGGGAGCAGTGCTGCTTAGGCGGGGGGGACAGGGACTCCCCCGACTCGGGCTGGGACGATGAGGACATCCCAAATCGCCAGTCGTGGGGCTCAGCAGGATGGGGACAAGGGGAAAGGGACCACAGCGACAAGGACAGGAGGAGGTCGCTCGCCCGCGCCACGCTCCCCCAAGGATTCTTGCAGGGATTTGGGGTGGTTTGGGGTTTTGAGCGTGGCTGAAGCTCTCTCTTGTGGCAAAGCTGCTCCATTACAGCCCTACTCGAGCCGTCGAACCTCAGCACCTCTCAGGGGGGACCGGGAACAGGGCGAAGACCTGCTCCCGTACCCCCACCCCCAGAGGTTCTGAGGCTCGGAAGGCTGCAAACAACCCGCCCAAGCCACCATGCTGCTCCGCGGCGGTTCAGGGAAAGATCGTAGAACCGCAGAGTGCCCGGTGGTCCCTGCATACTCTCCATTACCCGTAAACCGAGGGCTGAGACCCCACAAACTCATCGCAGGGGGCCGCGACAACTGCGACTGTTGCGACGCCGCCCATTTTGTCCCTCCGCTCGAGCCGTAGCCGGGGGAGGGGAGGGGGGGGGGAAGGCCCCGATGCGGAAGTATCTCTTCATTTCCGGTTCTGCCTTGAGATAGTTGGTGTAGGTACCGGACGGTGGTTGAGGGTGGGGGGACGGTGGGATCCGCCGTCATCCGCGGCCGTGTGGGGCTGGGCGGCTCCAGGGTGGGCTGGGGGAGCAGAAGAGACGTGGGGCGGCCCGACAGCGAGTGGTTGGTGCGGGGCGGGCGCGGGGGAGGCCGATGGTGGGCGGCCGTTGGTAGGTGGTGGGGTTGCCCCGTCGCCATCTTGCGTTGTTTGTGTCGCAGGTTGGAGTGCGCTGAGCACGGGCCGGAACCATGGTGAGGAGGGGGAGATGGGCCGGGGGGTGCACACAGGCCTGGCTTCGCTCCCTGGGGCTGTGGGGTGTCCTGGCAGCCCGACGGGATGGGCGGGTCCTCGCTTGGCAGTAAGGGAAGGTTTGGGGGGTCCCTGGTTTGCCTGGCCCTGGGCAGGGTGGGGGTCCCTGGCTTGCCTGGCCTTCTGTGGGATGCAGAGTGGGGGTCCCCGGCTTGTCTGGTCTCGGGCAGGGGGCAGGGTGGGGGTCCCTGGCCTGCCTGGGGATTCCTGCGGGTACCAGCTGCGGGAGGAAGGGCTCTCCTTGACCCAGCTGTGGGAAAGAGCCAAGCCCCAGGGCGGGGGGACGGTCTTGGCTGTGGGAGCAGCAATCCTGGGATGCTCATGGAAGCCATGATGGGCTGTTCTAGCTGTTCTTCCTACGCTGAGTCTCCCTTTTCCATTCCAGCCTCGCAAAATTGAGGAAATCAAAGACTTTCTGCTGACAGCCAGGAGGAAGGATGCCAAGTGTGAGTGTGGAATGACATTTTTAGGGATGTAAATAAAAAGCTGGGAAGCTTCCATCATTATTTAGTGTTGGAATTCTGGGGAGGAATTGGAGTGGGATGGTTGATCCTTCATCCCACAGCCGTCAAGATCAAGAAGAACAAAGACAACGTGAAGTTCAAGGTTCGCTGCAGCCGGTACCTGTACACCCTGGTGATCACAGATAAGGAAAAGGCAGAAAAGCTGAAGCAATCCCTGCCTCCAGGTATTTTGGGATGGCCTGGATACAGGGATTAAACTCGGGGGACAGTTTTCATTGCTCTGCTCACCCCGTCATGGGGACCAGTGGCTCTGAAGGACGTGGGGGAGCTGCTGGTCCCCCTGGCCGGCTGGGTAGAGCACTGGAATCTTTTCCCAATGGGATCTTTTCCAACCATAGAATTATCTCTTTTTTCCCCAGGTTTGGCTGTGAAGGAGCTGAAGTGAGCCGGACGTTTTTCCCAACTTTGTTACAATAACTAATAAACTGGAGTTGTCCCCCTCCATGTCACTTGTGTCCCTTTTTCCCACCAGCTCTTGGGGGTGGGTGCGGGGGGAAGGGCCTGGAAATGGGGGGGTGGTCCTGAAGCGGGGGGTGGACAAGGTGAGGTGGCCCTACAGGGGGAGGTGACGAGGTGCGATGTCCCTATAGTGGGGGGGACACAAAGTGTGGTATCCCCATAGCGGGGGAATGGGGACAAGTCCCTGTAGCGGCAGCTCTGAGCCGTCACCGGGGGCGGGGCGTGCGGGGAGGGGGCGTGTCCAGGGGTCAGGGGGCGTGTCCAGGGGACGGACGAAGGCGCTTCTAGGGGAGGGGGCGTGTCCGGTGGGCGCGTTCATGGAGTGGGACGTGTTCGGGGGCGTGGTCAATGCAGGGGGCGTGGCCAGGGGCGTGGCCTGCCGGGCATCGCCCCGCGGCGTGGCCGCTCGCCCCCCGCCATCGCCGGCCCCGGCCCCACCGCCCCCGCCATGCCGCCCGCCCGCGCCTCTTACTTTCCGCCCTGGTGGGCGGCCTGGCTGCACGGGCTGCCCCACCGCGGCCTCCACCTCCAGCCCGTCCCCGCCGCTTTCCGACCGCGGGACCCCGACTACCAGCAGGTACCGACCTCCGGGACCCTTCCCCCTGCTCCGCGGGGACACCGGCCTCCCCCTTCTCTGAGCGGGGGGGACCCTCCGCGCGGGGAGAGGTGGGCCGGGTGTACCCGTGGAGCGGGTGGTCCCTGCGTCGCCCGGCAGCGGCTCTGCACAAAGCGCCCTTCTTCCCTGCGCCCCTCCCGCTCTGCCGGAGCCCCCCTACCCCTCGGGGGGGTTCCGGGGGGGGGAGTCACTCCTCGCCTTTGTACGCGGCTCATGCAATCCCCCAGCATCCGAGGGCACGGACTGCCGTGACCCCTAAATGAGGAGGGGGTTGGGTAAAAGAGGGGTCACCCCTCGCCTTTGCACCCACTGCAGGCCCTCGGCATCCCAGGACAAGGACCACTGTGACCCCTAAATGAGGGGAGAGGCAAAGGGGGGTCAGCCGTCTCATGTAGCCCCCTGTCTCCCAGGATGTGGGCTGCTGTGACCCCTAAACAAAGGGTGGAGGTGCAAAGGGGGGTCATCCCCGCCTGGTACTCACTGCAGCCTCTGGAATTCCCAGGGCACAGACCACCATAACTCCGAAATGGGGAGGGGGCTGCTCTGCAACCTGCAGCTTGATGGCCCTGCGTGGAGACAGGGATGGGGACGCTTCCTCTTTCCCTCCCCCCGTGTGACAGTCCCGTGGGGCGCTGGATGGGGCCGCATCCTGCTCTCCACTGGCATGTGATGGCTGTGGGTACTGACTGTCCCCTCTCTTCCCAGTCGCTGCTTTTCCTGGGCTTGGTGGCTGCCGTCTGCCTCGGCCTCAACCTCCTCTTCCTCACCATCTACCTGATCTGCTTGTGCTGCTGCAAGAGGGACCGGGAGCCTGAGATCAAGCGGCCCCACTCCTGCTGTGTCACCTGGATGGCTGTCACTGCTGGGCTCATCTGCTGGTGAGGATGGGGATGGGGACACGGGGCTGTCCCCCCCATCACTGAGAGGCCTCTGTGCTCCCGCCATAAATCACTTTAATTAGATCTGTGCAATTAAATATAGTCCATCCCTTCCTCCTTCTGCACAGCCACCAATGCCAGGGCAGTCCCGGGGACCGGCCACGGGCCAGCCCTGTCCCAGTCCCTACCACGGCCATGCCTCCTTCCCAGCTAATCCCGGGTGGGATCGGGGCCGGGTCGCTAATCCCAGCCCAGAGCAGATGGTGGGTGGCAGTGTGACCCAGCTGGCAGGTCCCGCGTGCCCGGCATTAATTGCGACCGGAGCAATTAGACGAGGGGACGCTGCTTCACCCAGCAGCGCTCTGGTGGCTTCCCAAGCCCATCTCAGGAGAACCCCTGCCAGCCAGTCCGTGTGCCCCCCAGCAGACCTGGCACGGGACATGGCTGCCCAGCCACGACCTGCTCGCCAGACAAAGGGGGGCTGGTTTTGCCTGGGCAGAGTGAGGTGGCACCTGCGGGTGTTGGATGGAGCCGGGAAATGGCACTAATGAGCTTGGCGTGTTCCCCCCGGGACCCCCCAGGATGCTCCTGCTCCTCCAGCCTCTGGGCACCTGCTGGCAGGCAGCAAGGGGTCATCCTGCAGCTCCCCGTGGGCTCTGAAACACCCCCAACAGCCAAGCCGAGCCTGTTTGCAGCTGTTAAAGGCCAAACCGTGGCCAATGGTCTGTTGGTTCTATCGGCGCCTGCCACTGGGGTGGAGGGAGCTCCGCGTGCCGACCACGTGCCAGCATGTGCCTGGGCAGGGCAGGGACACGTCTCTCCTCAGAGCTGGCTCCCACCTCCAGCCTGGCATTGCTCACTGGCACACCAGGTTCCAGGGAGCACTGAAGTGGCTGCGGTGAGCTCGCCATGGTGCCTGGGCAGCCGTGGCACAGCCCCCAGCCCACCACCCACCACCCCCCTGGGCTGAGCCCAGGAACATGTTTAATTAGGAGTGTTTTCCAGTGGATTCTCCCAGTCTGCTTTGCCCCTCCACCCTGTCTTTTGGGGTTTGGCAGGAGCTTCAAACCCACCATGTCCAACCCATGGACCAGCTCTGGGCTTGTGTGTCCCCAGGCCCCACGGGCACAGCGGGGAGCAGGTCCCCATCATGGTGCTGTCCCCGTTTTGGCTCTGCCCTGCCAGGAGCAGGGGGTCCCCACATCCTCCCTGGTGCTAAGGCAAGGCACCCATGTTGGGGTGAGTGTTTCCCTCCCCTCTAACAGGGGGTCCCCTCTCTGTCCACAGCGTGGCCGTCGGCATCGGCTTCTACGGGAACAGTGAGACCAACGATGGGGTCTACCAGCTCCTCTATGCCCTGGACCATGCCAACCACACCCTGACTGGCATCGACTCGCTGGTAGGGCCGCGGGGAAGGGTCCCCCCATCCGACCTCCTCCACATCCCCCAGGGTCGCATCAATCCCCCATCTTGGGTTTGGTTAAAGCACCAGGGGAGACTCCAGCTGGAGGGGCCCGGGCGTCCTGCGCTGCTGGCCAAGCCCCAGGGTGGCCATGCTGAGCGCGGGAGGGTGACCTCACCCTGCAGAATGGGGCCTTTGTGGCCAGGAATGGCCGGGGGGGCCGCAGCGGGGCCATCCCCAGGGATGGATCCGGCTCAAGTGCGGGGGGGTTGATGTAGGGCTGCTCTTCCAGAGGGTTGGCCTCATGTGGATCATAGAATCCCAGACTGGTTTGGGTTGAAAGCGGCCTTAAAGCTCGTCTAGTTCCAAGCCCCTGCATGGGCAGGGACACCTCCCACTGGACCAGGTTGCTCCAAGCCCCATCCAACCTGCCCTTGAACACTTCCAGGGATGGGGCAGCCACAGCTTCTCTGGGCAACCTGGGCCAGTGTCTCACCACCCTCATAGTGAATAATTTCTTCCTAATGTCCAACCTAAATCTCCCTACTTACAGTTTAAAGCCATTACCCCTTGTCGTATCACTCCCTGCCTTTGTCAATAGTCCCTCCCCAGCTTCCCTGTAGCCCCTTCAGGCACTGGAAGGTGCTCTAAGGTCTCCCCAGAGCCTTCTCTTTTCTGGGCTGAACAAACCCAACTCTCTCAGCCTGTCTCCAGAGCAGAGCTGCTTCAGCCCTCAGGTCACCTTCATGGTCCTCCTCTGGGTCAAACGGCTCTGCTGGGTGTGGGGCTGATGGTGGGGAAGCCCCCGGTGCCACTCTGGCAGGGCTGACCATCCCCTCCCATCCCCAGGTGGCCGGCACCACGCTGCAGATGCAGGTGGGCTTGGAGCAGCACCTGGTGAGGCTGAATGAGCTCCTGGCCACGCGCGGGGACTACCTGCAGACCCTCAAGTTCATGCAGCAGTTGGCGGGCAGCATCGTCCTGCAGCTCTCGGGGCTGCCCGTCTGGCGAGGGGCCAGCACCGACCTCACCGCACTGGCCGGACACGTCGCCTACATCGAGTATTACCGGTGAGCGCAGCCACGGCGCCGCAGCACCTCCCGGCGGGACCGGGGAGGTGAGCACGCGCCTGACGGAGCCTTCCTTTGCACCCAGGTGGTTGGCTTATCTCCTTTTCTTCATCCTCGTCCTCACTGTCTGCCTCCTGGCGTGCCTGGGGCTGGCCAAGCGCTCCCGCTGCCTCCTCACCACGTGAGTATCCCGTGGCCGGGCTCGGCGGTGCCGGAGCCTCCAGGGCGGCAGAGCCGGAGCCCGCAGCTGCTCCCCCCTTTCCCCACAGGATGCTGTGCTGTGGGCTGCTCACCCTCATCCTCAGCTGGGCCTCCATGGCCGTGGACACGGCGGCGGCGGTGGTGAGTGGGGGTGGTACTGGGTGTGCCCCCCGTCCCGTCCTTCCCAGCCCCAACCTTGTCCCTCTTGTCCCCGCAGGGCACCAGCGACTTCTGTGTGGCCCCGGACAAGTTCATCATGAACCAGACAGATAGTGAGATCAGTGCGGGTGAGGGCTGGCCCCAGGGCATGGCGTGGGGACAAGCTGGGGGCAGGGACCCCAGAGCTCCCCCAAAACCTGCCGGGGGGTTTGGGGAATCTGGAGCTCTCCGCTGCTGTGTTGCCTCCCCCCCTCCCTGTGCTGCTCTCTGCCCCCTGGGTACTCACACCAGTGTCTCCCATTTGCTTTGCAGAGGTAGTTCATTATTACCTGTACTGTGACCAGAGCTTGAGCAACCCCTTCCAGCAGGTATGGGGGGGGCAGCACCCTGCTTTGTGGGGTGGGGGGTGGCCCCAGGCAGCTCCGTGACTGCTCCCTGCTCCCTCCTTGCAGGTTCTCACCGTCTTCCAGCGCTCACTCACCACCATGCAGATCCAGATCCAGGGCCTGATACAGTTCGCGCTGCCCCTCTTTCCAACAGCCGAGGTACAGGGTGGGGGGAGCCAGGGCTCTGTGCCCCCCCTCTGCTCCCCATCCTGCCCAGGGCTTCTCTGACCCCCCCCCCCCATCTCTTGCAGAAAGACCTGCTGGGGGTCCAGCAGCTCCTCAACTCCTCAGAAACCAGCCTGCACCAGCTCACGGCCATGCTGGACTGCCGGGGGCTGCACAAGGTGAGGGGGGGGGCCGGGATGGGGGTGTGCAGCTGAGGGGGTCACCCCCCCCCACTGCTGCCAGCCCTGCCCCATCCCATCTCCTGCTGCAGGACTACCTGGATGCCCTCATCGGCATCTGCTATGATGGAGTGGAGGGTTTGCTCTACCTGGTCCTCTTCTCCCTGCTGGTGGCCACCTCCTTCTCCGCCATCATCTGTGCCACGCCGCGTGCCTGGAAGCACCTGGCAGGCAGGTGGGTCTGTCTGCCCGCAGCCCCTGCCCACATGGCCCCCCTGCCTTCACCCCGGGGGGCACGGGGCTGCAGCACTGCTGGGCACTGCCTTTGGGGCCAGGGGGGTGAGAACTGGTGTCTTCATAGAATCATGGAGTGGTTTGGGTTGGAAGGGGCCTTGAAGATCATCTAGTTCCATCCCTCTGCAAGGGCAGGGACACCTCCCACTAGACCAGGTTGCTCCAAGCCCCATCCAACCTGCCCTTCAACACTTCCAGGGATGGGGCAGCCACAGCTTCTCTGGGCAACCTGGGCCAGTATCTCACCACCCTCATAGTGAATAATTTCCTCCTAATGTCCAACCTAAATCTCCCCTCTTCCAGTTTAAAACCATTTCCCCTTGTCAAAAGTCCCTCCCCAGCTTTCCTGTAGCCCACTCAGGGACTGGAAGGTGCTCTAAGGTCTCCCTGGAGCCTTCTCTTCTCCAGGCTGAACACCCCCAACTCTCCCAGCCTGTCTCCAGAGCAGAGCTGCTCCGGCCCTCTCATCATTTCCATGGCTTCCTCTGGACTCCCTCCAACAGCTCCACGTCCTTTGTGCTGGGGACTCCAGAACTGGACACAGCACTGGAAGGGGCTCTCACCAGAGTGGAGTAGAAGGGAAGAATCCCCTCCCCTGACCTTCCTTCTCCCCTGCAGGGACCGGGACTACGACGACATGGACGAGGAGGATCCCTTCAACCCGCAGGCTCGTCGCATCGCCGCCCACCACCCGGCCCGGGGGCAGCTCCGCAGCTTCTGCAGCTACAGCAGCAGCCTGGGCAGCCAGAGCAGCCTGCACCCCCCCGGCCCAGACCATCTCCAACGCCCCCGTCTCCGAGTACATGTGAGACCCCCACCCCTCCTTCCCCTGGCCTTGGGTCACCCCACCTCAGGGATGGAGCGTCGCTCTGTTTTGGGGGCACAGGGTGATGGTGGGGGTCTCTGTGCTTCCCCCACCCCCAGGAACCAAGCTGTGCTCTTCGGTGGAAACCCCCGCTACGAGAACGTCCCCCTGATCGGCAGAGGGTCTCCTCCCCCCACGGTACGGTGGGCAACTGAGGCCAAATCCTTCTTGTGACACCCCGGGGGGCAGGGGGGTCAGCTGGGGGGCTGGGAGCCCCTCTGTTTGCCAGAAAGCTGCTTGCCTCGGGCACCCACGAGGTCTGCCGGGGTGGGTACTGGGGAGCTTGGTCCCCTACTCCTGCCCTTGCAGAGGACGTGCCCGATCTGCGAGCACATCTCCTGCCCGTCTCACTAACCCAGTTCCCAGCTGGGCTGTGGGGAGAGAGGGCACCAGCCACGTGCTTGGAGGAGACCAAAATAGTCCCTTCAGCTGCTCTTCTCTGCTTTAATTCTTATTTATTCTGACTTTCAAAGGGTGCTTGTCCCAGTCACCCGGGCATGTTTACATTTCCCTGCTGTTTGTTCAACCCACCCTGCCTGTTAACGCCTGCTTTTCTTTTTGTTTGTTTTCCTTTTTTTTTTTTTTTTTTTGCATCATTTATTTTGGAGCTAAGTTGCCCATCAAGAGTAAGTTCAGCTGCTTCCTTCTCCCTCCTCATCCTCCTCCCCTGTGCCTCCCTCCATCCCCTTTCCTGTGGGGCTGGTTTTGCTTTTGGGGAGAGCTTGGAGGGCTTGGGAGGGATGGGACCACATTTTGTCCCCAGCGTGGCCAAGATACAAGAGGATTTAGAGCTCCTGTGCTTTAAGAGTGGGAATGGTCCCCATCTCCATTTCCTTCTCAGTGTGTTTTATCCCCTTCCCTTTCTGGCAGCATTTAATTGGCTTTGCTGCCTCTATCCAAAGCAGCAATGTCCCCCTGGCTCCCTCTTCATGGTGGTGGCACCACGGTGGGGCTGGGGACACGGTTCCAGGCATGCTGCTGTGGCAGGGACACTGTCCTCACCTCTTCCTGGGAAGATTTTTGCCATCAGGTGAAAGTGTGGAGCTGCAGGAGGCTGTAATCGGATTGCCCAGACCCAGCAGCTGGGGAAGCTCTTCCTTGAGGGGGGGGAGGATGAATGAGGGGGATTAATTTGAGCGCTTCTCCCAGCCCTGAATGGTCTAATTTAACCAGGATTCAGATCCCTAAGGAAGGACTTTCATGGTCCACAATAACAACCTGGGAATAATCTTCCTTAATGCCTGCCCCCCCCACACCTCAAAATGCTGGAGAAATTGAATTCTGCAGCATTGGTGGAGTGAGGGGGGCTGGAGGGTTTGATCCCTGCCGTAGGTTGTTCCTGCCCCATTCCTGGTGCAGTGAGACCTCCACTCCTGTGCCAGCCCAGCTGGTGCCTGCAGTGCCACTGTCCCTGTGCTGGTGCAGGGAGGAGAGCTGGAGCCCATGGCTGGCATCCCAGTGTGAGCTCCTTGGGATGTGTCCCAGCGTGAGCCCCTCGGGATGAGCCCCTTTGGGAGGCATCCCAGTGTGACCCCCTTGGGACTGGATGCATCCAGGCTCTTGGGCTGAGTCAGCTGCCAGGGTGGGCTCAGGAAGGTGGAGGACAAAGCTGGCCAATGTCCCAGCAGTGTGTGAAGGGGCAAAGCAGAATCTGTGCCACTGGAATTGCCTTGCCTTGGGGCTTTTCCAGCCCTCAAAGAAGCTGGAGAGACCCAGCTGTGGTGGGTTTGGCCCCCTCACCCATGCCAGATTAATTGGGGATTCATACAGCTGGGAAGCGATCTTCTCTCTCCATCCTCAGGCTTTCTCCATCAGCGGGGATGGGTGGGCAGGGGCTGGGAGCGCCGTGGTGGGCTGGGGGTGTGCTGACCCCCTCTTCTCTCCCCGCAGTACTCCCCGAGCATGCGGGCCACCTACCTGTCGGTCACCGATGAGCACATCAGGCACCACGGCGCCGAGTTCCCCGCCTAAGGCGCCCGCCCCGAGCAGCTCGTGGGAGGAGAAAACACCGCCCGGTGTTTCCGTCATGGAAACCAAAGACACCTGGAAAAGAGGCGGTGGGAAACCGGCCGGAGGAGGAGCCCCGGCGGTGGGGAGTCCCGTGCTCCCGCCCTCCATGCTCCGCGCACCCTCCTCTCCTCCTCGGTGGCTCCTGCTCGGTGTCAAGTCTTCCCGCCTTACGGGGACTCCAGGGCCGAATTCCAGCCGGGCTGCTGGTGCACCGGGAAGACCGGAGATGCTTCACACCCCCCGTGTCGGCTTCTCCTCTCCCCACCTGCACCAGCTTGGGATGTTTTACGCTGTGGAGAGGAGCCTTCTCCAGCCCCCCTGGGACCACGGGCTGCCCCCCAACACCAGCCCCTTGGGGAGGGGTCCGGGGCTGTGGCTCCATCACTCCCGTAGCAATGCAGTACCAACCACTAGTGATCCCAGCCCCTTCCCAGCACCCACTGGTGGCTTTGTCACCCCCCGAGGGTGACACTTCTGCTCCTCATGGGCAGAGGCAGCTCCCCGTGCCCCCCTCGCTGCCCCCGGGCTGGAAGGAACTGTAGAATTAGGGATGTTTTGGCCTTGCTGGTTTTCCTTTGCTTTGCTCCTGGGTTTTACAAGTTGGACTTGCTGCCTCTGTCCCAGCGTGGTTTTACTGCGGTGCATGCTGGTAGCAGGTTTGTGGCTGGATTTTAGTCTCTTTTTGGCAATTTGGCTCCCTGGGGCGGCAGCGTGGGCTGGGGCAGGCTCCCCTCCACCTGCAGGACAGCCCTGGGGTCACCGCAGATCCCCTGGGAGGGGGTTAGGAACTGCTGGGGTGCCCTCGGGGCAGGGAAGGGCATGGTCCTGCCCAGCACTGCTGGGGCTCTGAGGAACCAGGGGTAACTGGCATGAGCTGAACCAGCTCCTTTCGGGCTGCCAGTTTCAGCAGAAGCTGCCCTGGGAACCTCGGGGGGCCACAAGCAGAAGCCCCTTCCCCACAGCAAGCCCCTCGCTGGCCATGGACAGGGAGAGCCCCCACTCCATCCCACCATCCCAGGATGGACCCAACCTCCCAGTCCAGGAGGTTTTCCTGCCCACTCCCCCTCCTGGTCCCTCTCCCCCCACCACGGCAGGGGCTCAGGCCAGGCTGGGTTTGCCCCTCATGGCCACGGCTGTGCCTCGCGGAGGGGGGGCAAAGCCTTTCCCTCTCTGATTGCAATTAGCAGCTGCCTCCTGTGGTGTTGGGGGCGGTTCCCAAGCCCTCCTTCCCTCCCTGCTTTGGCCAAAGCCACTGGTGGACTCTGGGGGACCAGGCTGTCCCACTGCAGCTCAGTGGGGGGACTTGACTTGGTAGCAGTGACTCACTGTGTCTTTTAAAGAGAACTTGGACAAACCCTTCAGGCCCCTAACTCTGTCAGTCCACCTGGCCAGCAGTCCTTGCTGTTGGAAATGTCCAGGGGATTTTTTAATAATAATTTTGGGTTTTGGCTTTTAACGTTTTAATGTAATGGTACTGGTAGAGGAGCTGGTTGGAAACGCATGTGAACTAACCTCATTAGGACTCCATCTAGGAGCAGGAGTCCGGCCTCATTTGTATGTGCCCTTTGGGGAAAAGACAATAAACACTTGTACTAAATTTATTTCTCCAGGCTGTCCTGCATCCGCTGCTGCATTCCCTGCCACCCCATGCCGGCGTGGGGACTGGGATTCTTCCTGGCGAGTGCCAAGGCCTCTCTGCAAGCTTTGGTCCCAGCGTTTCTTTGCAATCAAAGCTGGTTTTAATTGGGCTTCAATCCTGCTTGGGCAGGTTCTGGCTGTGGCAGTGTCTGCGTGCTGCAACCCGGGGCCACCCCCCCCGTGCCCACACACAGAGACGGGGCCCAGCTTGGTCTCCATCCCTTATAATCGGGTTGTAGGGCTGGGACCCTCCAGGGCCCTGCGCTAATTGCGCACCCCCCTCATTAGCCAGGATTTGCGCTCCCACCATGGCGGCGAGCGGCGGTCGTCACGTGACACCACGCCTTGCCCTCCCCAAGATGGCGGCCCCCTCGGGTGACGGTTGCCTGGCAACGGCAGACGCGGCCCTGGCAGTTGCTGCAGCGCGACCCAGGCCCCACAGGATCCTTCCTGAGCTCCCCCTGAGCCCCCCGATCGCTTTTTGAGTCCCTCCCCAGGGCTGGTGGCTGCAGGGGCACCCACGCCCCCCCCCCTCAGGGCCACCATGGACATTGTCTATGAGTACACGCGGAAGCACAGAGAGTTCGGCCGACCCTGCAACTTCTCCGACTGGCCGGCCAAGGTGACCATGGACATCCCCCCCGACCCCAGCCTGGCCAGCGACTTCATCCTGAGGAACCCCGTGGACAGCAGTGTCCAGCACACCTGCGAGATGTCCCTGCACGAGGTGAGGGTTGAGGGTCTCCCCAGCTGCTGCTCCACAGGGCAGTGCCGTACAAGGAGGAACAAGGGGAGTTTTGCACCTTTCCAGCTCAGGTTCTTGCTCTGTCTTCTCTGTGCCACCCCCCCAGGTCAACACCGAGCGGGTGGAGGTGGAATCCCGTGGTGTGAACCACGTCGAGGGTGGCTGGCCCAAAGACATCAACCCTCAGGAGATGGAACAAAGCACACGCTTCCGGAAGAAAGTGGAGAAAGATGAAAGCTACATCAACACCATCGTGCACCTCGGCACTGTAAAGCCCTGCCCATCCCTCCCCTCCTGCTCCCAGAGCCCCCTGCCCTTGCCTCGGCAGCTCCCTGGCCTCTGCCTGTGCTTTCCCTGCAGCTGATGGAGCACTACGTCAAGCAGAACAATGCCATCAACATCTACAAGGAGTACTTTGAAGAGGGTGAGATGGTGGAGCTGGAAGACGAGCCCCCCTACGCAAAAACCATCAACATCCTCAGGTAGCACAACCAGCCAGGCTGGAGGCAAAGGAGGGGGAAAATCCAGGGGATTTAGGATAGTGATGGGTCCCTTTATGGATGGAGAGACCTGCTGCAGCCCCCCTGCTCCATAGCTCCAACTGTTCCACCCTTCCTTGCTCAGGCACTTTGCTGAGAGGCACCACGGTCCAAGGGCAACCACAGCTCTGAGCATCTAACAGTGCTTTAGACAGGATTTATTCTTCTCGGTGCCTCAAGGATTGTTTTCAAATGTCAGGGGCTGTTAGGTCATTTCTAGAAGTCAGATCCAGTAACTTAACTGGATTCTTAGAAACGTGTAACTGGAAAGACTTTATTAAATCATCAGCTCTTCTCCCCCCACCCCCGCCTCAACCCTCAAGAGAATCATTTCCTGCACTCGATGCTCCAGAGCTGCAGCTTGTTTTAATTGCAATGCCCACAGTTTCCTCTGGGACACAATCAGCCCAGGGCGTGACAAAGCTGTTAGCAGACCAACATCTTCCTTTGATATCCTGTTATCCAAAAGGGATCCAAACAAAATCAAGAGGACGGCCACGCATCTCTCCTGGAACCCCAACACGTGCGAGAAACTGGCCGTGGCTTATTCCAACCTCCAGTTCCAGCACAGCACAAAGGACATGAGCTTTGATTCCTACATCTGGGATCTGGGTGAGGGGAAGGGAAAGCTCAGCAGTCGGTAGCGCTGCTGCTGCGGAAGCTCTTTGTGTCTTCAAAGTGTGTAAGGAAGGCTCACAGCCCTCCGGGGGGATGAACAGGGGCTGGGTTCCTGCTCTGCCCACAGATCGATGCAGAAAAGGGAAGAAATGGGAGCTGAAAGCTGGCCAGCAGGTGGGAAAGAACTGCTTCCATCCCAGTGCATGACTTCCTCCTGCACCAGGCAGCTGAGCCACGAGGCTCTTGTGTGGTTTTTGTCTTTGTAGGGTTGGTTCACTTGGGCTTGAGTAAGAACAAGGCAGCACAAGCCCAGGCTGAGAACTGCCCTGTGTTGCCAAAGACTCTCAGGCCTGTTGGATTTTGGAGTGAAAAACAAAAAGAAGAAGGGTTGGGGCTCTGGGGGTTGGGGAACCAGGGGTCTGTCCCCAGGCTGGCAGGCAAGGATAGGTCAGCTCCATTCCCTGGCTGAGGTGGGGTGTCCTGGTGACATGGCCACCTCATCCAGCATGGCCAGGAGCCAGGCATGGAGGAGTGGGATGTGTGGGGAGGCTGGTCTAGGGTTGGGGGCTCACCCTCCAGGCTGCTGTTACACTTTGCTCTTTACTCATCCCTTCTTGGCAGGAAACTCCAACCAGCCAGAGCTCACTCTCACACCATCCTCCCCTCTCGTGTGCCTGGAATACAACCCCAAAGATGCCAACGTCCTGGTGGGAGGATGCTACAATGGGCAGATGGGTAAGGAAGGTGGATTAGGTGTGAGGTCATACTAACGAGGCTCCATTTTAATTCAGCAAGAGCCTGGTTCCAGCCCTGCTGCACTCACAAAGGATGAAATGTCATTAGTGCTGTGGCTGGGAGCACCCCGAGAAGAGCCTGAAGCTCTGCAGAGGACAGGGAGGTGCTCACCTTGCCCAGGTGCCAGGGGAGGGAAGGACACAGTCCCTGGGAGCCCTTTGCAGGCGGCTGTGGCTGCAGCAAGAATCGCTGGATCAGGCAGCTGAGCAGCACGTGTGCTCTGCTCCTGCCCTGCCCATGGCCTCCTATCTTTGCATGGCAAAAGCCCAGAGGAGCTGCCATGGCTTCATGCACTGAACTCTCCCAGTTCTTGGAAAAGGGCCCCTCTTTCCCAGCTTCATTTACGGCTCTGCTATTTACCTGGCAATGCCAGCCTTTGATTTAATTGCTCTTGGTTTGATGCTTTCCTTGCCCTTTGCAGCAGCAATTGGACCTGATGGGGTGTGCACAGTGGGGTGACACTGCAGCTGACAGAGGGCAGGGACCTCCCCTGTCCTTGGTGGCACAGGCCCAGCCAAGCACACTCCATCACATCCAATTGCCTCGTTAGAAACGAGCCAGAGGATGCGTGTCCAGCCTGGTGCCACCCAACCTTTACCAAACCACTGCTGGTCCTGCACCGTGGCTTACCCCTGTGCCAGAGGTGGGGACAGGGGACCTGCCTGTGTCACCCAGTGCCCTGGCTGGGTGACAGGAGAGGAGCACAGCTGGGGTCAGGTCACACAGGCTGGTTTTTAGCAGCATCAAGCATTAAGGGTCACTGTTCAGAGTTGACCAGTGGCTGGGGGCTGCTTTGACCATGCCAGGTCCTACTGCAACCCCTTGTGCAGAGCAGGGGGGATTTATTGCCCCTGGGGGCTGTAGAGCACCTGCCAGATAGAGACAATCCCTGAAGAAATGCTGTGATGATTTGATATCTTCCCACCATCTTGCTCAGCATTTACAGGACGTGCAAATTGGGTTAGTGCTCAGATTCCTGCGAGTGATCCAGTGATCTCAGCACAGGCCCCCAGCCCACAGGGTGCTCACACGGTTCCCTGGGGGCTGGAGAGCATTGGGGGAGCACCCAGGAAGGTTCACCCCCCCATCCTGGCTTGGGCAGTGGGGCAGCATCTCCTCGGCAAACAAAGGAGCTGGGCAAGGGAACTGGTGCAGATCTTAACAGCTCCTTTTCCTTCCCAGCTTACTGGGACATCAGGAAAGGGGAGTTGCCCATGGAGGTGTCCCCCGTGGAGGTCAGCCACAGGGACCCCGTGTATGGAGCTCTCTGGTTGCAGTCCAAAACGGGCACCGAGTGCTTCTCAGCCTCCACTGACGGGCAGGTAACGGGCAGGGGCAGGGGCAGGGGCAGGGGCAGGGGCAGGGTGCTGGGCACTTGGGAACAGCCTGAAAGAGCTTCCTCTGCCACGGCAGCACGGGAGCCAGGCCCCAGGCTGGCACCAGGGGCTGGCACAGGGCACTCAGCCCCCCAGAACCCTCGGCTGGGCCAGGGGCAGCCCCTGCCACCCCCTCCTGCTGCTTGTCCCCTGCAGGTCCTGTGGTGGGACATCCGCAAGCTGTCTGAGCCCACCGAGAAGGTGGTCTTGGACATCAGTGGGAGAGGGATCCTGAAGGACTCTCTGGGTGCCGTTGCACTGGAATTTGAGCCCACCCTGGTGAGCATCCCTGCTGCCAGGACCACCCTGCCTGCACACAGCCAGCACCCACACCTGGGTGCTGTGCTGCCCCCCTGGCCCCACACCAGGCAGACCCCAGCCTGCTGATGGCTGCTCTTTCTTTCTCCCACCCTCAGCCCACCAAGTTCATGGTGGGCACAGAGCAAGGCATCGTCCTCGCCTGCAACCGCAAGGCCAAGACACCCCAGGAAAAAATCACCAGCACCTTCAGCGGCCACATTGGACCCATCTACGCACTGGCCAGGAACCCTTTCTACCCCAAAATCTTCCTGACAGTCGGTGGCTGGGCTGCTCGGATCTGGTCAGAGGAGATCAAGGAATCGCCAATTATGTGCACCAAGTAGGTGTTGGTGTGTGTTTGCCCTGCAAAAATCCTTCCTTTTGGTGGTGATGGAGGGTGCTGGAACAGAGGGTGCCTAGGTCTGGGCTGGTGGCTGTAGGTGCTGTGCCATGAGGGGACATGCCGCCCTGTGGGGAGATAGAGACCATGAGCTCATCCCCACTGCCTCGGGTCTGCTGGCAGGAACCACCTCTCCTACCTGATGGATGGATGCTGGAGCACCATGAAGCCGGCTGTCTTCTTCACCGCCAGGTCGGATGGGACCCTGGATGTCTGGGACTTCCTCTTCAAGCAGAAGGACCCATCCCTCAGTCTGAAGGTTGGGTCCCTCAGCCAGGGAGGGGAGCAGGGAGCTGCACCTGACCAGTGCTGGCAGCTAGGGGCTTGGCATGGAGCAGGCAGAGCCTGGGAATCAGGTCCCACCTGCCTGCATGGATCCTGGGACAAGCTCCATCAAGCAGCACCGTCCCCTGAGCTGTACCTGGAGCATGACATGCCCACAAATGCACATGCAGGCTCTGTTAGTGGCAGCCACGTGGATTTGCCAGCTCATCCTGCTTGATTTCCCCCGTGGGATGCCACGCTGGGGCCAAGACCCACCCCCCTGTCCTCCCTCCCCAGGTCTGCAATGAGCCCCTGGACAGTCTGCGCCTGCAGGACAACGGCTGCATCCTCGGGTGTGGCTCCAGGCTGGGCACTGTCACCCTGCTGGAGATCTCCTCCGGGCTCTGCACCCTCCAGAGGAACGAGAAGAACTTGGCCAACACCGTATGTGCCCTTTGAGCCACAAACTGCTGTGCTGGGTCATGGCAAAGCCCTGGGCACTGCTGGCACAGGGTCTCCTGCCAGCCCCACGCCCCTCAGCACCCCCCAGCACCTCTCCTGCTCTAGATGTTCGAGCGGGAGACGAGGAGGGAGAAGATCCTGGAGGCCCGGTACCGGGAAAAGCGGCTGAAGGAGCGTGCCCGGTCAGAGGGCCAGGGGACAGAGGCAGAGGAGATGCAGCAGACCCCTGAGGAGGTGTTTGCCCAGGCCCGCAGCAAGTACTTCAGGATCATCGAAGAGGAGCTGCAGAAGAGGATGCAGGAGGCAGCTGTCCTGTGTGGAGAGAGCCAGGAGGAGGAGGATGGAAAGGAGGAGTAGAACGCTGCCAAGGTCAGTGCCTCCAGCTTTACCTCACTTGCCTCCCCCCCTTGCCCAGGTCGCTGCTCTGTGGCTCGTCTGGGGATGAGGCTGATGGCCCCAAGCTGGGCTGAGCTCGTGAGGTCTCTGCCTCTATGGGGTGACAAATGGAGGGTCCCACAGCTCCCTGACCCCACACCTGCTCCCGCCACAGGAGCTGTAGCCAAGACAGGACCAGTGGCCCACGCAGGAACCCTCATGTTGGCCACAGATGCTTGCTGGCCCTTTGCCCTCCTGATTTATTTTCTTTCTTTGGGTTGAATAAACAGGAGCGTTTCCACATCACGTTTCCTGATTTGTCACCACGGGGTTGAGCAGAGGGTGGGAAAGTCATGTCCTCTCACTCTCAGTCTCCTCATCCCATCCCAAGCCACAGATCAAAGCTGGCTGCTGACCACAGCAGAGCACCCTGGCCTAGGGGTGTCCCTCGGGGTGTCCCCAGCCCAGGACCAGGGTTATCAGCCCTGGGTAAACACCCTCCAGCTGCTGCCTTCCCTGGCAATGATTAACGAGCTGCTGGTTGTGCTCACCAGGTGTCACTGCTGCCAGCAAAGGGACATGGCATGGGTGGCATCCCCTGTGCCAGGGCTGGGGTGACCCCCCCAGCAGGACCCTTCCCCAGGCTTTGTGCAGGGGGTGAGGCTGGGCAGGAGCTGGGCACCAGCCTTGCTGCTCAGCCAGAGCCTTTGTTAAGGGCCAGCCCTAATTGCAGCAATAATGAGCAGTGGGAAGGCATCTCCCTGAGCCATGTGCTGTCTGTGTCCTGTGTGTGATAGGCGTGTTGTCACCCTGCTCATGGCACAGTGACCATGTCCACCACCCCTGCACACAGTGCCAGCCACTGTGCCAACAGGAGCTGGCAGGGGGAGCAGCTCAACATCTCCAGGGGACCAGGGCAGAGCAGGATGGGGACCCCTGGCTGTGGGGGTCACCAAGGCCCACAGCCCTCCTTCCAGGAGGGCAGAGGGGACAGAATCAGTGCACCCATGTACCCTACCCAGGGACCCCTTCTGCTCATCGGCTCCACTCGGCCCCTGTGCCCCAGCAGGAACATGAAGGCTCTAGGGGACAGTGAGGACCAGCAGCTGGCAGTGAGTCCTGGCTGGTGACACAGTGTCCTCGAGGGGACCTGCTGAGGGCAGCAGGGTGACCTGGATCCCGGCGTCCCCTGGCTGCACCCCCTGGGGCTGGGACACAGTGGAGGGGGGACATGAAGGGGACAGGGTGGCCGGTGTGGCTTGCCCATCCCGCGACCGCACCGTGGCACCTCGGGGCTGGTTCGGCAGATGCTGTATGGGGCACCCTGGGGAGTTTGGGTGCCACAGCCCCCCCGCTCCCACCGTGCCTCCGCAGGGTCCCTCATCGCCGAGCGGCGCCGGCGCGGGGCCGGGCGCCAGCAGGAGGACAGGGACACGCTGCCCGGCTGTCCCTTTAAGGCCGGTCCCAGCGGTGTTCGCTTTCGTCCCAGGAAAATGAACCTCTAATTGCAGCGACCGCCATGGGGGCGTCCCGGGGGCTGCGTCCAGGCTGCACCGCTCGGCTGCCAGACCCCGCCGCGATGGCTCGTGTGCAGGTGCGTGTCCCCGTGTCCCTGTGTCCCTGTCCCCACCACCCCACGCTCATCCCGGTGTCTCACAGGTGGCTCTCCGCATCCGCCCGATGAGCGCGGCTGAGCTGGCGGGGGGGGGCAGGCCCATCGCCCACCGCCTGGACCAGCAGGTACGGCCCCGGGATGGGCACACGGTTCATCCGGCACCGCCTGGTGCTTCATCCCCCGCGCCTGCCCCCTTCCCATCCCGTGGGGTCAGCAGGAACGGGTACCCTGGTACAGGATGTGACCCTTGGTGCACACCACTGGACATGCCCAGTGGCACCCGGTGCTGTGCCATGCCCACGTGCGCCAGGCTGGGGAGCACCCAGCAAGAGACCCTGCAATGACAAAGCAGCAGGGTGGGAAGCTTGGTGGGCTCTGGGGCAGAAGCCCCCCTTCCTGCAGCACTGTGGGACCCCAGCACTGCCTGTCCCTGTCCCCGTCCCCAGTCCTGGTTAGAGCTGGAGGCAATGCAAGGGAGGGGCAGGAGCCATGGGGACTGGGCACCCCACAAGGGGCCATCCCATGCAGGGACAGGGACACCAGGGTCCCCGTGGAGTGCTGATGTCCCCCGCCATGCCGGTCACCTTGGCTGGCTGCAGGGACAGAGGTGCCTTTGTGCCGCCGTGCCCAGGTGGAAGCAGTGGAGCAAGGGCCTGGCAGGTCCCCTGGCACCGCACACAGAGCTGGCTTTGAGCTCCGTCCCCAGCCCGGGGACAATGGGGCGATTCAGGAGCACAAAGGGCCCCGCGCCGCCAGCACCGGCACCAGCCCGGACACCTCCCGTGCCCCAGCATGGAGGGGACACCGGCACTGGCAAAGCAGGGTGTGGATCCCTCGGGGACCCACCAGGGGGCTCAGACCCACATCCTGGTGCCCCCCACCCATGCCAGGTGTCCCGCTTGGCTCTGGCCCTGTTGTGTGTGATGTGGGTGATGCGGGGTGCCCGGGCAGGAGGATGGGGGGAAGATGCAGCTTCAAGCAAGTCGTTCCCGTGGGACACACCAGTGATGTCAGGGCCAAGTACTCGGTCCCCACCAGCTCCTGCGGCTGGCAAGTGCTAACTAGCACCATTAATGAAGGTTCAATGCCTCCATGAGAGGCTGGGGGTGACCCCGGAGCAGATGCATGCCCCCCCAGTCCCCCTCACATCCCCCAGCAGATAGTGGTGCTGCAAGACCCCACAGAAGCCCATCATGATGTTCTGCGCTCTGGCCGCTCCCGGGAGAAATCCTGTGTCTTCGACATGGTCTTTGACTCCTCAGCCACCCAGGTGGATCCCTCGGGGCATGGGGAGGATGCACCAGGGTGCCTGGGGCAGTGGGTAGAAGGGGGACAGCCTGGTGCACCCCGGAACCTCCCACCCTCCCGCAGGAGACTGTGTACCGTGCCACCACCCGGGGTCTCATTGAGGGCATCATCTCCGGCTACAATGCCACCATCTTCGCCTATGGCCCAACTGGTGAGGGGTGCAGGGCAGGGAGGGGGCCAGCTCCATGGCCATGGGGGTGTCCTGGCCCCAGATGAGCCCCCTCCTGTCCCCCAGGCTGTGGAAAGACCTACACCATGCTGGGCACCAACAGGGAGCCCGGCATCTGTGCCCGTGCCCTGGGTGATCTCTTCCAGGCCATCAAGGACACCAGTGGTGACACAGAGTACGAGGTCACCATGTCCTACCTTGAGGTGCAGTGGGGGTGCATGGGGACATCCCCCTCCCCAGGGAGGGCAGGGGACAGCAAGCAGCACACATCCCCAAGTGGGGTGTCTTTGCACCCAGTGCAGGACACTGTGTCCCCATGGGTCCCCATGCTGGGGGGTACATGCCCAGCCCCGACCTCTGTCCAGATCTACAACGAGATGATCCGGGACCTGCTGAACCCCTCGCAGGGCCACCTGCAGCTGAGGGAGGACACCAGTGGCACCATCCGAGTGCCTGGCATCACTGAAATCTCCGCCATCAACACCGAGGAGGTGAGCCAGTGTGTGGGCATGGGGGGGGGAGAGGGTCTGGCAAACCCCCCCCGCCCAGCGCTGCCCGTCTGCCCCAGGTCATGCAGCTGCTGGTGCGGGGGAATCAGCAGCGGCGGCAGGAGCCCACGGCTGCCAACTGCTCCTCATCGCGCTCCCACGCCGTGCTGCGGGTCACCGTGCGCCGGCGGCACCGGGGGCGGCACCGGGGCAGGGACCTGCGCCACGGCCACCTCGTCATGGTCGACCTGGCAGGCTCGGAGCGGGCAGCACAGGTATGGCACCTGCCTCGGGGGCTGTGGGGCTGGGGAGCCCCTCCTGCCCCCCTTTTGCCAGGTTTGTCCCTTGTCCAGACCCAGAACCGCGGGCAGAGGATGAGGGAGGGGGCTCACATAAACCGCTCACTGCTGGCCCTGGGCAACTGCATCAAGGCTCTGAGCGGCCAAGCGAGCACCAAGTACATCAACTATCGTGACAGCAAGCTGACCCGCCTGCTCAAGGTGCAGCCGGGGGTCCCGGCTCCCCTGGTGGGGGCTGAGCTGGGGAGGGGGCACAGGTTGCCCCTGCCTCAGTCCCTCTCAGCTGTTTCTCTCCGTGACTAGGACTCGCTTGGGGGCAACAGCCACACGGTGATGATCGCCCACATCAGCCCGGCCAGCACCGCCTTCGAGGAGACCTGCAGCACCCTCTCCTATGCCCACCGCGCCAAGAGCATCCGCACCGCGGTACGTTGGGAGCACAGGCCCCCCCCCGGCCCCCTCCCCAAGCAGCCCCAGCTCCTCTGACATCCATGGGGAGGGTTTGAGAGGTTCTACTCAGAGACCTCCTCCACCAGCTCTGTCCTGCCTATGGACCCTTTTTAGGGACCCGCTTAGGGATTCTGCTTGGGGACTTTCTGGGGACCTGCACCAACAGCCGTTGGCAGGGATGCTGATCCCACAGCAGGGATGCGGTTCCCATGGCAGAGATTGTGGTGGGTGGCAGAGCCCCTGACCCTGCTGTGCGCCCACAGGCAGAGCCGGTGCGCCAGTTCCGGCAGAGCCAGAGGCACACGCAGCGGCTGGAGGAGACCCTGCAGCGCCGGAGCAGCTCGGAGGAGCCGCGGGAGATGCCGGCCCTGCTGTGCCGCCTGCACCGGCTGGAGGTGGAGCCGACAGAGACGCGCTCCGGCACCCGGCCCGAGGGCAGCCCCCGGCACCCGCCGGCCATGGCACAGCCCTTCTGCCGGCACCGGGCCCTCTGCGCCCACATCATCCTGCAGCAGCGGCAGCTCCTCACTGGTGCGTCCCTCCTGGGACTCCTGCCATGACAAAGGGAGTCATCCTGCATCGTCACTGGCTTATTGCAATGGGACATGCTGCAATGCAAAGTCCCCCTGGTGTCACGATGCTGCCACCCGAGCCTGGTGTGCCACGAGGCCCTGTTGATGCCCACCACCCTGCCCTCTCCCTGGCAGACCACCAGCTGCCTGTGCCACAGCCACTGGAGGAGCTGTACAAGACCTACCTGCGGGAGCTGACTGCAGACACCGGGAACACCGACACCCTCAAGGTAGGGCAGGGTGGCCCCAGCCCCCTGCTGCACCCTAGAAAGGGCACATCCCTGCCCAAGATCCCACAGGCGAGTGGAACAGAGAGGTCACCAGACTGGGACCAGGACCATGTGTGGGCACAGAGCCACGAGCGCCCCACGCCACCGTGGAAGGAGACCTGCTGTGACACCATGTGCCCCAGGGGGGACAGACACAGGTGGGTGTCCACCACCCACAGTGTGCACGGGGATGCTGCCGTGGCAGAGGGTAAGGGGTGTCCCCTCCCCAGCAGCACCCTGATCCCCATGCTCAAGAAGCCCCCACGGTACTACCATGCCACAGAGCACCAGGAGATGTCGAGCAGGACCAAGAGCATCATTGCTCAGGCTGGCCAGCACTGGTCCCACATCCCAGAGAGCACCGACCTGAGCCCAACAGAGCCCACGGAGGAGCAGGATGGCCACGGGCTGTGGCATGCTGGCAGTGGGGACAGACTGGTGGGGACAGCCACATCCCTGGGTGCCTGGTGGCAGACGCACAAGAAGGATGGCAGGGAGCCAGGGAAGAGGGGGGCATCACTGGGGAGCAGAAGGACATTGAGGAGGTCACGGTCCTTCAAGGTCACCAGCTGCAAGGTAGGTGCAGGCACAGGAGGGGCCGTTCCCCTGGTGAGACGTTGCTGACCTGACCCAGGAGGTGATGGAGTCCTGGGGGAATAGTGCTGGTGGCAGTGCCATGCCCTGGGGAGGAGGACAGGGCAGGAAGGCCACCTCCAGCTCCCCTTGGCATCCCTTTGCCAGCCCTGGGGGTGTCAGCGCCCTACAGCATGCATGTTCCCCACACATCACCGTGCCCGTGGACACTCTCTCTGGCAGCTGGTGGCTCCCAGGACCCCCCCACCATCTTCCAACGTGCTGCAGGGCCAATCCAAGCACATGCCAGCAGGAATGGACCCCCCCACAGCCCTGCCTGGAGTGAAGCCCCCGCAGAGCCTGGTGAGCCCCTGGCCAGGGACAGGGCACAGGGGCCATTGTCCCCCAGGGCTGCTGCCGAAGAGCCCCTTCCCCCTGTGCTGGGATCCCATCTCTCCCCCTCCAGCTCCCGGCCATCCCCAGGCAGGGCCAGTGCCCACGGTTCAGCAGTGTCACCAGGAAGGGTGCCAGGGCCCCCAGCAAGGATGGATGGAGTCGCCGGTACTGAACCCAGCACCTGCCAGACCCTGTGCCAAGCCCGCAGGCTGAGCACCCATTCTGCCAGCCCCAGCACCACGGAGCATCCCCCGTGCCAGGGACTGCCAGTGGCACCTCGTCCCTGTGCAGCCCCCGTGGTGCCAACCCTGCCAGGACCACAGCTGGGGGCAAGGACTCAGCCCTCCCCGTGCCAAACCCACCCTGAGGCAGGGACCCAAGTCCCGAAGGAGGGACACGGTGACCCTAGATGGAGCCACACAGCTGCTCCAGGAAGGGCCCCTGTGGGTGCTCAGCACCCAGGGGATGCTGCCAGCCACCCAGCATCACTGGGCACTGATGGAGCCACCCAGGCATCAGGGCTTGTCCTTCCAAGGGGTTACATTTAAAAGCAGATGTGCTGAGTGATGTGGGTGCTGTGCACAGGGACAGGGAACCCCCACACTCGTTTTCTGATTTTATTAGACAGGGGGGTGGGGGTGCCCGGCCAGGGATGGGGCAGAGCTGGCCATGAGTGGGGATGGTGCCCCCAAACCTCTTCTGCTGGGGGGACAGCCAGGGCACCCACCTCAGCCCTGGGGGCTGCTGCCAGGTACCAGGGCCAGCAGCTGGACTCACCGTGACACAGAGGGGTGACATAGGTGGCATCACAGGAAGGAACAGGCTGTCCCTATCCCCATCCCCTCACCCGTGGGGGTTTGCGAGTCCAGGGTGTGCCCATGGCAGTGGGCTGCACATTCCACCTTCTGCAGCACCCATGTGGGGCTGGGGGGTTCCAGTGTCCCATGTCCCTAGCTCCCTGCAGGCACCCAGGAACAGCCGTGGGGATGGGATGTGACAAGGGGACAATCAGGGAAGGGTGGGCAGCAGAGAGCAGCCCCAGGGTCCCCCAGCGCAGGGACCTCCATCTACCTAGGAGCAGAAGGACCAAGCACAAGCCCACCAACAGGGTTGGGGCCAGTCCAGCTGTGGGCCCCGGCTCTGCCTCGTTACTTCTTCACCTTGATGAGGGAGTGGTAGATGGGCTTGATGATGATGTGAAGGTGCAGGGAGTTGTCAATGAGGTACTCAGAGGTGCGCTTCTGCAGGTCAGCCTGGGCCAGGAAGTCAGTGGCCTCGTCTGAGCTCTGGTGGAAGCCGTAGACGTGCTTCACCAGGACGCGGCCCTGCTGCCGCACGCCCACCAGCACCGTCTTCTGGAAGCTGACACCGGCAAAGTCGGGGCTGCTCATGGCTGGGGTGATGACGAGCCGGGGGCGACCATCCTCGATACGGGCCGGCTGGACGGCACCAGAGACTGAGTCCGAGTAGACAGGGCGCAGGCTGATGGGCAGCCAGCGCGGCGAGAAGAGGACGTTCCAGGTCACCCGCTTCCCAGCATCGTGGCTGCTGGGACCCAGCTGGGTCTGGAAGCTGGTGCTGCGGTCGTCCCGCGCTGGGTTGTTGATGACCCACTGGGAGCCCCAGTTGGGCGCGAGGTAGTTGCGGGGCAGGAACATGCTGCAGTTGACATCAAAATACTTGGCGAAATGGAGGGGGGAAGCGGCGTGGAACTGGAAGGCCTGGAAGAGCAGGTCCTGCACCGCACTGTAGTGCCGCACCAGCACTGCCGACTGTGCCTGCAGCCGGAAGAGCTGGCTGGGGGCGATCATGGGGTAACGGATGGCACGCAGCACCCGCTCGGCCACGGGCCCCTCAGGCTGCCGGCGGCCCAGCCAGCTCTCCACGGCGGTGTAGAGCTCCAGCTCACTGTGCAGCACCAGGTCGGAGCGCTCCAGCAGCAGCAGCAGCAGCTCCACGCTCACTGAGCCCCACTCGGCGCTGCTCAGCACCGCTGAGAGGTTCCAGGCCAGGAACTGGAGGCAGCTCTCCTGCAGCGCCGCATCCCCGATGCGCACGGCATAGTGGTACCAGCCTACCACATGGCCCTGGCTCGACTCGCTGGCCAGATGGGTCTTCATGTAGTCGGCCACGCCGCGCTGCAGACCCCACACCCGGTACTTGCTGGCCAGCTGGTGCAGGGGGATGGCTTGGTGCAGCAGGATGGAGACCCCCCCGCAGTACAGGTACCTGGGGCAAAGTATGGGGAGGTGACACTGGTGTCCCCCAATCCCCTTCCCAATCCAGTCCCCAGCCCCAGAACAGTCCCCAAGGGAGTATCCTCCCTCCTTGGTTGCATCCCTCCCTGCATCCCCATCCCATGGGATCTCTGTGGTCTTCAGAGAACCTCCAGGTTCTCCAGGGAAGCATCTCCCCTCCTTGGCTGCATCCCTCTGGGCATCCCATCTAGTGGGGTCACTGTGGTGCCCAAAGGAACTTTCCCCCTCCCTGGCTGCAGCTCCATACTTTGAGGTCCCCATGGCCCCCAAGGAGTTGCATCCCTCCTGATGTCCCCACCCCCATGAGGTCCCCATGTACCTGATAAACTTATCAAAGAGCGCAGCAGTCTCAGGTGGTTCATACAGGGTGACAATGCTCTGGTTGTGCAGAAGGCTCTCGAAGACCTCGCTCTGGAGGCTGAGCAGCAGCTGGTGGGTGTGGAAGACCTTGGCCTCCTCAGAGGCAGCCGTGCGCACCCGCAGCACTGAGTCGCTGCCGTTGCCGTTCTGCAGCAGCTCTTGCAGCCGCTGCAGCAGCGTCAGAGAGTGGTTGATGGTGGCAGCCGTGGTGTCACCACTGACATCGCCTTTCTGGGCTGCGGGGAGACAGGACCGTCCAAGAGCTGCACCCCAAGAACCGGGGTACTAGGGGTCAGCAGAGTGGGGCAATCCGTGGTTAACAGGGGCTGGGGAAGCCTGGCTCTGTGCACATCCTCCCCCTGCTCTGCAAAGGGACGGCTGGTGCCAAGGCGGTGGGGAGAGGACGAGGGGACATGGGGACATTTGTGTCCTCAGGAGCCAAAAAAAACTGCTTTTTCTGCAGCAGAAGGGGTAAGACCACCATGTCCCAGGCTGGGACGTGCTGGGAAATGGCGCTGTGCCAGGCAGCACTGGCTTGCAGCCCGGTCTGCCAGCCCCAATTCCAGCCCCAATGTGAGCAGAGCAAGCCCTGGGCATTGCCCCCAACCCCCCATGTCCTGACTGCCCTGGGGTGGCCATGGGTGTGGAGAGCCTGGCACCCTCTTGCCCCTGCACCCAGGAACAGGGTCCCTGCAGCCTGAGCAGCCTGTGGACAGTGGCTGTCCCAGCATCACTGCCGGGGGGGCAGCCGCCGTGCTGTGCCTGCTCCTGGTGCCATCCCTGACACTGTGATCCAGCACCTCCTGCACAGCCTGGTTCCAACCTGGGCACCCTCTGGGGGTGCCTGACCTCCCGTGTCCCTGTCCCCACTCTGCCAGCCTCCCAGCAGGGATGGGGTCCAAGACAGGGGGTCTCCATGCTCCTGCAGGCACAGGGAGCCTTCCTCCCTCTCCTCCTCTCCCTCTTGCCTGGCACAACTCCCACCACCTCCCCAGAGCATCCTTCCCCCGAGGTGAATTTGGCCCCATCTCTCTCAAATCCCATCTTGCCAGCAGGCAATCCATCGGATTACCCTTCCCAGCACCAGCTTAAGCCTGGCTGAGCAGGGAAGGGGAAGCGGATAGGGAGCCCCTCACCCCGTGGTGCTGGACATCACTGCCTGCTGCACCAAGCCTCCCCTGGGCAGCACCGAGCTCTAGCCCCTCAGCACCTCCTGGGCACTGTGGGGGAATATCCAGGGGCTGAATCCCTCCCTCCCCCGAGCCCCGACGGCTGCTGGAGAGCTCAGCATCCCACGGGCATCACCAGACACCCAAACCCCATCCCAGCTCCACCCCAGCACCCAGCAAGGGCAGCAGGACCCACGGCACCAGGACCCCTACACGCCTCCCCCCATCACGACCACCCTTACCAGCTTGCACGGTGAGGAGGAGGAGGAGAAAGGCAGTGGTGACAGAGCCCCAGCGGCAGGTGGCCACGGGCCGGGGGCCCGCCAGCCTGGCCATGGCTTCAAGCACATCTGCCGGGTGCTGGCGCGGGCGTGGTGGCTGCCTGGCCCTTATGTAGGCCACGAGCCCTCCCAGCCCTCCCAGCCCGCGCTGCCACATCGATTGGTGGAAACTGGGACCGGCTGTTACCAAGGGAACCGCTTCCAGCCCCCAGACATCCCACCCTGACCCTGAGACCCCAGCCCCGCACCCCAGAGTGGAGTGACGGGGCACTCCGGTGAGCCCCACTGTGACACGGGGTCATCTCCAATTGCCACCTGCTCCTGCTGCCTCCGGCGCTGCCACGCCGTGCCACAGCCCCACGCGTGCCCGCGGCCCTTTGTGCCGGCAGAAGGCAGCAGCGGGTCTTTGCATTCAGGGCACAGCTCGGTGCGGTCTCCCCGGCTCATGGGTATTCATGGCGGCAGCAGCCCATCACCATGGCATCGGGGCTGCCGGCAGGAACCGCCTGCCCTTTTCCCAGCCTTTGCAGCCAACAGCGGAGCCAGTGCCCTGTGCCCGGCCCCCGCTGGCACCTCGCCCGCCCCGACGGCTCTTGAGGGGCTTTGCAATGGGGCCGGGGCGGGCTTTTGGCCCCCCCTCCTGAGAACACCGCCGGGAAGATGTGGTGACCTTCAGCACACGGCAGTGCCGGGGGGACAGTAGCTGTTTCCAGCCCTCTCTCCGGGCCAGTGGCACTAGTGCCAGTGTCCACGGTATCAGTTTGGTGTTCACTGCTGAGTGAGGTGACAGCATGGCACAAGGTGACAGCATGGCATGGCTGTTGCCCATTTCACACCCCATCCCTCCCCAGGACACATGGGTGGACAACTGTGCCACCACTGACACTGCCAGCACCAGCACCCCACAGTGAGAGGGCGCTGAGGACCCCCTTCCCCAAACACAGCTGTGGCCCAGGGGGGTGAGTGAGGGGCTTGGGCTTAGAAGTCTCCAGATGTTGAGCATAGGCAGATGTTGTTGCAGCTCCTGGGGGGGGGGGCGGGGATCACCCATCTGTCCCTGACCCATGGGTGGAGGGGCTGAGGACAAGCCACCCAGCCATTCCTGTGCTGTGCTGGGGCCCCATGCGGCAGGAGAGCCCCAAAGAGCACAGTGTGAGCAGAGCGTGCAGCACAGGCTGGTGTCTGTCCATCGCGGGGAGGCACGGCACAGCCAGGGGACAAGGGGCCCCCGCCGCGGCACAGCCGGTTAATGGCTCACCGCATCCACCGACGCCTCATTTAACCACCCGCCTGCAAAACAACAGCTTGCCGGGAGCGTGTGCCCAGTGACACCGGCATGGTGCCAGCACAGGCTGTGCCCAACAGCCCCAGGACCCTCGTGTCCCCCGTGGTGGCAACAGCTGGCTTCAGGGCAGGGTGGCATGGGCTGTTGGACCATGAGGGAACATGGGGGACCATAGTGCTGGGGGTCACCAGAGGACCCGGCAGCCAGCCCCCGGGGAGATGTGCTGGCTCCGGTAATGACGACTGCAGCAGTGGAGGGTGGGCTCACCACAGTGACCCGTGCCAGGAGGCTCCATTGCCAGCCCCTGCAGGCCGGGGGACAGGGTGGAGTGCAGGATTTGGGGAGTAGGTGGCCCCAGGGACAGGCAGGAGTCATCAGTCCTCCCACCTCTACCTATGCTGCTGGGGAAACTGGGGCACGGGCAAGTTTGTTCCACCAGGGTGTTCTCTGCCTGCCGCGGCTGTGCCGGTGGACACCCAAGCTGTCCCCCAGCACCGGGCCAGCACCCCTATCCATCCGGGGTGGGGACAACCTCTGTCACAGTCACTCGGGACTGGCACAGCATTCCAGGTGACGCCATCCCTCGTCCCTGGGGACGTCCTCCAGCCCCGCTAGCCCAGCCCGCGGCTCTGCCCACGCCGCTCTCCCTCCGCCCCACAGCCCTCGGGGGTGTGCGATGCTGTGGGTGCCGGAGGGGACACGGCTACAGGTGAAGAAGACACAGCCATAGGGACACAGCCACCAGTGTGGACACAGCCACCGGCAGGGACACAACTACAGGCGGGGACACAGCTGCCGTCGGGGACAGGGCCACCGGAGGAGACACAGCCCACAACGGGGACACAGCGACTAACAGGGACACGGCCACCAGTGACTCTCCGAGCCCAGGAAAGGTGGCACCGCGCACTTGGCAGGTGACACAGGGGCCACCGACGTGAGAAACCATCACCCGCAGGACTTGGGGAGGGAAACCACCGGCGAGGGGGCAGGGGCGGGCGAAGCGGAGCCAGATCCCCCCGCAGAACAAATGAGGACCGGGCTGGGAAAGGGTTAACGCGGTCCCACTGCCGTGATCGATGTCCCAGTTCCCTGGGGGACACGAAGGGCTCGGACTAGCCCCTGCCGATTAGCCTGATCTAATTTGCAGTTAATTGGCTTCTCCCTGCGCATGTGTTTGTGTCCCACTGCGCCCCCGCTCGCCCCCGGCCCGGGGCTTTGTTCAGCATCCTGCTCCCATCCCGGTGAAGGTCAGAGCCCCCCCGGGCTGCCAAGGGCCCCCCACCGCGGGCAGTGCTGGTGGGGGCAGATCCATGGCTGGGGGGGTTGGGACGGGAACACCGGCGGGGAGGACGTGCCGCCCACACCCCCGGAGCCATCGGGAGTCTAAGGTGATTGGGACTGGGACAGTTTGGCGTCCCTGGGGGGCCAGGGCGTGACTGGGATCGGAGAAGTGCCCAATACCCGCACATCCCCCGGGCTCAGGAACGCCCCTCTGCATCCCCCCCACCCCCGGGCTGAAGACATGTCCGGCACTCCCAGGGCTGAGAACTTCCTCCCCAATCCCCCCATGCTCAGGATCCCCCCTGCATCCTTCTATCGCGGCTGAGGACCCCCCCGCGCCCTCCCACGGACTCAGGACCCCCCTTGCGTCCTCCCCCCAGCCAAATGACCCTCCCTGCACCCTCCCCAGGCTCAGGATCCCCCCCCCCCCGCACCCTCCTTCAGCACTCGGGCCGGGGGTCGCGGTCCCCCTCGGAAGATGCTAATTTGCGGGGGAGGGATGCTGACCAATCAGAACGCAGCGCTCAGGTTTGGTCTCCCTGTACCTGGAGGATGCCTCTGATTGGGTGAAGCCTGGTCTCCTCTAGCCAATAGGAACGCGAAGCTCGGAAGGGGGGCGGTGCCCCCTCGGGTTTATGAATGACGGGGGCAGCGTGGGCCCGATCCGGGCGCGGGCAGAGGCATGGGCAGGAGTACGGGCAGGGCCTCTGCCTCATGTGGACCTGCTTGAGGAGCTGGAAAAGGACCCGGCTGACAGCGTGGAGATGGCCAAACCCCACCCTGGTACCAGTGGGACCTCCCTCCGGCACTTCTGGGTCCTCCCGGCCACTGCTGTGTCCCGGCAGGTGTCACCCAGCCAGGGCCTCACCCCCCCCCCCACGGGAGCCACCCAAGAACACGGTGTTTTAATCCGGTTTTCTTTAAGGTGATAAACGGAGCCAGGGCGATAAGCAAGGAGCAGTAGCGGGGCCAGCCTCTGCTGCAGGGACCGTCACCCCGGTGTCCCCACAGGAGTTGAATCCGGAGTCCCTTGTCCTGCAGCATCCACGGCAGCTCCAAAACATACCATCGCGGGCAGACATAGGGCAACTGCCCCCATGAGAGCCGACCCGCTGCGAGCCCCCTGACTCTCCCCGTCTCCCCCTGCAGGCGGTCCGTGGCAGAAGACGATGGTCCCGGTGCCCAACAGCACGGCGGTGGCATGGGCTGGCGAGGTGGCACGGCCGGAGCTGGAGCGGTCACCTTGCATGGTGGGAATCTTCCCCATTGTGTATTACAGCGTCCTGCTGGGGCTGGGGCTGCCAGGTGAGGGGTCCGGGGCAGGGGGGACTGCTCGGGAGCGTGGAGGGCAGCACCAACCTGGGTGTTGACCCTTGCAAAGGGTGCTGAGCTGTGCCCAGGCTGTGCCCTCCATCTCCCATCCCAGCTGCAGGGTTTTTGGGGATGGGGAGGAGAGTCTTCAGGGGTGGGGGACACCAGGCTGCTCCCTCGGCCCGCCCCACCCTTGATGTGGGGCAGGTGCCACAGCAGCAGGGACAGATGGTATTTGCGCTGCTTGAGCTGACACATGGAAGAGATTAATCAGCTCAGCAAATCCCCACCGCCCCGGGATATTTATAGCTTCCCCCCCCAGCTGGTGCCTGGCGCCCTTCGTCCTGCAGCCCTGGGACAACCTGGGCACCTCTGGGTGCTGCAGAGAGGGGGGTGAGCCTCAGGGTCTCACCAGCACACATCATTCCCCTCCCTCCAGTGAACGTACTGACTGTGTTGGCCCTGTCCCGCCTGGCCACAAGGACTAAGAAGTCATCGTACTGGTACCTGCTGGCCCTGACCACCTCCGACATCCTCACCCAGGTCTTCATCATCTTTGTGGGTTTCATCCTGCAGACAGCCATCCTGGCCCGAGCAGTGCCCAGCGCCTTCATCCACACTGTCAATGTGCTGGAGTTCACGGCCAACCACGCTTCCATCTGGGTCACTGTGCTGCTGACTGTGGACCGCTACGTGGCCCTCTGCCACCCACTGCGGTACCGCGCCGTGTCCTACCCCCAGCGCACCCGCAGGATCATCGCGGCCGTCTTTGCTGTGGCTCTGGCCACGGGCATCCCCTTCTACTGGTGGCTGGATGTGTGGCGTGACACCGACCCCCCCACCGCCCTGGACATGGTGCTCAAGTGGGTGCATTGTGTCACCATCTACTTCTTGCCCTGCAGCATCTTCCTGGCCACCAACTCCATCATCATCTGCAAGCTGAAGCGGTGGAGGTGCTCAGGGGGCAGCCGACCCCACCTGAGCAAGACCACGGCCCTCCTCCTGGCTGTCACCACTGTCTTCGTCGTGCTCTGGGCTCCCCGGACCATTGTCATGATCTGTCACCTCTACGTGGCCTCAGTCAAGAGGGACTGGCGCATACACCTGGCCTTGGACATCGCCAACATGGTGGCCATGCTCAACACCACCCTCAACTTCTTCCTCTACTGCTTTGTCAGCCAGACCTTCCGCCGCTCGGTGGGCGAGGTGCTCCGGGCCTGCCCCTGGCACAGCCCCTGGCACAGCCCCCAGCCCAGCAGCGCCCGCTTCCCACCCCCAGCCCTGAAACCACTGGAGCTGCTGGCCAGAACAGCCCTTTGAGCCAGGGCTGCTGCCAGCCGGAGCAGCACCTGGCTGGGGGTCCTGGTGCTCATCCAGCCCCATTGCATCGCCCAGGACCTGACAGGACTCTGCCCCAGGGACACTGCCCCCCTGATGCCCACCCTCCCTGGAGCTGTGGGCTAAGGCCAGTGCTGGTAGTGGCAAGAGGAGATGGTTGTACCCAGCTGGCTGGTTGTGCTTGTTGGGGGCCATGGGGCCACCCTGACTGGCAGCAGCACCTACCACACCCCAGGGACCCCTGCCCACTGCCTGAGCTCTGTGTGTGTCCCCCCAGACTGGGCTCCTCTCCAGCCCTGCAGCCGTGGGACTTGTGAGGTTTCCGTGCGAGGGTGTCCATGGTCCCTTATGCTCTCCCACACCAGGTCCAGCCCCTGCTGAATGCACGCACTGAAGGTCCCAGGGGACCCAGAAGCCATGGCTGCCCTGTGGTGAGGGGACAGGCATACGTGAGCTTCTGGCAAGGACATGGTGCCCACTGGGTGCTGGCAGGATGGTCCTTTCTCCCTAAACTGTCATGGTGAGACCAAAACTCTGCCTGGATCTGGCTCTGGGATGGGGGCACCTTGCACCAGAACCCCCAGGCCCGAGCTCTCAGCTCTGCCCACTCCCATCCCATGGGGGATGTTGGGAAGGAGCGTCCACAGGGTGCAGTGTCCCCAGCCTGGGCATAGGGCAAGACCCCCGCACTGGAACCTGCAGGACCCAGCTCCCACCCATTATCCCAACCCTGGGGACACTCGGGACATTCCAGGAGAGGCACCCTGAAAGGCTGCAGCCCTCCAGACACCTCCGATGCACCCCAGCTGAACGCATCTCCCACCGGCTGCAAGGGAGGGGTCTCACGATGCCCCCCTGCATCGAGTGCACCCAGCACCCGTGCCACCCTCCCAGTTACACCAGTGCCAAGCTGGTGTGACGCTGGGCCAGCGGCTGTGCCATGCCAGCCTGCCTGTCCCCAGCTGCCACCAGAGGGCAGGGACGGGACGCCCTGCGGAGCTGGCACAGCCCGGAGGGAGGGAGCTGGCAACCGCAGCCCCTCTTCCCCCTTTCCCCAGCCCTGCGCACCCTAATTCCCCCTTAAAGTGCTTGGCACAATCTCGCCCCCACACCCCCCCCAAACAGACCAGCCTTTCCCCTCTAATTCCCCAGGTACAGGGCAGGGCGATGTCTGGGGGCAGGGGATGTCCAGGGGATTTGGGGTGCCCCAGGCTGGGTATAGAGACCCCTCCCTGCCCGTGCCCCCGAGCATTGGCTGTGTCCGGCACCGGGCTGGGATGGGCCACAGCATTTTTCCCTGTGCTTGTGAGATAAGCCTCGACCCCCGGCACATGGGGCTGACCACCAGCACCGGCGCCGGTGTGTGCTCACCTGGCCGCCATGCAGCCGGGCCCCCGGCGGTGCTGCCTCACACCGGGCAGGATCCGGCTCTGCCCGTACTCCCGGTGACAGGGTTAAACCCCTGAGCGGTGGCGCGGGTGGTACCTGGGAGGTGCTCGCTTCATTAATTCTGGCATGTGAGGAGAGCAGGACCGGGAAGAGATTAGATATTAACCCGGCCAGCGTCTCCCGCCCGGCAGGCACCCCAATCCGGGGGGCTGCCAGCGCCGGATCCCACCCTGGGGCACTTCGCCCGGGCCAGAGGGGCCACGGGACTGGGGGCTCGGCTGGCACGGACAGCGTTTGGCAGGAGCTCCGGCACAGCTTGTGGCAGGCCGGGACAGCCGGTGCCCCCCCTTCACCAACCGGCGGTTATTTACTTGGAGAAGGAGGTGGAAATGTGCTGACCGCGTCCGCCGGCGACGAGGGGCTCTGCTCTGGACAGAACCGGCTCGGGTGGAAAACAGCTCCCTGGCCCCGGCCGGAGCAGGGAGGCAGCTGGGAGGACGAGGAGGCCCCCCAGGTACGGCCCCCCCCGGCTCCAGGTACGGCTCTGGCCTTGCCGAGGTGAGCTGCCGCGGCTGGCTGAGCAGAACCGCACCGGGGCTCAGTCGGCCGTGCCAGCCGTGCCATCGTGCCATCGTGCCAGCCGTGCCAGCCGCCTGGCCCTGCGGCTCCAGAGGAAAGGTAAGCCTGGAAAAAATGCACCCGGTATGCCGATGTTTTCGGAGGGAGCTGGTGGGGAAGCCTGGCCCAGGTCCCAGTGCCATGCCAGCTCCTCGCTGCAACTGCTGTGCCAGAAAGACCAGCTCTGCCCGGTCCCACCAAGGGGACCCTGGTCCACAGACCACCAGGGAACCGGGACCGGGCTCTGCCCTCACTGAAAGGGCTGTGCCAGGCACCAACAGCCCCAGCATGTGGCCACAGGGTGGGACGATGGGCAGCTGGTCCATCACAGCCCACGGTTGCTCCCTGCAAGGCATCTGAGACATGGTGGCATCACACCCAACCTACCCCACAGCTATCTCCCTGGCCAGGAGTTTCTGTAGGACCTACATAAATACCAGAGATGGACAGTGAGGGCTGAAAAGCCAGGATGGTCCCCACAGGAATGGGGCAGGAAATCACCCGCCATGGGGGGGATGCAAGGGCAAAAGCCATGCGGCCGTGGGGCAGCGTTAGGGGGGACAGACGCCTGCCAGTGGCCCCACAGTGGGTGTGAGGGTCACGGGGGGCTCGTGCTGAGTCAGCAGCCGGGAAACTCGCCATCCCGGCGCGGTGGAAGGAAGCAGCTGGCAGGAAGCTGCATGCAGCGGCCTCATCACGGCCTGGGCCCGGGTCGGCGCCGGTGCGGGGGTGGCAGGGCAGCCGGTCTGCACTCCCAGCACTGCTTATCCAAGGCTGAGCCTTTCCCAGAGAGCGAGGGCTACTGCCAGGCCCTGTGAGGCTCAACCCCAAATCCCTGGGGAAACTGAGGCACAGGAGGCCACTGCCCCGAGCCCCTTGGTCCGCATCGCCCTGCTCTGGTGCCTGTGTGCAAGCACACGCACGTGCACATGCCCCGGGCAGGGTGGGACAATCCTCCCCGACGCCATCCCGAAGCCAAACGCTCTTTAGGAAGCAGAAGGGTGGGAGGGCTGGCAGCAGTGGGTGTAACACCCAGCCCTGACACCCCATCTCCCCCCCCATGGGCTACAGCGGGTGCCAGTCCTTGTGCCACAGGTGCTGCTGGCTCCGGCTCTGCCTCCATTTCCCCTCATTTGTTTTCATCCCGGCCCTGGCTGAGGGAGGACCCGCCGGAGGCAAGTTGAACTTTCGTCTGCATCCTTCACACTCTTGCTTCACCCTCCCAAAATAGCAGCGCCTGCCTGGAAACCTCCCCTGGGGCTGGCAGCACCCCGGGTCCCACAGGGCACCCCGAACCTTCAGGGGCTCATCCCCAACCCCGAGCTCCAGGGATAAGGTGACAGTGGGGTGCCCATCTCCATCCTCGGGGTACACAGCCACCCCCCACTGGGACAGGAGCCACTGAGCCCCATGCTCTGCCCCCAGGCAGGGGCTGCCCTGAGCCCCCGGCCCCTCGCAGAAAGAGCTTTTCTGGGGCCCTGCGCCCTGCCAAGGGCTTGGGCTAAGCCGTCAGCTGACATTCCTCCAGGAGGCCCCTCCAGGCCTGCGCCTCGGAGCTCCCTGGTGGGAGCCGGTGTATCCTCACACGGCAGGGCCCTGCTCCCAGCTCCCACCCAGGAGTCCACCCAGGAGTCCACCCAGGAGCCCCTCTGCCAGCCCAGCACCCAGAGGAGGTGGGTGGTAGGCCCCGTGGGGGGGATGCTGCCCCGGCACAGTCCCCCCGGTTCCATCCCGTCCACCCCCCCAAGTCTTCCCGAGTTCAGCGGGGCCGGGCTGACGCAGCTCCTCCGGGCTGAGACCTCACAGACTCATTCCACTGATACCCAGGTGGGCTCCCGTGCCAATCCACCCCCTCAGCCCGGGCTCTGCGCCCACACCGCCTCCCGCCAGCCCCTCCCCCGGGACAAGGACCCCCGCTCGCTGTGGGACCCCGGCCCGGCTCGGTGTCCCCGCCCGTGGCGGGGGGCAGGTCTCGGCCGGCCCCGAGCGCTCCCTGGGCAGAGCCGCACCTCGGGGAGGGGCCGGGCCAGGCAGGCGCACGGTGCGGCGGGACCGGGGCAGCCCCGCCGGTGCGGCAGGGCACGGCACGGCACGGCACGGCGGAGAGGGCGGGCAACGGGTACCGGGCGCTGGAACCGGTGAGCGGGGCCGGGGAAAGGGGGCACCGGGAACGGGGACCCGGAGTCGTCCGCCCCCGCGGACGGAGAGTTGGGGGCGGCTCCGGCCAAGTTTGGGGCCGGGAGCGACGGGGAAAAGGGTCGGTACCGGTCGGGAGGGGCGGGGGCAATCGGCCGGAGGTTTCGGGGGGACCGGGGGTGCAGGGGGAACCGGGCTGGAGCTGCCAGGAAGGGGCGGGGGGCCGGCATGGGGCTACGGGGGAAGCGGGCCGGGGGTGCAGGGGGAATGGGGCCGGTACTGGCTGGGGGTGCGGGGGAACCGGGCCGATACCGGCCGCGAGGGGCGGGGGGAACCGGCCGAGAGTGCGGGGGGAACCGGGCTGCAGCCGCCGGAAAGGGGCGGGGGAACCGGCCGGTAGGTACGGGGGAAACCAGCGAGGGGTGCGGGGGAGCCGGGCTGGAGCCGCTGGGGAAGGGCGGGGAACCGGCCGGGTGCGCGGGGGACCAGCCAGGCCGGGCGCAGTAAAGCCGATACGACGGGCGGGTGCGGGGCCTCGGTCCGAGCGCGGTGCCGGGGGTCCCTGACCCCATCCTGCAGCAGTAGTCCCGGGCTGGGGGAAGCAGAGGGCCCGAGGTCACCTTGCCGGGGGTCTCCTGCCGGGTGTGCCCCCCCCTCCGCCAGCTGTCGGGCTGCAGCTTCCCCGGTGCCTCCTCTCCCCCGTGCCTCCTTTCCCCCGGGTCCACCCCGTGCTCCCCGGGGCCGCAGGAGTGGGGCCAAGGACCCCCATGCCGTACCAGGCTGCGGTTGCCTGCCTGCCAGCGGCTGGCAGTGCCGGACACGGGACCTGTGCTGGGTCGGTGCCTGGAGCCGCGGGAGGGAAGTGGGACAGGAGAAGTGGAAAGGGGAACACACTGGCACGCGAGGACAAGCTGAGGGGTCAAACCGAGAGAACAATCCGGCCCGGGCCTGTGTTTGGTGTTCCCGGGGAAGCCAGCAGGCACGGTACTGGTGGGAGGGACACCGAGCCAGGGACAGCAGGCAGGGACACTCAGTCATGGTGATAGATCTTCTTTTCCTAACACCTCCTCTGTCCCACAGCGTCCCTGGACACCCCGTTTGGCACCCTCCCCACGGTGCAGGATGGGGGCTGTGGTGGTGCCACGGGTGGCCAGCTGCCTGCTGCTGCTGGCCCTGCTCCCTGCAGCCAGTGGCCAGGGCACCCCTCCCTTGGGCTGCGGGAAGGACCTCTCCTCCCTCTACTACAACCTCTGCAACCTCTCGGCGGCGTGGGGCATCGTGCTGGAGGCTGTGGCCAGCCTCGGCATAGTGACCAGCTTCGTGCTCACCATCGTCCTGGTGGCCAGCCTGCCCTTTGTGCAGGACCCCCAGAAGAAGAGCCTGGTGGCCACACAGGTCTTCTTTCTTCTGGGCACTTTTGGGCTCTTCTGCCTGACGTTCGACTTCATCGTGGGGCCAAATTTCTCCACCTGCACCTCCCGCCGCTTCCTCTTTGGTGTCCTCTTCAGCATCTGCTTCTCCTGCCTGCTGGCGCACGCCGTGGCCCTCAACTTCTTGGTGCGGAGGAACCGGGGCCCGCGGGGCTGGGTGACACTGGCGGTGGCCCTGCTCCTCACCTTGGTGGAGGTCATCATCAATGCTGAGTGGCTCATCATCACGGTGGCACGGCAGGAGGGTGGCCCCCCAGACCCTTGCCAGCTGGCGGATGCTGACTTCGTCATGGCGCTCATCTATGTCATGTTCCTGCTGGTGGCCACCTTTGGCACCTCTTGGCCGGCCCTCTGCGGCCGCTACGGCCGCTGGCGCAAGCACGGCGCCTTCATCCTGTCCACCACTGGCCTCTCCATGGCCATCTGGGTGGCGTGGATGGCCATGTACCTCTACGGCAACCAGCATGTGGGCGAGAAGCCCGGCTGGGACGACCCCACACTGGCCATCGCACTGGTGTCCAACGCCTACACCTTCCTCCTCCTCTACGTCATCCCTGAGGTGACGCACGTGACACGGCGGAGCCCCGAGCAGGCCTTCGAGGACGATGTCTACCCCACACGTGGAGTGGGCTATGAGACCATCCTCAAGGAGCAGAAGTCGCAGAGCATGTTCATGGAGAACAAAGCCTTCTCCATGGACGAGCCCTCCTTCGGTAAGCACCGGAGCTCAGAGGGCCTGGTGGCCAGCAGCAGGGCAGGTGCTGGGGTTCACTGGAGCTCACTGGGGCGGGTGCTGGGGTTCACTAGAGCTCACCAGGGCTGGCGGCAGCAGGGTGGGTGGTGAGACATCTGTCCATGACCCGCCCAGGATTGACGCCTGCTGCTGTTGTAGCTCCCAAAAAAACTCGCTGGGCTGGGTCTACCAGTCTGGGCTGAGCTCAGCAGCTGTGGGGGTGCTCCCTCCCCAGCACGGGGTGCTGGAAGCTCTGGGCCCACTGCCCCAGGAGACCCTACAATAACACAGTGTGGTGTGAACTGCCCCAGTGGCACTGGTGAGCAGGTGCCTGCAGCCCCCCTGGGCAGGGTGGATGCTCCCAAGAGACCCTACAATAACAAACCTGGGCTGTGCCAGGAGCGCAGTGACACAAACCTTGGGGACATCCCTCCCGTCCCCCAGGAAAGGCACAGAGCCGCCAGTTGCTGAGTCAAGCTCATTAAACCTTCTAATGAAGAGCGGCTGCCCAGTGGGGTGGGGGTGGCTGTGTGAGCTCCCCCCTCCCTTTTCAGCCTCCCTGTCTCTTTGCAGCCAAGAAGCCGGTGTCCCCGTACAGTGGCTACAACGGGCAACTGCTGACCAGTGTCTACCAGCCCACCGAGATGGCTCTGATGCAAAAAGGGCCGGTAAGAGTGATGCCTCATGGTACCAGCTGTGCTCACCAGGGCTGGCCACATCCTGCATAATGGAGATGGGCTTTTAACTGGAGCAGCCAGGATGGGGGATGCTGGGGGGCTCCCCTCATCCCCATGTCCCAAGGGCTGCTGTAACCCTGGAGTGTCACCCCTCACCTTCCTAGAATCATAGAATCCCAGACCCATTTGGATGTGAAGGGACATTAAAGACCATTCAGTCCCACGCCCCTGCCATGGGCCCAGACACCTCTCACTAGACCAGGTTGCTCCAAGCCCCGTCCAACCTGCCCTTGAACACTTCCAGGGATAGGGCAGCCGCAGCTTCTCTGGGCAATGCCTCACCACCCTCACAGCAAAGAATTTCTTCCTAATGTCTTCCCTATTTCAGCTTAAAGCCATTCCCCTCACCCTGCCACTCACTGCCCTTGTCAAAAGTCCCTCCCCAGCTTTCCTGGAGCCCTTTCAGGCACTGGAAGGTGCTCCAAGGTCTCTCCCAGTGCCACTACAGCCCCTGCCACACGTCTCTCCCTGCAGAGCGAAGGTCCCTACGATGTGATCCTGCCCCGTGTCTCCACCAGCAGCCCAGGGGCCGGCAGTGCCAGCTCCACGCTGCGAGCTGAGGACGCCTTCGCGGCACATGCCCGGCACACCAGCGCCCCGCGGGATGCCCGGAGCTGCCAGGTGGGTTAATGTGCAACACAGGGAGCAGGCACCCAGCTCCAGCCTGCAGCTGGGGGCAAAGTGTGTCCCCACTGCAGCATCTCCTGTGGGAGGGCAGGGACAGGGATGGCTCTGTTTGGCAGCATGGGGGCGAGCATGGCTGCACGTGCTGGTGACAGAGACAGGTCTGCCAGCCTGTGCCACCACTATGCCACCATCATGCCACCCCAGCTCTGTCCTCCTCTGCCCACAGGTGCAGTCCCCGTATGGCAGGAACCGGTGGTGAAGCCCCTGTGGCACAGGTCTGCAGTGCCAGCACAGCTGCCGTCCTGCTTCTGAGGTCTCGTCAAGCCTCGTCCCACCCCACCGTGTCCATCCCAGCCCATCCAGCAGCCAGAATCGGTTCCTGCACGGGGGCACTTGGATGCGGTCCTGAAGCCATCATCCCGTCCTGCCTGGCCACAGCACCCACAAGCTGCCAGCTCTGCCTGGACCCCCGTGTCCCTGTTGCCATCCCTGCCACAAGGATCAGCTTCCACGGGGCCACCCTGAGTTGTCCCATCGCTGCTGTTGTGACACGCAGATACCCCATCTCCTCCAGGCCAGGGATCACCTGCTGCTGAGAAGCCGGGGGGACTCCTGCCTGGGGCTCCCCCTGCACCCCAAGCCCCTGGTTCCACACTGACTCTTGCCAGCCTCAGAGACATCACAGGCCCTGAGCCAAGATGGCACCGTCCTGCCGCAGGGCGCAAGGTGACACAAACCTCTCCCCAGCCCTAGCCCCTGCTGTGCCTCAGTTTCCCTGCTGGGGGAAGGGGGAGCTGCTCGGGGTCTGAGGGATCAGTGCCTTGCTGGGACTGGGGGCCCAGCCTCCCCGTATCTCCAGCTGCCTCCTTGGTGCCTTCCCCCACCTGGGGGCTCGTGGGTCCCTGCGGGGAGCAGGGGGGAGCTGAGCCCCCCCACCCTTCTCGTGGCTTTCCCAGTCATTCTTCCTCTTCCCCCTTTTTTTCAGGTCAGACCCAATAAAGGTGATTTTTCCTACGCGGTGCTGCAGGCAGCCCGTGGTGGGATGGGCACCCAGCCATGCCACCGGCTGCTCCCACATCCCCAGCCCCGCTGCAGCCAAGGGCTCTGCCACGGTGCCAGTGGGCCCGGCCCCATGTGCCCCTCCTGGGGGGCAGCGGGGAGGAAGGAGGGGGCTCAGGGCAGGGCCCTCCTCATCCCCCAGCCTTGTCCCCATCAGTGGCAGCGTGTGCCGGCGCCAGGCACACAGATGGGGCCGCTGGGCTGGGACCAGCAGCCCTGGCAGCGGGACCAGCAGTGGGACCAGCAGCCCGTGGGCAGATGGGCGGCCTGGCAGGACAGGGTACGGTGCAGAGGACATGCCAAGGTTGGAGGCGGTTTCTCTTGCTCCCCTTGCCTTTCCCCTCCGCAGTCATTTCTCCTGCTGGGCAGGAAGCCTGCGGCCGGCAGCGCCGTGAATTATTCAGGGGCTGAAATGGCTCCGTGGGGGCAGGCGGGTGACCCCAGTCTCCTTGAGCCGAAGCCAGGCTGGTGGTGGTGGGGCTGCCCGTGGTGGAAGCACAATCACTGCACGGCCGTGGTGTCCGCACGTGGGACGCACAAGCAGGCGTTTGGCACACAGGGTGTCCCAGCCATGCCCTTGCCAGCCAGCACGTGCCACGCTGCTGTTGGCAGCAGGATCCAGGCGTGTCCCCCAGGGCTGCGCTGCGTCACCCTTGTTTACCTGGTGCCACCAGCAGCGAGGATGTCTCCATGCAGCACCAGGTACCCGAGGTCCCCGGGGGCACTGTCACTGCAGCACGCCCTCCGCCCAGCCACTGGCACCACACGGCACAGCCCGGCAAGGGCTGGTCTTGGCAGCGTCCCCAGCTGCGGTGCTCTGCCTTCCCGGCATGCAAAGAAGGAGGTGACAGTCCTGGGGACAGCCAAGTCACCCAAAAAACAAGGTGCAAAGACTGTCCCCATTCAGCTCTGGCAGGGGACACTGGAGCCACCAGCGGCTCCACTCCCCGTGGCCGGCCCCAGCCCCTCCGGAAGGCCGGGATCCCACCGGCTGCCGCCAGCCCGGCCGCAGCGCCGGGGCCGGCCCCGCTCCAACAGGCCCCGCTTTGTGCAGGCGCCGCGGGACGGGGCCCCGAACAGCGCGGCCTTTGTCCGGTGCAGGTGAAGCTGCCGCGCCGGCCCCCGGGCTGTGTCGGTGCCGGCAGGAGCCCCCAGATCCCTCCCTGGGGAGGGCATGTGCCAGGACTGGATTGTGTGAGACTGCACGGGGTGAGTGTGGGTGCCGCGATGGGGCCGTGGCAGTGTCCTGGGCAGCAGGGTGGGCACCGTGACCCCGGGGACGTGGGCAGCACCGGACTGGGCGGTGATGCCGAGGGCAGGGTGAGCACGGCTGCGGGCCAAGGGCTCAGGCAGCATCTCCGAGTGGTGACCAGAGGAAGGTGACACGGTGAAGGTGAGTCCTGCGGGATGCTCTGTAGCCCTGGGGCTTGGTCACCTCACCTCCAACCCAGAGCCGGGCTGGGAGCCGGAGGGGTCATCCCCAAGGGTCCTGTCCCCAGGCAAGGCCAGCCCGCAGTGACAGTGCTGACATGCCCGCGGCAGGCCGGGACTGCCATCTGCTGGGACTGCCATCTGCTGGGACTGCCATCTGCCGGCACGCCTCCCACGCACCACCACTGCGTGTTCTGTCCCGGTGCCGTGCAGCTCCAAGAGGCACAGATGAGTTCACACCATCAGCACTCAGAGGCACTTTTACTCCAAGCAAGTCCATGGCACCGCGGGGGTCCCAGATCCAGCACCGAGCCCACAGTCTGTGGCACCGCAGGGGTCCCAGCTCTGGCACTGAGGCTGTGGGGAGCCCCAAGGCTCGGCAACAGAAGAGGAGGGCCAGGCCAACCATCCCCCTCAAGTCCTGGGGTCCCACACTGCCTACACGGTTCCTGCACCCCTTGCTGGGACCAGGGCATCCCAGCTCCCCCAGGCTGGGCTCAGCAGGGGACCCTGCGTCCAGCCCGGCCACTGGCCTGTGCCACCTCCCGCTGCTGCTGTTTGCGGTTCTGGATGTCCCTGTAGGCCTGGATGACACGGGCTCTCTCCTCCTCCACAATCCGTCGGCGAGCCATTGACACCGGTGCTGCTGGGGACACTGGGGACACCAGGGACACCTGGCTCTGGCCCAGGCGGGACATCAGGAGGAGCCGCTTCCGTCCAGCCTGTGGGCAGAGACCGGACAGGTCAGGGAGGATGGAAAAAGCCAGGACAGAGCTCTGAGAAATGTCACCAGGAGGCAGAGGCCACCACTGCCCTCCCAGGCCTGATTTCCAGCCAAAGGGCAGTGAGACAACCCATGTCCAGCCCCGACCTGCAGGTACCCAAGGCCACGAAGGAGGGGCAGGTGGAATCACCCCTCCCAGCTCACCTGCTCGGCAGGACCCCGGCCCCGTGGCCGCGAGGTGATGGTGGGCGGCTGCGTGACCACTTCCCCAAATGCCACTGTGTCTACGGGAGAGAAGCAGATGTCAGGCAGGAGCCCCCCCAGGACTGGGGGGGTCCACCCTGCTGTGCCAGACCCACCTTGGAGCAGGCTCTTCTCCAGCATAACCTCTTTCTTCTCCTCCTTCTTCTTCCGAGCTTTTTCCAGCTTCTTATTCTGAAACCTGAAGAGCTGCGTTGTGAGTTCGTTCCTACCCCAAAACTTTCACACACCCCCCCCAGCACTCCCCCCAGCTCCAGCCCAGCAGGTCTGTGGCTCCAGTCCCAGAGATTCAGCCCCATGGAGAGGAGGCCCACAGCCCTCCACCCACATCCCCCATTGCTGCCACACCTGTGCTGTGGCACCGGCAAAGCACCATACATGCCCAGAACCAGACCAGGGCCCAGGCCAACCTGGTCCAGCCCCGGCCACTGCCATGGCCTTGCTCTCACTCTTTTTTTCTCTTGGACTTCTCTGGTGCCATTTCCTGCTTCTCAGGCTCCCGCTGCAGCTGGTTCTTGGAGAGGAACAGGACACGCTGCACCTCCTGCTCCATGCGGTAGATGTAGGAGCGCTCCGACTCCCCCTTTCCCCTCCTAAACTTGGGCACCGGGATGTCTCCCTGTGCCTTGGTGCCCTTGGACTTGGGCTGCTGCTTCTTCTCTAAGAGAGATGGGCGACATTACTGCAGCAGCGACAAACTGGGACATCACCCGGGGGAGCAGGATGCCCCCCTGCAGGATCCGGCTGCCTCCAGCTGCACCACAGGCTCCTGGGAGCCCTGCTTGGCCAGGTCCGTGTCCCACCTGCCACTCTCCTCTTCCCGGGGTCAGGATGCTTCATGGCCTCGCGGCTCTTGATGAGCTCCCGCAGGCGGAAGGGGATCTCCTGATCGTCGGGGTGCTTGGGCTTCATGTTGTCCACCTTCTTCTCCTTCCTGGGAGGGAATGAATGAACACCGGATGAGGACTGCCTCAAAGCACCAGGAGCCTGGCACAGCGGGACACCGGCACTCAGGCAAGGTGGGATATGGGAGCAATGGGACACAGCGAGCCGGGGACTGAGACCCAGGCATGGAGGGACATGGGGACCTGGGCATGAGGGACACGGAGGCAGGGAAATGAGGGAAGACGGACACCTGGCAGGAGGGACACGGGGAACCCTTGATCCCGCGTGGGCCCAGGGCCCAAACCGGGAGCCTGACAGACACAATCCCGACCGGATCCCCAGGGCACTGACCTGCCGCGGTGCAGGGCGGCCGGTCCCCGCCCCGGTGCCGGTCCCTGTCCTGACTTCTGTCCCGTTCCCCGCCCCGGTGCCGGTCCCTGTCCTGACTTCTGTCCCGTTCCCCGCCCCGGTGCCTGTCCTTGTCCCGATCTCTGTCCCTGTCTCTGTCCCCGCCCCGGTCCCTGGCCCCGACCCCTGCCCGGACCCCGGCCCATGGCTCCGCACTCCCCACGTGGCTGCCACTTCCGGCTACTCTCCGACCCACGTCCCCCTGGCCCCGCCCCTCACTCCCTATTGGCTCCTCCCCACGGCCACACCCTTATAACGCGGTAGCGCCGGGCTGCCATTGGCTGGGGGACCTGCCGCTCGGACGGGGCGGGGGAGCTGCGGCCGGATGTTTTTGCGGGGAGCGCGCGGCCTAGCGGGGGCGCGCCGGGGGGTGAGGGGGGAGACAAGGGTATCCTGGGGGTGAGGGGGTCCTGGGAGTGAGGCTGGGGCGGCTAGGGGGCTGCTGCGGATGAAGGGGGCTTGGGGGACGCACGGAGGGAGTGGGGAGGGTGCTGGGGTGAGATGGGGGGGCCATAGGGGGTACAGGGGATGACATAGAGCCCTGGGGGGGGCAGATGAGTGCTGGGGATGAAATGAGGGTAGTTAAGGGGGTCAAGGGGGTGCTGTTGTTGTCCTGGGAGTGGCAGGGGGTGGCTGGCGGGAGAAGGAAGTGGTGGGGATGAGATGGGAGGGAGTAGGAGGTGTAAAGGGGTATGGGGGTAAATTAATGGGGGACAAGGGGGTGCTAGGGATGAGATGGGGGGATAGAGCAGTGCTGGGGTTGAGGGGGGCAGGCAGTGCTGAGATGGGGAGATGCTGCTGGGGGAGTGATGGTGGTGGGATGGGGGTACACTGTGAGCAGGGCTGCCCCCCCGTTTCCCGCCGGGCCGGTCTCAGCACAGGGTCGTGTTTTCTCAGGACTCCCCAGATGGCACCAGCAGCCGCAGAGGGTTCCCCCCCCTGCACCCTCACCCCACCACCTCCAGCCTTCGGGAACTTTCAGACACCCCAGCAAAAGCCAGCGGCACCTCAGACACCCCTGGGGGCAACGGAGGGACAGGTGCCCCCCAGGGCGAGGGGGGGGTCGCTCCACTGCCCCCCCCCCACCCACGCACTGCTGCGGGACCGGCTGCCCCAACTGCGTCTGGGTGGGGTACGTGGAGGAGCTGCTGGAGCGGTGTGGGGACGGGGGGGAACAGGCCTTGGCAGCCGTGGAGCAGCACGTGGAGGATGAGAACCTGAAAATGCTCCTCAGGATGGAGATCCGGCTGCATGCCAAGAGGGACTGATCCTCCCCTGGCCCCCAAGAACTGGTGGGTGACACACCCGGGAGCCTCTGCTCCGAGCTGGATGGTGGGATCCGGACTCAGCGTATTTAAATTATTTATTTGTGTGTGTTGAGCTCCAGGGAGGGTCCGAGCCCCCCCAGGGACCTGCGTGGCATCGTGCACGGGATCCCACGTGTGTTTCAATACAGGCAGTGCCCAGGTCGTGTCTTGTCTCTCATCCGTGCTGGCACCTGCCCCTGGGGACAGGCAGCAGCTCACGCCTGTCCTGAGCCCCGGATTTCCTGGCAGCTGGACCCTGTGCTCCCCCAGGATGGAAAATCCCATCCAAGGGCAGGCTGGTGTGTCCCCCCCAGCCCTCCCCGCTGCTCTTGTGTCGTCCTTCTGTTCCCCAGCTGAGATTTTTAAGCATCTTGGCCATGACTGGGTGATTGGGGACCCCCCCTTCCCACCAGTTCCATAAGCCTCTTAGGGGCTTCTCTGCCTGAAAGGCTCATGGGGGGGGTTCCAGCCCCTACCCCGGGCAGGAGGTGCAGGCAGCGTGCTGCCCTGAGCACGTGGGGGCCTGGCAGCCTCCTGGTAAGGGCACTGTCACCAAGGTCACAGCCTGGCCGGGTGATCTTCCTGGTGCCTTTTCTTCCTTGGTTGCCTTTGTCTTCATCTTAAAACCCCAGTAATTTGGCCCAGCACGTCCCCCCCTCCATCCCGCCTCGCTGGGCTGGAGACCTCGCAGGCTCTGGGCCATCGGGACCTGCACAGACCCCCCCCCCCAAGGAGCCACGGAGCCCTTGAGCAGCGCTCGCTAACGAAGCCCAGGCTGGAAGCAGCAATTAACACACCAGGGCCCTGCTCTTTGCCGGAGAAGTAGCCGGTTCTGCAGCTTCGGTAGAAAACACTCCCAAGATCCCTGTAATCCTATTTATTTGAGTCCAACTAATTGCAATTAGTGGCAGGGGCTGAAGTTCAATTAAAGTGTACCGAGATTATTCCTTTTTATAATTGCTTTAGTGTTGGGATTAAGGGAAGCTTTGGAGTGATACCGCCCCGGAGGCTGCGGGACAGGAGCTGCCCGGACCCTCTTTGCCCAGATTTTGGCCCAAGACACCCTTGGCCAGGCCGGGCTCAGGCTGTGGGTGCCTCTGTGGGTGATTTACTGCCCGTCCTGACACCGTCAGGCCCAGCAGCACTAATCCAGCCCCCCCGTGCCAGTGCAGGGTCGGGGGGAGGACAAAGGATGACCCCTTCGAAAAGAAGGGACGTAAATAATCCTATTACCCCAGCGCAGGATAAATCTGCCCTCCCCCTAAAAGGCACCCGGAGCGTCTCTAGGACGGGGCCAGCAGGACAGAGGGTCTCCCGGGGACCAGCGCTGGCCTCGGGCACCGCGGCGGCTGCGTAAGTTGGGGGGTCTGCTCCATGCACGGGATGGGACCCGGTCCCGCTGGCACCGGGGCTGGGCGTGCTCCGTCACCCCCAGCTCCTGCAACTGGGAGTGGGGTCTGTGGCACCTCCCCGGGCTGGGGTCTGTGCTGGGGGCCGCAGGGGGGTGAACCCCCTCACACTGGTGCCAGAGCCGTCTCCTGCGCCGCAAAACTCTGGCATCTGTTTTTTGGCATGGCTGCCGTGCCTGGAGAGGCACAACCATGGCCGGACAGAACCCATGTGCTGCCTGCTGATGTCCACCTCGGCTGCCACGCTGCGCTCCACGGCCACCATTCCGGGATGGATGCCGAGGGGTCTGCAGCCCGGGGTGCCCACCATTCCCAGGGGACACCTCGCTCCCACGGCCGCACCGATGCCAACCCCCTGCGGCACACACAGCTCAGCACAGCCATGGAGGGGGCTCCCTGCGGGTCTTATCTGCCCTGGGGTGGGGGGCAAGGGCTGGAGGAGCTGTCCCAAGGGGTGGCAGGGGCCCAGCTGCCCCCCCAGGATGCCATTCCCGGCCTTTGGGATAAGGGGATTAGCAGGATCTGAGCTGGGCTAAGTCAAGGTTATGGGAAGAAGGCTCGAGGCCAAGGGGCTGCGGGGCAGGACAGGGTGGGAGGGGGGGCACAGGGTGCTGGTGGGTGGTAGGAGAAGCCAGTGCCACCCCCCAACATCTCCTCTCCATCAGGCTTGAGGAGCTGTCCTGTGCCAGCACCGGAGCCGCAGGGATAACCGTGCCCCGGGGCAGGCTGCCGGCCCCGGCACAGCCATGAGCCTGGAGCCCCATTCCAAGCCGGAGATCAAATCAGCCACCAGGGTGACCGGGGGACCTGCCACCCCCCGGAAAGGACCCCCCAAATTTAAGCAGAGGCAGACGAGGCAGTTCAAAAGCAAACCCCCCAAAAAGGGGGTGCAGGGGTGAGTGGGGCAGAGCCCTGGGACCCATGGCAGGGCTCCAGGAGTGGGGGGGACATGGCCATAGGTGCCAGCCTGGGGTGGGGGGGCTGGCCAGGGGTCAGGACTGACGTTCTCTCCTTGCAGATTCGGTGATGACATCCCAGGAATGGAAGGGTTGGGAACAGGTATGGGGATCCCATGTCCCCTTTGCTGTGGGTGGGGAGCAGGTTTGGGGGGGGGGTCACATTGACACTGTCTCTCTCCTCTCCCCAGACATCACCGTCATCTGTCCGTGGGAAGCCTTCAGCCACCTGGAGCTGCACGAGCTGGCTCAGTACGGCATCATCTAGGCACACCATGGCCACCACCAGCCACCCACCCTGTAGTGCTGTGTAGGTAGAAGCCCCCTCAGCTGGGCAGAGGGGCTCAGCCTGGAAAATGCTCATTAAAACCCATAACGAGCGTGGTAGCCTGGTGTCGTGCTCCGGGGTGGGCAGGGATGTGGATGGAAAGCATCTCCCTGGGGTGGACAGGACACAGATGGGGTTCAGGCTCCTGGTGAGGTTTATTTTGGGCTGGATCAGCGTTCCCCCGCCTCCATCATGTCCCCAGCACTGTGGTGTCCCCCACCCCGGGTGACACCCTCAATCCCACGCCCCGACGGGCCCGATGTCCCCCAACACCTTCAGTGCCATGAGTGCACCGGTGGCCTCAACCAGCACCAGGGCGGCCGCGCCGGTGGCAATGCCACCCGCCTGGGCACGGAACCAGGCCCCGAGCTGTGCCACGCAGCCCCCCAGGTGCACGACAGTGCCAGCTGCCACCTCCCCCAGCTGCAGGACGCCGAAGCCGCACTGGGCGTTGGCAATGGTGCCGTTCTGCAGGGGGTCCAGGCAGCAGGAGGCTGGGACACCGCACGCCTGCGCTCCCGGAGAGCTGCAGTTGAAGTACCTGTGGGGACAGACAAGGTGTCAGGCCCATGCACCACACTGGGGTTGGGGACAGAATTCCTCCCCCTGGTACATGCCAGGGGGACATGGAGCTGTTGGGGTGTGTCCAGAGAAGGACACAAAGATGATCCAAGGGCTGAAGGAGCTCTGCTCTGGAAACAGGCTGAGAAGACAAGGGTCCAGGGAGACAGAGCACCTTCCAGTGCCTGAAGAGGCTCTGGGAAACCTGGGAAAGGACTTTTGACAAGGGCAGGGAGGGATGGGATGAGGGGGGACGGCTTTAAGCTGAGAGAGGGAAGATTTAGGTTAGATATTGGGAACAAATTCTGTGTTGTGAGGGTGGTGAAGCACTGACCCAGGTTGCCCAGAGAAGCTGTGGCTGCCCCATCCCTGGAAATGTTCAAGGCCAGGTTGGATGGGGCTTGGAGCAACCTGGTCTGGTGGGAGGTGTCCCTGCCCATGCAGGGGGTTTGGCCTGGATGATCTTTAAGGTCCCTTCCCACCCAAACCAGTCTGTGATTCTATGATCCCCCCAGCCCCCCGACTCACGGGTTGGTCTCCCAGTCATGGTAGGAGCTGAGGCCGCAGCACCGCAGGCTCCGCTGCACCTCGTCCACCAGGAAGCGCAGGTCGGGCTCCTCCTGGTAGCGCAGGAGGCAGAGGAGCAGGGCATCCCGCAGACCGTCCCGCAGCCGGTGCCGGGCCACCAGCAGCAGCAGCCCCCCCAGCACCTCCAGCCCGGCAAAGGCCACCATGGCCCCCACGAAGAAGCGCAGAAGGCAGGGGCTGGAGCGGAGGGCGCCCAGGCAGCCGGCCAGGGAGACGGTGCTGGCCCCCAGCCCCACCAGCACGAAGAGCAGCATGGGGTCAGAGCCCAGCGGGGCCAGGCGATCCTCCCGCAGCGAGCCCTTGGCCACCAGCCCCCACATCCCTATAGCCAGGACCAGCAGGCCCAGCAGGAGGAAGAGGAGGTTCCAGAGGAAGGCCAGGTAGCGCACACACTGGCTGAAGGTCCCTGGTTTGGGGGGGACAGGGCACCACGCCTCAGGGTCCTGCTCGGCTGGAGGAAGGTCGGTGTCCCTGACCAGCAAGCCATCATCATCATCAGAGGAGTAGGGCAGCTCCACCAGCCTGGATGCCTGCAGGGACAGACAAGGGGCTTGCAGCAGACCCCCAGAAATGCCCCCCTCAGCCCAAAAGCTGTCCCAGGCTCATGGAGTCACCACACACGCCCTTTACAAGAGCCCCACACCCACCCACCACGCTGTGACCTTTCCCATCACAGGGTCCCAGCAGATGGGGAGGACATGGGTGCTCTCCCAGAGACCCTGCTCCTAACAGGGATTTCCAGAATCATCCCTATGGAGTGCCTCAGGGATGTGGGGGCTGCACGGAGCCAGCACCCTGGTACCCAGGACACGGGGCAGGCTGGGGGTCCCAAGGGAGGGGACCAGAGGTGTTGTTACCTGGGGCAGCAGCCGGGTGCTCTCCCCCGGGCAGTGCCATGCTCGACTCAGCGCCATCCTGCTCGCAGCCGGGTGCTCAGCCCAGGCAGTCACACCCCCATCATGTGAGGGGCTGTGGCTGGAGCTTAAATCAGGCTGCAGCTCCCAGCCCCCTCCTCCTCGCCCCCAGCTGGGCCCGATCCTGCCTGACTCCACTGCAGCCCCCACACCCCGCACACCATTAGTGAGGTCAGTAAAGAGGACACAGTGCAGGGGCTTGGGGTTAGTGGGGGGCCAAGCTCCAGGGGACCCCACGTCCCGCAGCCCGGCCGATGGGAGCCCCCTCCACGAGCCCCGTGCAGGGGGCACCCAGGGACCCCACGCCTGGGCCGGGCTTCGCGGTGGGGGTATCGGGGGGGCCGCGTTGCGGGCGGAACGAAGGGAGAGGCGCGGCGGTGGCGGGGGGGAGGGCTGCGGCAGAGCACCGAGGCAGCGTGGGGGACCGCCGTGCCGGTTGCACCGGGGCGGGGCGGGGGGGCGGCTGTGGTGCTGCACCGCCCCGGCTAGGAACCTTCGAGCGGCGGAACGCGGGCTCCGGGACACGGGGTTCGTACGGCGGTGGCGCAGGCAGCGGGCCGGGCCCGGGAGGCGGCGGGCCGGAGCGGGCCGGGCCGGGCGAGGTGGAGCGGAGCGGGCCGGGCTTCAGCGCGCCGGGCCGGTAACTGGGCGGCGAGGCGAGCCCCGTGCCCGGGCGGGCAGCGCCATGGCGGAGACGATCGTGAGTGGGGCCGGGAGGCGGCGGCCGGGGGGAGGGGCGATGAGGCAGCAGATTCCTGTGGGGCGTCGGGGCCGGGCCGCGCTCACCGCCCCTCGGCGGGGCTGCACCGGGGCCGCGCCGGCGTCTGGGGACTTGGCGTTCCGCCGGGAGCCGGCTGGCAGCGCAGCACCTGGTGTCCGCGCCGGGCAGCCCCCCGGAGCGGTGCCTCGGACCGAATCTCCGTGTTTTCACTCTAGGAAAGTGCCCTCCTTGGTGCGCTGGGGGTTTTGGGACCGTGGCACCGGGATCCCGCTCCGCCTCGGGCGGGGATATCTCGGGGGAAGGTGCCCGGTCCCGGCCGGTGTGCGGATATCGCCAGAGAAGGGTCTGTCTTATCGGTACCATAAAGGTCTCCCACTGCCGTCAGACCGGGATCACTCCCGTGCTGAAGGTTGGGAGAGTGTAAAGGGGCTCCTGCGAGGTAATGCCGGGACGGCGGCAGCCCTCCGTGTCCCTCGGTGACCCCCCGTGTCCCTCTGCGTTCTCCCGTGTCCCTCCTCTGCGTTACATGTCAGCAGGTGAACATGCTCTTCAGAGCCACCAGAGTCACTTCTCTGTCCCCAGCAGCACCAGGACATTTATCTTTGCCACTTCCCTGCCAGTACCTGCAGAATTGCCCCTGGCTTTTTCCCCCTCAAAACTCCTGCCTGTTTTTCCCATCTCTGGCTCCAAGCTGCACCAGCTCAACTGCTGTTAAACATTTCCCAGGAGCAGCCCGAGCCTTGTGGCTCTTCTCCTGCCCTGTTCGAGGGCAGCTGCACGTCAGCAGCTTGGGCTGGAGCACCATGACAGTGCAGGTGCCCATGAGCACCAGCTGGGCCGGCGTTCGGGTGCTGGCACTGGATAAAACACTCCCGTGGAAGCTCTGATTCACCCTCCTGAAAGTTTAATTCCACATCTGAGGTCAGAGCTTGGGCAAACAAAGCAGCGTTGGGGTTTTTCCCTGTGCCAGCTCCTTCCCGTGCCCAGGGGTGATCCGTCCTGCAGCATGGAAACACCAGGAGAGGAATTCCTTGCACACCCTTGTGAAGAGCAGCGTGGAAAGCAGGAGGGGGGGAGCAGGGTGGGCTGGGGAACCCGAGGGTGCTGTGAGGGCAGGGTGGGCTCTGCCCCCTGGCACTGATGGGGCTGTTCCCTTCCCCCTGCAGATCATCCGGGTGCAGTCGCCGGAAGGAGTGAAGCGAATCACGGCCACGAAGAGAGAAACAGTGGCCACGTTCCTCAAGAAGGTACCTGGGGCCTCTTGGTGCCTTCCCTGCTCGCCTGTGGGGCTTGGTGGGGCTCCCGTGGGGCTTGGGGAGCTCCTGTGGGGCTTGGGGAGCTCCTGTGGGGCTTGGGGAGCTCCTGTGGCTCATCCGACCCCACGGCTCTCGCTGCTGACAGCAGTGAGGAGCACCATTCCTCATGGAAAACAGGGTTTTTCTTGCTGTAGCCAAAATCGGTTTGCTGAGGGAAAATAATACAGTTAAAGAAAGGAACTCACTCCACTTTGCAGCTGGAGTTTCCCGGGGAGGGCAGGTTTTTAGGTTCTCCCACAGAGATGGCAGCAGAGGCTGACTGACAGTGGCCCAGGAAAGCAGTTTGGTGGCCACACCTGCTCTAAGGGCCTGGCCCCTCCAGCTGAAGCTCAGCTGGTTGGTTTGCATTTTTAATATCATTTGAATGTGCTTTTTGTGCTGCTGGTTTTCCAGTGTGGCTTTGGAGAGAGCAAGGAAGGGATTAAGTTGAGCTCTTAAGGTGATGTGGGAGCCTCCAGGGTCTCTTGGGAAAGATTTCCAGCCTGGGATGCACAGAACACGTTGAGGGTTTGGAGCTGCTGGGTTTGGATCTGGCTGGAGCTGGTTCCTCGGTCTGAGGGAACTGCTCAGTGTTTAAAGTTTGCTCTTTGTGGGTGAGCAGTTCTCCATTTGCTTCCCCCCTGGAGCTCTGCTGTAACCTGGAACCCTCCCCTGGGGATTTCTTTGCTTGGTAAGAGAAGCACTTTGTGTTCCCGTGCCTGAAGGGCTGTCCTGTGGGTCAGCTGGAATTCCTTTCCCCCCACCAGGAGGGGACTGGACCCTCTGCTGTCCGTGAGCCATTTGCTTTGCCCAAGGCTTGTGCCCAGCAATCCCCACCTGACCAAGTGAAAATCCTGGTGGATTTCAGGTCGGAGCCACCGGCTGCCCCCTCCCAGCAGCCCGACCCCAGGAAGAAAAGCCTTCCTTTCAGAATCCCTGGAACCTGAGCTAAACAAGCTGCTGGGTTCCAGGGGCTCATGTTACCCCTGCAACAATCCTGCAGTCGGAACAAAAGCCTCGGGACTCGCAGGAGGTGCCTGTTGATCCAGGGAAAAGTGATCTCCCCTTGCTGAGCTGAGCACAAGGAGTGTTTGGGCTTCTTCCCTGGTGCAGGGGTTGCTTGAAAGAGAAAACCAGTGAATTTTACCATGTAAGATCTGTGCACATGAACAGCTGTGGATTTTAACACTGAAATGGGAACCCGTGGGGTGGATTTCATATTCAGCTGGATAGCTGGAATGAAAGAGGCATCGAATTGCTGCTTCTGTGCTGGCAATTAACTTAGATCTCCTCCTTGACAAGGAGAAGCTGCTTTATTTTAATAAAAATAAAGGCTATTAACTTAAGAATTTAGGAGGAGACTTTTTATCTAGAGAAACTTTTCACGCCACTTTTAAACTGGTGACTAATTTATTTTTTTAAGTGGCCAAATATGACAATTTCTATTGCTGTGAAGAGGTGTTTGGCTGATTAAGAGTCAAGTGGCCTTAAACTAAGCTGGGGAGAGGGTGAGTGGGGAAAAAACCTGCCTGGGGACTGAGGGGTGGTTGTTGTGAGGGTAATTCCCTCACAGTTGTGGCTGCCCCATCCCTGGAAGTGTCCAAGGGCAGGTTGGATGGGGCTTGGAGCAACCTGGTCTGGTGGGAGGTGTCCCTGCCCATGCAGGGGGGTTGGGACTAAATTATCTTTAAGGTCCCTTCCAACCCAAACCATTCCATGATTCTGTGATAATTCTATCAGGAGAAAAGAAGCAAATGGAGAAAAACAAAGGAGAGCAGCAGGAAGAGTGAAACTCGTGTAGCAGCTGGTAGGGGAGAGCAGAGCTGAGGGCAGCAGGTCCTCAGAGGTGAAGATCTGGACTAATAAATTCTGGTCATAGGAACATGGGAATGACTTGGCTGGAGTGAGAGAACTGGGAATATGGAGAGGAGAGTTTCCCCCCTCTGGTCGTGATGATGCTCACCTGGATTTAGATAAAATGCTGCCTTTGGGTGGTGTGAGTGAGAGACACGTTCTGTTTGAGTTGCTTTTTTTTAATTGTTTGTGTCACCAAGTGTTTCTGGTTTTCTCTTTGGGGTGAATTCAGCTGAAGTTTTGCAGTTTTATGTTCCCTGAACTTAGTGTTTGCTCTGAGCAGCTTTCAGCATCTGACTGGGGGGTGTGAGGTACCTCAAACCTTGTCATTCTTCTCTCTCTTTCAGGTGGCAAAAGAATTTGGTTTCAGGAATAATGGGTTTTCTGTCTACACCAATAGAAACCGGACAGGAGAGATCACAGCTTCACAAAACAAATCCCTCAACTTGCTGAAAATCAAGTGAGCCCTGACAGGGGGTGCTGGGGGGGGATGTTTCTTGGCTCCCTTCTTGTGTTGCCTTTGCTCCTCGTGGTGAGGCAGCTGGAGGCCTCCCATGTGCTCTCCTACAGCAAGCTCCCTCTGCCCTGCTTTTCCTCACTATCCTTTTTTTTTTGGGGGGGTCTGAGGGTCCCCCGTGGGGGGCTCCTGTTATCTGCACCTCAGGAGGGCAGAGATGCCACATGAGGCCATTGCTGTGTGCTGGCTGGTGGAAGCCTTCACTCTCTTCACATCAAAAATAATGTTAAACTGGTTAAAAATACCAGAGCTGTTACCACCACATGCAGCTTGTCACTGGAATGTGCCAGTGCTGCCTGGGGAAGGCTGTGACTTGAGGGACTGTCCCGAGTCCCATTTCCCTCCTGGAGCTGTTGCTTCTCTCCACAGGCTCCTTTCACCTTCATCACTTTCCCCTCGCTCTTGTCCCCCCTTTAAAAGATTTGCATTTCTTGTGCAAAGCAGCAGGAAGAGGTGGCTGATGGAAGGGCCTGGGGCTGCCAGGTTTGCCAGGCTGTGTGCAGCTGGTGATGAACCACCACCTTCTTCTGTGCTCCAGGAGGTTCGTTCCCCAGCTGCAAGCCCTGAGAGCTGTGTGTTGTTTTTCCCCACCCACAGGCACGGTGATATGCTGTTCCTCTACCCCTCGAGCCCGGCTGGCTCCTCCTCAGAGACCATGGACACCTCTGTCTCCCAAGGCTTGCGGGCTGTGGGGGCGCCCCAGGTGGTGGAGGACGAGATCGACCAGTATCTGATCAAACAGGACGGGAAGATTTACCGAAATCGAGACCAGCAGCTGTGAGTAGGGGTGGGCTTTGTTACTGCCGAGACATCTGAGCCTCACCAGGGCTTGCACGGTCTTGTCTGAAGGCAGCAGCCAGGAAACCTGCCCTGGGAACTGCCCTCTGAGCCACTGCTCTGTCCCTTCCAAATGTTCACAAGGGAAAACAGCCCTGGCCATTGTCCTGGGAGGTTAAATCGAGCTCTGGTGAAGGAAGGAAGCTGATACCAAAATCCCACGGTCTTTGCCAGGAAGGACTCATTCAGAGCATCTATTGTTCTGATCAAGGTGGCCCCATGTTATGGGACTTGTGATCGTATATTTTGTGCTCCTAAAACATTTGGAGCTCTCTAGATTAGAATGAATACTTTGAATTCTTCCCTGGGATGTCCTGGCAGCTGGTGCTGTGGAGCAATCCTGGGCTGTGCTCAGTGGGTGGCATGTTGCTGCAGCAGCAGGGGCCTGCAGCAGCTTCTCTTCCATATGGTCCCAATATGTAGCTCTCTGATGGTTGGGTCCCAGGGTGGCAGGGCCAGGTCTCATCTCCCAGGAGAGACACAAGCAGGGAAGCAGCTGGAGCAGCTGCCTCAGTGTCACCCAGCCAGCATCAGGGTCAGGTTTGCTTCCTAAATCACGGGCAGTTCCTCTGGCAGAGCAGAGACCTGAGCTGGGTCAGTGTTTCTGGCTGCCCTGCGGCCTCTCCCTGCTTGGGCAGAGTCTGCAGTTGGACTTGGTGACCTTAAAGGTCTTTTCCAACCTAAATGATTCCGTGGCACAGCCCTGGATCTCTGTCTGCAGCACCTCCCAAGCAGGAGCACTTCTGTGTGTCTTCAGATCCAGCCACTCCTCGTAAAGGAAAAACACAGAAGTGAAGGGAATGAGAGGAGGTATCCAAGGGCACAGAGGTGGAAGTGGCACTTGGGTCTCTGCCTGCTTGGTTTTTAGCTTCCTTTTCATCACGTGCATTTCTAACCTTCACGTGAAACCCAGGAGTCCATTTTGCTCACAGGAACTCAACCAAGTCCAGCTTTGCCAACCCCCTGAGCTGTGAGCAGCTTAGGTAAACAAAGCAGCTTGTATGTTTTGTGAAAGTAATAACGCAATGGTGAGTTAATACAGCTGTAAATCTACACTGATGCCACTAAAATCTTCTCTGTCTGGCTGGTTGGGTTTTATTGCTCATCGTTAACAACGTCCCAGTTGGCTGCTGGCCTGCTGTCTGTCCTGGTTGTTGGTTTGGGGCTGCAAAGTCCCTTCTGAAAGGCCTTGACTGAAAATTTTAAAGAATTCTCCCTTGGAACAGAATCTCTCGCCCTTCCCCGTTGTCTTCTCTGCCATATGGTTTATCTTTAGTGCTGCAGCAGCAAGGAAGTTTGGAGAGAACAGAACCTTTAGGTGGAAAAAATCCTATCTAACCTTTTCAGGCTGGTGATAAATGAGGGAAGTGTCACATTATTGAAACAATAAAGGCAAAACCCACCACTCCACGGCAGGAGCATTGTCTTTCACTAGACCACATTTTTCACCAGAATAAATGAAGGTATTGTTCTTAGCAGGGAGCCAAAGCTCAGCAGTGGATATTTATGAGAAAAAGAGTGTGTCTGGGCTTGTTCCTGTGTTTGTGAGTGCAGATCAATCTGAGCACGAGGGGATGCTGGGCTGGCTGCATTAGCAGCCTTTAGTGGTCCTTGCTGGACATTATCTGCCACAGTCCTTCCTTAAAAGCCTTTGCTGCAACTGGATCCCATCCGTTTTGTCCTCACCAGAGCCAACATCCTTGCTCCTCCCTAGGGCCCTGCCTTTGAAAACTCCCACTGACCTTGTGCTGGGGCAGACGTTGGGGGGATTTTTTTTTGTTGTTGTTGTTTTTTTTCCAAGCCATCACCTCAAAAGGAGCTATTTCCCCCTCTGTTTTGTAACTTTACCCAGCAGGTTTTTATCTGCCCACTGAACACGTTTCCCTGTTTGTTCCAGACCATCCTCTAGTGCCTGATAAAGGAGGAATGTTTTAGTTGCCTTTTTGCTCGAGCCACACAGGCCAGCCCTCTGACGTAGGTTTGAAATCCTTTGCATTGAAACACGACCCCGATGTGGGGCTGTAAAACTTGAGCAGCCGTGACCTGACTGGGGTTCATGTGGCTGCTCAGAGAGCAGAGCTGCTCGCCAGCCTCATGGGCCTGGGGGAAGGGGGGACTGGGGGGTCTGATCTTCACCTGGGACTCTCGGATCGAGCCTGAAGCCGTTGCTGTCTCTCTGTGTGAAATGACCTTGTGGGGACCCCTCTGTGACATTCCTGGGAGGGTGGGGGGGTTGCTCAGAGCCGTGTGAGTGCACAGACCTTCCACACCACACCTCTTGGGTGCAGAGGAACTGCTGCAGTCAGACTTTTCCCTGATTTCATAGGGTTTAACACTGCTTTTCTTTTCTCATCACGCAGGTGTCGCCACGGCCCCCTGGGTAAATGTGTGCACTGCGTCCCGCTGGAGGTAAGAGCCCCGAGGAGGTGCTCCACGAAGTCACACACCCACTGGGATTCAGTTTCCCAGCCAGAATGCTTTCCCTCAGAGAGCTGCCCACGTAGGGATGGTCTGTGCACTGTCAAAGGTGCTGGATCCCATCCAGGATCACTGAAGCTCCAGGCCTTCGTGACCCTGGGTTTATTCCGGTTACTGCTCGTGTTTTCTGCAGCAATGAGTTTAACAGAAAGTGATGTAGAAAAGCTCCAATATTCCTCCCTCTTCCCTGGATCCTCTCGTTCCATGTATCCCAGCACTTCCCAGTTTTTCCATGTGTTATTCAGGTTGAAGGCAGCTCCAGTGACACCTACAGGTGTGCCGGGCTCTGTGAGTGATGGCAGGAGGCAGCGATCCCTCAGAAGTCGCTGCGAGCCAGGAGGGCAGTTCCCTGCCGTGTGCTCGGGAAGCTCTGTGGCCTTGTTTGAGCAGCTGAGCTTTTTGTTGGTCGTTCGTTACCTTTGAGGCTCCTCCTGATTTGTGGAGCCAATCTGTTACAGAAGTAGGAGGTGATAATCAAGTGGGCTGCTGTGGGTCTTGCTGTTCCTGTCACAGCCGAAATCTTCTTGATTGTTTCCACACCGAGAGCGACTGGGGTTGGCTCTAGAACATCCATTTGTTCAGTGATCAGTGCATGAGCAGACAGGTGCCTGACCTGCCTTTTCTTTGTGTGGTGGTTTTTGGCAGCCTTTCGATGAGGATTATTTAAACCATCTGGAACCTCCTGTGAAGCATATGTCCTTCCATGCCTACATCAGGAAGCTGACCGGAGGGGCGGACAAGTAAGAAAATACCTTGTCTTTAGGGGAATCGAGTTGGAGCTGCTTTTTTTTTTTTTAAATACAAATGAAAGTACAGGCAGGTCTCACCAGAGTAGTGTTGGATACAATCATTGAATAGCAAACTGAGGAGAAAACAGCACAGTAAATATAAAATAAAATGGGGAGGGGGAAAGACAGGGAAAAGAGAGGGCCAGATGGAAGGAAAGAGGTTCCCAAATTACACCACGCTCTGAGCCTGGGTCTCAGATCTTGTGGAGAGGCACTGGGACTGTGCTGGACTGGGGGAGCTTTTATTCACCAACATCTTTAATTACCTCCAAACATGGGCAGCACAGAAGGAGGAGCCTGGAGGAGACATTGCTCAGGGCCTGGTTCTGCTCTGTCCCTGTGCTCCCTGTGCTCTTAGGGGAAACCCTTTCCTTTTGTGGTGCTGTGGTTCCCCACCCTCCAACTGGGAAAGAAGTGGTCCCACCCTGCAATGGGATGGAGAATGCTGTGGGACACAGTGCTGAGCAGAGCACTGGAAGAAGCATTTCTTCCTGGCACATGTGCAGTGAAGGATCTGAAGCCCCCTTGGGTAGTGTCAGGGAACCCACTGTGTTGTGAAATTAGCTCCTTTCAATACGTTAGGCAGAGGTGTCACCTTCTCTCTCCTATCCCTAAATACCATTGGGATTTTCTAGTGTCTTTGTGAGATGCAGCTCAGGACTGCAGTGCTTTGATTTGAAGAGAACTTCCCCTTGCAGGAAGCCTTCTGCACATGAAAGGAGCTCTAATTGGCCCTACCAGTGTCATCTATCACTTCCCACGTGCTGCATAAATTATTTAAGCAGGATCCTATGAGTTTTCTGTCTCTGCTCTTGCTCTAATACCTGCTCAGGAGCTGGGCCAGGGAGCACATATGGGCCTCCCTGACTAAGTGGGCAGCAGAGGTTGCTTGAGGAGAGCAGGAGTGGAGCATCCCCCCCCAGTGGGACTTTGCTTTGAGATCCTCTGAAGATGCAAAGCTTTGGTGCCACCAGGTCTCCTCTGCTCTGCTTCCTCTGTCATAGTTTTAGCCACTTGCTTTTTTTTTTTTTTTTTTGACAAGCATCTGCTGTGCTAACAGCAGCCTTCTCTTTTCCTGCTTGCAGGGGGAAATTTGTTGCCCTGGAAAACATCAGCTGCAAGATCAAATCGGGCTGTGAAGGGCACCCTCCTTGGCCAGAAGGCATTTGCACCAAGTGTCAGCCAAGTGCCATCACCCTCAATAGACAGGTGAGACCAAGCTCGTGGGAGCCCTTCTGCTTAAAGCTGAGAAGGGACTTGACTTGTGCGTTTGGAGAGATGACTTCAAGAGCAGCCAACTGGGAGCAAGAAGCCTTTGTGTATTGGCAGTTGTTGGGGAAATGGCTGCTGAGGTCCTCAGTCCTTGCAGCAAAGGGCTCCAAGATGGATCTGGTTCAGCAGTTTCTGCTTAATGAGGAGGACATCTGAGCTGGCACCACTAGTGATCAGCCTCCACTCTTTTTCCTCTTGGGATCCAACAGGCCACCCACTCTTTCCTCTTGTTTCCTCGTAGATGTCACCATCCTTAGTTGCAAAGGCTCATGGGGCAAGGGCCAAGCTCATGGGGTGCTGGGGGTGCTCAGGGCTTCCCCACAGCCCAGCCTGGGGCCAGATCTGCTTGCTGGGCAGGGGAGTGAAGGCAGCAGAGGGGAGAGGGAGGAAGCTGGCTGGCATTCCCAGTCCCTGCTCTGCATCCAGAGCTGGAAGGGGCAGCGTGTGTCCCAGGCAGTCTGGGGAAGGAATCAGCGATGGGCAAAGTGACTGGAGCGAGTGGAGGATGGCCTGACACCTGAACTTTGTCAAACAGAAATACAGGCATGTTGACAACATCATGTTTGAGAACCACACCATTGCAGATCGATTCCTCGACTTCTGGCGGAAGACGGGAAACCAGCACCTGGGGTACCTGTACGGCCGGTACACGGAGCACAAAGACATCCCCCTGGGCATCCGGGCCGAGGTGGCTGCCATCTATGAACCCCCCCAGGTAAAAGCAGGGTGCTGTGGCATCCCAGAGACCAGCAGGGAACACAGGAACCACTTCACTTTTTTTTTTTTTGTTTGTTTGGGAAGCCTCACACAGTTATTTCCGACTGCAGCTCCATATGGAAAACAGTCCTGGGAAAAAGATGTTGGGGTTTGTGTCTTGAACGTCACTGCTGGTTATTGCCACTGGAAGTGATGCTTCTATACTTTATTTTGCATTACTTTTTGCTCAGATGATTTAAACTGGTAAGACCCTGGCCCAGGTTGCCCAGGGAAGCTGTGGCTGCCCCATCCCTGAAAGTGTTGAAGGGCAGGTTGGATGGGGTTTGGAGCAACCTGGTCTGGTGGGAGGTGTCCCTGCCCTTGCAGGGGGGTTGGATCTAGATGATCTTTAAGGTCCCTCCCAACCCAAACCGGTCTGTGAGTCTGATATGAAAGCTGGAGTGACTTTGCAGCCATTTTCCTGTTTCCTTGATTACAGGATTTCCCAGGTTATGGTATGGAAAACAAGTAGGAAAAAAAAAAAAATAAGTTGCAGCCCCTGCTTCAGTTCCTTATCAGCTCTCTGGGAAAATTCCAGCAGCTGAATTAGACAGAAATGAAGTGTGCTGCCTGGCTGGAGAGGCCGAGGAGGAGGTTTGAGGAGGAGGTTTGAGGAGCAGCCCGGGGTCCCCCCGCTAGGTGGGGCACAGCACCGCGCACAGCACCGCGCTCCGCAGTCCCGGGAGGCTCCGAGCGGGGCCGCCCAGCCCCGCCTCCCGGGGAGCCCAAGGGCTGGATTTGGTGTCGGAGAGCTGAGAATGGAGATGGAAAAGCCACTCTGCCCACAACACAAGGCTCGGCTTGAGGCTGAGTTTGCCTCCTGGCTTCTGCACCGCTGATCAAAGTCACTTTTCTGAGTGCAGACACGATGTGTACAAACATACCACGGTGGGTCATGTGTGTTCACCCTCCTGATGATTTCTGCAGGGTTGCTAGAGTAAAACACAACAGATATGTCAGTGGAGAAGAACAAATGGATCTTTGGAGTGTGTGAGTGATAGAGCAGAATTGCAGACCTTTTATTCTTCCCAGCAGGAGCAGAGCTGTGCCTGCTGCTGTGCAGTGGGGCTGCTCATGTGCTTCTGGTTGGGCACGGTAAAAGCCAGGAGCCTTTTGCTCTCCTGGCAGGGAATCTGCTGTGCTTCTTGACACAGCATCTCCCCACACGAGGAAGCTGGCCTCTGGAATGAACCCAGATGGAGTCGTGTTTTCCAGAGCGTGGGGGGGAAGGCCTGGGCGTGGGCTCTTGGATTCCCTGGATTTCTGCCTCTCAAAGATTCAAACCAACAAAACACCGGTACAGAACTGGCAGGTTGAACCCAGAGCTTTGGAAAAGGCAAGAGATGATCTAATTTTTCCAGAGTGCTGGGGAACAGCAGTGGCCTGTTTGTCAATGCAGAGTCTTTCATTCATAAACCCCGATGTAGTTTGCAAACTGTCCAGATGAGCTCCAGCAGGATGGGTCTGGGTGGAGAGGAGGTCTCCAGGGTGACACTGGGGGACACCAGAGGGGAAACCCAGGGCTTTGCTGCCATCCTCTGCCCTGACAATGGCTCAGTGTGCCGTGGCTTCTCCTGTTCTGTCTTTTAGCAAGTGTTTCTTTGCTGCAGATTGGTACACAGAACAGCCTGGAGATCCTGGAAGACCCAAAAGCTGAGGTGGTGGATGAGATCGCTGCAAAGCTGGGACTGAGAAAGGTCAGGATGTTGTTGGATCTCATGCATCTTTGTGTGGCAGTGAAGAAAGTCCTCAGCAGTTCTCCCCAGCTCCACGGGGTGATTCAGGACTGTTTGGGCATACCCTAAATCTCACTTTACTGTGGGTAGCTTGTAATGCTTTTAGGTATGAGAAACAAAATGAGAGCATTTTCCTGAGCACAAGTGTCTGGCAGGGCTGTGCTGCTGCAGTCAGCACTCCTCTGTCATGAGTGACTTCAAAGGGAGTAGCAAAGGAGCAGAAACATGATTTTCCCTTTATTTCTGCTCAGATAGGAGCATCTCCCTGGTGAGTGCTAATTTGGCACAGATGTAGCTGGAGTTGCCTTCCAAGTTTGTTCTTCCTTTTGACAGAATTGGTGCTCCACTTCCAGGAGCAGAGCCTCCTGCTCACTTTGTTGTTGTTGTTGTTGTTGTTGTTGTTTTTATCCTCCTCTGTGAGCTCCTGTCTCTTGGTGCTGCTCAGGCAGGCTGCAGGGGGTTAATCTGTAGGTGGGTGTAGAGGTGCAGGTCCCCCAGCAGCTGAGCCTCCCTCCTCTGTTCCCCTCACAGCCTGGCTGGTGGGATCCACTGGTTTGCTGACATCTCTCAAACCTGTACTGATTTTTTCTGGTTTGGGAAATCTCTTGGTATGGTGTGAATGCCAGGAATGAGATGTACACAAACAAGATTTGACTTGCTAAAGAAAACACAAATCAGAAGAGGCTCAGTACAGCAGACTGTAAACATCTGTGGTGAGGTCTTTTGTTCTCTGAAGATAAGATCTTCAGCCTTTTGCCAGTGTCTGAGGCAAAGCTTCTGTGTGTGTGTTATTTATTTCCCTGCTTTTCCTCTGCTCCTCACATCAGGTATTTTTAATCAATATGACTAAACACGTCACTTGCTTCTGGTTGCAGAGTTTTGCCTGCCTGGGAATCTGAGTCAGCAGTTCTTCCTCCTCCAAAGGGTTAAGGCAGTGGGAGCTGTTCCCAGCACGTGTGTGCAGGGCTTGGGCAGTGGGGTGTGTGTGTGAGAGTGTGTGAGAGTGTGTGAGAGTGTGTGAGAGTGTGTGTACACACATCCACGCTCCAATGTGCAAACAGTGCAGAAAGCAGGAATGTGTTTTTTTGCTTGATTTGGAATGAATCATACTCCAGTGGGAACATATGAGCTTTATCTTAACTGGTGACTGTGAGCTTCAAAATGAGATCATGTGAGCTGCTTTGTCATCTGCTGGCGCTCCCCGTGCTGCTCTGCTCTGAATGCTCCATAGGAAATGCTTTTTGCTGTGGGTGGGAGGAGGTAACGGCTGAGAGGCCTCTTGCAGCCTCCAGATCTTTCCATGAAAAAATATTCCATAGTGAAACATAAAGCTGCAGGTGCCCCTGGCCGGCCAGCTGGCACGCTGCTCCTGGAAATGGGATTCAAATGAGCCCAGCACAGCTGGGGGAGCCATTTCCTTCAGGCAGCTACAGCAGGGCCGTGCGAGAGCCAAGAACATCTTGTCCTGCTAGGAGAAAATGTATAAGCTCACTTCTGGTTTGGGTTGTGTTTTGCTGTGTTTTTGGTTTGTTTTTTTTTACTTCGTTTCTTAAAGCAGCTTTCTCCATAACTCTTCTCTTACAGGTTGGCTGGATATTTACTGATCTGGTGTCTGAAGACACACGGAAAGGGACTGTTAGGTACAGCAGAAACAAGGTGAGGTTCAAGTGTGCAGCTGGTTCCAGCTGCTGGTGCTGAGGGTTTGTGTAATCACCCACTCTGTGCCAGCAGAGCACTGAGCCGGGCCAGCTCAGGGCTGGAGGTGATGCTGGGACTGGAATTCTTGTAAAACGGGTTTTTTTTCAGAAGCTTCTGAAGGAAAAGAAGCTTGAGGTTGAAGAGCACTTGTGAGGGTTTGGAGCTGCCTGCAGCCCCGCACCCGCCCTGCTGGAGGACAATGGTGCTGCTGGATTAAGAAAGTTTCAGTCAAGGGAGGGAGCTGGGTGGTGTGAGGTGCAAACTGAGTGAGCAAAAGTGACTCAGAGGATGTTCCTGTGGGCTGGGCTTTGAGGCATACGTGGCCTGAGTCCTCAATCTTTGACCTTCTCAGCTTCCCATAATTCTGCAATCACTGAAATCCTTGTTTGGAAACTGAAACTTTGTCTGAAAAAAAAAAAAAAAAGGTGTGTAAAGGTGGGTGGAACCAGAAGTGGGAAGTGTCCTGCCAAGACACTCTCGGGGAGCTGACATGTCACATTCTTTTCACAGTCTCTGGAGCAGCTTTCCACAAAAGCCTGTTCCACCAGGGTGTTGGTAGTTTTCTTTGGCTGCAGACCAGGGAAATAGGTCTGGGCTACGTCGCATTGTCCTTTGCATTGACATTGCTGCTCTTCCCTCAGGACACATATTATCTAAGTGCAGAGGAGTGCATCACAGCTGGGAACTTCCAGAACCAGCAGCCCAACATCTGTCGCCTTTCTCCAGATGGTCATTTTGGATCCAAGTTTGTCACAGTTGTGGCTACAGGTACAAACTGGCCTCAGCTCTCGTGGTTGCACATGAATTATCTCTTCTTAATAAAAGAAGAATATGCAGCTCTGCCAGAAGAAGTCAGATGTCCTGGTCCCCATCTGCCCAGTTTAACAAGGGGCTTGCCTTGCTCTGTCAAGGAAAATACTTTTCCATTCTTTGTGCTATCTTCCCTACAATTATTTAGCCTTTCCCTTGCAGGAAACTTTATTGAGGCTCAGCCCTGGGGCATCCACCCCTCTGACCCAGGAAGTGTTTTTGCCTGCAGCCAGGGCAGTCACTGCTGCTCCCTTTTCTGTTCCCAGTCTTGAAGTTCCAAAATTCCCTTGCCTGAAAGTGGCAGTGCAGAACCACAGCAACCCTCAAAGTTACTGTGGTTGGTTCAGCACCAAGGAGAGACTTTTCCCCCCCTTTTGTGGCTGTCAGGGAAACCCTGATGTAGGATGCTGTGCTCTTCCGTGCATGGAAACCTGGGCTGGGTGGGTTGTTTTTTTTTTGTTTGCCTGAACAAAACAGAGCAGCCAGAAAAATGCTGTGCTTTGTCACCTCTGCTCTGAGCTGTGATCACTGCGAGTCTCCAGAGGCCCTGTGGGATGGTCTGGGCTGCCAGGGCAGATGTTGGCATGTGCCAGGACAGTCAGAGCCTTAGCAGTTCAGTCTGCTCTTCTCCACAGGGTGACACATGTAGCCATTTAAAATTTCCCCGGAGCAGATAGGCTGGGTTCTGGGTCTGTTTAACACAATGAAAATAATGCACGACTTCCAAAGAGCATCCAGTGTGAAAACTGAAAGTGTGATCTCATGCTGCCTCCTCTGAGCCCGGGGTTTGTAAGTGTTCCCGGAGCCTTTTTCAGTGAAAACTCTCTCTTTTGGTTAACAGACCCGTGCAAGCAGACACTGCCCCTGCATGCCAGACTGCTCAACGCATCCATCTGTCATTAAAGATAGATGTCTGTCCCACTCACTTTTTTCTATGTATTTCAGTCTTTTTTTTAAAACAAGGTGTTTTACTGGGAACACGATGGCCAGCTTTGTTCAGGCCTTCCCCATGTCTTGGTCTGTGTTTACTTTCTAGGAGTGTTTGTTCTGGAGCAGTGAGTGATTGAGGTTAGAGATCAAAGAGTAGAAAACGAATATTTCCTCTTTTCTGTTCCAGATAATTTCATTCTCTTCTGTTAAATCAGCCCATCAGGTTTCTATTTAAACACTCGATTCCTTCCTTTTGTGCTGTATAAATGTATTTGGATAGTTTGCATCAACTTTGCCTTTAAATCCTCTACATGGATTAATTCCTATCCCCTCCTGAATTCTTAGGTTTGGAAATAGTAACGTTTTCCTACCATCTGTCTCTATCTTCTCTTTCCAGTTGTATTCTAATGACATATGACCTGATGTTGCTTACATTATCCAAATGAAAGTGCCAAGCATATGATCTATCAGTGAGCCAGGGTCTTAATTTCCACTTTCCATGTCAGATTTCCACCAAACCGTCCATTACAGGCCGAGAAAATGCTTTTTAAGCCTGACACGAGGAGGTGACCAACTCTGAATCTGCAGCTCAGGGTTCCTTGGAAATCAAACAGGCTCACAGGAGCTGTGTGCCTGGTGTTTGTTTGGAAAGAGAGGAGGTACCTGCGGGGTGATGAGAGGCTGATGTGATCAGGAGCCTCCTCTGAGCTGCTGGCAAAGTGCTGTTGCTCCAGGGTCTGTCCTGTTAAGCTAGCTGTGAAAATGTGTGTTCATAAATACACGTGGAGCTTGGAGGGGGATTCCTGCCTCCAAGCACTTCCCAGGAGTTTACTCTTCGCTGTTAGCGAGGCCATCACGTGTAACGTTGCTCTCTGAGTGGTGCCTCTTGGAGTTACACCGGGCACATCACTCCCGTGGGGGATTTTGAACCAGCCTCTTCTCTTCTAGGTGGTCCTGACAACCAGGTCCACTTCGAGGGCTACCAGGTCTCCAATCAGTGCATGGCTCTGGTCCGGGACGAGTGCTTGCTGCCCTGCCGGGACGCGCCGGAGCTGGGCTATGCCAAGGAGTCCAGCAGTGAGCAGTATGTGCCTGATGTCTTCTACAAGGTAAGGGCTGCCTGCCTTTGGAGGGGGGGGCTGCAGAAGAGGCTGGAAACCAGCGTGGCAGCTCAGAAAGGGTTGTCTTTGAGGTCTGGACTGTTTTCAGGAGTCACCGCTCACCACATGTCTGCAGCAATCACAAGGGCTCCGTTTCCCCTTCTAAACCTGCTGTGAGGGTTTCCAGTGCAGCAGCAGCCATTGGCTCCCCAGCTTCTTGGGGGCTGGACTAGGTGATCTCCAGAGGTCCCTTCCAACCCTTAACTTTCTGTGATTCCAGACAAGGTCTGCAGCGATCCACCGAGAGCTCCCGAATCCACCTCCTCTTCCCTCTTTGCTGACAGCATTTTCTGGGCTGCTCTGTGGGTTTGAATCCCCAGCTGGGTTGAGCTCCCTCCCCTCCACAGCCACACGGTGTCTGCCAGCACAAATGGGGACAGTGGCAGGTTCCTTACGCCGTGCCAGGGATTTGCTGGGCTGGGACACTCTCACAGGCACCAGCTGGGCAGCAGATGCAACAGAAGATGAGCTTAGCTCCTGCAGCAAGAGGAGAGACAGCCCCATGCCTGCTCCCCTTGTGGAAGGGAAGGTGTTCAGAGCAGGACCAGGGTGTGTGTGAGCTCTGCTGGTGACCTGCCTGCTGCGGGTTTGGGCAGCTCCTTAGTGACAAGGGGACTGTCCTTATTGCCCTGACAGTTGTTTCTGGAGATCTTCAGAACCCCCCCCAGCTGTACCTGCAGGGCTGAGTTAGAAGCCTGGGGACAGGATCTCTGCAGAGGCTCGTGGCACTGCTTCCCAAACGTGTCCATGTTGGTGCCCCATGAGCAAGGATGGGGGAATTGATTAGCTAATGGCACCGTGTGCCAACTAATTAGCCATCCATCACTCAAATTAGTGATACCATTCTTGTGTCTGCTTTTCACAGCCCACTCAGCCTGTTCTAGAGCTGTCTGTTAAGGATTTGGGATAAGCAGAGCTCCCTTAATTTCGGGACAACAGGGATGAGCGTTTTGTGCCTCAGCACCAGGAATGGAGCTGGTCAACACACTCCTGTGCACCAGGAGCTGGGAAGTGCTGGCCCTGGTGAATGACACTGCCATTCCCCCTCCACCCCTCAGTGCTGAGCTGCTGCCTTGTCTTGACACCACCTGAAACCTCTCGGTACATCTCTTGGTTAAATCCAGGGCTTGAAGGGCAAAGTAGATGGAATCTGTGCTGGGAATCCAAGCCTCATTCCTTGGTTGCTCTTGGGAGCTGATAAGTCAGGTCTGATTTAGATACAGGGGAACTCGGTTGTGCAAGGGTGGGTTGGCCCTGGATGTGCAGATGAGATCATCTCCTGGCGTGCCGTGGTCCCGCTCCGGAGGATCCCGTGCCGTGCCACAGCCGGGGTGCAGCCTTGCAGGAGGTCCCGTGGGTCTGTGTCCCACATGTGGGCCACCCTGGGTGTTCAGAGGAGCAGGAAGGCAGCGGGTGTTCCCATAAGGTCTTCGCTCCCATCCGTAATCTGGAGCAGGGAGATAAACACAACATGAACTGATGGCTCCAGCCTTCCGTGGAAATTTCCATGAGCCACTGATTCACTGGGTCGGGCTGCAGCTTATTTCATATGTTTTATAACTTCTCTCTGTAATTGCCTTTTTCATGATGTGCTCAAGGAAGGCTGGAGGACTGCTCTGGCGGATGGGATTGTCCTTCAGCCTTCAACGTGTTTGGCCGTAGGATCTCTTAATTTTTTTTGGAATGTTCTTAGATCAATGGAAAGCTTAGTCACTCCTGGCTTTGAAAACCTTTGGGGTCTCATTAAATGTGTGAGGCTTGAGGTCAGAGACACTACCTCATAGTTACTGGGTTGGTGACAACAACGGTGTCAAAGCCTTGGTTCAACGCAGTTGGAGGAGCAGGAGCCCCGTGCTTGGCCTCGTGGCACAGGACAGCAGGCTCCTGCTCCCCAGTTCTCTGCTGCAGCTGCAGGAGCTGAGCAGCTTTGTCCCCAGTCCTCGATGTGGGGGTTCCCCTCTGTGCTGTCCCCCCAGTAGCTTTGGGCAGAAAGCTGCACTTTTGAGCAGTCACTGCATTTTGTCTCGGACTGAGAAGCCATCACGGGTAGAGAGAAAAGTCCACGTCTGTATTTCTATGGAATATGCAAGTGCTCATTTGAAAAGCCCTTGAGGATGAAAGGAGCTATACAAATTTATTCTAATTGGATGGGAACCAGAAGGCCAATGTTTGTGCAGTGCGGAGGTATTTATAGAACAATTATGCACCCAGATGTGAAGCAGAATCGATGGAACTCTCCTGTCTGCAGCAGGGGAAGGCAGTGGGTTCACCTTGTGCTCTGGGAGCAGGAGAAGGTGCTGCTGTTTGCATCTCCAGTGACGTGAAAGCCAACAACTGCACTTTAGTCACGTTGTTCAGCCTGGCCCGGTCCCCCCTGGCAGGGGGGGAAGTTATTCCAGCCACGACTGCTCAGAAATGCATCTGGATGGGTGATGCTGCAGGTGCAGGAGGGGTGTGAGGACCCGTGCTGCAGGCAGGAGAGGAATCACAGAATCATAGAAGGGCTCTCTTTGGTCGTCCAGCTGGTTTTCCACAGTTTGCACCACACTTTGTGTGTGTGGAGTTGGGAGCAGGGGCCGCCCCGTCCCCTGGGGCTGCAGCTGATGCTGCCCGAACGTGACCCACCTCGCAGCGTGTTAGCAGAGATGGGCTTTTCTTCCTTGGAAATAGGAAAGCCAATGGCAGCAGTGATGTCCTGCCTCGGGAGGCGAGGCGTTTTTCCTCAGCCTTGTGATTTCTGTATTTCTTTACCATTCTCTTTACGTTGGCCACTGGCCCTACAGAGGACCCCCCGGCTGGAGCTGGCGGTGCACGCTTCCCGCCTGCAGCCGTGGCTTTCCTGGCTGGGCAAGGCTGGAGCTCTGCTCTAGCATGAAAGTCAAGGGCTTTGGGGACCATGAGTACAAGTTCCTTTGCTCTGAGATGCCTTTCCAGGTAAGATGAGCCAGAAGAAGGAAACCATCCCCCTCGGCCTCCCGGGCTGCTTCCAATGCGAATGTTGCACAACCCGGAGACGCTCCTCGGCGTGTTCAGTGCAACTGAACTCAGGAAGGAGTCGCTCTTGTCCAGGCATAGACACAGGGGGGGAACTGCTCTGAGTGAAGACAGCAGCATTTCAATGGCCAGTTCACCTTGTTTCTTGGCTGGGTGAGAAAGAGCCCAGTTGAATAGTACATAGAGGCTTCTTATCTTGTGCCCGGGAGAAGCCGCCTCCTTTATCCATCTGGTTCTAGAAAATAACCATATTGATTTTGATTTCACCAAGGATGTACCTTCCAACCCGTGGGGTGATTTTTCAGAGCTGAAGTTGCTCACAGCTGGTGCTCAGTGCCCCAGTGATCCCTGTCCTCCTGCTCCCAGCTCCCTGTGGTCATTCCACCAAGCCCATAACTCTGTGTTGCCCAACTCTGCTCCCTGCAGACCCACGTGCTCTGCTCCACCCTCAGCTTCACAGGCACCTCAGCCTCCCACTGGGTGGGGGGCAGAGTTTGCTGTGTTTTACAGACCCTTGGAAACACTTGAATAATTGGATTTGGGGCTTGGCTGGCTTTGTCTGTTATCGCAGGTATTTGTGTCAGCTTAGTGCAAACATGGAGACGTCACTTGTGCAATGAATTGCATTTCACAGCTGCCCTTATACCCCCCCAGAGCTTTCTGGGGTGGTGTAAACCCTTCACGATGGCACTGCTGTTGGGAAAGAGCCCTTTGCCCTCATAAAACAGCACACGCAGGATCCTGTAATGGCTGAGATGGTGTCTGCTGTGATGGGAGGTCCCACCAGGCCTGGGAGAGCCCCGAGCCAGGACACTGCTTTGGTTAGAGCCAAGGGGACCTCTGAGCCAGGCTGTCCCCAGCGTGCCACACGCTGCTGCTGCCACCCCTTCCCTCCAAAATCCTCTTTCCCAGGGAAAACACAATGTCCAGGCTACAGGGGGGTGCTGCGGGGAGCTGTCACTAACAGCCAAGGACTTCCCCTGGCTGGCCTCCTCCCAACAGGCCGTGTTGGGCTGGAAAAGGCCTTAGCCTTGAATGTCCCAGCTGCTTCAGGGAGGAGGATGCATGGTCAGCTCACGAGGGGTCTCCTGAGAAGGGTTTCAACTCTCGCTGACCTATCTCTCGCTCTTAGAAAAGTCACCTCGTTTCTGTGCATCAGCTGCTCTCTGCGAGGGGCAGGACTGCCCGGGAACAGGCAGAGGGAAAAGGCAGAGCCTCCCCCGTGGCTGGCAGCTCCCAGGCTCCTCACTTGGCTGCTCCCATCGCCCTCACCTGGGCCGTCCCGGGCGGGACCATCCAGCCTTTCCCTGTCTGACCCCATCCTCCTGCAGCTCCTGCCTCCACGGAGCCGTCGGAAAGGCTCTGAGTGCAGTGCCTGATGCAATCTCCAGTTTGCTCCCGTCCTGTCCAAATCTTGATTCATTGTCCAAATCCTCCAGGCCTTGCTGCTGGATTTTTGTCCAGGAGCCAAATATTTGCGCCTCCGTTAACCCCTTCCTGGCCTCCCTTTGGAGCTGTTGCTGCAGCACGTGGGCGTTCGTGGCTTTGCGGGGGTCTCGGGCTCTGGGGCTGCAGCAATAACGTGCTGAGAGGCCCCAGCCACTGCCAAGCTGGGGATGAAGATGTCTTTCTCCCAGCTTGACGTTTGTTAAGGACTTCCAAATATAATTGCCTAATAAAAATGGTGCATGGAGGTTGGAGAAGAGCGCTGGCATTGGAGGGGGAGCTTTTCTCTCTGGGGAGAAGGGGTAGGATCTGGACATGGCCTCAGCTTGGGGGGGTTCCAGTTGGGTAGTACCAGTCTAGTGTGTGTCTTGAAGGCCTCAGCAGCCTGACATTTAAAAAAAAAAAAAAAAAAAAAAAAAAGGCATTTAACATGGAAATCCCCAGAGGCAGAGATTAAAGCGAACAGGTGCTGGAAAAATGTTTCTGCATATTAGAACTTAATTAGATTTGAAAATTAATTCCAGATGGGCTAATTACATGTGAGTTGTTGCAGGTTCTTTCTTGCAGGGGCAGGATTGTGTTTGGGAAGCTGATTCGGTCTGATTGGATTTGATTCCTGACTCTTGTGGTATCACCGAGATCTAGCACCAGGTTAGCTTTGTGTCCTGTGATCTCCCCGAAAAGGCTCCACGTCTCCTCCTGCTCCTGTCAGAGCCAGAGAGATCTGAGGCCACGAGCCACCAGGCTCGTTGCTGAAATAACCACAGGGCCAACAACCTGTCGTGTTCAAGGGGAGCAGATCCTTATCGGAATTGCTTTTAAAAGGAGCTTCAAAGGCTGGAAGGTAGAATTTTATTTTTTTTTTTGTTACAAAGGGAATGGTTCGTAGGGACAGAGGATGCTTGGGGAGGGGGCTCAGGAAGGGGGGCTGTTGCCTGGAGGGGAGCAGCGTGCTGGAGCCTGCTGGGGTGATGTCTGTTTGGAAGCACCGGGAGCGCCGAGCGTGTAAACACCAGCATAACCCAGACAGGCTGATAGTGGGGGAGTGGGGTGCCCCGTGCTCCAGGAGAAACCACAGCTCAGGAGAGGGGCCTGGCAGCCCTGGGCAGCTTGTCCTGACACTGCCTCAGCCTAAGGAATGCTGCTCAAAACCCCCCCCGGGGGTCACGGGCTCTCGCCGAGGTGCACCAAAGCCACCGAGGTGTCAGGGTGATGGTGCCACCAGCATGTGGTGGCTCTGGATCTGCCTCCAGCCACTGGGAGTGCTGAGAGCTCCGGGAATGTAAACTTCAGTGTAAGGTCCCTGATTGGAAATTATGGGCGTGTGATTTATATGGGGCTCCATGAATGATTTATAACATGTTAAGTGATGATTTAGGTAGAAAACACAACCCCCTCTTACAGAATCTTTAATGAAAAGTGTCAGTTCTCATGAATTTATTCCTGAAGCTGTGTTTGAACTCAGCGTGTTTGACATAAATCAAGTCTAATTGTCATTTCATGATTAATGAACATATGCTGGCCGTTTTTCTCCATAATTAAACTTTATGTTCAATTCATCTGGCAAAGCAAAACAAGTTTATGCGTTGTGATGTGCCGGCTCTGCAGGTCGGGGGATGAGAAAGGGCCTGGATTCCCAATTCCCAGGGAAGAGTTGGATGAGGGACTCGTGGCCAGTTTTGCAGTAAGTCAGGTTTGCCTTGGCTGAGGAAGCAGATGCAGCGTTCCTTGTCCCTCCCTTTTCAGACAGTCCCTGCTCCTTAAATGGCATTTACACTTCTTAGATGGTGCCAGGATCCTCTCTGGTGCTGGTGACCAAGGCAAACAAGACCAAGGTGGTTTGTGACCACACGATGTCTTGGTTTACAAGGAATCAAGGGCCTGGAGTGTGGAATTATGGAGATCTCCAGCCCCAGAGGAGCTGCTGGGCATTGGGCAGCTCTGCAGCACCCAGCCACGGACCAGCAGGTTCTTTTCCACACCCTCAGTGATCTGCTAGAGCCGAGGATTCCCGTGCTCCTTCCTGCGTGGGTGTCTCCAGGGCAGGATCCCTTAGGCTTCACAGTGCTTCCAGACTGAGGAATAAGACTCTTCTTCTTTCAGGACATAGACAAGTTTGGCAACGAGATCACGCAGCTGGCTCGCCCGCTCCCGGTGGAGTACCTCATCATAGACGTAAGTGCCCGTTGTCCTTGTTTGTTTCTTCCAGCAGGAGATGGTCGGGGCGGAGTGAGGTTCTTAACCCACCTCTCAGATTCGCCCTGGAGGTGATTGACAGGACGGATTTCCCTTCCTTTCTCCCCTCCCCTGCCAGGCATGTCTAGCGGGGAGGCTGTGGGGTAACTGCTGCCCTCCTGGGGATGGGTGCAGTGCCAGGGAACACGGGAAGGTGCTGCCTGGTGCCTTATCACAGCTCCCAGCTGGCAGGGGAGCAGCCAGCCCCACGGATACGTGTGCCGGGCACTACCTCACAGGCAGCTAATTAGCGACTCCAGTTGTCTGTCTCTTAGCAGCAATTAAGAACCCAGCTCCTTTCAGTGACTCAGCAGCCCAGGTTGTACAGAAATGCCTTTTCCTGGGGGAGGGAGCTGAGGCTCCAGCACAGCTTGGCTGGAGCTGGGCTGCTGCCTGCCCGTGAGCCAGCGCTGCCAGGCACCGGGGCACAGCTCTGCCCTTTGGCAGGAAACTGTTACGGTGTGGCAGGCAGGAGAGCAAATAATTTGGATGACAGATGATATTGCTGGAGTCCGAGGTGGTGCCAACAACGATTAAATCCACACGGAGCAACTGGTCTGGTCCAGCTGCCCCTGGCACAGGCAGTGTCCCGCGGGCACGGGGAAGCTGGCAGCCAGGAGGCTTCCACTGCCCTGTCCTTCTTCCCCCTTCACTATCTGCTCTGTCACTTATCAGATACTGGGCCTGACAATGGGACGTGTGACAGAGCCACATCGTGTCTGGGACAAGGGGCCCATTGTGTGGGGCCCTCAGACACCCCGTGCCAGTCGGCAGCTCCACAGCATATTTATTACTCAAGGAGTAAAGGCATCTGTTTCTGGGCTACCTGGGGTGTAATTAAGATGGAAACAGATTGATGGAACATGCACCTAGGAGCAGTCTGTAAAGCTGCATTTCTGAAGCATCTTGTTTTGTCCCTCCTCAAAAAAAAGATGTTATTCCAGTCAATACTGGCAGGTCTTTCTGCATCTGCTGACAAAGGGCCTCACTGACAGGGCCCAGCAGTCAGTCCCTGACACCAAAGCTGAGAGTCAGGACTGGTTTAAATGCCAGCAGGTGGCCCAGAGACCAGCTTGTGAGCTCCATATCATGGGTGCAGGCTTGTGTTACCCCATTCCTGTCCCTCTGGCTTGGGGTGCAGGGAGGGGGCAGTGTTAGTACACCCAGAGCATGGCGTGACTCTGCTCCATGAAGGGCAAAGATGTTTTTTTTGGCACCTGAGCAGTCCCCTGGCTACCCCACAGCCAGGAGTGGGGGCCACGCTCTCCCTTCACCCCTTGGTGTTAAGGTGACCCCCAGGGTGAGGGGTTAAGGTGACAACCCTGGGAGCTGCTGCGTCGCAATGACTGTGGAGAGAGGGATGCTGTGCTCCAGCTTGTTAGAAGCACTTCCCAGGAGCTAAGGTGTGCTGCTGGGAACATCCCTGTAAATGCCAGCAGCCTCAGACCTGCTCTGATTGCCTCACTCCCTCCCTGCCTGAGCTCTAACCTGCAGCCGTGGCTGCTCTCGGCTCTCAGGGGCCTTGCTTCCCCTTTCCCACTTGCTTCTCCCACTGCCAGCATCTCTGATCAGCCTTTCTTGCATCTTTAGATTACTACGACCTTCCCCAAGGATCCAGTCTACACGTTTTCTATTTCTCAAAATCCATTCCCCATCGAGAACCGCGACGTGCTGGGAGAAACTCAGGTAAGGAGCCCACCGGCCTCGGCTCAGCATTCCCAGGGGCTGGGATCTGCTCTGTGGGCACTGGGAGTGCTCAGATTCTTGGAACTCATATGAGCCCAAAGATCCTTTTCCATGGAAGTTGCTGGCTGTGGTGTGGTCAGCTGGTTTCAGGAGGGTGTCTGCACACCACAGCCAATGCCCAAAAGAGATGGGAATGTCACAGAGTGTGTTGGTGGGTCTGAATAAGGAAAATAAATTTACCATGTAGGGGGAAGTGACTTGTCTTTATTACTTTTCCTTCTCTGCAGGACTTCCACAGCTTGGCCACATACCTGTCCCAAAATACTTCCTCCGTTTTCTTAGACATCATTTCTGATTTCCATCTGCTCCTCTTCCTGGTCACAAACGAGGTCATGCCTCTACGGGTACGTAACGGGGAGGAAGGGGAGCTCCTGGTGGGGTGGAGGCAACTGACCCAGGCTGCCACCCCCGGCTGGGTGCAGTGCAGGGCAGGCTCTGCAGCTCGTCCAAGGCCTCTTCTTCCAGGCTGAGCTGTTGGTCAAAGGTTTAAAAAGTGAAACCCAAGCCCCCGGCTAGAGCAGGAGCTCCCAACACGCTGCTCAGAGCAGTGAGGGGGTGGTGGTCAGACACGGCCAACTTGGCTGCGGCTCCAGAGCTGGAAACACTTTGTAGAATATCTGAGAACCAGAAATTCCTGTTGTAACGATAAGGAGATCAGAGCCCCCAGGCCTCGGCGAGGCCAACCCCCTCCTGGCCGTGCAGCTCTTGGCCGGGCACCGGGGGCTTGGCAGCCGCCCGTTCCCATCTGCCGGGGCCAGCGGAAGGGCCGTGTCTTTGCCAGAGGCTTCGGGGGTGCCGAGGAACGCGCATGTGCAGGGCGGCCGGGCTGCCCCTGGGCGGCTGGAGATCGGGCTGGAGCTGCCTGCGGGGCTGGGACCGGACACCGGAGAGCTCCGGCACGGGGAGGGGGCTGGCACTGCCGGGAGCCGGGCCCGGTCTGCCGTGCCGGCACGGGGGCAGCCTTGGCTGCTGCCTGGTTGGGTGATAAGCTGCTCCACGCAGAGGGAAGGGAAGTTGGGGGATAAACTGCATCTTGGTCCCTGCCCAGGAGCCTCACGGGGGGAAATCGAAGGGGCAGTGGCTGCAGTTCGCAGCGCTGTCTTGCTGTGGCTGGTGGAGGAGGGCAGGGAGGCAATTCCCTGGGCACCCCCGAGTGTCCAGCACTGATTTCCCCTTTCTGGCTTCCAGGACAGCATCAGCTTGTTGCTGGAAGCTGTGAGGACCAAGAATGAGGAGCTAGCACAGACCTGGAAAAAGTCAGAGCAGTGGGCCACCATCGAGCAGCTCTGCAGTAAGAGAGGGGGCCGCTCTGGGGGGGATCACTCGGGGGGGGGGGCGTCCATTGTCCCTCATCCTTTGGGTGAGGGCTGGGCAGGGATGGCTGGTGGCCACGTGGTGCTGCTCTCAAGCCACCAGAGAAGCCACTGGAGGCTTGGGTGGGAGAAAAGCTGTTCCTTGTCCCAAGCAGTTCCCACTGCACTGAGCGGGGAGTGGGATGGGGGGGCTGCAGTGTGGAATCTGCAGTGCTCAGCCAGGGGATACCAAGATCTGCCACCACCAGAGAGCACCCCTGGGGCAAAGGCCTTGGGGAGAAGGCAGCACCTCAGCTGGATCAGGACAGAGAACATGGTCTGGATTGAGGAGAGGACCTGCCTGGTCCCAGCATGTCCCCCTGGCTCTTACCAGGCTCTCTGTCTCTTGCAGGCACAGTCGGTGTCCAGATCTCAGGACTCCAGGAGTACGGTGCCATGGGCAGCTCGACACACGCCGTCTCAGCGGCCATGTGGGCCTGCCAGCACTGCACCTTCATGAACCAGCCGGGCACGGACCACTGCGAGATGTGCAGCCTGCCCCGGACCTAGCCACGCCGGCAGACTCCGATACAGAGCAAACCCTCGAGCAGCAGGAGTGGTGCTTGCCCCTTCCCCCTCCTCCCTTCAGCTTCCTGGCATTGGGCCCCCCCCCCCAGGCTGCGGAGCTGGGCAGGGGGAGGCTCCAGCCCTCCCCAGTTCCTCCTCGCTCCCTTTCAGGGCAGCCCCGTAGCTGCAGCAGGAGCCGGGTGGCTTTATCCTGATGCTGGCTCGGGAAACCAAGGCTTAACTTCAGGGGGGCCAGGCTGTCCTCTTGCCACCCCCAGCCAGCTCCTGGGTGAGCATGGGGGTCTTGGGGAGGGTTGTGGGCAGCCAGAACCCCTCCTCCATGCCCAAAGCAGCCTCTCAGCACAGCAGAGGTGACGGGGAGGCTGTGGCATCTCCCTGCCCGTGGCTTTGCTCCCCTTTCCCTGCCCAGCCTCGGGTGCTGACAGCTTCCGTGCTCATGGGCCGGGGCAAACGGCTCTTCCCAGACAGCAGCTCTGCCAGCCCCAGCCCCGTGTGCTGGCAGCCCTCCCGGCACAGGACGGGCCCTCTTGGCACCGGGCAGGGGGTGGGCATGTGCCAGCCCTTGGCTTGGCAACCAGCCACGCTCGCTGCCTCTCGTGCAACCAAGATGCTTTGGCACCTGGCCGGGTGTGCCGGGGCGAGGGGGTCGGACCTTCCCTCCTGCCCAAGACCCTCCTGAGCGCATCCTCCCCAATGCAGGATCAGGGCTGGGGGTCTGGCCATGCTCTTGCCCTTTAGACCCTGGCTGGGGGCTGCCCTGTGCCAGGCCGGGTGCTTGTGGTGCCGCAGGGCCTTGGTCCTAGTCTCACAGGGCCTCTGCCCCATCTTGGAGCCTCCCTGCCCCTGTGCTGTGGGTTCTGGCCTTAGTTAAATCCCTGGAAGACCATTTCCAGCTCCTGCCCAGGCTCTGCCGAAGGCTTCATCTCATCGGTGTTACCGGAGCGGCTGCCCGGCCCTGCCACAGGGCCCGTGGGCTGCATTTTGCTTTTCCCCTGGGTTTGTGGGTGTTGGGGGCTGTGGCGGTGCGTGGTGCCTGGACTGGCCTGACCCGGGCACAGGGTCTGCGAGTAACATTGAATAAAAGCACCCGAAACGAGAGCCAGCGCCGTGCCTGCTGCACTCTGTCACCCGCCGTGCCGGCACGCTGTCCCGGTGAGCCCGGGGGGAGGCCGTGCCTCGTGGCCGGGCACTCGGTCTGTTTGCAATCAGAGCCGCGTGTGGCCGGGCCCCGCGCCAGACCAGCGCCTTGAAAAGGAAAAGCAGGAGCCGCGGCGGAGCCAGAGCCGCGGGAGCCGAGCCTGGCGAGCAGCCGCCTCGTCCGCACCGCAGTGAGGTAGGAGAGCAACGGCTCCGAAGGCACCGGGGCCACGTGCCAGCCTGACCCTCGGGGGCACGACAACCCCGTGGCCACATGGCCTTGGGGACGTGACACCCCGCGGTCACTTGGCCTTAGGGTCCCTGTCCGGGGACACGGTGCCGCGGCTCCCTGCTGCCGGGAGCTGGCGGGGACCCGGACCCTCCTCACCGCGCTCCCCCCGGCAGCGCCATGTCGCGGCTTCTCCCCCTCCTGCTCCTGGCGGCTCTGGGCGCTGCCTCCAAGCCCAAGCGGCGCCCGGCGGCGTGGGACGGCAGAGCAGACGGTAACTCCCTTCCACTCAGGACCCCCGGTACGGGTAGGGCTGCAGCTTCCCTGCCCCCGTGGGGCCGTAGGGGTGCAGGGGCAGGGGTCCTGCTGCGGGTCCCCAGCCAGCCCGTGCCCCCTGCTCCCTGCAGCCACAAGGGCGAAGGGTTGTGCCAACCTGACACTGGTGCTGGACAACTGGAAGTTCGCCATCACCTCCCAGCTGAGGAACCTGCTGCTCTTTGACCACCAGACCGTGCTGCCCGACTACGGCAGGTGAGGGGGCAGCAGGGGCCGGCGACGTCCGCCCCCCGGAGGAGTTCCCCATCCTCACCCCCTCTCCTCCCGCGCAGGATCCGGCCCCTGTCGGGGGCTCTGGACGAGCTGTACCGGGATTTCAGCGCCCTGAAGGAGCAGCTGGGGCGGCTCTCGGCCCGCTTCGCCGAAGTGGAGGCCTGGGTGGACCAGCTCAGCCGGACCCGCAGCCCCGCGGCCCCCCAGCGCCCCCGGGGGCCACCCCAGCCCGCCCGCAGGCCCCCCCACATCTCACAGTAGCCACCCCAGCACAGGGGGGTCCATGGCACCGGGGCAGGGGCTTGCCCTGCAGCACCGGCTTCCCGTGCCGCCCGGGGGGGGGTTCCCGACAGCCATTAATAAACCCGCTGCCGCCAGCACCGCCGGCTCTTCTCTGCGCCCCCACCGCGGCGGGTCTCAGCGCCTCGGGGAGGGTGGCGGGGATGAAAGCCCCCCATTGCCACCCCTCGGTACCGATCCCAGGGCGTACCGCCCTCCCGCAGCCCAGGACCGCCCATCGCCGCTTTACGGCCTGTCGCAAACTCCCCGCCCATTGCGGCGGCCGCCGCGCAGCCGTAAAGCGGAGCCGCCCGCGCCCCCCTCCTGGTACCCGCAGCCTTACCGGGAAGGAACGGGGGGGGCGGGAAGTGAGGGACGGGGGGGGGGGGAGGGGATGAGGAGGGGTCGTTGGGCCCTGGGAGCTTTGGAGTGGGTCTGGGGTCTGGCGGGCTGAGGCTGGAGGGGCTGGGGTTGGGAATGGGGGGTTTGGGGGATTGGGGTTGGTGTTTTGGGGGGCGATGGGGCTGTGGTACTGGGCCTGGGGGGGCTGAGGGTCTAGGCCTGCGGTATGGGGGGGCTCAGTCAGAGTTGTGGGGGGCGTGAGGCTGGGCCTGAGCTGTGGGGGGCTCAGCCGGGGGGGGGGACGGGTCGCCGCACGTCTTGAGCTGGCAGTGGCCCCAGGGTGGTCCGACTCATCCTGCACCCCCAGGGTGCTGGCAGAGGGGTCCCATGCCCGTCCCCTTCGGTGCCTGCTGGTGCGGGGGCCTGCCCAGCGCTGACCCCGTCCCCGTGCCCCCAGGCTGGCACTGCGCCCCTCCCGGCACCATGGCACACGTGGGCCACAGAGTGGACTACCTGGCCGGCTTCTGCTGCCCGGTGGGGGGGCTGGTGGCGGGCAAGCCCCGGGTGCTGTGCCACGAGAACGAGATCTACCTCTCCAACGGCAGCGAGTTTGTCTATGTCTACGACCAGGAGGGAAAAGTGCTGAAGGTGAGGGGGCTGGGGAGGGGGGCTGTGTCCTCCGCCTTGGGAATGGGCTCTGGGGCCAGCGTCCTGGACACCAGTTGTGTCCCCCCCCTCACTGGTCACCTAGCCTGGGGCCAAGATCCTTCCTAGCATCCCTCCATCGGGGCCCCCCATCCCCAAACAGCCTTCCTGAGCAGCCCAAACCCCATACCCAGCTCTGAGGCCCCTTCTAGGGGGGGGGCGGTGCTGCCACCTGGTCCCTCTCCTGAACTCGCAAGACATTTAGTTCAACTAGAAAGGGGTTTTTTATTTTCTCCCCGAGCAAAGTGATGCCTCTTTGCTTTCTCACCTACGAAGGGCTCTGCTCTTGTCTCTGCTGTGACTAACAGCGGTTGTTGTGTTGGGTTGTACACGGTTTCTTTTTTTAAATTTGCTCCTATTATCATTTCTAAGAAAGCCACCGCTGTAATAATCAGGACTCACCTCCCACACTGCGCTCCTTCCCAGGAAAGCAGATCACGTACCAGCTCCCTGATCCCTCTCTTCCCTCCCCTCAGGAGCCTGATGGGCCACCTGGCTCCCCGCAGCCCCTCTCCTGACCCAGGGCAGCTGCACCTCACCCAGCAGAGCTCAGCGGGGTCTGGGGGCTGCGCCGCTGGATTCCCTCCTGGAAACTGCTCATAATCTGCATTTGCAGGAAATAGCAGCTTTAATCCATGGTTGTCTGGGGATTCCCAGCCAGTGGTTTTCTTTCCTTACCCGGCACAGGTGTGGTGATCAGGGCTCAGCCCCGCACTGTGGCTCCCTTGGTGCTCACACCTGCTGCGAGTGGCCCCATCTGTAGGGCAGTGACATTCAGCACAGGACGGTGACGTTCCCCATAGGACAGTGATGTTTCATTCCACTCCTCCCCCCAGGCCGTGTACCGGTGCCCTGACCAGGTGTGGCACGTGGAGCTGCTGCCCCAGCCCCGGCAGCTCTACATCCTCTGCGCCCACAGCGGCATTTACTGCGTCTCCCTGGACCAGCAGAGCAGGTGAGCCGGCGGTCACCCACTCCGGGGGACGTGAGCCAGCCCTGTGCCATCAGCCCTGGGGACACTTCTGAGGGCTGGGGGGGGGGGTGTGTTTGGCCTTAGCCAGCCCCTGGCTTCCACTGCTGCCCTCCCTGCCTGTCTTCCCGCCAGTGTGGGAAGTGTTACCCGGTTTGAAGCTCCAGCTCTTGCAGCAGACGCTAAGAGCTGCACTGCAGGGAGGTTGTTTCTGAGGGCCAGGGTAAGAAGCAGCCAAGGGAAGTGCTGGCTTCACCCCACACCTTGGCTCAGAGCTCTTCCCTGTTTGCTTGAAGGTTAATGGAGCAGACAGATGGTGACGGCCAAGAAAGCAATTGCCCTTCCGGTGTCTTCCCTGTGGACTCGGATGCCTGCATCTTCCCAGACTCCAGCCTGTGCATGTTCACTCTGCTCAACAGCTTCGTCATCACCTTGTCCCAGGCTCATGGAAAATGGTGGATGAAACTGCACGAGCTGCCATGCCCCGAGCAGGAGAGTCCTCTGTACCGGCAGGTCAGCGAGGTGGGCTTCTGCCCTGGCCCCCAGCCTGGGGACGAAGGGGATGGTCCCCCCCTCCTGCTTCCTGCCTGTCCTGTGTTGCGCATCCTCCCCCGGCACCCTGGGATCTGGGGAGGAGCTGTGGTGCTCAGGGGGCTTCGTGCTGGAAGAGCCCCTCTTCAGCCTGCTCTTCGGGATTGATGCTGCCATGCTGGAGTCTCCAATGATCCTCTGTGGCTTCCCGGATGGACAGCTCTGCTCCGTGCCACTGAAGGCCCTCAGCTCTTCACCAGCTGTCGATGGCTGCCATGATGTTTCAAGCCAAGACCCCCCTGTGAAGATCCTCCATCATTTGGAAGAGCCCATCGTCTTCATCGGGGCCTTGAGAACGGAGCGGAGGGCGGCAGAGGAAGCAGAGGACGAGCAGCTCTTTGGAGAGGCTGGCTGCGACTGCGTGGTGGCCGTGGGCCACTACGGGAAGATGGTGGCCATGAAGGCGGATCAGCGGGAGGAGGCGACGGTGCCGGAGCTCAGGGAGTACTACCTGTGCGGGCCCATCCTCTGCGCCGCCTGTGGCAGCGGCAGCCGCATGTACTACAGCACACACTCGGACATCTCCGCCGTCGACCTGGACTGGGGCGGCGACTCCTCTGACCCCGAGGACGCGGAGAGCTGCGCCGGCGTCCTGCCTCCCGTCCTCTCGCCGGCCAGTTTAAGTATCTGTAGCGTTGTGGCTCTTTCCTTGTCGTCTCGGGCGTCAGAAGGTACTGCTGGCAGCGGGGCGTGCCGGGGCGTGGGGCGGAGCGGGGCAGGATAGCTGCCTGTTCCACCCCTCCGGTTGGTCCGGATTGGGCTCCGTCCTCATCCGTTCTTGTTGACTCCCCTCGTTGTTGTAAGTCGTTTCTGTCGAGCATGCTGACTCGGGCCCCACACCAGGCGTGCTGGCAGCTCCGGCGCTTCCCCGCCCACTCGCCGTTCCCCAGCTCAGCCTCGCCCGAGGCAGCCAGTCTGCGCAGCTTCCCTCGGGATGCCGGCACCAGCCCTGCAGCCCCCGGGGGGCCCTGAGCCAGCTGGGACAAGGCTCGCTCTGGGAGGGGGGGTTCAGGTGTGCCGCTGTCTGGACCAGGGGCTCCTGCAGGCTCTGCACTCCACAGTCCTGCAGCTCGGGTGGTTGTTGTCCCCCCGCAGCCCCGGCAGTGTGTGGTGACAGCCCAGGCACACAGCAAGGTGTGGTGCTCGCCCTTGGAAGGGAGTGGAGGGCTAAGATGGGGGGATAAAACATCTCATAGCCGTAGCTGAGCCCCTTGACCCGGGCAGCACTAAGAGCAAGCGGGGTCAGAGCAGGCAGGAGAGGCAGAGCAGGCAGCCCTGCCCACACTGGCCCTGCTCTCTGCCTGCAGAGCTGCATGCCTTGCTGCTGGGGACCCTGCATGGCAGTGCTGGCTCCCAGGATGCTGTCACACCACCAGTGCCTCCCTCAGCTGCTGCTGGCCTTGGCTTGGGGGCGGCCAGCTCCGGGAAGCATGGCTGGGGACAGGACAGGCAGCAGGGGGATGTTTCGTTTCCTGGGGGGGCTGTGTGCCAGCTGGGCCTGCTGTCGTGGTTGTGTCCTGTCTCTGTCCTTCCCCTCTGCGAACGGAGGCAATTCTGGCTCCTGCTGTCCTGGGGCAGGCAGTGCAATCCCGTGCTCTCCCTGTCCCCTTTATCCACCCCCCAGCCTTCTGGGCAGCCCCAGGCCCCCCCCACAGCCCCTCCTTGCTTGACCTGCCCCATCTCTGCCCGCAGGTGAGTCGGAGCTGCTGGCCCTGTCTGCCAAAGGCCGCCTGATGAGCTGCGGCTTGTGCAGCCCCGAGGACACTGATGTGGGGCTGACGCCCGCTGAGGCTGGCAGGAGGATTAAAGAGCTGCTCTCTGGGATAGGCAACACCTCGGAGAGGTAAAGGGCTGCTCAGCCCCCTCAGCCCTGCCAGGTTCATGGACACCACGACAGGGTTTTACACATTGGTTGTGAGGGCTCTGGACAGAACCGCTCTGACCTTTCTGGAGTGCAGGAGCCTGGCTGAGAAGTTCCACCCACCCCCCCCTGCATCTCAATGGGATAAAAACAGCGTTTAAGGGCTGCCCCCTTCCCCCAGGCACAGCCGGCTCTGGGCTGGTGTTTCCAGCCTCAGTGGCAGAAGGTGGGGGAGGCAGGGTGGCAGCTGCCCTGCTGCACTTGCCAAGCCTGTGGTGATGGGCAGGGCAGACACGAGCCTCTGTGGCCATCTGCACCCGGGGAGGGGACACGGATGAGTCCCCCCCTCCCCTTCAAAGGGGTCTGGCTGGCTGGAGCCGCCCTTCAGGGTCCGCTCAGCTGGTGGGGGCTCATGGGGAGAGCAGCAGTGTGGAGCCGGGGGGCCTTGGATAGGGACCTGGGGAGTTCCCAGGGTGACTCAGGGCACCAGGCTCGTGCCGGGGGCTGCTCGGCTCATCTGCCACGGTGACACAGCAGCCTGTGGCCTCTGCCATGCTCTGTTGTTGACCCAGCTGCTGTCCTGCTTGCGATTTCAGCACCAACACTTTGTCCTTGCAGAGTTTCCTTCCTGAAGAAGGCAGTCGACCAGAAGAACCGAGCCCTGGCCAGCCTGAACCAGGTGATGAACGTGAGCGCGGCTTTGCTCTCCAGCCAGGAAGGCCAGAAGCCCATTGCCTGCACTGTCACTGCCAACTGGAGCTGCCTCCTGCTCCAGGATACTGTCACCATCTCCTGTCTGCTGGAGAACTGCAGCGAGTACAGCCTGGAGGAGGGCTGGACCCTCTGTGTGCAGCTCTTGGCCAGCCCATGTGCCTTAGAGGAGGAGTCATCCGTGGATTCAGCCACCACCTTCACCTTCCCCATCAACCAGCTCCTTCCCGGGAACAAGAGGGAGCTGACGCTGCCCCTTGGCTCCACTGCAGATGCCAAGCTGGACCTGCCTCTGACCATCTCCTGTGCCCTCTACTACAGTTTACGGGATATTTTGGGTGGTGGCTCTGACTCCTCCGAGGCCCTGGATGATCTCCTGCCAGATGACTCGCCCATCCTCTCCCCGGACAGAGAGGGGATCTGCCTGCCCCTCAGTGAATGCACCATTGACATGCTCCAGTGCCTCCATTTCGAGAGCAGCCCTCCTGGGCCGGACACTTCCCCACCAGCACCTGCCCCCCCTGTGCCCCCAGACCCCGTGGAGACCTTCCTCAAGGTATCCCAGGAGCAGATTGAACCCGAGGGGGGGAAATCCAGCGAGCTGCCACACGCCTCAGCAGAGGGAAACCCCCCCTCGGCGGCCTCCATCAGGGTGTCCTCGGAGCTGCTGAAAAACGCGCTGAAAACCTCCAGCTCAGGTAGGTGCTTGGAGAGGAGCATCTTGGGAGCTTCTGGGTGTCTCTTTGGGGTCAGGTGCTTGTGGCCATCCCTGGAGAGGCTGGGATGGCACCATCATAGCTTATGTTCAGGCTGCAGCAGCCACCAGCCCAGTCCTTGGGGGAGGAGGGCTGTGGGACCCCAGCACGGATCTGCTGGCGTTGTGGCACGTGGTGGCCGTTGCGTGACTGAGCACGGCTTGTCTCAGCAGGGAGGGGACCGGGACCGGGACCGGTGCTGCCGTGGCCTCGCCGGGGCTGCACCAGGAACACGGCTGCTCCCTCTGGTACCACTGGGGGCTGCTGGGCCGTGGGGACAAGAGCTGGTCATCCTGACGAGCTCGGCTCTCTCCTTCCCTCCCCAGACGTCCCGCTGAGCTGTGCCACGCTGCGCTGGCTGCTGGCCGAGAACGCCGGGGCCGCGGCGCTGAGCAGCACGGAGGTGGCGTCGGTGCGCGGCGCGGCGCCGGATGGCGGGGAGGTGCAGCTGCTTGTCCGAGAGGCAAGGAATGGGTTAGCCCGGTGGAGAAATTCCCCACGGCCCAGCCCACAGAGCCAGCTCCATCTCGCAGCCCCTGGGTGACGGGTGGCTTTGCCTTGTGGACCCCAGGCTGTGGGTCTGGGTGCCTGGGAGCTGCTGTGAGGCTGGGCTAGAGGGGCTGCATCGCCGATCCCTCTTCTCCCAACCTAGGACATCCCCAGGGCTGTGGCCATTTTCCCACTCCTCCAGGCAGGGATATGTTCCCTGGGTGTTCTCCCTTCCCTGCCAGGCAGGGCAGTGGTCTCTGCCATGTCTATGTGCAGCAGCTGGCTTCAGGAGGTCAAAGGCAGGTGCCCACTCCCCTCCCAGCATCCCCCCGCTGGCCCCCAGGATCCCCACTGGCCCTCCTTGCCACTGCCTTTCCATGGGAACACTGTGGCTCCTGCTCCTGGCCATCTTTGGGATGCTCCCTGTGCCCTGACCTGCTGTGGGTCTCTGCTGTGGGAAGAAATGGGCTTTGCTGGCTCTGCAGAACGAGGGGAAAATGGGGCTGGATTTGGGGTGTAAATTGGATCTGCTGCAGCTTGTCCCCCTTTAATGCAAAAAGCGCTCTCTAAGTGCAAAGGAAAAACAGGAATTGCTGCCCAGCTCTCCCATGGGGGCTGGCTGACCCATGCTGGGGGGGCTGGCTGCCCACAGCAGCTCAGGCTCGGCAGCCTGATCACCGATGTGATTAGTGGCAGGGTCAGTTCTGCCAGGGCTAAGCTGGCTGGATGAGATCTGCTGGGGTGGCAGCCTGGGAATGGGCAGCCTGGCACCCCCAGCTCAGTACCGGCCTCAGCTGCTGCTCCCAGCCAGGACTGGAGCAGTGGGCGAGGGCTCACCCAGGACCTGGTGGCCACTGAGGGCAAATACCCCTCGAGGGGGTGGTGTGCCCAGCTGGGCTGGTGTGCCCATCTCTGCTGTCTCTGCCTGCCCCAGGCTGCAAAGCAAATGGGTTGTGGGGTGCAGGGAGGGGGAGAGCCTCATGGGGACCCCCATGCCCATGGGGGAGGGGTACTGGGCTGCCCTGTCCCCCTCCCCTGCAGTGAGGATGTGCTGGCTGTCCCAGGTGGCCATGAAAGACCTCAGCCCAGCAGGCCCCATCCAGGCTGTGGAGATCCTGATGGAGAGCCCGTCCCTGGCTCACATGTGCAGGATGCACCACGCCGTCATCCGGCGCATCCAGGTACACCCGGCACCGCGGGGCTGCATCACTGGCCCTGGGGGGACAAGGTGACCCTAAACAAACCCAAAGCCCCCGGGGCTAAAGCCTGGGGTGCACGGGGGGGCCATTCTCTGGTACTGCCACGTGACAAACAGCCCGGCACAGCTGGGGAGTGGGACCATCACAGACCCCACCAAGCCCCAGCCTTGGATTTGGGTGTTTGGGCCATGGAACCTCGGGAGGTGCCTCCTCCAGGAACGGGCCCCACTCTGCTTGGCAGCTAAACAGAGCAGGGCCCCGGGGCACGTGGGGGCTGGCAGCGTTCCCGGAGGTGCTTTGGCACCAACGAGTGTGGTGCCAGGCCCGGGGAGAGCAGGGCACTGTGCCTGCCTCGTGCACAGAGCTGTGGTCTGGGCTCCCAGCGCTGGGTGCTGCCACAGTGGGGCTCTCCCAGCACCCATCCCACCCCAGCTCTGCTTCTGCAGGCACTGGTGCTGGAGCAGGCGGCCCAGGGCTCAGGACCCCCTGACCTCCGCATGCAGTACCTGCGCCAGATCCAGGCCAACCACGAGGTGAGCTGCATGCCAGCATTGGGTGCCCACCATGCCCCTATCCCCTCCCTGTGGGATGTCCAACCTTCCATCTCCATCACGCAGATGCTGCTGAAGGAGGCGCAGACCCTGCGGGACCACCCACCCCTCGGCGAGGAGGGGACGGCGACGGCCGAGAAGCTCCTGCAGGTCTACCAGCAGCTGCGCAACCCCAGCCTGGTGCTGCTGTGAGCCAGGGGCAGCCAGTGCACCCCAGGGACCCCGAGCCCCGCCGGCCGGGGTGGGTGGGGGTGCCCACCGGGCAAACAGTGGGGAGAGACCCCCTCCCCAGTGGAGGAGCTGGCGAGGACGGGGAGGCCGCGGCGGTGGTGGGGGCGTGGGGGGAGGGGGTGTGTGTGCGTTTTGTGGTTGTGTTGGCAGCACCGGAGGGTCTTGGGGTGCTGGTGGCAGAGCAGGGGCTTCTGGGCTGGCCCAGCCTTGGCCCTGCTGCCCCCCCCAGCCCGGCCATGCCGGCAGGCACCCCCCCGGGGTCATGCTGTCTTGTGGATTGTTCTTAGCCGTGGTAGTTTAGCACTCCCCACCACGCCGTGCTGGCTGTGGGCTGTGCCCCCTGTGCCACCTTGCCTTTCAGGATCAGGACAAACAGGGTGCTGTTCCAGGGTGCCCAGCGGGCACCCGCCCCGGGGGAGCCCCGTTTTCTGCTGGGCAGGGGAGGGGGTTTGTCGTTCCCCCCTTTGTTTCTATAAATGATCTTGTATCTCTGGCGGTGCAGCGCGGGGTGGCCCCTGCACTGCTCCAGTGTCTGTGAATCTGTCGTCTGCCATGAAAACCATCGTTGTGCCGCTCAGCCAGTGCCTGTCTCTTCCTTTCTATCTCCCAGCAGGGTCCTGCCAGCTCCTTGGGGGGAGCTTCACCGCCACCACAGCCCCCAGCCTGGCCAAGGGTCCCTGGGCATCACAGCCCCCTGGGGTCCTGCCAGCAGTGGGTTTGCTTTGCTGAACCCCCAGCTCCCTGTGGCAGCTATCCTGGGGTTACAGGGGAGGGGGACGGGGGGGATCCTGGGGCTTCACCCCAGCACCTCTCGAGGTGCAAAGGAAGATGAGGTCCTGCCCCGGTGTGATCCAGACTGACTTTAATGCCATACATGGTGGCGGACTGGGGACACAGCTGCCATGGATGGTGCCACCACCGGCTCCACCGCCATCCTGGGGATGAGCTGGTGCCCCCTGTGGCACGTCCCCCCCGTGGGGACACCATGGCGGCAAGGGGCCGGTGCCAGGCAGGTCAATACTCCCAGAGCGTGGCCCGCAGCACAGACTCGCTGTCGGCCCGCAGGGTGCCAGCCGGGTCCCCGCAGGTACCCGGCCGTTCTTGGCTTTGATGGCAACACGGCCCCGCTCCCGGAACTCAAAGAAGAAATCCTCGGAGAGGTCCCCGTCACTGCACACCGACCCGCTGCTCGCCACGTACCAGAACTTGCCCCCCTGGCCTGCGGAGAGTCCCCGGGGGCCATCAGCAGGGTCCAGGTGGACCCCCAGCAGCCCTTTATGCTGTTAGCCCCCCACCCCATCGCCCACCTCGGATCTGGTAGGCGCCGTCGCTGAAGCTGATGTGGAAAACGTCATAGACAGAGCGGTTGGAGTCGAGCAGGTTGGAGCCGCGATGGTAGCAGACGAAGCCGTGCTCACCCCGCAGCACCAGCATCGGGCGGTTGATCAGCTTCAGGGTGAACTCCTCATCCTCCCCTGTGTGGTGAGCCTGGTCCTGAGCACCCCGGGGTGAGGAGGCCACCACCAGCACCCCCCGCCCACCCCTGGCACTTACCCACGGTGTCACTGACGGCCGCCAGCTGCCCGTTCCTCTTGGTGCAGACGTAGCGGCCGTTGCTGGCGCGCAGGGCCACCCGCCGCCCACGCCACTCGATGTCAAACATGGTGTTGGCAGCGCTGGCAGCAGAGGGACAGCATGAGCAAGGGTCACCTGTGTCCCCCCCACCATCCCCGGACCCCGTTCCCTGGACCCCCACGGCTACACTCACACTTCAGTGGCCACAGCCTGGATGCCCCCATGGGCCACCAGGGTCCAGTAGCTGCCAGTGTCAGTGTGCAGGCTGCACTTGTTGGTGTCGCGGTCAATCTGGAGCTGGAAGGTCTCATGGTTCAGCTCCTCGTCCTGGTTTGCCGAAACATTGACACCTACGGGTGGGAGTAGCCGTCAGCACTGGCCACGTGTGCCCACCAGCCCCAGCCCCTCCCCAGCAGCAGTAAATCCTTCAGCAAACAATCGTGCTAATTGGGCTGGTTAATCTGATTGCGGCCGCATCCATCTGGTTATGGCTGCGGTGCACAACCCCCCTATTTATAGCCTGCCCCCCACCCGCCCCCGGCACTAAGCTTCTTGGCACTGGGGCAGGTGCCTTCCCGGTGCCCGCGGGCACAGCATAGCCACAGCTGCCCGGCCGTGGGGGTCCCCTGGGCAGGGGGCTGCGTGTGCAAACTGTGGACACGTGTGCCCCCGTGGCTGCGCGAAGCCCAGCACGCGCGTGGCACTGGGGGCCTCAGCCCTACACGTATGTGCAGGTGTGTGGCACACGCTGGGCTGGGGAGAGCCCCACATGTGCACACACACGGGCTGCAGAGCCATGCATACACATGTGCATACACATGTGCACACACAGCACTGTCCGTGCACAAGCATGTACGGGCTGTGCACAACCGTGCACCTGCAAGCACTGCACAGACCCCTGCACACACACGTATGTGTGCATAGACACTTGTGTTTACACACACGCACACACCCTTGTGCACACCCATGGAGCTCTACACACACATGCACACCCCTAAACACATCCCCAGACCCCTCTACACACCCCTAGACTCCTATATACACCCCAGACCCCTATACACACCCTCAGGGCCCCACTGCTGCTCCCACCCTGGCCCCACTGGCTGCAGGCCCCCCACCCCTCATTACTGTAGAGTCTTCTCCCTGGTGAGGGGTCCCAGGGGTGCTCTGGCTGTGAGTGCTTTTGGCTGAGTTTATCCCCATGGGGGGGTCCCAAGGCAGGCAGGGAGCTGGCAGGCAGGTACAGAAAGGGATGGAGCAGGCAGTGGGTGCAGGCAGGGAGCAGGCAGGGAGCAGACAGTGGGGTGCGGGCAGCCCTTACCCTGCCGGATGGAGACGTATCTTCCATTGGCGGCCGTGAAGACCACCTGGGGGTGACTCTCCTCCAGGTCAAAGAGTTCATCTTTGCCTGGCTTGGAGCTGCGGCCAGATTTGAGGGTGCCGGTGGGTCCAGTGGGTGCCAGGTATTTACCATCGCAGTCCTTGAAAGCCAACTTGCCAGCCTTGAACTCGAGGGTGTACCCGGTGCCGGCGCCGGGCTCGGGCACCAGGGCCCCGTCGCAGCGCAGGTAGCGCTCGTCGGCCGTGCGCAGGCTGTACTTCTTGTCCTGGAAGCAGAGAGTGATGAGAGCATCCACCCCCCAGGGCAGGTTGCTGTCGGTGGCGATTTCGTCCTCCTGGGCGCTGAGGTGGGCGTAGCGGCGGCGGCTGACGCTCAGCAGGTTGGCCTGGGGGTGCATGGCCAAGTGCACGGTCCAGAGCTCCCCTTCCGTCACGCTGGGGGCGAAGCAGGAGAGCTGATCCTGCCGCCCCCCGAAGAAGCGCCGGTGCGGGGCCGACTGCAGTGCCCAGCGCCCGTCCGACTGCGTGATGATGCTGAACCGTTCATCCCGGCCCGGCTGCTCGGCCTCACACCGCACCTTCCCGTCCTTGTCGGCACCCAGGTACCGGCCCAGGTGGCTCTTGAGGAAGACGACGGAGCTGTCGGCTTCATCCTGCTCCAGTGTCCAGATCTGTTTGCGCTTCAGGCTGGGCGCCGAGGCATTCACCTTGTAGCCAAAACTCTCTGCCGTCAGGTACCGGCTCTCACAGTTGATCAACCCAAACTGGATCTTCAGGACCTGGTGGATCCCATTCGTTGGCATCTTCCGCCAGCGCAGGGCGGCCCCCGGGGGGGCGGCGGGGGCTGCCCGGCCCTGCTGAGCCCGGGCGTCGCGGCGGGGACGTCTGCGCTGCCCCGGCGCTGCTGCCGCACTGGCCGCACGGCACAGCGCGGCACAACGGGGGGGGCCACCGGGGGTGGGCTGGGGGCCACGGCCTGTTTAATTAGCCGCAGGTAGGATTACAAAGTCCGTCCAGATTGCGGTGTCCGCAACCTACAGTGGGGCGTTCTCCAAGTCCCACGGGCGAGGGGGCACCACAGCAGCCCCCCAGCCACGCCACTGTCCGGAGCAACGGTCCCGGCTCTCGCCTGTCCCACCACGGAGCCGCGGGTGGAAAACTTGGGTAGGAACCCGATCCGGGCACGGGCCGGCGTATCCGTTCCCGGCAGGCTAAGGTTACCGGCCCCTCTGATTCAGCAGCAGGTCACCTCCAGCCGCGCCGCCTCCCGGCCTGCCCCTAAGCGCCTTACCAATTAGCCAGGCATTTTGATTAGTTTAAACCTTTTATCCTGCTTTGGGGCCCTTGGCCTCCATCTGTCCTGAGGTCCCAAATCCCTCCTGCAGCTGTGGATCGGGGTCACATCACCCAGGGTCCTTGGTGCCATCGGGCTGAGACCTCCTGAAACTCATGACAGTACCGTGGGTCTGCTGCCTTGGCAGGGGACAGGAGTGCAGGGGACAGTCCCCACTCCTGCCCTGCGGCCACCCTCCCTTCAGCTCAACCAGGATCCCCAAACCAGGGCAGTCACAGCCATCCGGACACCCTGCCTCAGCTGTGCCCAACTGCAGGGACCTGGGGACAGGCAGGGACCGGCGCTGGCATGGGGACCTGCTACCACCAGTGCCCCAAAGCTCTCGGACACCCGGTGCCAGTCCCTGTGCCAGGGCCTGGCCGTGCACCACCAGTGCTGAGCGAGGCTCTGGCCGCTGCCGCCTTCCCCCCAGCCCCGCGGCTCCGGTGTCAGCGCAGCACCCGCTTATTGTTCCTGAAAATAGGTCCCGGGGTTCGGTTGCCTCATGACTTTTTCATGGCCGGGCTTTCTTTTACCACGCCGGGGGGGTCCCACAGCCCCCCCAAGCAGCTCCGTTACCCGAGCCGCAGCCGCGCTGCCCAGTGCGGTGTAACTGACCCCCGCCGAAACGGAGACGGGTCGGTTTTCGGGCCGGGGGCAGGGCAGTAAGTGGGTCAGGGTCCTGCAGGGGCTGGAGGGGAGCACGGGCTCCCCCGGGACCCGGCAGTGCCAGCTCTCGGTGGGCGCTCGCCGGCACCTGCCCAGCAGAGCAGCCGGGAGCTGCATTTATACGTGCCGGCCCTCCCAGCTCCCCCGGCGGCGGTCAGGTTGCCATCGGGGGGGCCCTGCCCCACTGCCGCAGTCTCTCTCTGCATCCCCCCCTCTCCGTGACACCCCCGCTGGCGCGGCTGCCCCCGGCTTTCCAGCCAGCGACCCCTGCCCAGCAGGGATGGGGGCTACTGAGCTGGACCCCCGGCGCGGTCCTTGTCCCTGGAGGGGGGCTGGCGGATGATGAGGGGGCTCTGCCGTGCCCGGACAGCCCAGGGGGTCTGCGCAGGGGTTTGGGGGCGTCGAGGTGGGTAGGGGTCGGAGTCAGGAGGGGTATTGGGGTGCTGAGTGGTGGGTGATGGTGTCCCCTGGGAACCCCACCCCATCATCACCCCTCCCTGCGCCAACCCCCGGCCGTCGCCATGGCGACGGGAGGGGACGGTGACCGTGTGTCACCATGGCGACAGAGGCTGCGCACAGGCGGCGGGGGGGGCGGGGGGGGCACACCCGCATCACCGGGGCGGGGCTGGAGCCCTCCTCCTGCCCCCCCGGGCCTGCCGAAGGTCCCCGCGGGGGCGGTATCGGGGCCGGGCTCCCGCTGCCACCGGCCCGATCGCTCCTAATACGGCCGGGACGGGGCCTCCTGTGCCCGCCCCCCCACGGCGGAAACCCCTTCGGGGCCGGCCCGGCCCGGCCCGGCCCGGGCTCACCCGGCACCGGGGCTGCCTTCTTTGGGTAGGAGGAAGCGCCGGCGCCGGCACCCGGCACCGCCCCGGCACCCCCCCCCCCGCCCCGAGAAGCCCCCGGCCCCGCCGCGCTCCTCGAGATCCGCCCCGCATTCGTCCCCCGGGCGTCTCCTGCCCGGGACCCTCCGAATGTCCGTGGCTCCCCGGCCCTGAGTCACCCTGTGCCCACCCGGGGGGTCCTGCCTGTCCTTGCAGCCCGGGATGATGTCACCTGCGCTGTCACCTGCAATGTCACCTGCACAGCCCGTCTGAGCAGCCCCCCCTCCCGTGGCACCAGTGCCCACCTGGCCACCAGCCCCAGCCCTCTGTTGCTGTCCTGGGCTAGGCCGGCCATTTGGCATTTGGCACGGGGCTGTGAGACCCCTCAAGCTGGGGAGATGTGGGAGCCTCTGCCCCTCTGCCACCCACCCAGCCCCAGTATCCCCTTCCCTGCACCCCAGTACCCCCAACCCGCTGCCACCTGCCCAGGCTCAGCCAGCTGGTGGCACCGGGGGTGCTGGGGAAGGCCCGAGGCTGCGGAGCGGTGCTGGAGATCCCTCGGGGGACACGGAACTTGGCAGTGGCAGGGCCAGGAGCTGCCACCTCCCCACGCTCACACAGCATGGAGGATCTGGGGGTACTGGAGTGGTGCTGGGCCTCTCGGCCGTGCTGGGCTGCAGACATGGCCTGTGGGTCTCTGGCATAGTGCATGGCTACCTGACATGCTGTGTGGCTACCTGGCGTGGCATGGGGCTACCTGACATGGTATGTGGCTACCTAGCCCGGCACAGGGAGTTCTAGCACAGAACACGGCTGTGAGCTGTGCCCATGACACCCAGCAGTGCTGTGGCACAGCCCATGGCACCCCCAGACCCTGAGGGGGCTTGGACACAAGGTGGGCGGCCAGAGGGGCTGCTGGGCTGGTGGGGCACTCCCTGGGGAGACACATGGGGTACCCACAGGCCTGCCATCCCCACCATGGGGTGCCATCTCTGGGGCGTCCGTGGGGTCTCGGCACCGGCCCTGGGGTGTCAGCACCATCCATGAGGTGGTGGGCACCCAAAGGTGTGCAGTGCTGGGGGGGGGGGGCCTGGTGCTGCCTGGGTGGTGCTGGGAGCTGCATGGGGGTGCTGGTTGCTGGGTGCACATGCCATCAGTGGGGGACACCATCACCATCATGGGGTGCACCATCGCTATCATGGGGTGTGTAGCTGCACCGGAGCTGAGGCAGAGCTTTTTGGGGTGCCCAGGGCTGGTGGTGCTGTGCTGTCTGAAGGGTGCTGCCTGTGGGGTGCACTGTGCCACAGCAGAGGCCTGGCCTGCTATAGGTGCTGGCTCAGGGGGTACCTGTGGCCATGGGATGCACAAGGATCCTATGTAACCTATAGGATACGTGGTGTTACCTATGGGGGTGCACAGGGCTCTCCTGGGGGGGCAACTGCTGGAGTCTGGGGTTGCAGCTGGGGGTGAGGCGGGGTCCCGAGGGCTGGGCATTGCTGCTGGTGGGGTGGTGGGCACCCCAGGGGTGGTGGGGGCACAGTGGGGGTCCCCGGTGCTGCCGGTGGTGTGCAGGTGCTGCGGGTGGGGGTCCCTGGTGCTGCACGGGGGTGCTGGGTGCTGTGGGTGGGATGCACATGCTGTCAGTGGGGCACACAAGGGTGGGCGGGGTGCAGGTGGTGCCCGGTGCTGCAGGGGGGGTAAGGGGATGCCGGGTGCTGTGGGTGGGGTGCATGTACCATCAGTGGGGTGCCCACGGGTGGGTCGGGTGTATATGCCGTCAGTGGGGTGCACATGCTGCCCGTGGGGTGGCCGGGATGGGGATCACGGTGCCACCTTCGGGGTGCGGGGCCAGGCCCGGCCAGGCCCAGCGCTACCTGAGGGGAAGCGGTGATGCCGGTGCCCCAGGCTGCCGGTGCCGGGGGGCGCCGATGCTGGGAGGGGGTGCTGGGGGTCGCCCCCCCCACATCGCCCCATGCAGGTTCCGGGGTGCCGCGGGGCGGGGGCAGCCCGGCAGCCGCCCCACGTGGCCGGGTCGGCGCCAACCAATGAGAGCATGTGTTTCTGAAAGATCTCCATATATGGCGATGTTCTCGGCCGGGGGGGCGGGGCTGTCGCCCCCTGGGTATAAATGGTCGGGGCTGGCAGCTGGACGGCCTCACTCAGCCAGCGGCAGCGGACCAGGCGGTACCGTCTCCCCAGCGTCGAGAGCAGCATCCCCCGCACAGGTACCGGCGTTTCGGCCACGGGGCGGGGTCCCCGCTTCCGCCGCCCACTCCTTTTCTCCTGTGGGCCCGGGGTGTGATGGTGGCTCAGCTCTGGCCTGAGGAGGGGGCGGCTGCGGCCGTGCCCCCCCCCCTTTCCCCCCCCCCCGGTGTAGGGGAATGGTCTCGCTGGCGCGCGGTGAGGTGGGGCGGGCCGCGATTGGTGGAAGGGGCGGGTGACGTCAAGGCGCGGGAGATTCAAACGAGCGCGAGCGGGGGGGGTTTGCTGGGCCCCGAGCGGGGCGGGGCGGGGGGGGCGCACCGTGGCCTGGCCCGATACAGTGCGGGGACTCAGGACCCGTTCCGGTGCGGCTGATGGGGGGAATGCGGATCTGTCTCGGTGCGGGGAGGGGTTGCGGCCTCCCAGGGCGGCTGCGCTGACCGGCCGCCCTGCTCCCCCTCCTCCCACAGAGCCTCCGCTATGGAAGAGGAGATCGCCGCCCTCGTCATCGACAATGGCTCCGGCATGTGCAAGGCCGGGTTCGCCGGGGACGACGCCCCCCGCGCTGTCTTCCCCTCTATCGTGGGTCGCCCCCGGCATCAGGTAGGCGGAAGAGAGCGGAGGGAGGGGCTGGCCGGGGGCGGTGCTGCCGACGGGCGGGCGCTGACTCAACCCTTCTGCTCCCCAGGGTGTCATGGTGGGCATGGGGCAGAAGGACAGCTACGTGGGGGATGAGGCCCAGAGCAAGAGGGGGATCCTCACCCTGAAGTACCCCATCGAACACGGCATTGTCACCAACTGGGACGACATGGAGAAGATTTGGCACCACACCTTCTACAACGAGCTGCGGGTGGCTCCCGAGGAGCACCCTGTGCTGCTGACAGAGGCTCCCCTGAACCCCAAGGCCAACAGAGAGAAGATGACACAGGTACCTACATCTGCTGCTCTCCTCCTTCAGTCACCTGATTCACAAACCTCCTTTCGTTATGACATCTTAAGCCTGAATTTTTTATTTTCTTTTTTCCCGACATTTTCAGGGCTCTGTACTCCTGGCATTTCTCCCCTGACGCCTCAGGTTTCTTTCATTTGTGTTTCTGCCTGCGTTCTTTGCTTTTTCCTTCACACACCAGTGGGGTTTTTTTGCATGTCAGCATGTGTGTTCTAACCTGGATGCAAGCAACCCAGCTCATTACTTCCTAGTAATTGATTTTTTTTTTCTTTGAACTTCCAGATCATGTTTGAGACCTTCAACACCCTGCCATGTACGTGGCCATCCAGGCTGTGCTGTCCCTGTACGCCTCTGGTCGTACCACTGGGATTGTTATGGACTCTGGGGATGGTGTCACCCACACCGTGCCCATCTACGAGGGTTATGCTCTGCCCCACGCCATCCTACGCCTGGACTTGGCTGGCCGTGACCTGACAGACTACCTCATGAAGATCCTGACAGAACGAGGCTACAGCTTCACCACCACAGCTGAAAGGGAAATTGTCCGGGACATCAAGGAGAAGCTCTGCTATGTCGCCCTGGACTTCGAGCAGGAGATGGCCACTGCTGCCTCCTCCTCCTCCCTGGAGAAGAGCTATGAGCTGCCTGATGGCCAGGTCATCACCATCGGCAACGAGCGGTTCCGGTGTCCAGAAGCTCTCTTCCAGCCCTCTTTCCTGGGTAGGTGTGGTCTGGGGGTGCCTCCGTGCTCTGGGTGGGGCTGCAGGGTTGGTGGGACCCCAACGAGATGCTGTGGTGTGCACTAACAAGCCGGTCACGCCCTTCCTCCCCACCAGGCATGGAGTCCTGTGGCATCCACGAGACCACTTTCAACTCCATCATGAAGTGTGATGTGGACATCAGGAAGGACCTGTATGCCAACACGGTCCTGTCTGGTGGCACCACCATGTACCCCGGCATTGCCGACAGGATGCAGAAGGAAATCACGGCCCTGGCGCCCAGCACTATGAAGATCAAGGTGAGGAACGTGGGTGGGGGGCTGGCAAGGGGGGGGGTGGCAGGCACGGGGTGTGCAGGGGAGGGAAGGCTGAGCCCCCCTGACCACCCCGTCTCCCACAGATCATCGCCCCGCCAGAGCGCAAGTACTCGGTGTGGATCGGGGGCTCCATCCTGGCCTCGCTCTCCACCTTCCAGCAGATGTGGATCAGCAAGCAGGAGTACGATGAGTCCGGCCCCTCCATTGTCCACCGTAAATGCTTCTAAACGGACTTGCCGGTGGGGCGCCCGCGCCCGCCGCCCCCTCCTCACTGTGTATGTTTGCCCAGGCAAATCCATACACCTCGTGCTAGCCTCATACAACTGGAATAAGCCTTCTTCCCTTTGGATAAAAAAAAAGTGTGTGCCGGCTGGCAGAGCAGTGTCAGCTCTGGACGGTTGATGTCACCTCGTTTAACCCTTCCCTTGCCGAAATACCCTGCGCAGCCCCTGCTGCAACACCCCCAGCAGCCCCCTGCGCAGGGTATCAGGAGCCAGGCTTTGCTGTACATCCAGTGTGGAATATTCAGATTTCATGTAGAGGCTGGTAGGAGTCCATCGAGAATTCACTTCTGTTGCTGCCGTTCTAATAGCAAAAGGTTGGGAAAATTAAAACAAAAAACCACAACCATATCTCGTTCCGAGCCTTACCAACCATCCATGTCCTGTCCCCAAATCCCGGTCGGCATCACGGGGCTGAACTTCCTCAACTCGAGTGGCTGAAACTTGGCATTTACACCTGTAAATTTACACATTGTTTTTAATTTATGTCAGATTTTTTTTTTGTACGTTGCCTTAATGTTCTCACACCGACGGTAGGAAACCAAAATTTGTTCAAAGTCCATCTGGAAGTTTTGAGAAATTGTAACACCCAACGACACATCATGGTGTAAGGAAAATAAAGGAGAAAAAAAAAAAAGCTGCAGTAAACTCCACTGGGGCTTTTGTGTGCTGGGGTGATGGGTTTGTCCTGGGGGGGTGGCAGGTGGCTCTGTCAGGGGTGCTTGGGGGGTGGTGAAGGTGAAGGTGTGGTGGCACTGAAGCTGAAAAAGGTTTTTGGGGAGCTGAGGAGGATCAGAGGGATTGGAGGGGTGGTGGTGCTGCCAGAAGAGCTGCTTTGGCACAGCTGTGTGTGTCCTGTTTCTGGTTTGGTGGGCTGGTGCCATGAGCAGCTCCCAGGTGCTGTGAGTGAAGGGGGGTGCAGGGTGGGATTCCCCCGCTCCTGGGGGGGAGCTGGAGTTACTGGAGCAGCAGTTGGAGAGAAGATGCTGTGTTTTGGCTGCTGCTGGAGCTGCGGCACGGCCGAGGCCACAGCGCTGCCGGGTGCTGCTCTGGTTTCTGAGGGGAGCCAGAAACCTGCTAATGTAATTAATCACCGCACCTGAACTCAGGAAACGCCACTGCGGCCCCGCTCGACCGTCCTGGGCCGGGGTGGTGCGGGGACACCGGGGCCGTGGTGTGGAGCCCATCAGCAGGTCGTGCCCCTCGGCGGGGTGGTCACCACTCGTGGGGGTCACGGGCTTGTGCCCACACGCACCCGCTGGCGCACGTCGGTGTCCCCAGGAGAGCAGGCGGCAGTGGCCATGACGGGTGGTCGTCCCTGCTGGGGGGGCACAGCAGGTGCTGTGCCGGGTTCATGGCACTGGGCCGTGCCATGTTTTGTGCCATGTTGGACCATGTTGTGCCATGTTGCTCCCTGCTGCATGGCCCCAGGAAGCCTCCCCAGTGTGTCCCACGGTGACACCACGGCCCAGCTGTCCCCACAGTGTTACCGTCCGATGGGCGCAGGCAGGGACGGACGAGCCCCCCTGTGCCCACCGACTGGCCAGTGTCCCCCGTCGGTCCATCCCTCCCTCCCTACCTCTGTCCTTCCATCCCTCCCCGCATCCGTCTGTCCATCCATCCATCCATCCATCCATCCATCCATCCATCCATCCATCCATCCATCCATCCATCCATCCATCCCTGCCCCCTCTGGCTGTCCCTCCATGTCACGCCCCCCCCCCCCCCTCCCTGTCCATCCGTCCTTTTGTCCCTCTGTCCATGCCCACCCCGCTCCGGCCGCCGGGGGGCAGCCCCGCTCCGCCGCTCCCGCCGCACGACACGAGTTTGCGCGGTCTCAACTCCGCGGGGACCGGGCGGGGCCGGGGGTGGCAGGAAAGGTCCCGCCCGGGTCCCCCCCATTACCTCCCCTACCCCCCCCCACCACGCACCCCCTGGCCCCTCGCCCCCCTTCCCCAACACCCGTCCCCCCGGGACCTCCCCCTTGCCCCCCCCCTTCCCCGCAGCTGCCGGCGGGCGGGGAAGGGTTAACGGCAGCCGGGTGGTGAGAACAAAAGGGCTGCCCGCCAGCCAATGGGAACCCGGCACCGCACCCTGACGCCCTCCGGTTGGCTGCGGCCCGGCCAATGATGTGCGAGCCCTGCCTGCCCTTCTGTCCCCACGTGGGGTGGGAGCGCTCTGCCTCCCCCCGCGCTGCTTTCCCCCTGCCCGCACCCCCTGCCCGCAGCCCCCGACACTCCTCCCTGTCCGTCCCCCACCTGTCCCACCCCCTTGCACCCCCCCCCGCCTGCAGTTTCCTGCCTGCATCCTCCTTCCCCCCCACCGCCCCCGAGTCTCCGTCCCCTTCCTGCGTCGTCCCTGCAGCCCCTTCCTCCCTCCATCCTCCTCCTCCCTCCCGGTGGTCCGGCCGGGGGTGCCCGTAACGGCGGTGCAGGGTCCGGTCGAGAGTGGCTGTGCCAGGAGGGAAACTGAGGCAGAGCAGTGAGCGCAGCCGGCGGCAGCAACGGTTCATATATTTATTCATAAGCCAAGTTATCAATAAAAAAGTTCCATACTAAAAGGCCTTTACATAGAGTTTGCTGTTCATAAAACCTTTGTGTTTTTTTTTTTAATCCTTTTTTTTCCTTTTTTTTTCCTTTTTATTTTTTTTTAATTATCTTTGTTTGTTTGTTTGTTTGTTTTGTGTGTGGTTTTAGTGTTTACACTGGAAAAGCCCCTGTACACATTTACAGCGCGGGCAGCGGCGGGCAGGGCTCGGCGGGACGGGCCAGCGTCCCCCCCCGCCACCGCGGCCACCCCGCTATTGCACTGGGGCCAGGACCCCCGGGGAGAGGGGGGTGGTGGGGAGTAAACCAGGACACCCCCCCCCCGGGGGATGGGGGGAGGAGGGGCCGCCCCGCCAGCCCCCCTCCCCGTGCCCGAGCGTGCTGGGGCCGAGCCCCCCGCCCTGCCGCCGCCTCCCCCCTATATACAGCCCCCCCCCGTCCTCGTCCCAGCCAGGCTGGGGGACACAGTGCACTGAAACGGAAACGCGACCCTCCCCACCCCCCCCCTCCCCGCCCCCAGCCCCATATTATTATTATTAATTTTTTTGTATGTTTTTTTTTTCTGTTTGTTTTTTTTTTTTTTTTTGTTTTGTTTTGTTTTTGTCGGTTTGTCTTTGTTTTCCATAAAACTTCCCGGAAGAAATACAATATTTACAGGCAAAATAAATAGAACAACACACCTGATTTCTGCTTTACCTGCTGGCAAACAGTCAGAGGTACTAGGGAAAGTATGGCTTGTCGGGGGGGTCCCCCGTGCCCCCCCTCCCGGGGAGTTCCCCCCCCGTGTTCCCCCCCGTTCCCCCCGGCTTTTGCATAACCACCAGGAAGGAGCCTTATGGTGGGGGGGATACCCATCCCTGTCCCTCTCCCTGGCCCCGGGAGGGGGTTCAGCAGAGGATGGGCAACCCCTCCCCATCCCTGGGGGGGGTCAGCAGAGGATGGGCACCCCCTTGATGGGCCCCAGGGGGTCAGCAGAGGATGGGCACCCCCTCGGCAGTGACCAGCCGGCCGGTGGTGGGGTCGTAGGTGCCCGCCAGGTAGTAGAGGTCCTGGCGGTCCTGGTACCTCTTGCTGCGGGTCATCTGCTCGTAGTGCTCCCGTCCCACCACCTGGCACTTGTGGGAGATGGTCTGCACATCGTTCTCGTCCTCATGGCACGACTGGTACAGGGCGTTCTGCCAGAGGAGGGACAATGTGGTGTCACCAGCCACACCCCCTCCGCTTCTACCACCCCCCCCCTCCCAACCTGCAGCCCACCCCTCACCTTGCCGTCGCTCTGCCGCTTGCCCAGCTTGGTCTCCTCGGGGTGGTAGAACCACTTGACCTTGACCACCATGTTGCTGCCCCAGGACTCCCACATGCTCTCGATGCGGCCGATGTAGGGCAGGTTGGGCCGCCCGGCCGACAGGAAGACGGCGCAGTCCCCGACCCGCAGCGTCTCCTTGCCCCGCACGATGGCCTTGTAGAACAGCTTCCGTGCCTTCCCCTTCATGCCCCGACGCTGAGGGGGGAAATGGGGTTAAGGGAGGGGGGGGGGGAGGCACATGGACACATACACCCACATAGGGCACCCCACCAGACACCCACAATGTTTGGAGTTGATTATCTTAAAGGTCTTTTCCAGCCACAACGATTTTGTGATTCACCCACACTCACGCCACGCACGCACAGGCACCCTGACATGCACCCTGCCCCATGCACCCATGCAATTGGCCATGCACCCAGCACCCTGCCACGCACCCAATCATGCACCCAGCCATACATGCTGCCCCATGCACCTCCACCTGTGCCCCCTCTTCCCCCCGGGACATGCTGAGCAGTGGTTGCCCATAGTGGGCTCCAGCACCTGGCTCCATCCCTACCTGCGTGGGGTTCCCTGACCACCTCCAGAGCTGGCGCGCGGGCAGGAAGGCGGAGATCTTTGGCCGGTTTTCCACCGAGGGCAGGCGCTGCCTCCGGGAGAACTCTTTGGCTTTGGAGAAGCTCAGGGCCTCCCTGCGCTTGAGCTTGGCCTTGGGGCCGGCGGCAGCGGCCTTGGTGAGGAAGCAGCGCTGTGCCGCGCCGCCCTTGGAGCGCAGCGCCTCCGGCTGCGCCAGCAGCGCCGGCACCGGGTGCGACAGGCAGGTCTGGAGCAGCAGCGCCGAGTCCTCATCCTCCGAGCTGTAGGAGGAATCCTCATTGTCGGAGGAGCAGAGGCTGGAGGTGGAGATGGAGCCGGAGCTGGAGGAGGTGGAGGAGCCCGAGGATGAGGAGGAAACCGAGAGGCGGGTGATGAAGCGTGAGGACACCTCGGAGCCCAGCCCGCCACCCTCCTCGTCATCGTCCATGTCCGAGTAGGAGCTGTGACAGTCGCTGTCGCAGTTGAGGCTGAACTCGGCCTGGCCCGAGTATTTCCTCAGCGCCAGCCCCACCGGCAGCTGGTGCACGGGCGCCCGGCCCTTCCGATCCTTGCCAGCCAGCGCCGTGTGGGTATAGCCATGGCTGGCCAGCGGCCGCTCCAGCTTGGCGCCAAAGTCCTTCTCAGCCAGCAGCAGGGCTTTGCAGTTCTTGTTCTTGGGGGATGTCACCCCTTCGTGGTCCAGCTTGACCAGGTATTCGCTGCCAGCCTTTCTCCGGCCGCTTTTGCCCATTTCTGCCTCCAACCGTTCGGCTTTCTTGGAGCGCAGGAGTTTCTGGGCAGCTGGGAGCACCAGCCCGGCGCCAGCCCCAAAGGAGGCGTAGGAGCTGGCGATGCGGCTGAAGGAGTCAGCCCCGAAGCCGTTGCCAAAGACAGGGGTGGCGAGGTGGTGGTGGTGGTGGTGGTGGATGGGGAAGATGGCCTCCTTGGCTCGCAGTTTCTTGGCGCTGCCGTTGACCTGGAAGAGGTTCTGCAGCACGGTCGTGCCCTTGCTCGACGCCTTCCTCTTGGCCTGCGCCACGGCCGACCAGCTCAGCCCTGGGCCCCCGCGCCGCCCCGGGAAGGGCTCACTCAGCGCCGGCGCTTTGCTGCCCGACAGCAGCTCCGTGGCTTTGCCTGGGGGAGACGGGGGGTCAGGAGGGGCTTGTGGCCGCCAGGGAGGATGGAGGGATGGACAGAGGGATGCTCCAGGACTGCCCCATCCCTCCCTGCAGCCTCAACTCTGTTCCTTCCTCTTCCCTTTCCTCCGCCTCTGGCCCCGCACCCTTCCCTGCATCCGGCTGTACCTCACTCCCGACCCCCTGCACCCCCTTTCCCTGCATCCCCTCCTCTGCCTGCAACCCTGCCTGCTTCTCTGCCTCTTATCCTCCCTCATGCCTGCATGCCAGCACCCTCCCCACATCCCGGCACCCTTCCCACATCCCAGCACCCTCCCCACATCCCGGCACCCTCCCCACATCCCGGCACCCTTCCCTGCCTCCCGCCACCCCACACACCCACGCTGGCCCCCCCAACCCAGGGGATAGTGGTCCCTGGTAGCAGTCCCCCTTCCCCCCTCGACCCGTACCGCTCTTCTCCTTGCCGACTGCCTTCCTGCCCGAGTTCCTGGGGGGCTGGGGGCTGTCCCGGGGGTCCGGGCAGAGACTGGGGGGCAGCTCACCAGGGGGGGCCCCGTCGCCACACGATCGCTTTGTCCGCCGGCAGGAGCTGGAGACCAGCAGCGCTGGGGAGGGCTCGGTGCCTGCGAGCAGAGAGGAGGGGTCAGGGCCAGCCCCGCTGCCCCACCCCCCCCCAGTCTCTCCAGCCCCCCCCGCAGCCCCCCCACCCCACTCACACTGGATCTTGAAGTCAGGGGGTAACAGGCGGATGTTGGACACTGCGATGTGCCCGGTGTCCCCGTCGTCAAACTCCACCGTCACCGCCTCAGGGTCCTCCTCCTCCTCGTCGCTGGAGGAGCCTGCAGCACAGGGAGGGGGCTGTGGGGCTGGGGGTCCCCGACCCCCCCCCCCCCCCTCGCACCCCCTTGGCTGCCCCCTAGGCGCCTCCTCACCTCGCACCACATTCCCGGGATAGAGGCACCGGGATTTCTGGCTCCAGTAGGCGCAGACACGGGTGCCGGGGGGGAGGCTGCGGCGCGACTGCGGCCGCACATCCAGGACCTGCAGGGAACACACGTGCTGGGCTTGGTGGGGCACAGAGACTCCCCCGGGATGCTCCCCGGGACCCCCACCCCGCTCACCGCCTCCTGCAGCAGCTGCTCCTGCGAGTAGATGCGCTGCCGGTTCCCCCGCTCGCCCTCGATGATGATGCTGTAGCTGGGGAGGGGGGAAAGAGGAGGGGCTCAGCACCTGCCCAGCCACCCCAGCATCCCACTGCAGCAAGGACCCCTGCCCTGGCCCCCCACCACAGCAGGGACCCCCATCCTAGCCCCCCATCCATGGCACGGACCCCCCCACACACAGCAGGGACCCCTGCCCTGGCTCCACACCCCATGGCAGGGACCCCCAACCCCCCGTCAGGGACCCACACCCAAGACCTCTGTGGCATGGACCCCCACGCAGCCCTGCACCCCGGCAGAGACCCCCCACTCCTCCCTCACATGTCAGGGGGCTGGATGGAGCGGATGCTGCCAGCGTAGAGCAGACTGTCCTCCTTGGGGATGAGGACATGCAGCCCATCCCGCAGATCCTCCTTCTGGATGGCACAGGTGTGGGGCAGGGGGGAGCGGTGTCCCCCCCGCACCACCCCCGCCAGGCAGCCCCCCGCCTCCTCCTCCTCCTCTTCCTCCTCCTCCTCTTCCTCCTCCTCTGAGAAGCTGCTGTTGTCATCGAAGTCGAAGTCGTCCTCCACGGCGAAGCTCTCCAGCAGCTTGCTGACCTCCCCTGGCCCTTGCACTGCAGGACAAGGGGGCTCAGGGTGGGTGGGGGGCACAAGAGGAGAGGAGCACATGCTGGGGTGGGGGTCCAGCGCACCCCAAGCCTCTCACCTGCTTGGTGGCCACTTTGCTCTTCACCTTGGCCAGCTTCTTGCCCTTGCTCAGGATGGTCTTGGCGCTCCGGGGGGAGAGGGTCAGCGAGAGGGCCCCGTTCTTCCGCTGTGGGAGGGGGGGGTCAGAGCAAGCTGGTGGCCTCCCCGTGGTGACCCCAGCCCTCAGGGGCCCACCCAAGCCCCCAACCACCTCAGCGCCCCAGCCCGTGCTTCAGTGACCCTCAGCCCCCCTGAACCCACAGCAATACCATCCCTCTGCACCCCAGGGTCCCATTGGAGATACCTCCCCAGCAGTTCCCCCTTAATCCCCTTGCATCCCATGGTCCTGCTGGAGCCTCCCTAGACCCCCCAGCCCCTGCACCCACCCCTCTGCATCCCATGGTCCCCCCTGGCCCCCCAGTTCCCCCTACTCACCCTCAGGGCCGCCTGCAGCACCTTGCTCTTGCGAGTTGCCTTCTTCAGCCTCTCGCTGGCCAGCCGAGCCCCCTCCTCCCGTGGCCCACAGTGCCGGGGAACTTGGGGGGCAAAGAGCCCGCTGGGGGGGCCCGGGGGGTTGGGGCCACTGGGGGCCGGAGGCCGGAGGCTCTCCTTGCCCTTGGCCTTCAGCTTCTTCTTGCCATTCTCTGGGCAGCCACTCGCCTTCCGCCGCGCTGGCACCTTCTCCAGTTTGCCTGTCCCCGGCTTCACTGGCCGCTGCTTGATCTTCACTTCACCCTCAGGGCTGCCCAGGCGGCAGGGACCTGGGGACACACAAACAGATGGGGCTCAGGGGACAACCCAGGTGCCCACCCAGTGTCCCCTTTCTTCCATCCTGTGTCCCCATTACCGAGCAGCCCCTGCCTCTCCTTCTTCTTCTTCGCCTTCTCATTGGCCTCCATCTTCACCACAGAGGATGGGGAGGGTCCAAGCACAGCCACTGGCACCGGGGGCAGCAGGGACAGACCCGGCTCCTCCTCGCCCTCCTCGCTGTCCGTGTCCCCATCAGGGTCGTCTGCCAGAGGAGGGAGCACCCATGAGTGACCAGGAGTGGGGTGGTCCCTGCACCCCGCCACACATGGGGAGATGCTGCTTTCCCCTCCAGACAGTATGGGGTGGGTTGGGATCCTGCAGGACCCCATGACACAAGCCAGCCCCCTGTTATGACCGCCCCAGCCCCAACTCCATACTGGGTCCCACATCCCCAGCCCCATGGTGGACCTCCCAGCCCCGTGCCAGCCTTGCCTTTGAAGCCCCCTGGCTGGCAAGGGTTGGGGTCCTGTGCCTGGTACTTGTTGGCCTTGGAGCTCTTGGGCCGCGACAGCTTCTTCTGGATGCGGCCACCAGGATTGGGGTCTTTCCGGCGGAAGGGGCTGATACTGGCAGGGAGCCCTTTGCTCTTCACCTTCTGCTTCAGCTGGGCCACCTTGTGGGCCACCTTGCAGGCCAGCTTGCCCTGTGAGCTGCTCTTCTTGCACCGCACCTTCTCCTGGGGGAACACAGGGAGGGAGGCTCAGGAGGCGGTCAGAACCCCCTGGGACCTGAGGTGGGGGTCCCTGGCAGAGGATAAGGACTCACCGAGGAGCCTTTGAGGCCACCAAAAGCTGCCTCAGCCAGTTTGCTCCTCTTCTTCTTGGGCTCGGGGTCCCCCCGCAGCTCAGCGCACAGCAGGGACAGGCTGGTCTTCACTGCCCTGGTGGGGAGTGCAAAGTGGGCACAGCGCTGCCAGACCCCCATGGACCTGGCACCCCCCTGGGATGGACCCTGCACTCTCTGGATGGATCCTACACACCTCTGATGGATCTAGCACCAGCCGATGGATTCTGAAGCTCCTGGATGGACCCTGCACCCACCTGATAGATCTGTCACCCTCTGGGATGGATCCTGCACGCCCAGATTAATCCTGCACCCCTGGGGATCAATTCTGCATCCCCCATGGGATCCTGAACTTCTCTGAGATAGACCCTGCACCCCACCAATGGATCTGGCACCCCCTGATGGACCCAGCACCCCATGGATCGATCCTGCACCCCTATGGGATCCTGAACCCCCAAAGCACCCAATACCCTCCATGGGATCTTGCACACACCCCCCCAGATGGATCCTACACCCCCGGGAGCTGCCAGCCCCCCTTCCCCCCCCCTCCCCATAACCTTCCCTCTCTCACTAATGTTTTGCGACATAAAACCTAGAGATTAATTTTTTTTTTTCCTCCTTTCCCTCTGTCTTAATTGAAGGAACCATTTAGTGCAGATTTAACTGTTATGACCGAGCTGGGGGGGGGGGCTGACGACGGCCGGGGGGGGGGGGGGGGGGGGCTGCGCGTGCACACGCGTGTTTGGACTCGCTCGGAGGATTTATGCAAATGGGCCTGTCGGGAGAGGCAATTTGTAGCGGAGAAGGACAATTACAGAGGGCCCGGGAGTGGGGAACGGCAGCTAATGGGTAATAATAAAGCGCCGGCAGCGCCGAACGCCGCTGCGGCGTGACCGATGGCTTCACACGGCGCAGAGAAAGCGGCTTTTATGCAACGCTGCTCCCGCGGCCGGTGGGGGGGGGGACACGGGGCCGGCAAGGGGGGGGGAGACACGGTGCCGGTGGAGGGGGGGAGATGGTGAAGGCAAAGGGGACACGCATGGTGCTGCCGAGCCCCCCCCCGCCGCTGCAAGTGGGTCGAGAGTGGGAGACCCCCCCAAACACCATGGGGGGGATGAACCAGGGTGGCCCTCCCAGCGCTGTCACCTCACTGTGGGGATGTCACCTCACCCCCCACCGGCAGCGGGGCTGGTAGCCAGGCCCCGGGGACACGCGGCGCTGGTCACTCACTTGACCTTGCGGTTGTCGGCCCGGCCCAGCGTGCTGGAGTGTTTGCGCTTCCTCGGCCGCCCCGGCCCGCGCCGCGCTGGGCTCCGGCAGCTCTCGTCACGCCTGCAGCCACGGCAAGAGCCGAGGGGGGCACCCTGAGCCGCGTGGCAGTGCCCCTCTGCCCAGCTGGGCTGAGGACGGGCCCAAACTCATTGCACCAGTGACCAGCATTGCTGTCAGCCCTCCCTGCAGGCTGCCCCCCCCACAACTCCCCAGCCTTGGACCCGACCAGGATGGGGACAGGGACGTACTCGTGGTCATGCCGCCTCTGCAGCTTCACCAGCTCCCGCTGCTTCTCCTTGTAGCGGCGCTGGAGCTCAGCCAGCCGCATCCGCACCTCCACCTCCTCTGTGTTGAGCTGCTCGATGGCCGCCTTCAGGGGACAAACCTAGGGGACAGGGATGGGGGACAGCTTGCAGCGCCAGCAGCATCTATCTGCCCCCCACCCCCCCCTGGGCTGAGACCAGGCACAACTCATCCCACCTCCCAGCTGCATGTGAGGAGACACTCACGGCCTTGGTCTTGGGTGTCCAGGTGTACTTGCGTCGGGGGACACGGGCGCGGGGTGGGGGGGAGGCGGGCAGGGGGCTGAGGGCGGGGGGGCTGCTCTCCTGCCCTGCTGCCTCCACCAGCGACCAGGCAGCTGCCACCGTGGCCAGGTTCTGCAGGTTGAAGGCCAGCAGGTCCTCGGGCTCGTCCTGCCCTGTGGGGTGGGATGGGGCAGGAGGTCAGCGGGGATGGGACCCCCATGTTTCTCTCTCAGGTTCTTGTGCCACCAACCATGCACACTGCGGTGGCAGCAGGACAGCTACCAGGGATGAGTGGGGCGATGGGGGTACGTGGGGCAGGGGGTCTGTGGGGTGCCATGGGATGGCCGCGGGGTCACACAGAGGGTGGCTGTGGGGCAGGAGAATGGTGTATCCCCAGGGAGGTGTGGGGCCGGGCACATGTCATCAGCCAGTGTCATGAGGTCACGGGCAAGCGGGGCCCCACGGCCACCCCCCGCCCCACGGGCAGCCCTGAGCATGCGGGGCCCCGCCATCGTCACGTGCCTGCCCCGCGCCACGTGGCTGCTGCAGCGCTGGGGACGTGCCAGGATGGACGGACGGACACGGCCTTCCCCTCCCTGCTGGGGCCCCTGGGATTCCCTGGGGAAGCCGAGCCGGGAGGGAATCCCAGCTCCTGCCTGGAGCCAGCGCGGGAGCAGAGCCCCTGGCTGCAAGCGGGGCCTGGCTGTGGGGCACCGCAAAACATCACCCACACCACAGCACATCACCGGGCACCACATTGCATCACTGACACCGGATTGCATCATCAGTGACATCACATTGCATCACTGACACCACATCATTGCATCACCAGGCACTGCGGTGCCAGCGGGCAGGCAGCCGTGTGCTCTGGAGCCACATGCATGTGCTGTGAACGGGTACATGGCCCCGTGCTGCCAACACACGTGTAGCCCTGTGCCACCAACATACATGTAGCCCTGTGCTACTGACACACATGCAGCCCTGCACCACAAACACAAACCCAGCCCCCTAAGTGATGCAAACACACCTGCACCCCCCAGACCAAAAAACAGGGTACCGGGGCATGTAACCGCAGGACAAAAGGCACCAAGGGCCATGGGGTGCCAGGGAGCACCAGCAGGCAGGGGCAGGGGGTGTCAGGGGGCAGGGGGTGTCAGAGGGCAGTGGGTGCCAGGGGGCAGGGGGTGCTGGGGGCAGGGGGCTCTGGGGTTCACTCACCCTCCATGGCCAGGTCACAGCGGCGCCGGCGCAGCTCCAGGTCGGCCAGCTCGCTGAGCAGGGCGATGCCGGGGATCCCTGAGGGGCAGGGGGTGGGTGAGGGGGGAGCCGGGGGGGGCTCCTCGGGTGACCCCAGGGCCGGCAGCTCCCCAAGGTCGATGCTGGCAGCGATCAGGGCCTCCAGCCCGCCTGGGCAGCCTGGCCGCCCACAGTCACCATCCTCCTCTTCACAGCTGCCCTCCAGCTCGGAGCCTTCGCTGTCACCCTCCTCCTCCTCCATGGTGGGGGGCAGCGGGGAAGCCCCTGCCGCGGGCACCGGGCACTGCTGCTCCGGGGGGCTCAGCTCCGGCACCTCTTCCTCGGTGGCTCCCGCAGTTGAGGGTGGTCCCCGCTCCCCGCAGAGGGGTCCTGGGGCCAGGAGCAGGTGATGCCGGTGCAGCAGCATCCCAGGACCTTCGGCCATGGCCCCTTCGGCTGGTGGCTCCCGGGGGGGTCCCGGTTCCCGGGGGGGGTCCTGGCTCTCGCAGCCCCTCTGCGGTGGGGCTGAAGGTGCGGGACTGCTCGGGCTCGGCTGGGGGGGAGCTGGCGTGCAGCGTGTCAGGGTCGGCCGGCTCGGCCGAATGCGCCTCTGAGAAGCTGATGCCAGCAGCAGGGTAGCTGTAACCGGGGGGCAGGTCTGCGGGGAAGGGGGTGATGCTCAGTGGGGACCCGCTGGGACCACCCCCAGGGCCACCCTCTTTCTCCTGGGTCCTACCTGGCTCCAGGGACTTGGGGTAGTGGTGCGGTGGCTGCCTCTCGCCCCGCGTGTCCTCGCTGTCGCTGCCCTTGCTCTGGGTGGGCAGGGGGCTGCCGGCGGGGGAACGGGGGGCCACGGCGGAGCTGGCGGCAGGGCAGATGGGGAAGGGGCAGGGGGCAGCAGGGAGGGCCACGGGGCACTTGGCTGGGGGCCGCAGGGCTGGGGAGTGGCAGCAAGGGGACAGCCTGGGGGGACCGGGGGCCGCCGGGGACAGGCCCCTGGCTGGGGGATTTAAGGCAACTGCTTTGTGGGAGGGTTTGAGGGGCTTGTCGGGACCCCCCTCCTCTAGCTCCAGGGGCTGCTCCTCTGGCTTCCGCTGTGGGAGACACCAGAGTCAGACTGTGGCAGCCCCACAGCTCTGCCCCACAGCCCAGCCCCACAGTCCAGGCAGTGCCCCACTGCCTGGCTCCAGCCCCCCAGCCCTGTCCCCCAGCTCACATGGCAGCATCCCACACCCCAGCCCCACATCCAACCCTGCATCCCACAACCCCCTACTCCTGGCCCCCAGCCCCACATCCCACCCCACCCAGCTCACCCCCAGCCCCACAAGCACCTGGACGTGCACCTGACGCTGGATCTCGAGGGCCTGTGCTGCCCGCTGCTGCTGCTGCTGCTGCTGCTGCTGCTGCTGCAGGGCGTAGAGCTCCTGCTGCCGCAGGAACTGGGAGCGGGGGTACACAGGCAGCTGCCCCGTGTGCTGCAGGTGGGCGCCAGGACCCCTGCCCGGGTACATGGGGGGCCACAGCGACGCCTGGTCCATCACTTCGGCTGTTGGCGGTGGGGGGTCAATGGGGGACCCACCATGGGGCGACCCCACAGACCCCAAAGGTGCCACCCCAGCCATGCAACCCTGGGAGCACCCACAGAGACCCACCTCCCAACTTTGCACCCAGAACAGCACCCGCAGGGACCCCATTTCCCCCCCCTGCACCCACAGAGACTCCCATAGCCCACCCAGCACCCCCCAAGGACCCCATCTCCTGCTGAGCACTCCCAGGAACCTCCCATCTCCCACCCCTACACCCCAAAAAGCACCCCCAGGAACCTCATCTCCCCCCCTCCCAGCACCCTCAGCCCCAATACTCCCCTGCCCCAGGCTCACCCAGTGTGTGTGGGGTGCCGTGGGCAGGGGGCTCGGTGGGTAGGATGACGAGCTGGGCAGGTGGGTCCTGGGAGAGGGGGAAGACGGGCTGCATGGTGCTGGGCATGGAGGGGGGGAAGGCAGGCGGCAGGTTCTGGTGCAGCGCAGGGTGGCCGATGCCTGCAGGGTGGGGGGGGGAGCCATCAGAGCTGGGATTGGGGGCCCAGCATCCCACTGCTGGGGGCAGGGGGGGTTCATCAGCCCACCCCTCATTTGCTGCCAGCACTGACCGTAGGAGTGTCCCCCCATCCAGATGGAGGGGCTGCGGGTGCGGGGCAGCCAGTGTGGGTGTGCAGGGTGGGGGTGGGCGGCGGGGTCCCCCCCGAGCTGCCCCGCTGGCAGCGATGAGCCCCCGGCCATCATCAAGTGGGGGGTCAGCTCCCCAGGACACCCCCCCCGATGGGTGCATCCGGGCAAACTCCACTAGGTCTTTGTTATCCCTGTGGGAAGAGCCGGGGGGGGGGGGAAACACATACATGAAGTGGCAGACAGCTCTGGCAGGCAGGGACCACCCCCCGTGCCCCAAGCCCCCCAACTCACTGGAGAAGGATGTCTCTCCCTGGCAGCCCCAGGCGCTCCTCACAGAGCCGGCCCCGCTCCTCCTCTGCCTCCAGCTCCATCAAGTGCATGGGCCGCGCGGTGCCCGCTGCACCGGGATGGCACAGTGGCATCAGTGTGGCACTGCCAAGCCCCCAACAACCCCCCACCCCCCCTAGAACCCCCTCACCCAGCTCCTACCTTTGATGCCGGCGGCCGCCCGTCCTGGCCGCCCTGATCCACCGCCACCACCGTAGGGCTCGGGACGTCCCAGTGTGTCCTTCTGCCGCGCCACAGCCACGGCGATGCCGACGGGCGGCTGCCGCACCTCACCCTCGCCGGTGGCCAACCCCTCGTGCTCCCGGCCGCGGGCGCAGTCCGGCCGCTCCAGCTCCGGTTGCCCTTTTCCCGAGGGGAATTTGGTGTCCTGGTGGGCGCAGCTGCCCTTGACCCCTCCCAGCCCCACGAAGGGGGGGCCCTTCTGCCCCCCCAGCAGCGCCTGGTTGCTGTATTTCAGCAGGTTCTTCATGGCCGACACCTCGTCAGTGGCTGCCGGCACCTCCTGGCCCAACACTGGACCTTGGGGCATCAACGCCGCCGGCTGCAGACCGGCACTGAAGGGGTCCAGGTACGGCCCCTTCCTCTCCTCCGCAACGCTCAGGGGGGGGCCCTGGCCCTGCACCCCCCAGGGGGGCAGGGGGGGCCCCCCATAGCCCAGGGTGCTCAGCTCCAGGGGCTTGCGCTTGCCCTCGGCACCGGCCCCCTCCACCTCGGGGTGCTGCTGGTGCCGGATCCGTGCCACCTTCTGGGGGGCCGGCCCTGGGGGGGCGTTGTCCTTGGGGGGGCCCTTCTCTAAAGTGCAGCAGGAGGGGCCGACCCGGGAGCAGTTGGGCACCGGTGGCACCTCGAAGTAGCCCTTGTCCAGAGCACCCTTAGGCACTGGAGCCCGGCTGCTGAAGGGGGGTCCCTCAGCTGACCCCCCGCCCAGATACTCTAGCCCCTTCAGCCGGGCGCCAGGACCCCCCCAGTCCAGCCGTCGCTCTGTAGAACCCTCCGCCTTCAACGGGTGGTGGAAGGGGCCACCGTAAGTGGCCGGGGGCTCGGCCCCCACCTCAGCATGCCGCTCCTTGCCCTCAACAGGCTCCGCTGGCACCTGGAAGGAGCGGCTCTTGTCCGTCAGGTGCCCCACCGAGGGCACCAGCGTGGCCCCGCTCAGCTTCGGCTCTGGCAGCGGGCACAGCACCTCGGCACCAGCGTGGAGCTGCAGGCAGGGGAAGGAGCCGGCGGTGGGGCCGAGCGGTGCCGGTCCAGTGGGCACGGCATAGGACACAGCGTGGTGCAGCATCTGCCGCCGCTCCAGGCACTCGCTGTAGGGTTGGGGGGTCACGTCGGGGCCCCCTGGCTCCCGCTCGCCCCGGCACGGCTCCTTGGCGCTGCAGCGGCCGGTGCGTGGCAGGGCGCTGCCGGCACAGCTTGGCAGGACGGCGCGGCCGGCGTCACCGTCCAGCCCTTTGGCACCCAGCAGGCAGGAGGCCAAGTGCTTGGGGCGGCCCTCGGCGGACCCCCTGGGGGGCAGCCCCTCCTTGCAGTGCCCCTCCGGCGGCACCGGCAGCACCGCCTTGTGCCGCTCCTTAGGGTCCTCCTCAGGCAGCCGCTCCTTGGGGTCCCCCCCTTTGCCCACCTTCTCCTTGCCCGCCAGGAAGCGCTCGTAGTCCTTGGGGGTCTTGGGCAGGGGTCCTCCGGCATCCCGCTGCTCCCGGCTGCAGGAGCCGGCGGGGGGCCCAGGGGCGGCCCGGGCGATGCCAGGGAAGCCGTGGCTGGTGGGGAGCAGGGGGGGCTGGGCGGGCAGGTTTCGCAGGTAGAAGTTATCTGGAGGGGATGGCGATGGGTGAACCCCCCACAGAACCCCTCCTGACAACGCCGCGGTCCAGGCGACCACCGCGGCCGTGCCAGCACCACGAGTCCCTGCTAACGAGCCCGGGGCAAGGCACAGCCTAATTAGCTCCGTTTCCCACCCAAACAATGTTCCCTATTAAGCGCCCGCCACAATATTGTGAAAAGCAAGAGCAGCGGCTGGGCCGGGTGCCCACCGGCCCGCGCCTCCCCGGGGACCCAGCGCCTGCTCTGGCACCGGACCCCCACCCTGACACTGGGCACAGGGACAAGTGCTGAGACCCCCCACCCCGTGCCTGTCTGGGGGTGCATACCCCCGCAGGGGACCCCAGCCACCCCCGGGGGTGGCGGTGGCACCACAGCACGGAGCTGGGACCCTGGTACCTGCCTTTCTGGCTGTCGTAGAAGCGGTGCTGGCCATAGAGGACGTTGCTGTTGCTGTGGTGGTCCAGGTGGCTCATGGGCAGGAAGGTGGAGGCCAGGCTCCCAGAGAAGCGAGGGTACCCCGGGGCTGGGGGGCACAGAAGTCGGGGGTGGGCTGGGGAGCACACAGCCCCCCCACAGCATCCCTGTGCTGTGCCACCGTGCACACCGCAACAAAACCACCCGGCTGGAAACGCTTTGCCAGAGCTGGTCACCT